>CM036316.1:48476244-49676244 GCA_020567845.1 Rhododendron henanense subsp. lingbaoense
AAAAAACTCATTTTTATTAACTTAAAGTAATTCTTTTATACCATATGGATCTTGTTTGATAGAATTCATTTAGTTCTCCTAAACAATCTCTATTATAAAACAGAAGGGTGTTGGGACAAGTTGTTGGAACGGCTTAGATTCATTTGATCCAAAGGCTGTAGTGCATCATCCCACTTCCCGATTAAGTGCCCATGGTTTTCACCTAAATCACACAACTGCCATCCCCTTCCAACGGGATGCGTAATGCCGTAGGCACGGGTTAACACTAGTATATTATATAATGCAATATAAATATAAACAATTTCTCAAAAGCGTGAACAGTGCAATTAAGACAATTATCTTGCGACGGAGGAGTAGTACTTTTTCCACACAAATGGATGTGCAGATAGACTATTTCACATATTTATAATTAGTGGTTAACAATCTTACAAACTAAAACATGCCTTGGCCATTAAAACTTTTTTATCTGGGCGTTGAGTACTCAACATATATAATTGGCTTGAATAAATATGGATGGGCATATATTGACATTATTATATAAATTAATCATGGAAATTGAGATATTTACCCAACTATTGCATGCGAGAAATCAAATGTCTAGTTGAGTATATGTATCTCGATTGTTGAAGATCTTCTATTCCGATGGTTGTGATTTTCATTTTCCTTTTGACTTTATGATTTGGGGCTATTTAATGTTATAAGTTTATAACATATATTTATTTATCTGCTATGCCAGCACACCAATAAATAAAGAGACAATTTAATTGAAAAACATACGTGTCCAAGCTTATGACGGCATAGTAATTAAAATACTTATTGGTACGTGACGTACTTATCACCATTATATTAAGAATCGCGTGTTCAACTCATTTTTCAATATGCTAATATAATTATAGTGACTTTCACCAATAAAAAGAAAGAGAAAAAGAAAGTACCGGTCAATGAAACAGGTATAAATGATATATATATTTTTTTTTGAGATACGTATATGAACAAAGATTTTACTAATAGATAGCTAATATCACGTAAGCTAGGAAAGTATTGAAGTTAGAAATTAAAATTCTCATACCTGAGAATTATTTAACTTCAATTATGACTGCTAAAAATAGTCATAATACACTTCATTATTATATGTGATCAATCACTAATGCACGCCTATGTTCTTAATTTATTAAATGTATAATCGCTCAAAAAAATGTTTAATTTATTTAAATATCATCCATGCGACTCACGATGGTCACGGGTGGGGGTTCTGCGGCAAAAAATGTAAAGTTCGAGGTCCTTAATAGTAATTTGGAAAGGCATGGAAGGGAGCTTCTCTTTTCACGCACATTTTCTCAGGGCACACACCCTCACCTTCACATTTTTTCATGCTAAGTGCTAACAATTGCATAGCGGACAATGGTTAAGGAGCCAACAATGTCACGAACTTCAATTTCATAAACACATTTTCACATGTTTCAATTTGTTTTCTATTTTATTCTCAAAACATAAAATGAGTTTAAAGTTACTAATGTAGTAGGAGTATTTGTTTTGACAATAATACCATTTCCCCCCAAATTTTACCTTAGATTTATCCCAATCACCACTCCTGATTTCCTTTGCCACCTAACCTGTAGCCCCAATCCTCTTCACCATCATTTTCGAACCTATCTAGTCCTCTCTTTTCCCTTTTACTCCTTCGAAAATTTTGACCAATGCACATAAATCCTTCATAACATGATCATGTAAGAAACATAAAAGACAGAAAAAAAAAAAAGAGAGCGTGAAAGGGAAAAATGAAGGGTGTACGACAATTGCTTGGAAGAAAAGGGTTAGGGGATTTGCAAAAAGGAAAACGACGGTGATTAGCAAAATAGTTGCTAAGCGGATTCACGGTAGAGGCCTGGGACTGGGATAGGCACCAGGACAACATAACTTATGAGAAGGTTAACAAGTGTGGATGATTTATGGCACAGTGAATCTGGACCATTCATTTACTCTCGTGGATACTTTCAAGGTCCGGATATCATGGATTGTACCAATCCTCTTTCTCATTTGTATGTCCTAATTTTCTTTTCCGAGTGCTAATAGTAATTTGTCCAAGGGCTAGAATGTAATAATACATCAAGAATCCAGTTTTGGTGCGTGTCCGAAGAAACCAAGTGCGTGCAAATAGAAGATCCCGTTGATGAGAGAGTGTCTGTACAGTGCCCAATTTGATCCTCAGTTCGACTGTTCAGAGGAGACGAGACCCGTAATTCTCTCTCTCTCTCTCTCTCTCTCTCTCTCTATCTAAAACAACAGTAATGGGCTTCTCTTCGTTCCTCGGGAGGGTCTTCTTCGCCTCCCTCTTCATCCTCTCCGCTTGGCAAATGTAATCTCTCTCTCTCTCTCCCTGTGTGTAATTATATATTGAATCTCCAGTGCAGAGTATGCTGTGGTAATTGAGAAATACACTCGTTGCCATCAGATCTAACTTTTAATCTATGGAGGATGTGTTATTTGTCATGAATCGTCCTTCACTTGCCTTCATATTTGCTGTATTGTGACACACTAGTGTTCGTTAGAACAGTAAAGAAAGCATAAATTTTTTGTAATTCTCCTGCTTTGGGGTTTCAAAAGGTAGGAAGTCTAAGGGGTTTACGATAGTTGTCGGTACAGATTTTAGATTGCAACTTTGGATTCTATTTTAGGTTTTAGGTTCTCAGTCTAAGGGGTATTTTTTTTTGTGTGTGATAGTTGTGGACAGATTTTAGGTTATAGTTTTAGATTCTGCTTTAGATAAACTGTTTTCATCGACCTGTGAGTTTATGATTAAGTTGCTGAGCGCTGGAAAAATACGAATTGAGCTTTTTCAAGTTAGTTAGGATAGAAAATCTCGTCCAAAAGGACCTCGACTCCAGCTTCTCTAAAATCGTATTTTGGGCACTTTTTCAGCTTATAAGGATTTATAAAATATTGAAGTGGGTCGTAAAAACTTCTTACGAGCACTAACAACTGCTTTTTAAAAGCTTAAAGATTTTACGTTAACACAGACCAAGTCAAATGACTTTGGCTTTGGCGTAGGATACCGATTATTCAGGTCCCTGAGAAGTGAAGAAGTTATTTTATTTTCTTTAGAATTTGCTTGGCTGCCATACTGGGCGTATTTGTTGGGGACTCGTGTTTTTCTAGTTGGACTAAATTAGATGGAGTCCCGTGCAGTTTTATTTACCTATATGTATCCAGATTGGGTTGTGAAGTCTGGAATTGTATGGAGATTAGGACTTCTTGGGGGTTGCCTAAAATTAAGAACTTGTAGGTAATGAAAAAGGGAAGAAAGTGAGAGAGTGACCAGTTGTGAGGAAGACAATAGAGACATAGGGGGCTAAGAGAAAATATATTGGGGAATACTGTGGGTGAGCGAGTGCTCAACTATCCTTGAGTGAGGGCTCGGTAGGTTTTTAAGTTTTATGCATTTGGCCTATCTCACATGGTAATAGTATTTTACTTTTGGTTAGTGAATCCTTTGTCTCCCGAGATGTAGGTAATTTGGGCCGAACCACGTAAACTTGGTATTTCTCTTGCGTGTGTGTGAATTTTTTTTACGGGTGCTTCCATTGGCTTGGATAAGATTTGTGGTTATAACTCTCAACAACTGTGTTTCATCAGTTTGTTCTTGGGGATACTTGTGTTTGGTTTTCTTGGTTTTACTGTAATCAATGATCATGTTTCTTATGCTTCTGTTTCGTTGAGTTGGTACATCTTAGCTCAGTTTGCAATTTTACTTGGTATGCTTGGAGGTCTTAATGAAGCATGACTTTTGATGTTGGTCATCTATCCTAATTTGCGAACTAGAACTGCTGAGTCTCAATCCCCCATGAGTTTTAATACTGCACACTTTGATTGGCTGTAATGGAATATTCAAAACTAATTCATTTGAGTCCTAGGAACATAAGGAAGATTTGTTGATACTTGGGATTCTACCAACCCCGCCTTGTGAACATTTTGCCTGCCATTCGTGTACTGTGAGGAGTAGGCAGTGGCGGAGCCAGGAATTAAGTATAGAGGGAGCACTTCTTGATCATAATCTTCAAAATATTTACCCAACTTAAGCGTGATGTTAGTTTCTTAAATTATAGAGATGTATTCCCTACTTTTAACACACAATCACCATTAATTGAAGAAATCAAAAGCATAATTAAAAGTCCTAACAATTAAATTATAAATCAAAGTCCCAAGCATCTAAGAATACAACTTAATTAATAGAGAATAGAGATCAGATACAAAAACTGAATAATCAAAAGCCTAATCTTATTTTAGTCGTGTGACAAATAACTATAATTAAGAGAGAGAGGAGGTTGTAAAACACATTAATTAACTGGTTGCTTTTATTTTTTGTAAACATGAGTGATTTGTTTGGTAATTTTTGTACATAAAGAGGAACTAGTGTAATTCTTTAGGTAGTAAAAAATGAAAGACAATACATCTAAAGGGGTAATAGTGACATGATCCGGGGGCACGTGACCCCCCTGGTTCTATGCTCCCTCCGCCCCCTGGGAGTAGGTTCTTTTATATTTGGAGTGTTCAACCCCAACGGTGTGTTCTAGTTTGAAGCAGTGAACTTAAACGACGTTGTTTGAAGTAAGCATTATTGGTAGATCTCCATTTTGATCATCAACTATGTATCGTGAACTGATTTATAAGCCACTTATACAAGCTGTGACTTATGAGGGTAGGAGAGGCAGGAGTGGTGTTGTTCCTGGGATAAAGTCTCACCATTGTCCATTTTAAATCTACTATGATGCGGATGGAAATTCAATGTGGTTTAAGAACCAATCTCCAGCCGCCAATGGGTTTGGTTGGTTACATTCTTAAAAGTCTTTTCTGGTGCTCGTCTAGAAGATTCGCCAATTTACCTGAAGCATTCCTATATACTTGTTTTGGTTTAGTTTTGCTTATGAAGTAGGACCTTTTCGTGTGCTTTCTTTTTCCCCAAAGAATGTTATAATGGTTACACTACCAATGTAACTATCAGAGAACCAAAGCAAAAAGCTCCTCATGGGTTTTTTCCCCCCCTCTTTTCACTTTTGTTGAATCTTCTTCCTTACTAATCCTATCTGATTTATGTGCTGAAGTCAATCATACCTTTTCTTTTCCTTACTTGCTCTCCCTGCCTCATTTATTTATGTTGCTTTTACTTCCATCCTCTATTCCTCCCATATTTTAAGAGTAGGCTTCCTTTATCATTTTGGCTAGTTTCTTTACATCATTTATGGAACTCCTCTTTCTTTTTCATTTTCATCATCCCCCATTACTTCCTCTTTCAGTGAAACAGGCTATGTCCTCCTCCAACAGGTTGTATATGCACTTGGTTTTACTGGAAGGATTATTGATTATCTAATGTTTTATGTGCATCTTCACAGGTTCGATGAGTTCGGTACTGATGGTGGGCCTGCAGCCAAGGAACTCTCACCTAAGTTAGCTGTTGTCCAAAGATTTCTGACTTCTAAGTTGGGGGAAGGGTTACCAAAATCGATGTGGGTCCTTTGTTTTATTTTCTGTGCTTTCTATTTTCCTTGATAGATTTGGTTCATGCTTGGTCTTGCTTCAAGTGTAGTTAATATCCTAATTTGAATATTCACGTTCATTATTCAGGTAACCTACTTCGTTGCAGCCTCTATGGTTCTAAAAGGGCTTGGAGGCGCTCTATTTGTATTTGGCAGTTCTCTTGGTGCTTATCTGCTGGTAGGACTATCTGCTCTTTCAACAATGAACTAATGCAAAACTGCGGTATTAGACTTCCATAATATCATCTCTGATTTAAACATTGCTAATCATCGTTATATTTTCTTGTTTTTTATCCTTCTCATTTTGTACGTGTAGCTATACCACTTGGCATACACCACCCCACTTTTGTATGACTTCTTCAACTACAAGTACGGTGAGCCAGAATTTTTCGAACTTCTACAGGAGTTTTTGCAGGTTTGCTTCATATCTCATTTTCTTTCATATCACTTCAATTTTTGTAGATTTGACGTGCCCCAATGTTTCCATGCCTTATTTCTGAGAAAATACCAACTCCGTGTGTCTGTGATCAAAATGTCCTACGACGATATCCGTGCTTCTTAGGTTTCTTGTCTTTATTTTTCGCTCCGACAATCAACTTCGGGTAACTGGATCTCCATTTCTTGACAGTGCATAGCATATTTTGGTGCATTGCTATTTCCTTGGGATGAAGAACTCAATTACTAAGAAGCAGCTGAAAAAGAAGACCCAAAAGACCAAGACAAGTTAGATATATTGAAGAAGCTGTAATGAAATTCAGACTGTTAAAAATGGATCGGGCAGCTAAGCTTTGCATTCTTGACCTTTTCTCTCTAGTTAGTTAGTGCATTATTTTGTGCTGTAATTGTATTTCATTCTTCCTTGATTTCAATTTGACAAGGTGTTGATTCTTAAGCCCTTATTTGGGATGAGATAATCAGGAAGAACATAGACCGTCAAAGTTGTGTACCTTCTTTTGTGCTCAATTATGGATGTCTTTTGTGCTAGAAGAATTATGACTCTTGTTTGTTAGTCTAAGCCGATTCAGAAAAGACGAACAAAATACACAAAACGGAGAAGAAAAATAAGTTTACAGGAATGGAGCATTGGGTTAAGGTTTGATGCTGACACTTTACCAATCCTTGAACCAACGACCTGTGGGTTCTGTTGCCATTTGCTAGCCAACAAGCAAACAAGAGGATTGGGATTGGGTTGAGGTTGTGAGCAGACGAAGTGCACAAACCTGGACACAAATATCATTCCAAGAGTTTTACAGAATGAACGATTCCGATCATTTGAGCCCAAAATGGATTTAAGAAATTGAAAACTGGAGGGAAGTAAAACTTAATGGAAACATGTTAGGTGTAGTATTAAATCTTGTGCGGTTGATCCGTATTGGATTTTTCTTGGATTTAATTCCCTGCCAGTGAACAGTGATATTGGTCCAACAAAGATTAGTTGATATCAATGTGCGTAAGCTTACAATAACTCTCAAGAGTTATATGAAAAAGGAAAAAAGGAATCACTGTGAACAACTCCAAAACATGTCCTGTTTCCAGGCCAACAAAGCTGGAGGAAAGTTTGTACCATCATTTTAACTTCAAAGTTCATGCCATTAGTGCACTTACCAAACTAGGTCACAAACAAACTTTGTGACCTAACGTTTACAGCAGATGCTTATTCTTCTCTAGCACACAAAACAATTTCACATTTCAAAGCCGGGGCGAGGCTATTACTCCCTTGCTGGCCAATCCCAGGACGCCACATAGCTCAGGGTACATAGATTTTCGTATATCGGCGTACACCTCACCGTCCCACTTCCTTTTAACCAACTCCTCCGCCAGGCGCACGGCAGCCTCCACCGTTGCCTCCCTCTCGTGCACAGAGTCGACGATCCCCGTCGCCACAGCCTCCGCCGCCCTCATTTTTGCAGCTTTCAACAAAATGTCCCTTCGAGTTGCGGACGACCCCACCTTTGACCTCACCAGCGCTGTGAAGTAGTCCGGGAACGTCATCCCTGTATCAAAGAAGGAACAGAGGAGTTGAAACATAATTATGAAAAGAAAGCATAGATTGTAAGTTCGTAACCCTCCCTAGAACTCTGCCGGCAAATAAGTGCTCAGACTGTGTAAAGAATTTAATCTCGTGTAAAATGCTCATTATCCGCCATACAACAAGTTAGATTAAACTGGTTGGATGCTTGTTTCAAATATCTTTAGAGAGAGTTCAACCCTCCCCCTTTATTACACCGTTTACACGAGCACTCCAATATACAAGAATGCGTGCGGAACACTCGGGCAAGGCGCCGTGTCTTGTTGACGTTTGATAAATTAAACACTTACATATGTACTCACATCCATCACGCATATCGGAGTACACGTACCATATCCCGAGACCAGATCCCCTGTTCGAGTGAAATCCGGACAGGGGCCTGTCCCACTCTTCGGAGCCGTTGATCTCGCAAATCAACGGCTGAGATCTGCCGAACACTTTTTGGTCCAAAACGACGTCGTTTTGGCTCGGCAGATCTCAACGGTTGATTTGCGATCTCAACGGCTCCGAGGAGTGGGATAGGCCTCTGTCCGGATTTCACTCGGACAGGGGATCCTCGGTGCCATATCCCTACATTTGGGTGTATACAGGGGCATTTACTTGTCCTGTTATCCTTTGGATAAAAAGGTACAGAGGTGGTCCAGCTTCAGCAATTGTAGTTTCACATAACAATTGGGGATTTGTTCAAACTCTAGGAGTGGGCCTAGCTTATATAACCCAAAGTTTTCACTCACCTCAGCATATGTAGGGATAGATCTACAGAATACCAGTTCAATTTAGCACATTGTCAAACAGACACGAATAGTACTTTGCCCTTACATATTTCTACACTTCCAAGTATAATTTTACTCCATAGTAGTAGTACATAAATCGCATTGCGCTAAAAAACTTACTCTACGGTCCACTAAATCGCCTTGCACCAAAAAAACTCATCACTTCATTGATTTTCCTTCACTGGTTATCTTTTTTAGGTACATTGAAATTGTTTCTTACTGTTTACAAGCTTGTTGGAAACTCATCTTTAGAGATTCAGTGCTGATACAGGATACTGATTAATGAAGTTTAACAATCTAAATTTTGAAAATGGAAAATGCTACCCTCAACCTCAAGAAAAGTGTATAGATATCTGTGGAAGTACATTAATATCCGTGATATATGTATTGAAATCCGAACTTGTTTGACATTACTTGCACACTATCCTACACCTATTAGGCAGACGTTAGAAAGACCCTTTGAAGATTATTCCGGAATTTTTTTGAAAGTGCCTAAATTGCCGTAAACCAGTCCGTGCAACATAAGATATTTCCCATCGGTACATCGAGGTCTAACAGTATCGGAAGACTAACAGCCCCTTTGGATGGAGTGATTTCAAGAGAAAAGAAAGGAAAATGTTTTGATTTCTAGCCAAATCACTCATTTGGATTGACTATTTGGTAAGAAATGGAGAGAAAAATACAAAAAATGAAATGTTTTGATTGGCTTCTCCCCTTTCTCATCCAATCACACAAAAAATGGTGAGATTTGGTGAGAAATGGCTCCCTTTCTTATCACACCCTTTCTCACCATCCAAAGGATCTGTAAAAAAGCTTGCGCATTGATTTAAAGAACAATGCTATCAGCAAAGCATTCGTGTAATTTACAACTTACCTAAGTCCAGCTCGCTCATATACAGCACGCCTCGATCGCTCCTCATCAACACGTAATCGTGGCTCAACGCCAGCATCATCCGGCCGCCGCCGCGTGCCCCGTCACGGCGGCGATCGTCGGCATCGGCAGCGCGATCAAGTCCGCCACCGCCGGCCTGAACATCTCGACCATGTGGAGCAGCCGGTCGTGGGCGGATCCTCCGGCGGCGTCGGCGGCGGCGGCGGACTGGGCCCACGCGAGGTCGAAGCCGTTGGAGAAGAACTTGCCCCGGGCGGCGGTGATCAAAGCCGAGCCGCGGGTGGACTGGTCCTTGGCTTGGCGGAGGGCCGACCGGAGCGAGTCGATGAGGGCCGGGTTGAGACGGTGCTCGTCGTCGGCGGTTAGGGTTAGGAAGAAGATCTCGCCGCGCTTCTCTAGCGTGCACATGGCGGTGGCGGTGGTTACCGATGTGGATTTATTGACCTCTATTATTGCGCCTCGGACTTTCGTTTCTGGGTAATGATAGACAAATATGGATTTATAGGAGCATATGGTTGACAAATATAAGAGGGCAAATATGGACCAATATAGAAGGGCAAATATGGACAAATATCACGGGAGATGGATTGTTGTTCAACCAATTAACCAAATAGATGTGCTATGCATACTGACCACAATTTTAATTTTTGTAGAGTCTATCATAAGTTTTACACAGATTATTCGAATCGCTCATTTGATTAGCACATTATTTTCAAGAGTTCAAGTAGAACAGTTTAATCCGGTATCACTTACGACCTTGGGATTTGGCTCAATGATCGTGTGACACACTTTTAAAGTGTAAGGTATTAATTGACTCCTATGGCCAGGAGATTGAGACAGAACTATCTTAGGGCATATGGGGCTCCCACGTAGTTTCGGGGTTTTTTTTTTCCTTTTCAATATCAATATTAGTTATTTTTTGTTTATTAAGAGCACTTATATATTGTGTTTTGTAATGGGTGTTATTTAGAAATTTAAATGCGTTAACAATGTGCTCGTTTTGCTCGTTTTGGGTCCCAAAACTCAACCCATCTCACTGCGCCTGGTTTTCCAAAAGTTTTTCTTCAACTATTAATTTCATTTATTTTTCTATCTCTTTCCAATCATTAACCCCAAAACCTCCCTCAAAATTAACCCAAACCAAAATATTGTTCATAGTTCCGGAACCTTGAAATTTCAAAATGTTGTTGTTCATGGTTCGGCTTCCTCGTTTACAAAATCCTGGTTCTGTCCCTGATTATTAACATACTAACATCCTATGATCCGGAAAAGGAAAAGATATTAGCAAGAGCCCTTACCGATATCCAATTAAGCTAATTTTTTTTAACATATTTTTAAAAGTACGAATAATTTAGAGCATCTTTGAGGAACCTAATGTGGGCCCCACTAAAATTGCTTGTTCATGATTTGTGCAAGTTATCTGTGCGCCCAACTCCAAGGGGTATCGCCAAGTGATCAAGGCACTTAAGGATTTGCTCCCTCCTAAGTTCTCAGGTTCGAAACTTTTCAGGTGCTATTAACTTTTTTAGCGTCAGTTCATAGGGAGCATTTACTCCGATTTCAAGTGAAAGTTTGGTTTTTGATTCCCCATAAGTAGTCGAGATATGTGCACATGCCCTCTCACGACGTAAGGGGAGATGTTTATATATATATATGTGTGTGTGTGTGTTTGGATAAATAATGGGAGATGGATTGTTGTTGAACCAAAGCAAACGAATTTGAGGATGATGGGTGGACGCCTACCCAAGCATCCAATTGATTGGTACGTCTTATTAATTTAAGAATAAATTAAATCATAGATCTAAAACAAGCAATTATCTAATTCTTTTTTTTCTTGTTAGGGTTGGGTTGGGTTTGGGTTGATTTTTCTTTTTGGTCTTTTGGTTCTTTTATTTGGTGTCTCCAGATTTCTAGCTCCCCGTTTATGGGACTTCTCTCATCCCTGCGTGGGTGGTTCTGTTACTTTCTGCTGTGCTCCGCTTGTTTAGAGTTGAGGGTTTAGTTGGAGTTGGATGTAGTATTTGGACGGAGTCCCCTCCTTTTGATTTCTTGATCCTTGTTTAGGGATTGAGTTTTCTCCTGTTCTGTTCTCTTGATCTATAATATTACATGTTATCGTTGTGACAAAAAAGAAGAAGAAGCAATTATCGAATTCTTTTTTTATTTATTATAATTCAGATATTCTGACCAGCCTACGTGCACCTCGACTAATGCTCGGGGACAACAAGCCACTACTTTCGTTCACATGCATGATATATTGATATCATCATCATGATTTATGTGTGTACATCCTTTCCTTTATACTTGTAAAAAATTAGGTTTGTCCCTGGGCAAAAGTGGTCCAATAAACTGGTGGGAGACGAGAGAGGAGTACTTACTCCTATCATTTATATATACTTCCAAGTACATTTTTTTTTGATCCGCATACTTCCAAGTACATTGCTGAGCCGCTGGGGTCTTTTTCGACTTTCTCTTCGTTTTGTTCCGCAATAAGTACTAAAATGTCAGTGGTTTGGGCCCGCAAGTTGCCCCTCCCTTCAGTGTGGACAACAAAATGAATGAAACGGTTTGGTTTGTCTTTCAATTCGTGTCTATTTGGGATCCGCATTGGTGATCATACAAGAGAGAGAGAAATCCGCGCGAGAGAGATTTCCGCATCTTCCGTGAAACTAATCGTTGTGCGGATGTGTTAGCAAAATAACGTACCGGTTTCGGTGGGAGATTTCCACATCTACCCTTATACGCCTAGTTGTATCGCTAGTTTATTTTATGCGAATTTGGTTGGGATTGCATACCCTAAAATTGTAAACACTCTATGCATTGTTCTTCCAAGAGAGAGAGAGATCTGAGGTGAAACTGTGTGACTGTTGGAAAAGATGAACATTTAATGCTTCACCCACCATTGTGAGCTATCCTTATTTGCAATACAACAAAATGGACCTATTTTTCCCGGACCCGGGGACCCTGCCGAGCGGGTGCCAAGCGGCCAATCCGGCTGTTCATCGGAATCAACGGCCCGGATCGAAACATCTTTTTCCTTTTTTTTTTTTTTTTTTTTAAAAATCCGTTCGGTACCTTTGTATCTGGGCCGTCCAAAACACTTTTGGACGGCCGAGATGTGCTCGGCACCCCTGCCAAGCACCCTGCTTGGCAGGGTCTCCCGTTCCATTTTTCCCATTTTGCTTGCAGCAGTGTTCTCTTTTGGTCTCTAAAATCAATCTCTCTTTCGGCCTATGGTCCCCAATAAGTTTCTTTTCGATTATTACTCTCATTTCTCTACTTATCTTTCCACTCGTTACCCCAAAATCTTTCTCAAAACTCAAACCTAACAAAGCATGGGTTTTCATTTGGACCCATTTTAGGAATTGGGTAGGCCCATTTAAGAAAGATTAGCCCAACAGACACTAAGGAAAATTAGATTAGGTTTTCCATGGTCAATTAGCTCGACGGTCTAATTTTTTTACGGGCATAATTTGAATGGTTGTTGATGGAAGTTAGTTGAAAATGGGATATAACGAAAATTGTTGAAATATATGACATTGCGCGCAAATGGAAATGCACCAACATTGCATTTTTTTGGCCAAACGTCACTATTCATGGCTACTTTTTGCGAATAGCTTGGCCAAATCACTGGACTTGCTTAGAAGATCAATTTATACTAGTATAAAAATCATATTAATTGATTGAGTTAATTATAGAATTGGATTTTGGCACTCCATATTTTGTCTTTTTTCCTATTTAAAATTACCAAGTACCCTTGAAAGTGGTTAAAACTAACAAATGAAAGGACAATTTGGTAATTTCACATAGGATAAAGACAAAAAGTGAAGTGCCAATGGCTAAATGTGGAGTGCCAAAATTACTTCCCTTAATTATATCATAAACAAGTTTTACATTATCAAAGCCAACAAATATAACTCATACTCTATATTAGATTGCAATCCATTTATTTCCAAGATTTAAATCTACAATTGATCGACAACCGTAGAACGTGATTTTTGATGTGGTTAAGCTTTTAATCAGGTCCATAAGATTAATGGTTTTAATCATTTGGGCGAATCTAAAATAAACCTAAACATATTCGAAATTAGATTTGTTTTTTTTTTTTCAAATGATAGGATACTTCATTGATAATAATAAAGAAAATACAGAGAACAGGAAGCCATCCCAAGAGAGGGATATAGCAACCACAAAGGAGGCCTAAACACCACGCAGAATATCTAGGACCTCACACAACCAAATGCACAGAACAGATGGAGCATATCTCCAATCAGCGCAACACCAGACAAGTGACAAAAAAAAAAACCCACCAAAACACCCACGTAGGGGTGAGAAAATGTTAGAAATATTTTAAGTGTAAACCCAATTTGTGTATTTTCTTGTTTTACTTTTTGGGGGCTTTGATGTAATGTTTTTATATTTTTGTCCTTAGTATGTAATAAGTGAAGTGTGTGTCTAGAACCTTGTACAGAAATACAGAACCTTGTACAGAAATATCAAGTGGCTGTGTGTGTGTGTCTTTAGTCTTTGTAAGAAAAAAGAAGAAAAAAACGTGAGAAACAGAGAAGGAAAAAGAGTGGGTTGTGTGTGTTGTGTTTGAAGGTGAAGAAAAGGCTTTGTAAAGCTTTAATCAAGTGAAAGAAATCTGCATTTCTAGTGCCCAGATAAGTCTTGTTATTGCTGAAATTTTAATTTTCTGCTCTGTTTTGTTACCGAAAAACTGCATGTTTGTAGCTTGATAGTATGCTGAAAATTTAATTTGTTACTGCTGCGATTTTACTCAGTTTTGTGGTGATATTTGTGTGTGATTATTGGGCCCCTTATTCCCCCCAACAAAAACAGAGAGAAACGAAAACATTAATAAATCAAAAACCTACAATAGACTCACACCCCTAAATTCAACCACCCAAAAAACGTCGGTCAAGACCGCGGCCTGGAGCCTCAAAAACCATAGCAACCACACCCCATCGTACAGTGACGCCAACTGCTACCTCCGTCCCAAGAAACTACGACCTCATCAGGGCGCGAATCTATGTGTCGCTCAGAGCGACAAGGAAGGGGCCGGCCTGATAACAACGATGGGACTGCAGGAAGATCGGACAGAGAAAAGCACACGGTGAGGAAGATTGGAACGAAGCCTCTGTCACTTGACATCAGTGTCTCACATGCAAGATCAACGTCGGAGCACGCCGAGTTCAGGGGGAGATCTAAAGTAGAGAGAGTAAGAGAGAGGGAGGGGGGAGGCACTGCCCCTCCCCAGAAAAACCCTATTCTGTGAAACTCTTAGAGAGAGAGAGAGAGAAAGAGAAAGAGAGAGGAAAAGAAAATTCTTCTACCCCGAAATTAGATTTGTTCAACTTTTTCAAAAACTGCAAAGATTCTGTTCTAAGCAACAGCTAGTACTGGTCGATCGAGTAAAATGGAGGGGGAGAGAAGCATTTTAAATCGTACCAGAATTTGTGGAGGATAACGTATTAAATTTTGACAACGTTAAAGAGTTTGATTGTGTTGGTCATCCCGAATCATCAAATTAAGCCCAGTGGGATCTTTTTCTCTTTGTTCTGTTCAGATATGATGTAGATATTTTAAAGAAGGGAAGGGAGCTCCAACCATAAAAAGGGCCTAGACCCTTTGGTTTGGCCATTTTTATCTCTTTCGGGTCCGCTTTCGTGATCAGCGGTTAAGAAAATAGTCTCACATTACTTGGTTACTCGACCAGAGAACAGGCAATGGCCTAGAAACGGGGTTTTGGCCATTTATCTCTTTCGGGTCCGCTTTCGTGATCAGCGGTTAAGAAAATAGTCTCACATTACTTGGTTACTCGACCAGAGAACAGGCAATGGCCCTAGAAACGGAACAATTAACCTTGAAATGCAATCCAAACGCAAAATGAAAGTAGAATGAGTGATATTCACTTAATAACATTTGAGCCCTCTTTCATTCATTGCCAATTAGCTTTGAGATGGTATAATGTTTTTACAGTGTATCATCAACAATATTCAATTTTCACAACCCATCAAGACCAGGTTGAAATTGATATTGATATGAAGTCAATCAACATTGATCGATAGATTCGATACAGAATTATCTTGAAAGTGATATATGTCTGATACAAAGTTTATTTTTTTCAAGATAAATGTGTTTCGGAACCATATTTAGGTATTCATTCAACATGAGGATCAACGCGCGGCATGGTTGATGGTCTCAATAAAATCCAAAAAGTGAATGATGTTCATCATTTAAAACATATAAGAAGGCCCATAGAACACCTTAATGGACAAGCTAAACGGTGAAATCCTAAAATAGACAAGAGGATCTGCATCCTTGAACAACTTGGTAAAGGTTGTTTTATACCCCCTCCTTCCCAAATTTCAAATGTATAATTATTTATATTTTTATGAATCTTACTATTTTATAGATATTAAAATTTGTATGAAATTCAGTTTCAAAAATCATTAGAAAACATCATGGATTGAAAAATATGGTAATTTATAATTGACACAAATGTTGAAAAATGCACAAGAAATTTAGGACGGATAGAGTATATTCTGATCACAGTATTAACTTCTAATGAGTTTTTTTTTTAATCCGCAACTTCTAATTAGTTGAAGTATTTATAACAATTATTACCGCTCAATCAAATTAAAGGGACACATATAGTCTTATATTCTCAAAACTATGTAAGACCTATTAAGCACAATTCCAATGTTTGATTGAGCTGATCTATTATCAGAATACATTAATAGTTATTCTTTACTCGTCGACTCCAATCATTTGTGTTGGACGGAAAATGAGTCTCCCCAGACTCCATTAGTACACAATCGATTCCCAGGGAATGATTTAGGGAATTGCTCTCTCTAAAGACGTTAGGTTCGAAACTTTCCAGATTCTATAAACTCTTCCTGTCAATCTATATGGAGCTATCGAGTCTTGAATGGGACCCCGATAGTTTACGATGTATTAGTCCCAAAAATTAGCCAGGTACGCATAAGTAGACCGAACACCGAATAATTTAAGATAGATAGAGAAATGAAATTAATAATTGAAGATATATGATAATGATTGGAGAAAGATATATGATAATAATTAAAAAATAAAATTAAAACTAAAGTAAAATGACAATCGAACAAAGTCAAATTCATTTGTGCTGGCGGAGATAAAATATGTGGTCAAAAAAAGAATCGGGATATTCTTAGAAGACGGAGGCACTGAATAATTCTCCCTCAGTCAGTCACTTTCAAGCTCTCAAAGCTTGGGTCAAAGCTCTCCCTTTGATTTATCGGGTCTCGAGACAGCGACGTGCCTCCTTCCCTTTCCCAAGCGCACCCACCAAAACCATAACCCTAATTCCCACCAAATGGATGGAGAGAGAGAGAGAGAGAGAGAGAGAGAGAGAGAGAGAGAGAGAGAGAGAGAGAGAGAGAGAGAGAGAGAGAGAGAGAGAGAGAGAGAGAGAGAGAGAGAGAGAGAGAGATATTTGAACTTTTCTCCGAAAAAGTTTTTTTGGAAAGTTTCATTAAATCTAAATCGTTCACAACATTTTCGGACGATTGTGATTGGTTGATGTTGTAATTAAAGAACTTGTTTACGGCGAAGCCGTGAATACGTTTCTCTCATACACATATTAACACCAGTAGCACAAGTATTTTTTCCCTTGAAAACCGGATTTCCGGACCAGAAGCCGTGAATAAGTTTCTCTCATACCATATTAACACTAGTAGCACAGGTTTTTTTTTTTTCCCTTGAAAACCGGATTTTTGTATCAGAAGCCGTGAATAAGTTTATATCATATACATATTAACACGAGTAGCACAAGTATTTTTTCCCTTGAAAACCGGATTTCCGGACCAGAAGCCGTGAATAAGTTTCTCTCGTACACATATTAACACCAGTAGCACAAGTATTTTTTTCCCTTGAAAACCGGATTTTCGGATCAGAAGCCGTGAATAAGTTTCTCTCATACACATATTAACACTAGTAGCACAAGTATTTTTTCCCTTGAAAACCAGATTTTCGGATCAGAAGCCGTGAATAAGTTTCTCTCATACACATATTAACACCAGTAGTACAAGTATTTTTTCCCTTGAAAACCGGATTTCCGGACCAATTTGCGTGCAACTTAAATTTTCATTCTGATAAAAAAAAAACTTAACTATTTTCCATGAAGTTAATGACCGGACAAACTCTGATCGTTCCGAAGTTTAGAATGTTTGACCTCCCCGAAATCCGAACATATGACAACATTTATTAATTTTCTCATAATATCTAATTAGGCAAATCGGGTTTTATCAGTGCTTTATTTATTCCATCTCTCTTTGTGCTTGATTCCATTCACAAGGTTTCTTTTGCATCTGTTCTTTCTTCCATTTTCGTGTGTCTTCGTTCCCCTTTATTTTTTTTTGGTATATCTTCTTCAACCCCCTTCTCTCTCTCTCCACTTGATTCCTCCAAAAATGACAACAGCCAAACACTAGCTACTGCATCTAATTCTCTTCTCTCTCATCATTCCCAACTCTCTTCAAATTCAGATCGATCTACTTCTCACTAAATTAAAGAACCAAAGACCCAGAACAAGCTCTAACTCTCTATTTCCAGAAGTGCTGTTTGAATTGGCAAGTCTGGCTAACCGGTGGTGGACCGGAGGCCAGCCAGGCCTGCCTGGTGTAGAGCCGGCGGCGACTAGCTCAACTATGCTCAACCAGCGCGATCTAGAGATATCGCTAAATGAAGGAAGTGCGCTAAATTCTGGTCATGGTGACGAAGAGGAAGATAGAGACGGAGACGAGCCTAAAGAAGGCGCGGTTGAGGTTGGGACTCGTAGACCTAGGGGCCGCCCTCCCGGATCGAAAAACAAGCTGAAACCGCCGGTTTTCATGACTAGGGATAGCCCTAACGCGCTCCGTAGTCATGTCATGGAAGTAGCCGGAGGTTCCGACGTAGCAGAGAGTATAGCTCAATTCGCCCGGAGGCGTCAGAGAGGGGTGTGCGTGCTCAGTGGAAGTGGTTCGGTTGCCAACGTGACGCTGAGGCAGCCGGCTGCTCCGGGCGCTGTGGTAGCGCTTCACGGAAGGTTTGAGATTCTATCCTTGATTGGTACTTTTTTGCCAGGACCGTCCCCGCCTGGTTCCACCGGCCTGACGGTGTACCTGGCCGGTGGGCAGGGACAGGTGGTGGGAGGAAGCGTGGTCGGACCACTTGTGGCGGCAGGGCCAGTTATGGTCATTGCAACTACTTTTACTAACGCAACCTACGAGAGATTGCCTCTAGAAGAGGACGATGATCAGGCGCAATTGCCCGGTGCTGCCACCGGAAATTCGTCCCCCGTTATTGAAAGTAACGGGGGACAACCGGAGCATCGCCTGCCTGATCTCTCTCCCTTCCCTATTTACAATATGCCACCAAATCTATTGCCTAATGGTGCTCAAATTAGTCATGATCCCTATGCGTGGACTCATGCCCGCCCTCCTTATTGAGAGAGAGAGAGAGAGAGAGAGAGAGAGAGAGAGAGAGAGAGAGAGAGAGAGAGAGAGAGAGAGAGAGATCATCATCAATCTTCAAGGCTTCAGTTCAGAAGTGTGCAGGAGAGAAAGGAGACCAATCTCAAATGCTATTTTACAGAGAATGTTTATATATATATGGTACCCTATATGTAAATTGAGCTTCTTTTGTTTCGTGTTGCTTAAATCTTGTGTGTAAAATTAATAAAAAGATTGTTTTCTTTTGAATGATCAATAATTCTCTAACCTACACACATTGCTTAATCTTGTGTCTGCTATTTGTTTTCTAACACTTCAATCATCAACATAAAATATGATTTCTTTTACACATATCCAACTTTGTATACAGAGTTGTTGTCTTTAATCATGTTTGTATAATATATGCTCTACACTGAATTATTGTTTTATTTATTTATTTATTTATTTGAACGGCGAATTTTTTTTTTATTAATCTTTGAAAAAGAAACAAAGACTAACTGAATCATTGATGAATTATATATGGTTTGTGATCCATTATCTTGTATGGTAGGTGGAGTGGCTTCATCTTAATTAGGGATACTTGAAAACCTAAAAATGTGAGTAATAAAGAGGTGTTCTTGGTGTTCGTTTTTCGCTTGGCGCTAGCTGTTTTTCGTTGTCTGTCTTGCCACCTTTTCCTTCTCGGTTTTTGGCTCTTCTCTTTTTTGTTTAGTTTGTATATGCCATCTTTTTTTGGGATATATATACTTTCCTCACAGGGATGTTGTGAAGCCAATGTCCATCATCATAATTCGTGTGTTTCGAGTTAATAAAATTCTTTTTTTGCAAATATATATAAAAATAATAATGGAATGCTACTAGCTATATATACTGACCTAGTTTTATTACATGTGCTCAAACTAGTCACCCATGGATTTGCATTCACTGCAGAAGCACAAGATCAGCAAATGCACAAAAAATGGATACCCATTGAGCATATGTCTTTCCATTTATCTCCATGTCTGAGAGTAAATGTCATTTTTCTTATAGGATAACATTATTTTCATTTTCTTCTGATTTATTCCTATCTTCTTTTTTTTGCTCGGCAAAAGAAATTTTATTAATCTCTGAAAAGAATTTATTCCCATCTTCTTTGAAATTTTTTCAAAAACTAGCTAGGCTAAAGATTCACCTTCCAGGCTTCCATGCCTATCCCAAAGGTCCTATTTTTCAACCTTCTTATAAGCTGTCTGCGACCTACTCAACCAAATCAATGAACAATAGCAAGATTTCATGGCCACTGGGTTGGGGCATGGTTTTCAGTTGTATTCCAAGTTTGATTCGTGTCCTGTTCGGTTGGCTTCTTACCACCTGTGTTGTTCTTGCTCTTGGGCCTCAGGTGGCAGGTGAATACTGTTAGAGTTGGTGCCAATTCTGTTGGATTCTCGTTTTTCGTTGTGATACCATATTCCGAGGGTCCTTTCGGTCTTTGTGATCCTTTTCAAAGGTTAATTAATTCTTTTTTACTCAATTATATATACTCCCAGCGTACATTCATATATAGTGAATTTCTTTTGTGTATCTTCCATCGGTAGTTAGTTCGAACCACATAAATCTCGGTGCATGTATATTTCTGAAGTTTCTCAGTCCTTTTGTTTCTTCTGTGTGATTCATCATAGTACTATGATGCAATGTGCGTTTTAAAGCATTTCATGTCTAGATCGATATGTCTCCATCTTCATGGCAAGTAGTTTATGTATTGGAATTCTAGCTAAGAGTGGAAGTGGTAATTAAGAAATATACTACTAATTTAAACAAGAACAGCCAGTTTCTCTACACAATTGCACCTCTTCCTAATGAAGTTAATTTGTCTGTCGATTAAGCCCATGTTTCTTATAACTTAGGCGAAAATCCAAAGACACTGGCAACTTGCTTGATCTAGAAAAACTTAGGAGGTGTTTGAGAGCCTACTCTATCTGAAATCAGGGAGGGTAATATGGTCTTTATGCAAGTAGTTTATGAATTGGAATTCTAGTTAAGAGTGGAAGTGTTAATTAAGAAATAGACTAATTTAAAAAAGAACAGCCAGTTTCTCTACACAATTGCACCTCTTTCTAATGAAGTTAATTTGTCTGTCAATTAAGCCCATGTTTCTTATAACTTAGGCAAAAATCCAAAGACACTGGCAACTTGCTTGATCTAGAAAAACTTAGGGGGTGTTCGAGAGCCTACTCTTTCTGAAATCAAGGAGGGTAATATGGTCTTTATGCAAGTAGTTTATGAATTGGAATTCTAGTTAAGAGTGGAAGTGGTAACTAAGAAATAGACTAATTTAAAAAGAATAGCCAGTTTCTCTACACAATTGCACCTCTTTCTAATGAAGTTAATTTGTCTGTCAATTAAGCCCATGTTTCTTATAACTTAGGCGAAAATCCAAAGACACTGGCAACTTGCTTGATCTAGAAAAACTTAGGGGGTGTTCGAGAGTCTACTCTATCTGAAATCAGGGAGGGTAATATGGTCTTTATGCAAACCTGCTCAAAGAGAATGCAAAAAGCTCCTCCTAGCCCTCTTTCTCACTTCTCTTCTCGATCTAAACATGAAATTGGAAAACCTATTCTGCCAAAATGAGTTTTGCTTTGCGCCTGCCAAACAGATACTGAAGCTAAAAATGAGATAATGAGAAGGCAAAAAATAGCCTTCCAAACACCCTCTTAGTAGTGTAGCAATTATTGAGAATTATTGGAAGTTTTAGTTTGAACTTCCATAATCCTAGAGTGAGATTATTAAATAATAATAATGCCTGTTGGAGTCATTCATGTGAACTGGCAAGCAGAAAATCTAGTTAAATCATTTAATTAGCATTGTTAATGGTTTAGTGCAAGGATCTAATCAAGTGTATATATTAGATTTCTTTACCCACTTCGTCAATGAAGTTTAATTTTATGACGAGAAGAAATGGACCTCTAATTAATAAATCAATATCCGTTTAACTTGATTTTTACTGTAACATATATGGACAATAAAAGTCCAACGAGTTTTGAAAAAACGAATGGCCCAGATCATCAAATGGAACAACGCGTTCGATAACCAACAAATCCTCCGGATCTTGAAATGTTATGGATAAGAGAAATCACACATACTCATGGGAAGCCGCGACAATTCAGTTCTATTGAATTAGTAGAGTACGCATACAGGTTCACTTTCTCATGATATCTTTGTAATCCTTTCCAAAGATTTCAAAAAAATTTGTCGATAAAAAAAATATAGCAGCCTCGCTCTCACTCAAAATTTGAAGTTCGATCTAACCCTAAAAAACTATTTGCGGAACACAAAATGGGTCTAACGCGTCGCCTCTGTCGTGCAACTTGACACGTCCAGACGGGATATACTCAGTCTTTTGAAATGAAACTCTCTTCCATGCATCCCGACGGCCGGTGACCCGGACGGCGACTAGTGCCACCAACAATTTCTGGCTTCACAGCCCACAGTACCCATGCATGCCCCACTTTCTTTCTTCTGAAAACGATTTGTTCCTACTTCATTTTATGTTGGCCCAAAAAGCCGAAGAAAGCTATAGCAATTTGTTTCCACTCGGGACTTCAAAATTTTTGGATTTTTACAGCTGTGATGACATGCACCTGGCTATATATATCGAAATCTTCAGAGAATCGGCCAAAAGTCCATGAAATGATCAAAATTAATTCTTTGCAATAAAAGTCCATGTAAATATTCTTTTTTACCCCAGAATGTTTCCAATATGCAGAGCCCAGATCCAGGTGAACGTGTAAAATGCACGGTAATGGATATAATCAAAACCAAAGTACTTGATCTCATTTGGCCAAATTCCCATAACATCTACTAACATGCACTGAAACCATGTAGTAATCTCAAAGAGTTTAATTGGCTGGGTGTCAAGACTTGGGGTTTAGGGGTTTTTTTTTTTCTTCTCCCTTTTGAGGTGTCAGATTCGAAACCTCTTTATTGCTAAGCTCCCATTCCGCCAAGGAAAGCTTGTTCGTTTGAGGGTTTTAAAACTCCTGCGCACGGTTCCCAATAAATTCTATCTCTCTCTACTCATTATTCTTAAAAACCTCGCTCAAAACCAAACCGAACAAGGTAGTACTTATTCTTCAAGTAAATACTCTTTTTTTTTTTTTTGGATTAAAGGTGATGTATTGTGAGACAATGACATGTCTTGTAAAGTGGAAAATAAGTACTTAAAAAATAAGAATCTTAGCGGAACGGGGACTAACAACTCATTTGAGGCCAGTTCATACATAACTTTGTTTTGGCTTTAATTGGGACCTCGGTAAGTGGATCCTTTTGGTTCCTGGTGCTTCGTGCTTTGGATCCTTTTAATCTTTGTAATTTGTTTTCAAAGATTAATAAAATTCTTTTTTGTTGTTCGAAAAAAAAAAGTGGATAGTAAGATTGGTACTCCAAAATTAGTTAAAGTCACGTAGGGCTGTAAACGAACCGAGCTCAGCTCGGTTCGGCTCGTTAAGGCTCGGCTCAGGGCCGAGCTCGAGCTCGGGTTTTCGGCTCGTTTACTAAATGAGTCGAGTGGAACTCGGCTCGTTCGACAAAAGCTCGGCTCGTTAAGGGAGGCTCGACTCAATTAAAAAGGCTTGTTTAATAAATGATTATTCTCGTCTCGTTAAGGGCTTGGCTCGTAAAGGCTCGAGCCGAACTTGAGCTTGAGTTTTTAGCTCGTTTAGTAAACGAGCCGAGCTCGAGCTCACCGAAGCTCGGTTTGGCTCAGCTCGTTTACACCCCTAAAGTCACGTAAGTTAGCCAGAACAACCGAGTTATAAAAACTCTCAAAGTATGAATCCCAAACATATAGTAGATAGCAACTTGGAGGACCCTCTTCACATGGATTCACGTGTCATGTTAAATAAACCTTAATTAATTAGCAACTTGGTTACAACGTTCCAACTCTAAAGTCGCAATGGAGTGGCCCTCCTTGGTTCAATAATTCAAGCTTTCTATTACAATAATAATAAAATAATAATAACAATAATCCTATTTTGGTTCGGATTGAAAATAAATTCTTGCTTTTTGTGAGCGTAAAGTGTAGCGAACACCTGAGTTATAGAAAAGCGTAGATGCCATGATATTATTTCCTTTGTCTGTTACTCTTTTCAGAATCATATAGATGCTAGGTTGGTTTCTTAAATTAATGGTTAATTTACTTTGTAATTTGTGGTAGTATGGAGACATGATTTATAATACTAATACATTGCTTTATTCTACTCACTAACTAATGAGTAACAATTCTCTAGGGGAACATCACGTACGCAATCATGTCACGGGTTTGTCATTAGTTAAACAGAAAATTGTTTTAATAGATGGTACTAATGTAGAATTTTGATGGAGTTTGAGAAGGAATTTGTTTGTCCACAAGACATAGTGATCTCTTCAATGAAAGGAAAGTTTAATTAGGACCTGATTCCTACTCCTTTCGTTCTATTTTGTTTGCTTGGAGGAAATTCGTCTCTTTGAGAAGTCAAAGTCGGAAGGTACTTGAGATTTCCACAATTACCCCAAAGTTAAACTTGAGTATTTACTTCAATTCAAATACTAATGAGTAAAATTGGAAGTTTTGCTCAATTTTGGTGGTTATTTTTAGAAATGATTTAAATAGATTGAGATGACTCAAAATGGAATCATGAGCAAATAAAATGGGACGGAGGGAGTACATTTTATTCGCTAGATTAACAACAATCTCTCTCTCTCTACATTAAAAGTTTAAACCTTCCACTCTTTCTCTCTTTCCTTCCCCCCTCAAACACACAAGATATTGTATTGAATATAAGTTCTGTCTCGATGAGGCGGATACTACGGGATTTATGCCAACACCCATTGTGGCCCCTACCAAGAGTTCAGTACAATAATTAATATGAACCGTTCATCTTGTAAGGCTTGCAAAATAATATATCATCGCCAAAAAGTCAGCTTGATCATACATCAATAGCTATATCAAAAATTAAATTTTAGTTTATAAACGGATGTCCTAATTCTGTCACTAGTTTTTTTAAAGTTAAACTGTCCATGACCGTCTATTTTAAAAAACCAAAATTTAATTTTTGATATAGGTATCGATGTTTGATCAAGCTGATTTTTTGCGTAGATATGCTACTTTGCAGGCCCTACAAGATGAGCGGTTTAAATTAATACAATGCATGCACAGTGGGGCCCACAATGGGTACCCAAATACAATGAATATCAAACTCATTTTCATCGAATTTAATTCCACAATTTCACAGCACAACTGCTGGTTCACGACAACTAGGCCAACTGCCATATATACTCTCTTCAAAATAAAATAAAATGGAATTGAAATTGCATTGTTTTAAAAGGGTGGCCACACCTTATATATATATCACCTATAAGTGTACTAATTTTATGTTCATTCAGACTGGTTAAAACATAAAATACGAGGTTGGTTTCCATTTGAACAACCTAGACTCAACTGCTTTAACCAATCAGAGAGAATGTAAAATTCATTTATCCTCAAACTTGGTGACCAAAACTTTGACATCAAACGGACTGCATTTTTGTCCAAAAAAATTCAAACTTTCTTCCATAAATTGAAAGAACTTAATAACATTTGGTAACTTGAGGAAAAAAGTTTGAATTTCTTTTGACAACGAAATGCATTATTTTTAAGTTCTTGTTTGCATACCGGACAATATAATGTTTGTAACGGTGCTAGAATTTTTTCTTTTTTTCGCAAATCCGGTTGTACTATTTTTCAATTATTATGTTGTTATTTTCGGTTGTTTATTGCTTTCCGTGATTCCTGCAACTCAATTGATAATTGGTTTCTTTATCATCATTTTCCACTACCTTCCAATAATAGTGTTGAAATCATCGACAGGAAGATCCCGAGGGGATTCACAGACATCGAATTCGAGCTCACCAGGAAAAATCATTGACACTCAATTTGGTGACCAAAGTAATGTTTGCTTTGAGAGGGGTGATAATGGCGGCGGTGGCGAGGCGGAGATCGGTGATAGGCGCGTAAATGTTCACGTTAACGCCCCATAATTTATCTTTGTTAAGTCTCATTTATGTTATTATTCGGAACTTAATGCTTAATTTGTGTATTGTAGATATTTAGAGGATTTGGTACAGAAAGTGCGAAATTAAAATATTATACGGTGTTAGAAGCAAGTCCGTTTGAAGGTCATATATTTAGCACGGAACTAATTAGTCCATGGGCTGATAGGTGGCAAACCAATTCTAGTACTCCTATTTAGTTTGCACGTGGGTGTGGCTGGAAATTATCGCCATATATTTGTATTAATAAAAGAATTAACGATGGAGTTTAGTGAAGTGGGCCCGTTAATTGTTTTTTTTTTTTTTTTTGATCGGTAAAAAGGGTGGGAGGGGGCGACCAGCGTAGCAACTCCCCTTGGGCGTGACCATAGGGGCTCCCTACCCGCTGTGGAATGTCCGGTTCGAGCCATAGCTACTGTCCGGAAGGACAGACCGTCACCACAGCACCACCTAGGTACAAGTGGACAAAATGCTTTATCCCCCTAACCCCTTGCCCACGTGACAAGGCTTGAAACCGAGACCTTGTCTGGGGATGAGGGGCACCTGCCCACTTGGCTACCACCTTCGGTGGTGCCCGTTAATTGTTGTTTGGGGAAAATCTCGACTGATTACAATTAGAGGGGTCGACTATATAAAAGGGAAAAAAGGGCTTCAAGGGATCGCTTTTTCGACCGCACAACAGGGAACAACGGAGGTAGCCATCAGATCTTTTACGCACGCATAACAGAGGAGAAGAACGGGGGCTGCCGAGATCCCCTTTTGTTTGGAAGTTTAGTTTTCTTTCGAGTTTTATTTTCTTCCGAGTTTTGTTCAATTATTCGCATTCTGATAATTTGTTTTAATTCTTGTTCTTTATAAAAGTTATTCGTTGGTTCTTGTTTAACTTAGATCTTTTGTTTATTTTCCATTCCAAGCAATAGAAGCATGATGCAATCTAGGGTTTCTTCTAGTTCTTACGCAATGATTAGTGAGTAGTCGTATAGATAGGGTCGCGGGGTGATTAGCACGCCGTGATCAGTTCGGACACTACTCCTGTTTTCAAACAATGAAAAAAAGCAATTTTAGGTTAGTAAAGAACATTCGTGAGACGAATCCAGACATCGTCGGAACCCATGTGAACGGGGGAATGGGGGTCCAAAACTCATTCTTCGTTGTGCATGGGTAAACGGCGACCATGAGGTTTCGCATCTTGCGGGGTATCTTTTCCGAACTAAAGTTTAACGTTTTAAAGAACACCGAATGGAGTAGGTTAATCCGGACTGGTTGCGAGTGCTATGAACTCTACGACCGTACCTTCTTTTTAATTATTTGAAAAATCAAACAATTTCTTAGTTTTAGTTAATCTCAGCATCAAACTACAAAATGTGGCTACCTAAGAGCCAGTTTAATCAATAACAACCCGAGTTTTTAGTTAGCACACATCACTGTCTCTGTGGATTCGACTCCGGATATTGTGCTACGTCGGTCTCCGCCCTACGCTTGGGGCAACCCATTAATTTAGGACTAGGAAATCGTCAAGCACACCAAAAGGTCCAATACTGTCAAAATTGAGATGATCCTGAGATAATATCGACAACATCGATCCTTGAGAAGATGGATAATTCGTAAACACATTCCATGGTTGATAAATAACGTCCTGTGTGGCCAATGAGTTAAGTCCTGTGTGCCAACCGTGGAGATCGTGGGGGGCAACAGCGGAGGACGAGGGCGTGGTGGAGCAGCAGTGGCGGAACCAGAGGTGGTGCACAACGGTGATTTGGGGGAGCAGCAGTGGTAGTTAGGTTTAGGGTTTGTATGGGCTGTTTGTTTGGGGTGGGCCGGCCAATTGCAAATGGGCTTGGCCCAATTAGGTTGCAATTGGTTTTGCTTGTTTGGGTTTGGAGTGTTTTGGGGTTTGTTTCAAACATTAGGTGTTTCTAGGCTTGTTCCTTTGGGTGTCTGTTGGTTTCTTGCTAACAGTGTTATAGTACAAAAATTCGAGAGGCGGAAAAGTAGGTTAAGATCTCGCGAGAAGAAGTTGCTCAATGCATTTATTTTTCTACTGTATTATACTGATTTCATCTTAAATCCTTGTGATGAATGAAATTATTTTTGCCAATAAAAAAAAACAGTGACGATCCAGGCATTTCACAAAGACGATTTCAAATGCAAAATTAGTTAGAGTTGGAGCGAAAACGGTACAAAAAAAGTTCAATTTAAAGAGGGTAAAAGGAAAATTGTTAAGGTTTGAAGGGGCTGAAACGGAAAACAAGAAAAAAAGTCTTAAGTTCTGCACAGGCCCACTTTTGTCCACACAGACTGCACTCCTTTCTGTAGTAACGTAGCAACTTCATGAGAAAAAGTATAATACCTATACACATGCAAACAGGAGAGAGAGAGAGAGAGAGAGAGAGAGAGAGAGAGAGAGAGAGAGAGAGAGAGAGAGAGAGAGAGAGAGAGAGAGAGAGAAAATTTGAACAAAATTGCTAAATTACCAACTGTTACTTGATAAGGTACAGAGGGAGAATTTTCCGATATGGGGATGACGCTTTCCTTTCTTTGGAGTTCTAGCTTTTTTTTTGGGTGCCTACGATTGGTGTTTAGGTTTCGGTGCTTTTGTTATTTGGCTTTTCGGTCTCTTTCGATCAGTGGTATGGGGGTTATCGTCTCCCTTTCGTTGGAGCTCCTTTTTCCTTGTGGGTCCTGGCGGGTGTGTTTGGTTTCAGTGTTTTGTTTTTCTGACTTTTTGGTGGCTTGCGGGTGGTTTTTAGGTTTCGGCGGTGTTGATGCTGTAGGGTCTGCCTTTTGTTTTGGTCTTGAGGCTCGTTTGGTGTTTGCTTGTTTTTAGGTCGGTTTTCTTTGGATTTTTGGTGTTTGGTTGGCGTCTTGCCTTCTTTGCCGTGGTTCTGTAGTGGTCTTGGGTAGCTTTTGCCGGTGTACCTTTGTTCCATTTTAATCTTTGTAATCGTTTATAAAGATTAATAAAATCTTTTTGCTGTTGCCAAAAGAAGAAGAAGGTACATATCCCTTCTATACGTCCAATAAAATCAGACCCCCTGGATCAATGTACTGCACCATATCACCAATGAAAATATAATGAACACTCTTATATAGTGACAATCTTCATTTCATAAATACACGAGCACAGGTGATCCCAAAGACAAGAAAATCGTAGAAACCAAAATAGATAAGGAATCTGCCCCCTTGTCCTTCCTCAGCATCATCCCTTTGAGTTGATCCGAAGATTCAGAACGAATTTTGAAAAATTCTTTACCGAGTCCGATCGATTGAGTTGATTTATAATACTCCCTCCGTCATGATTTGTTTGTCTACTTTTTGACTTTATCTTGTCCCAATTTGTTTGTCTGTTTGACTTTTAAATGAATAAAATTTCCTTTTTGCCCATATTCTTTTGATAGTATAAAGTAACTTTTCAAAAAAGGTGAAGGGTAAATATTACGTAGAAAGTAAACTATTTTTAGGTGTAATCATTACGGTCCCAATCAAGTCCACTCCTTTTCCCGTCCAAACTGTCATCGAATTTCGATGATCCGAGCCGCTCAAAGTGTGCAGAACGTGATTTTAAGGATACCCGCGAGAAATCAGCAAAAAAAATGACCGAGAAGGGCTTGATTTGAGCAGTTTTTTTTATTGAACCGTTCAATAAAAAACTGTTCGGATGAAGCCCTTCCCGGTCATATTTTTGGCTGATTTCTCTCGGGACCCTATAAAATCACGTTCTGATCACTTTGAGCGGCTCGGATCATCGAAATTCGATCGGAAAAGAGGAGAAATGGGGAGGTCCGGACCTAAGCTTATGTCAGGGATCCCTAACTGGATCCTGACCGGTAATCATTATGGTCCCTAAATAAGTTGGATTCTCAATATTGGACAAACAAATTTGGACGAAGGGAGTAGTTCTTAAAAAAAATTTAAAAATAATAAGCACTTCAAATCATTTTTGTTGTACCCGATGCGGGCTCCACAAAAAACTTCTGGGCATGATCTGTGCTATCACATTTTTTTCCCCCCTTTTTTCAAGTTGCCCGAATAACTTTGTTGTGAGCAATTTCAAAACTAATTTCATGCCGCTAGTGCAACTATAAAATTAGGTCAGAAACAAACTTTGAAAAAAAAAACATAAACAACTCCTTATTAAGTCATATTTTACATACCAAATGAGAAGGGGGGCAACACGAAAAGATTTAAAAATAAACAAAAAAAAAAAAATTATGGAGTTTTCCAAATAAGAGGTGGCCTCGGCCCCCATAAGCCAACCCCTTATTCCGTCTATGGATGCTTAGTTTTTTCAACAATCTCACATTTCAAATCCGGGCCATAGAGGCTAACAAGTCCTCGCTGGCCAATCCTCGAACGCCCTTGGGGGCCAATCCCAGGACGCCACATAGCTCAGGGTACATAGCTAACCGTATGTCCGAATAAACTTCACCGTCCCACTTCCTTTTGACCAACTCCTCCCCCAGGCGCACGGCAGCCTCCACCGTGGCCTCCGGGCTCTCGTGCACCGAGTCCACGACCCCCACCGCCATGGCCTCCGTCGCCTTCATTTTCACCGCTTTCAGCAGTATGTTCCTGCGAGCCGCGGACGACCCCACCTTCTCCCTCACCAGTGCTGTGAAGTAGTCAGGGTACGCCATCCCTACATCAAAGAAGAACGAGAGGTGGTGATGTAGAATGAAAAGATTATATTATTTAATACGGGGCGGTTTCGGGGACCCTTAAAAAAAACCTCTAAAAAAACCCCCCCAAGTTTCCGATCGAATTTTGATGATCCGAGCCGCTCAATGTAATCAGAACATGATTTTAAGGGTACCCGTGAGAAATCAGCAAAAAAAATGACCGGGAAGGGCTTCATCCGCATAGTTTTTTATTGAACTTTATTGAATGGTTCAATAAAAAACTGCTCAAATCAAGCCCTTTCCGGTCATTTTTTTTGCCAATTTCTCGCGGGTACCCTTAAAATCACGTTCTAAACACATTGAGCGGTTCGGATCATCAAAATTCGATCGGAAACTATGAGATTAAGATTTGGAGGGTTTTTTTAGAGGTTTTTTTAAGGGTCCCCGGAACCGCCCCGAATATATAATATATATATATATATATATATATATAAAGTTCCTTATTTTATTAAGAATCTTGCAATTATACAAATAAGTGTCTACATAGTTTATTTTGTTTCCTTTCAAGAATTATTTGATCAAGAAGAATAACTCGATTCTAATTTTGTAGTTTCCTTTTTCTTTATTTTCTAGTGTGTAGGATTTCTCCTACTATAAATTGAGTTGTAAGCCTTAGGTCTATTCAGTTTTTGATGATTAATGAAATTTTAAAGAGTATTCTCTTTTATGCCAACTTTTGGGTATTCCGTGTGAATCAACCAATTGTTGTTGACTTAATTCTTGGGTATTCTCAAACTAAACTGGTTTAAGAAAGAGTTGTCGCGATCTTGTCGCCCGATCTTTTTTTTCAACACGCCTCCCTACAATAGGTGGTGAACTTATATACTAAAGGAAATTATGTAAATTAAGGCTCCGTTTGTTTCGATGTAAAATGTTTTACAATGTAAAATATTTTTTTAGGAAATAAATTTCAAAATTTTATTTTTTGGTGTTTGGTTGGCACTTAAAAATATTTTCAGAAATCAACAAAATAGTGTAGAGAGAGAGGGGAGCTTAAACGGTGGAGAGATCTGAGAATATTGGAATTGAACGTGGATCATGACTGACGATCGAGAAAACTGAGCAGTGAGAATTGCAGTAGAAGGCATCGGGTTCATTTCGGAAAATAACTTACGGAAGATTTAAGAGTAAATCATTTTCATCCAATTGATGGAAACTGTTTTACATGTAAAATATTTTCCTAATATTTTACACAACCAAACACCGAAAAATAGATAAAACATTTTACTGAAAAATATTTTACGTCCAAACAAACGGAGCCTAAGAAAAGCATGGATTTTGTGGTTGGATGCTAGTTTTGATACATACGTACATAATACTCCGGTACAATAGAGTTGTGCTAGCTGCACAGACAATGGAGTACATACTCCATGCACAGATCGTTTTGGGACCCATTTTGGGTCTCACAAGCATGATCGGAGTCGCTTATTTTGTTTAAAATAAATTGTTTAGGGTCTCTGTAAAAAATAAGTTCTGCTAGATACCGGTAAGAGCCTTTACAAAACATCCAACTTTGTTTCAGAATTTGGCCTGAATTTTGGGACAAAGTTGAATGTTTTGTAAAGGCCCCTACCGATATCCGGTTGAAATGGTTTTTTATAGAAGACCTAAGTAAAATATTTTGAACAAAATGAGCGATTTCAATCATATTTATGAAACCCAAAACGTGTCCCAAAACAATCTGTGCATGGAGTATGTACTCCATTATATGTGTTGTTAGCATTAGTGGGTACAATATAGATTTCAACCCTCACCTTTATCTGTGACATTACAGTTAAATTCCACGGACTCTCCCTCATCTATTCACTTTTCTCACGCACACTCCCTTGACTTTAAAAGCGCCTAACTGACCTTCTCATCTCTAAAATGTTACTATTTCCTCCGTCCCGATTTGTTTGTCCATTTTTACTATTTGAGACCTCCTACAAAATTGTCTATATTTTTCGATTTATAATATTTTTTATATGCAATATGAATCTTGTTTGATTATGAGATAAAAATAATTTTTTAAAAGACACGTATGTCGAAATTTGACAAACAAACTGGGACGGAGGGAGTAGTACCCAACTGAAACCCTTCTGCCGAGCAAAAAAAAAAATGAAACCCTTCTGTTGCATGACCGTTGGTTGCCAGGGCAAATACCACTTGTGTGGCAATTTTTCAGACAAAAATACCATTGAATGCCACTATATGTATACTTCTGGTATTCATAACACCTGAACCCTCTCTTTATCCTGTAGACAGGGTTATGAACACCGTATCTCTCTATCCTGTAGATAGAGTTATGAACACCAGTAATATCTTATTATATTAGAGTATAGTTAGGTTATGTTTCGCTAAGGGTTCTTAAAAACTAAAAAGTAAGTGGTCTATCTCGTAGGCCGGATTCCAGCCACCGGTTGCTACATCTGGGAGCGGCCGGATCGGCTTAACGGCGAGGCTGGGTCCTCCGGTGTCTTGTACGGTGGTGGCCACAGTTGCAGTTAGGGTTATGGGGGTTGGCTTGGGTGGGCCGGTCCAGGTTGGGCCGGAATTTGGGTGTTTGGGTTGTATTGTTTTACTTGGGTGTTGGGTTGAGCTATATTGTTTCTATATGTTGTAATCCCTTGTAGACCCTTCGGTGTTTGGGCCTTTGCCCGTTAACGGTGTATTCTAATTTTTTGTTGGATCCCCTCTCCCCTTTACCCCGTTTTTAATAAAATTTTCATCTTTTGCCGATCAAAAAAAAAAGAAAAGAAAAAGTAAGTGCTTATTCGCAATTTTCAAGCTTAAAAATAATAGATTTACTGAAATAAATTTTTGTGCAATATGGATCTTATTTAATAAATCTCGATGAGATCTTTTAAACGATGCAAAAACAATTGAAAAATTATTTTCGTAAATACATTATTTTTAAGTTTGAAAATAAACAAAATGATGATAGACTACACGAACCCTAAGCGGACACTTACCCATGTCCAGCTCGCTCATATACAGCACCCCTTGATCGCTCCTCATCAAAACATAATCATGGCTCGACACCAGCATCATCCCGGAGGCGGCTGCGTGTCCCGTCACGGCAGCGATCGTCGGCACTGGCAGCGACATGAAGTCCGCCACCAGCGGCCTGAAAGCTCCGACAAGTTGAACAACTGGTCGTACGCGGATCCTCCGCTAGACGCAGCGGAGGACTGGACCCATGCGAGGTTGAAGCCATTGGAGAAGAACTTGCCCTGATTCCTAGTGACGAGGACCGAGCCCAAGGATGGGATTAGGGGAGTCTAGTGGTGGCGGCCACCACGACAAGAATTTTAGAAAATGCAATTATTATATGTGAAAAAAAAAAATTATCCCCAACTTATATAGTCTCGCCACTACTAGGTTTTTTTCTTTGTTTTTTTATTAAATACTAGTCATAAATCTTCTATTATTTTTTTTTAAGAAAGGAGACCGAAAAAAGTATTCTAAATCTAAATTCAATGGGTCAAAGTGAAATAATATAAATGATGTATAATTAAGAAGAAAAAAAATACACATTCTAACCCTAAAATAACTTAACCTAAAAAATTAAGGGAATTTAATTATAATGTCACTCTCTAAATTTATAATGTTACTCCCAAAAGAGTGTGCAATTATCAATTTGGGAAATCTATATAGGGTTCTGGGGAGTGACATTATCTTTGTGCATATCAATGTTCTAGACTATCAATGAATGAAGTATGGTAATGTGCACATAAATTGAATTGAGTCTCTAGACCTGCCCTCTCTGATGCCATTTGGCTTTGATTTGGGGGCATAGTTCCGTAGCAAAACAGGTATAAGGGGCTACTGTTTAAGTGGTATTCTGAGAGCAGCCACTTTGTGCATATTGCCAAAGGTTAGGTTTGTCTCCAATCCTCCCCCGCCCAAACCCCTAATGATTGAGGATTACATGGGTTCTGTTGTTGTTGTTGTTGTTGGAGGGACATTATCGATACCCAAAATTAAAGTTAGTCTTTTTTCATACTCCATGTGCAAATGAAAAATATCATTTACTATAGTTTTTGTTATGTTATTTTAATTTTTTCTGGAGCCGATGACTATTAATATTATAATGCATCTTTTTTATTTTTTTAGTATACATTTCGTCACTTCTAGGGTTAAATTCTGGTTCCGTCCATGACCGAGCTGCGAGTGGACTGGTCCTTGACCTGGGGAAGGGACGAACGGAGCGAGCCGATGACGGTTGGGTAGAGCCGGTGCTCGTCGACTCCGGTTAGGGTTTGGAGGAAGATCCCACCTATCTTTTCTAACGTGCACATGGTGGTGAAGTGTGAAGTTTACCTTCGTGTAGGGATGGCAATGGAGACGGGGGTACTACCTCCACCCCCTACTCATTACCCCCTACCCCATTCCCGATCCCCAACGGGGATTTGTTTTTTTCCTCCATCCCCGACCCAAACGGGGATTCGGGATTCGGGCACCTGTATTTCATAATTTCAGCACCTAACAACATATACTAGCATGTGAAAGCCGAAAGGACTTGGATTGTTTTGTATTTTTTTTTTCAGGGAAAAGGGCTGAGGATACAGTACTAGTAACGGTTGTCGGGTTGGCCAGGAAGTTAGGAGCCAACAAAGCTCCACAAACAGAAATGAATGGAAAAGAATGAGAAGAATATACCGAGTGGTGCATTGGTGCGGCGGAAATGAATGGAAAAATGAGAACCTTAAAAAAACATACTAGTAATACTACTGAAGGGGTATATATAATATAGTATATATTTATTTATTTATATATATAAATATATATATTTCGGGGATTCGGGGACGGGGCGGGACGGGTAACGAACGGGGACGGGTAGGGTTCGGGGCGGGGACAGACCTATCCCCGCCTCCTGCCCGATCCCCGAATTTAAAAAAAAAAATCCCCATACCCTACCCAATCCCCAAACGAATCTCCGAAGTTCGGGGATTTTCGGGGCGGGAAACGGGACGGGTTCGAACGGGTCGGCCGAGATTGCCATCCCTACCTTCGTGGCTTTCTTGGGTTTGGTTTCTCGTCTGTGAAGTGACAGATATCTATTGATATAACATTGATACATAAATGGATGCTGATAATGACTAGGAGTAATTATTCAGGGCAAGTTTTCCGAAAAAAACCGCCCGACTTCTTTATTTTTATTTATTTATTCAACTCAGTATATATCTATATAGGATCTTTCTATTATCAGCCCATTGGGCGGACAATAAAACACAAAACAATCATAATTCTTACATGGAAGAGTTTTTACTGTTTGAATTCTTACATGTAAGAATTCATATTCTATACACTTTATTGTCCGCCCATTGGGCGGACGGTAGCTTAATGGATCTATATATATATATAGAGAGAACAATGATACTTAAATGGATACGTAAATGGATGCTGATAATGACTAAGAGTAAAAATTCAGGGCAAGTTTCCCATGAAAAACTCACTTGGCTTCTTTTTTTGTCTTCATTCAATTTAGTTCGTCTTCATATTAAAAAAAACACACCCACTGACCCACATGCATAATTTACGCAAATGAAACTCCGAAATGGCAAATCAAGGATTGATTGATTGATCGAGGCGAGACTTGGTTGGATGCGGGATCGATCTACTCCACGAGGAGCGGTGTATATGGACGTAGATGATATCATGACGACCTCACACAATCCCTGTACGCAATATTTGCTTAGCTAAGAACAGATCTTATGGGTGTAGAAAGAGGACGATTGAGGCCAGGGGGATTTTGGAGACATGAGTTAGAAAGGGATATGGGTTTTAAGAGAGACAAAGAAAGGGATCTGGGGTGGGCATCTTATGCTGGGTAATGGGTGGAGGAAGGTGAGAGAGTACGTGAGGAGGTGAGGTGGTGGTTGATGGTGGAGTGATGGGAAGGGGTGGTGGGAGCCGGAGGGTTTTGCTTAGAGGCATTTCCACCACCACATACGGCGAAGGCAGAGAGAGATGTGAGGGGCAGAGAAACTGCTCAGTTTTGTCTCTACAAATTTAGAAAAAAATATTTACCGATATTGTTAGAGTTGATTTTTTATAGGGTCCCATAAAAAATATTTTAAAATTTATAAATATTTTTTTGTATTTATGTGGGATCCGGAGGGGGCCATCCCACACGCGTCCAGTGGACTTTGTGCAGTGGATCCCACTCTCTAAAAAGGCCACTCGTTTTTTTTTTGTCTTTATTCAAAAAAATTTGCGTTTGTTTGTTTGATGTCAAATTTTTGTGAATTATTGATTTGTCTCGATGTGTTTATATTTTGTTTTTTTCTTGGGTTGTTTCAAAAAAATTTGAAATTTGACGCCAAATTAACAAACATGACATTTTTTTTTTTGAATAAAAACAAAACAAAATGCTGGCACTTCTTTTAACACCCATAACAATTGTGTAGGTTTTCTTAATTGAATCACTTCTTATTTTATAGAGTTTTTTTCCTTCTTTTTATCCTCTAAACTATGCATATTTTTTTACTTAATCCCTAAACTATCGATTTTACGATTTCATCCCCTCAACTATCATACTATTATCTACTTAGGGCCCATTCGCCAAGGCCCTTTAAAAAATAAGTACTTATTTATAATTTTCAAGTTTAAAAATAATAGGCTTACTGAAATAAAATAAAAAAAATGCAATATGGATCTTGTTTCTATCAAACCTTGCAAAAAAAATTGAAAAATTATTTTCCTAAGGCCATTATTTTTAAGTTTCAAAAACAGGTCCTTATTTTTTAAGTACTTAGTTGAGAATCTAGAACGGACCCTTAGTCCAATAAATAATGGAAATTAGAAATTTGGACAATTTTATCAATTTCAAAAGATACGGTATCGATCGGATGTCATAAATGTTGATTTCAAAATTCAATTTAAGGGAAAAAGCAAATAGATACATTTGATTGCTTATTTCAAGATAAGTATGTACCGTTCATTTGTTGACCAAAATTCGAGGGATAAAGTACCAAAAAAATTGCAATTGGAAGAACGTAGTACTCCGGTTGTTATGGCTGGTTTTCAATTAGTTCTGCCCCAATGAACGATTTCGACCGAAGATTATTCGATTTGGATATTCTGCGGTGATGAAAGATGCGCGTTGAACCAAATTAATTAGACGATGAGTATACCTAAGCACCCATTTGATATGTACGTTTTATTAATCCCATTACTTATTCGATATGAAATTCATTGCGGATCCAAAGTTTGGTAAATATTACTAGTATTCAACTTCAATCTAAAAATCATAAATAATTAACTAAGACCTGACGCCTAATTCTCCTACTTGGAAGAAACACTACACTGGATCAGTATCTCGTTTTGAGTCCACAAGATGTTGTTCGAGCTTGCTCGATGTATCCTTTCGAGTGGTATAAAAATTTCGTTTGCCAAGAAAAAAAGAAGAAGATGTTGTTAAGAGGTGGTCAGCTTCACCAATTGTAGTTTCACAAAATTAATAATACGGACTTGTCCAAATTCTAGGAGTGGAGCACCTAACGTTTCATTCACCATATATATATAACCCAAACGTTTCATTACATTCTTTTTTTTTTTCTCGGCAAACGAAATTTTTATTGCAAACTTGAAGGGGTACATCGAGGGCTCAACCACAGTAAGTATACAACACTTAAGCGATCAAGCATAAAACAGGAACTAAAAATAAAACACCTGACATCGCCCTCCAGCAAAACATTGGAGGACAACGACAACGTTTCATTACATTTGCACCCGTAAATTAGATTGTTTTCCACGAGTCTCCTTAATTTAGACAGAAATTTTTAGTGCGTCTTAACGAGAGATTTTTTTGTGTAGATTTTGAGATTCTAGCTTTTTAAGAATCATTTCGGAGCTTTTGCCAGAAATTCTAAATAACAGATTTCTCGGATCCTAAAAATTTTGAAAAGCTAAAATATAAATGAAATTCCGAAATTCTCAAAGTAGGGTTTGGGTAGCTTCTGGTATTTTTCGAATTAAATTTTAAATTTTTAGTTTTATAGAAGTTGATTTTCATCTTTTCCAATAAATTAATAGTACCAGCTTTAACTATAGCTTAGTCATAATTTCACAGCTATGGTAAACATGTTTAGAATGTTCAGGTTCATTCGTTAAGTTTCAAACAAACTCAAGCCGAGCTCGAGCTTAGTAAAAATTTGACAAGCCAAGCTTGCCTAAGTTTGACTCAAACTTGAATTTGTTCACAAGCCGTAATGATCAGTCAAAAATATTATATATTTATATTCTCATACATGGGTAGAATGGAGACTGGATATAGGGGTAGAGAATGGGAACATATGATCCCACTCCCTAAAAAAGCCACCTAACTTTTTATTTGTCCTTATTCAAAAATTTTTTTGTCAAACTTTTGTGAATTATTAATTCGTCTCGACGAGTTTATTTTGGCATTTCTCTTGGATTTTTTCAAATAAATTTGAATTTCTGTAACAATTTCTTATTTTTCTGATTTCTCTTGTCGAGAAAAATCAGTAATCCACAAAACTAACAAACATGATTTTTTTTTCAAATAAAAACAAAACAAAATGCTACTTATGTTGTCGGCACTTCTTTTAACATCCATAACAAATATGTAAGTTTTCTTAATTGAATCACTTAATTTATGTATAGGAAGATAGGAGTACGTAATCTGTCATTTTTATTAATTTCATAAGATACCGTATCGATCGGATGACGTAAATGTAATTTTAAAATACAATTATAGTGAAAAAGAAAATAGATACCTTAGATTGCAAGTCATTTATATTTCAAGATAAGTATGAATGACCGAAATTCAAGGAATAAAGTACCAAAAAAAAAAAAAAAACACAATTGGAAGAATGTATATTACGGCAGCTTTTCAATTAGTTATGCTCAATGAATGATTTCGATCAAAGATTATGTGACTTGGATATTCTGTGGTACTGATGGGAGATGCTCGTTGAACCAAATTAGACAACGAACGGTTACCTAAGCACCCATTTGATTTGTACATTTTATTAATCCCATCACTTATTTTATCCACCGAATTAAGTTTTGGTAGTATAATTAATTGTGCTTTTATTCAACTTCAAAATAAAAATCATAAATTAAGTAAGACCATGACGCCTAATTAATTCTTCTACTTGCATGGAAGAAACACTCCTCTATTATCTCGTTTTGAGTCCGCATGCATGATGTTGTTCAAGCTAATTAAAGGCATTTGTTTCAATATATCTTGCACCCAATTATATATATGGTCAAAATTTGAACCGGTCTAATTTCGTTTTTAGGTGAATTTCACTGACACTTAAAACTGTAAACGAACCGAGTAGCTCGCGAGCACGGCTCGGTTTGGCTCGTTAAGGCTAGGCTCATTTAGTAAACGAGCCGAGCTTGAGCTCGAGTTTTCAGCTCGTTCAATTGTTCCAAATATGTTCTCAATTAGCAGAGTGGTTTTATTAAACTTTTGTTGGGTGTTTGCGGTTTAGACGTTTCGACAATTAATTGTCACTAAATTGCCTCTATTTTCTAATATGTAGTATGGTTTCCAGCTTAGGCTATGTTATAAACATAAGATTGTAAAAAGAAAAAAAAAAACATGAGTTCTTACATTTATCACACGGGCACCAAGTTATCCCACACTTACCGCAATGTCAATCAATGTGCCGATCATCTTGTCCACTTGGGAGCCGAACAAAACAACGAGCTGACTATTGCAGTGACTACCCCCATCTCCCTACGGGAGTTCTTAATTAAAGATAGCCTTCTTCTTAGGCAGGCTTTAGATTAGTGCTCTTTGGACTTATCTTGGGCTATTCTATCCTTTATCTTTGTTATGTCTCTGCTGTGGACCTTGCTTTTTTAGTTAATTGAATTTCCGAAGTACCAAAAAAAAAAAAAAGTTGCCTCCAACAGTACATTACGTGTAATTGAATTGGACATGTTGGGGGCGTTTTCGCCAGCCTAAAAGCTAATCGTTAGATACTCCTCCCCCAAAAAAAAGGGTGAATGGTCCATATAGCAAAGAAGCGTATTCGTAAAAATATTTGGAAACGGAAAGTATATTGGGTAGCCTTAAAAGCTTTTTCATTGGGGAAATCTCTTTCGATCGGAAATTTAAAAAGTTTTTGTGTGGGACAAAAAAATTTGACCAAAAATGCAAAAGGTTTTGGTGTGCGACAAAGAACTAAGTAATCAAAAGTTGTAATAATCTGAATCGACTTGACTCAAAAAGTTTCAACTTTTCGAATTTCATTTCGAATAGAAAATTCGAAATTTCTATTACCTACTGGTTTGGACTAATCAATATGAAATTCAATTCTCCTCGCTCTTATAATTTAGATAATAAGAACTCTTCTGTTTATTGAATTCTAAAATAAAAACTTTTCTTCTTGTATCTTCTGTTTATTCTTTTTTCGAAGAAAAGTTTTTATTTTTTCTCTATTTCTCGAAAAGAGCAGATATAAGATCTTTAGTTAAAATTAATGAATTGTTGAAACTAATTGATAAAGTTTCAAACTTTTTGTCATTTTCTGAATTATTACAGATAGTTAAAAGGATGAATCTGCTCTTCGGAATTGTTTAATCCTAGAAATGATTATTCGGATGTATCAAGGAAAAAACCAAAAAGTTGTAGACTGGTTTTTTCCTTATTCAAATTTTTTTTCGCGTTTGTTAGTTTTGCACCAAACTTTTACTATGTATTAATATTTGTTCATCTCGACAAGAGAAATCGAATGAGTAAAAAAATTACTCCATTATTTTTGAAAATATCCAAGAAAAAACCTAAAAAAATAATTCTGACTTGTACAAAATTATTTTTGGAAATTTTCAAGAAAAATAGGAAAAAAAATAAGCTTTTTAGGCTTTTTCTTGGATATTTCAAAAAATAATTGTGTAAAATTCATAATTTTTTACTTTTTCGATTCTTCTTGTCGAGACAAACCAATAATTCATAAAAGTTTTACGCACAACTAATAAATACGAAGAAAATTTGAAGAAGCACAAAATCAAAAAGTTATATAGTCTACATTTTTTTGGTTAACAGATACGCCTGGCCCGTATTACTAATTCGCTTGTGTTTAGTTGCTAATCCAATTTCTAGGCTTTAGAAGTGGGCTTCTGATATAGGCCTTGATTTGGCATATGGTCAGCTTGTTTACCACTGTATATATATAGCAAGGGCGGCATGCAAACAAACCGAGTTGTTCGCAAGCAACTCGAAGTTCGACTCATTATTCGGCGAGCCGAGTTCGAGTTAGTCATTGTACCGTAGCTTGATTATAAAAACTCCGTTCGTTTGTAGAGGTTCGGCCAATTTATATATATGTATAGACTCGAGCAGTAAACCAACCGAGGTGAAATATCTCGACAAAAACTAGTCGAGCCAGACTAGTTTTTGAAGGAAACGGAACACTTACCCCAGTCCAGCTCGCTGAAATACATCACCCCGCGATCGCCCTTCATCAAGACATAATCATGGCTCAGCGGCAGCATCAACCCGGCGGCCGCGGCGTGTCCTGTCACGGCGGCGATCGTCGGCATCGGCAGCGATACGAAATCCGCCACCACCGGCCCGTACAGCTCCGACAACTTCACCAGGTGGTCGTAGGCGGTTCCGCCGCCGCGGGCGGCCGCGGACTGGGCCCACGCGGTGTCGAAGCCGTTGGAGAAGTACTTGCCTTTTTTTTTTCAAACGGCAAAAAAAAGAGACAAGAGATTTTATTAATCAAACGTAACGTATACAAAAAGATTAAAAGGGCATGCAAGAGCAAACGCATCACGGTGAGGGGAAGAAGAAGAAGTACTCGCCTTTTTTTTTTTAAACAGCAAAAAAAGAGATTTTATTAATCAAATGTAACGAGTACAAAAAAACTAAAAGGGCATGCAAGAGCAAACGCATCACGGCGAGGGGAAGAAGAAGAAGAAGAAGTACTCGGCTTTTTTTTTTTTAAACGACAAAAAAAGAGATTTTATTAATCAAATGTAATGAGTACAAAAAAACTAAAAGGGCATGCAAGAGCAAACGCATCACGGCAAGGGGAAGAAGAAGAAGTACTTGCCCTTTTTTTTTTTTTTAAACGGCAAAAAAAGAGATTTTATTAATCAAATGTAACGAGTAGTACTTGCCTTGGTGTTTGGTGACGAGGGCGCAGCCGCGAGTGGACTGGTCCCTGGCCTGGCGGAGGGACGACCGGAGAGAGCTGATGAGGGCGGGGTTGACCCGGTGCTCGTCAAGCCCGTTTATGGTTAGGAGGAAGATCCCTCCGCTCTTCTCTAACGTGCACATGGACATGGTGGTGGCGATCGCCGTGAACCCTCGTGGGTTTGGCTTTTTTGGTTTTTGGGTCGACTTTGCCTTTGGCTTCTCTTTCTGGTAGATATATACTGTATATATAGAATATGGATGATAGAACAATGATATCTAAAAAATAATTGTGGTTTGTGCGTTTATGGATTTTAATCGCTTAATTTATCTGCGGCATAATTGTGTTTTATTCCCGTTCGGCTAAATAAGTCAACTGGCTTATTTTTTTGTCATTATTCAAATTTTTTTCGTATTTGTTAGTTTTTCGTCAATTTTTTGGGGATTATTGCATCGTCATGACAATAGGAATCTAAAAAGTAAAAAACTATGATCGAAATCCAATTTTTTTTTAACAAAGACGAAAAATTTGGCTTATTGGCTTATTTTTGTCTTTATTCAAAAAAATTAGGTTTTGATCGTAATTTTTTACTTTTTAGATTTCTCGTCATGACGATGCAATAATCTCCAAAAAATTGACGAAAAACTAACAAATACGAATTTTTTTTGAATAAAGACAAAAAAATAAGTCAGTTGGCTTATTTAACCGAATGGGTTTTACAAGATAATGGAGTAGTTTTAAATTAAGGCGAGTGATTCTCGCCCCCTTCGATAAACAATATGGAGTTGATACTTCCGAGGAGAGTGTGGTTAACAATTTGGGGAAATGCGAACATCACTCCCCTAGATTAACCGATACTTAGCGCCTAATTAATTGTTTTACTTGGAGGACACAATATTATCTCGTTTTGATCTCACAAGATCGATGTCTTTCAGGTGAAAGTAGAAGGCATTTGTTTCGGTATCTTGCACCGAAGTGTGGACAAAAAATTGAACCAGTCTAATTTTGTTTTTGCTTTTTTTGTGTGTGTGTGTTTAATTAAGTACTTTCCCACCTGTGGTGGACACTTGTGGGCTCCACCGTGTATGTTTTGTTGTAATCTGAACAGTTTAACTTGTAGAACCCACATAGCATAATATTTATGCAAAAAAAAACACGAGCTTGATCGAATATCAATAGCTATATCAAAAATTCAATTTGTTTCAGTATTTATGACCGTTCATTCTGCAAAAAAAATTTGGAAATACTGCATACGGTGGTGGAAACCATGGGGTTTCCGTCTCTGATAGATACTCCAGAATTTTAACTCCTTTTCCCCCTTTTTTTTTTATGGACTTCCGAACATTTTGCCATTTTGAATGTCAAATCGAAATCGTTTACCTTTATAAAAATATCAAAATCGGAATCGTTTACTTTGGTAAATTATAGTATTTGAAAAAAAACAATCAATCAGTTGTGTAAGTATTGTTTTCGATGATTCTTAGAGGAGGAATCTTTTCAATTATTGAAGTGAGTCCCCAAAAAAAAAAAAAAAAAACCAGAGGGTTGGTAACTTGAGGGTATATTTTCTTTAGTTAATATATTGTTATATATAGATACGTTGTGGTATTCTATAGGTAAGTTTTTGGAGAATTTATGCAGGGGTGTAAGGTTTTTCGATCCCGAGTGAGTTGTGAGTACTCTTTTCTTCGAAAGGCAAAAATTTGTTAATTTTTAAAATTGTTACAAGGATTAAAGATTAAAGGAACAACTCAATCATTACAATTGAGTTGTGAATATATACTCAATTGCTCTTGATATGATCTCTTAATTTGTTTGGGATTCAAGGGTGCTTCAATTTGTGGAGTGACAGGTATAGCCGGCTTCATTGTAATCTTGCTCCTTGGTTATAGTAAATTCTCTCTCGCTCTTTGTCCGTGAAGTAAATACTTTGCTTTGTGCTTTATTTTTTTTCTCTCGGTGCTTTGTGTTTTATAAAACCACGTATATCTTGGTGTTCTTGTACTTTCACCTTTTGTTTGCTTATACTTTGTTGCTTGACTTTTAAACGGGGGTGTTAAAATTCCAACAGAGTATTTGTGTGCTAGCTCTCCAAATCCTAGTTAATCAACGGTTTACAATGCTTGTGCTTGGGTAACTAAGATGGAGTGTGCTCGTATGACAGATCGTGCAGCCCATGAAAAAGACATATTGTACTAGTAAGATGGTTTGTGCTATGGAATAGTCCATGCTTGTTAACAACTCAATATTTTCTTTATGATTATCGATGGGGTTTGAAACCGGTCCGGACCGAAGCAATCCGTACCTTTTGGATTTTGTCCGTGGATTAATGATTCGGACACGGATTCGAAAATTAAAAAATCGTGAAATACAGATTAGGATTGGGTTTTCATTTGAAAACCGTGAATTATCCAAACCAAACCATGAGATATTAGAAAAATAAAAAATATAATACTCCAGTAGTAAATAATTATAATTTTACACCTATTTTTCTAAATTATTTGTAACTAAACATCTTTTGAATAGTAAACCTAGCCTAGCTATATATACATAGCCTAGTTAGTGGTTGGGTGGATTCGAAACTCTAGATCCTTCTCCCATCAGTTTTCAAACTCTTAATTTAGTTACTTTCTAAATTAGTTACCAAAAATCAAATAGTACCAAACTCTTCTATTTCATTTTGAATTAATCTAGAAATTGATCGAATTCATAGTAGCTTAGTTATATTGTCCCTGAGGATTGATACTTGGACTTAACCACTATTCTTCTAGAAAATATTTATTTTTGATACGGTACGTCGCAATCAGTAAACAATGCTAGGTACATCGATCAGGAGTTTACGTATGTCAATCAATTTCGATCACATCTATATTACGACACACTAGGGTGTCGGGGACCACACAAATACATTTTCACAAGAGTGGCCGAGATTAAATTGATCCAAGGGTTGAGATGCAACTTCTCTTGAACAAGCAAAGTGTCCCCACTCTTTCTTTCTGCACGATGAACCCATTGTCGAGTTTGCTTTTATAAAAAATTTTGCCGTTTCAAATTTTTTTTTTTTAAAATTTATTGAATCAGCATTTTCTCTCCCATCGAGAAACCCCCTCTGTCTCTCTCTCTCTCTCTCTCTCTCTCTCTCTCTCTCTCTCTCTCTCTCTCTCTCTCTCTCTCTCTCTCTCTCTCTCTCTCTCTCTCTCTCTCTCTCTCTCTCTCTCTCCTCTGATGCTCGCTCCGCCGCAGCCCCCGTCCTAAAACTGCAACAGCGGCTCTGCCAAAGGTTCCTTTCACTATATGTTCACCAAATTGTTTTGCGTACAAAATTGTTTTATACATTTTTGTCGTGCTGACCTAAAATCTTCCAGCTGTCCCTGATTATTTCTTTCATTCACTCATAAATACAGCTATTTTTTAGTAATTTCAATTAGAGCAATATTTTTGGAAAAGCAATAAGTTTTCAGTTGTTCATTTAACTTACCATTAAAACATTTTTTGTGTCACAATATATCGAAAAATAAAAGTAGAAATTCACTAAATCTTAAAGCCGTTGGAGATGGTCAGTGGCCATGACTAGTGCCGCTAGCGTTGAATGAGTGGTGGTGGCGGTAACGAGATAAGTACTCCGTAATCATCCGTTTAGGAAGTATTTTTTTCTACACAAAAAACAAAATCATAGTGTCACTCCTTTCTTTATTTGGAATTAATTAAGCACCTACTTAGACTAATTATTTAAATTAATTATGAGAATCTTTTGAGATTCACATATCAAAGTACGTCAGGAAAAAAATCTGAACTAATTAAAAAAGGAGGTTGTCTTTTTCACGGACCCTCTGTAAAAGTGGTTTCGGCGCCGCCCTATCTCACCGTTCGTCTCGATAATCGACGGTCCAGATTTTAAATAAACTATTCGCGCGAATAATTTAACTATTTAAACTATGGCAATTGATAATGCCAAAACTCATATTGTTTGTGCCAAAATCAAAAGTGTTCCTGCCAAAATATTAGTGGTGACTGCTTATTGAATTACTTATTTGCCCCTACTACATCCCTAACTTTTCAACCTCATCTTTGCAAATATTCTCTCTCTCTGGCACACATAGAAACACACACACAGTCTGTCTGTCTCTCTTTCTCTCCCCTCCCTCCCTCCCTCCAAAACTCACTTTTTGACATTTCCCCAAAAAATTTCTCCACATTTCCTCCCAAAAAACAGAAGCTAAGGCAACAAGATGACAGAATTAAATGCTCCGCCCACAGTGATTTTGGTTTCCAATAATGGCAGAAAAAAGGATGGTAAACTGTTGTGATTGCTCCATGTAATTTCATTATTTTTTCTTTACGGTACCATTTTGCAATCTGAGGAGGTAACTAAGCATGAGACTCCATCTAACATTAAATGATTTAGATTCCAAAATACAATTGAATGTGATTCCATGGTACCCAATTTTCTTCATGGAACTGATTTCATATACTTCCATATTACCAAGTTGGGTGGATGGTTGGACGGGTGGATCGGGTGGTGGTCGGGAGGGCCTTGTCACCAGTGTTGTTTGGGTTTCAGAAGAAGGCAAAAGTGGGACAGAGCCGGCCCTGAGCTAAAGCCAGTGTTGCGGTCGTTTTAGGACTCCAAAAAATTTTGAATTTCAGGAGGCCCTCCTATCACTACAAGAAAATCGTTCTATAGCAACGGTCGAAAGCGTTGCCAAAAAGCCGAAAAACCGTTGGTAAAGACCCATTTAGGCTATACCAACGGTTGGTCAAACCGTTGGTCAAACCGTTGCTATATATCCGTTGCTGTAGGGTATAGCAACGGTTTTGACGAGCGTTGGTACAGATTTTTTTTTAGTAACGGTTCCTATAGCAACGGTTGTAACCGTTGCTAAAGGCAAGTTTTTTTTAAATTAAAATCTGGGGTAAAATATGACATGGCAGCCACGTGGCCGCTGACGTGGATTCCACGTGTCGCCATGACGCTTGCGTGGCGGCCACGTGTCGCTGATGTGGCGCCCGCATGGCGGCCACGTGTCGCTGATGTGTCGCCCGCGTGGCGCCTACGTGTCGCCCGCGTGGCGCATGGAAGGCAACACAATTTTGCTTCTCCTGGGAATCGAACCCAGGACCTCGCGCATGCGCGCGCGTGCGCATACCAGCTGGGCTAGCCCAGCACTTGTGCATTATTAAGGAACAACTAATATTTATATTATGCGAACTGTCATTAGAGCATCCATAATGTGATAATCAAAACCAAAAAGTTGTTAAAGTTAGCAATATTTAATCAAAAAAGTGCTCATATTGTAATAACCAAACTTAGCAACCTCTTAATCAAATCAAATTTTGGCTTTTGAATAATCAAAACTAGCAACTTTTTTGCCAATAATCAAATCTAATGGTCTCCACATTTTTTTAATCAAATACACCCATCATTACATAAAAACTTTTTCTCTTTCTCAACAATGTTTCCAGAAAATTATTTTTAAATTATTTTTTTTTCCAGAAACTTTAAAAAAAACAGTATTTACAAAAAACTTTTTTTTAAAGTGTTTTAACACAAAAAATTGTTTTTTTTTTAAAAACGGCTTTTAACAATTTAAAAAAAAAAAAACTGTTTTTTAACACAAATTATTATTCTTTTTTTAAATTACTAACAAATTTTCAAAAAATAATTCTTAGCAACGGTTGTTGGAAAACCGTTGCTATAGTCAGGTTTTTAGCAACGGTTATAGAAAACCGTTGCTATAGTCCAGTTTTTAGTAACGGTTATAGAAAACCGTTGCTATAGTCCGGTTTTTAGTAACGGTTATGAAAAACCGTTGCTATAGTCTTGTAATCTAGTAACGGTTGCATGAAAACCGTTGCTATAGTCCTGTTTCTAGTAACGTTTTGTAAACCGTTGCTAAACACCATCTATACCGACGGTTTTTTGAACCGTTGCTAAAAAAAGCGTTGCGAGATCTCAAATTTCTTGTAGTGTATTCTTTTACCTCTTATAATAATCCAACAAAAATGCCTCATTTTTAATTTTCTCTTTAAGCTCTTGAAAAGTTAGGACCGGCTGTGAGTGGGGGTTAATTTGAGGGAGGAAACCTGAAGAAATTTTTGGAGGAGAGGTCAAAAAATGGTATTTGGAGGGAGAAAGAAAGTGTGCCGGCGGGAAGAGAGAGGCTGAATATTTCCAAAGATGAGGTTGAAAAGTTAGGGATCTAGCAAGGGCAAATAAGTAATTCACTGAGGAGCCACGTACCACTAATATTTTGGCGGGAACACTTTTGGTTTTGGCACAAACAATATGAGTTTTGGCATTATCAATTGTCTAAACTATTCGCGCGAATAATTTATTTAAAATTTGAACTGCTCAAAACACTTTTGGAAGGAAGAAATTGTTCACCTCCATAAAAACCTTCTTTACGAAACTTCCGTAAAGAAGTTTTTCTCTTAATAAAAAAGACTAAACATACAATACAATAGAGTATCAATATCAACCTCTGAAAAATCAGGTAAGTCAAATCAACGGCCAATCTCTTGGCTTAGGAGCGGTCTGCGGTTCGAGTATAAAGAGAGACGTCGAATTTCATCGAATTGTTAGCCCTCTTATTGCCCACTTGTTGGCAAAAAAAAAAAAAAAAAACAATGGACGGTTGGACGAGCTCGAACGTGCAACCAATGGAGTCTCTGTCATGCGCATCCGGTCGCTCGACTCAAGCACCAACTGGTTCAAATGGTTGCAAGCTGACTAGCTTTGATCACGGGAGCTTGCAACAGACAGCCCTTGTCAATGAATCTTTCTTCTTTTTTTCTCCTTTTTCCCCGTTGATCTAGTTCATCAGGAGCAATCAAGAAGGAGAGGTGCGTTGTCGCCGCCTGCCAGAGCGTATATGAGCCGGTTTATCAATTATGGCTGTGGAGGTCCCAATGAAAGCCAGAGCAAAACTCTGTATGGACTAATCTCAAAAAAGTTGTCCACATGAGCGGTTTCGAATCTGAAATCATTTGGAGCAAATCTGTAGGCTTAACCACAAGGTCAGTCCCTTGGGGGTTGGAAATGGACTCTCATATGAGTCATGTTCACAACCAAAGCCCTCCTCTCTCTAATTCCTAAAGCAACGCTGCTACAGGTACAGCAGCTGCTGCTGTACCTGTAAAGTTGGATGATTTGTAAATACCATTTCCGATATCGGATTGAGGTGATTTTTTACAGGGACCATAAACGAAGTATTTTGAATAAAATGAGCAGCTCCGATCGTCTTTGCGGGACCTGAGACGGGCACAAACGGGGTCTGTACGCAGCTGCTGTACCATTAGACTTTCTGTTCCCAAAGTGCCGGACGTAAAAAAAAAAAAGAAAAAAAGAAAAAGAAACCATGCTAGAACCACACTCAATCACACACGTACACACACTCACATGTTTAGCGGCATCCACATGATTACGTGTGTAAATCGGGTGTGGTTCTACACTTATTCAAAAAAAAAATCCTCTCTCTCTTTCACACACACAGACTTCGGGTTGGTACTGTGTTGTGAGGTGTACACCTCCGAGCCGTTGGATCGTGCATCCGACGGCTCGGATCTCATCTCAGAAACAAACGATCGAGAGCCGTTTATTGCCGAGATGAGATCCGAGCCGTCGGATGCACGATCTGACGGCTCGGAGGTGCGCAACACGGTGCTGCGCACACCACTACACAACACCATCCCCAATTCGTGTTATTCCACACACACATACACCACATACACAAAACAGTTGAAATTCACATGCATTAGCTCATTCACAGACCAGAAAATATGTACAGATCACCGCTGTAACTTTACCTTTCTCTTTCAACTTCACAAGAACCCCGCTTTAACCTGGCCACCCCGTTTCTTCAAACTCCAGGAAAACTTAATTAGATATATATAAACAAATAAAAAAGAAAAAATTAATTCGTTGAGAAAAAGTGAAGTAAAGACGATGAAATTTACTTCGGTTAACAAAGAGTTTTACACAAAAAAAAAAAAAAAAAAAACAAAGGCCTTGTTCTTCTTAGTTTTAGTGGCTTTTTTGGGCCTTTTGTCCTTATTAAAAAAATTGCGTTTGTTGATTTTATACCAAATTTTTGTAGATTATTGATTCGTCTCGACCAGAGAAATCAAAAAATCCAAAAAAAAAAAATCTTTTACCCAAGTATTTTTTGAAAATATCCAAGGGCATTATCTTGAAGCTGGTTTTAGTTACCTACTCTGTTTCCTCTCACTAGCTTTTCTTCAATTTATCTCCAGAAAAAAGAAAATAAAAAATTACCCCATAAAAATCTCACAATTCTCATCACTCCCCAAAAAACCCATTTCAAAACTCAACAAATACCCCAAACCCATCACCCAGAACCAACAGCTTCCCCTTCATGGCTCAACCAGAACAAGAACCCAAAAGAACCAACTACCCACTCGACAAATGCTCTTACCGAATCCTCGATGAAATCGGCCGGGGAGTGAGCGCCATAGTCTACAAAGCAATCTGCGTTCCGATGGACTCCGCCTTGGTCGCCATCAAAGCGATCGACTTCAACAAGTCGCGAACCGACTTCGACACTGTTCGTCGGGAGGCCAAAACGATGTCGCTTCTGTCGCACCCGAATATTCTGAGGGCCCATTGTTCGTTTATGGCGGAGAGCCGGCTTTGGGTCGTGATGCCGTTCATGTCGGGCGGGTCTCTTCAGTCGGTTATGGGTGGTTTGTACCCGAATGGGTTGCCGGAGCAGTGCATTGCTGCGGTTCTGAAGGAGATTTTGCATGCCTTGTGTTATCTGCATGGGCAAGGGCATCTTCATAGAGATATTAAGGCTGGAAATATTTTGATAGGTAATGCAATTATGCTATTGAAAACATGTTTTTTTTTTTTTTAAATACCAATTGGTAATATGGCTTGTCTGCAGTCGAGGGTTTGAACTGCAGAGGTGCAGTCCAAGTGATCGCAACTGTCCATTAGCATTTTCAATTGTCCAAATTTGTTTTGAATTTTTTACCGGTAATAATATATTTTTATCGATAAAAGATTCAACAGATCTAAACCATGAACTGTCAATATGAATTTGATCTTAACCGTTCAGTTATAGAGCTCGACGATTAGAAATATCTTGGATAAAATCAAGTCCGTCAGATTACATGACCACACAATCAAATCAAATCAAATTTACTTTGAAGTGCATTTTCATAAGCAAGTTTTCGGTTTCTTTTTTTCAGACAACATTGTTCTTCGATAACTTGAATTTTTGACATTCGATAGATATAGATTTTTGCGCGAATGATTTACTCGTTGAGTTCTGTAAATTGAGCCATGAGGATCAAATTTTTTAGCTCATAATGAAACTCGTTTTGGATCAAATTGAGTCATGGGCCGATTACAAAGGTTCTATCTTGTGGCCTCAAACTTCAACAATGTGATCGCAAAATTTAATCTTGTATTCTTGTCACCGCAAATTTCAATGTCATGGATGCAAACTTTTGACCTGGTGGCTGCGAACTTTAACGTCATGGCCCCAAACTTTATCCTTTTGGCCGTGAACTTCAACGTCATGGCCACAAACTTTAACTATGTGCCGCGAACTTTGATCTTATGGTCACAAGATCATACTTTAAGGCCACAACGCTGTACTTTTGGGTCAGAAACTGGGTTTTCAAAGAGGGCTAGCTTCTTCGGCATCTAAACGTTTTGTTTATTTTCTTCTCTGTAGTAATTGAATGATATCACGTATTTATGATTCTTCCATTTCAAATCGAAACCGCAAAGATTGTAGCTAAAGATTTTGAGAAGGAAAATAATGTTCTTAATTTTTTAGAAGTCGTCAGATTGTCCTGATGGATACCCTTCCAAGATCCCTTTCGATTGCAAATAATTTATCAAGTAGTTTAGTTTCTGCTATGAATTTGGCTTCCCTGCAGTCTATTGTTGGACTTCCGTTCTCGTGTTCTTAGTCATCCAAAAGTGTTTTTAACTGTCCGGATTTTAAAAAAATTCTTCGAGGAAGAGTTAAAGATGAATGGCTACAATGAAACAGCAGAGGCCTCTCTGTAGTCTGCAGTTCTGTTGGGTATAATGAATGATGTCGCATTTTCTTCTGTTTTCTTGACAGACTCGAATGGATCCATAAAGCTCGCAGACTTTGGAGTATCGGCCTCGATCTATGAGTCCAACTCCGGCCATGGTTCATCAGCAAGGCGACCAATGCTCACCGATCTTGCCGGAACGCCCTACTGGATGGCGCCGGAGGTGATCCACTCGCACAACGGATACAGTTTGAAGGCAGATATCTGGTCTTTCGGCATCACCGCACTAGAACTAGCCCACGGGCGGCCTCCTCTCTCCCACCTAACTCCTTCCAAAACCCTACTCATGAAAATCACCAAGCGTTTTCAATTCTCTGACTACGAGAAAACCAAGAGCAGCAGTAGCAAGAAGTTTTCGAAGGCTTTCAGGGACATGGTGGGGTTGTGTTTGGATCAAGACCCGTCGAAAAGGCCTGGCGCCGAGAAGTTACTGAAGCATTCGTTTTTCAAGAATTGCAAAGGGACAGATTTTCTCGTGAAGAATGTGTTGCAAGGATTGTCTAGTGTTGAACAGAGGTTCAGAGGATCAAAGCTTCAGGGACTAGCCTCAGTGAATAGAAGTACTGATGATGATGAGGTACTTTTTTGTTTTTTGAAAAGATGATGAGGTACTTGATAAGGCTCTGTTTGAAAAAAGAATTATTTCCAGTTTTTGTTTCCGATATTTTTTGAAACATGCATCATAAATATGTTTGTGTTGCTGTTTCTGTTTACAAAATACATAATCAATTCCACTAGTGTACGGAAATTCTAGAAACACAAAAATTGCGTTTTCATTTGTTTTGAAAACACTTTTGGCAGCCTAATAAACACAAAAAACAAAAACTTTTAGAAAGTTGATTTTCGCGCTCCAAAAAAAGCCTCAGCCGCTCTACCTTTTGTCTCCATTCGGCAAACTTCTTGAATTACCCGCTCAATCTATAACTTTTCCCTGAAAAAGTTCTTTCTTTTTCTTGGAAGAGTTCTTTATAGGTTTCCGCGTTTCACAAAACCTCTCGAGCGCTCCACCTTTTTCACGTACTTGAAAGAACTTTTCTAGGGAAAAGTTTTAGATTGGAAGGGTAATCCAAGAAGTTTTTCTAACGAAACAAAAGGTGGAGCGCCTGAGGCTTATTTTGGAACGCGAAAATCAGTTGCCAAACTTTTATGGTCACCAAACATGTTTTTTTGTTTTTATTTTTTAATACATAAATAAATAACTCATTTTTTTATTTTTTTTTAACGAAAAACAAAAAGCTGACAACTTAACCAAAGAGAGCCTAAATATTTCAAAATTTATGTTTATTGCTTTCATGATTCCTGCAAGACCGTAGCTCAATTGATAATTGGTTTCTTGAACATAATTTCCACCACCTTTCACTAATAGTGTTGCAATCACTAACAGGGAGATGATGAAGGGTTTTCATTTATGAAACAGAGAAGAATTAGTGGGTGGAACTTCAATGAAGATGGTTTTGAACTAGACCCAGTGTTTCCAACAAACAAGGATGAAGATCCTGACGTCGTGAAACAAGTCAGGTTCGGAGGCGAAATGGTCATTCAAAACAGGGGAGGGGATTCGGAGGCATCGGATTCGAGTTCACCGGGAAAAGTTATCGACACTCAACTTGGTGACCAAATGAAGGTTTGTTCCGAAACGGGCAATAACGACGGCGGTGGTGAGGCGGAGATGGGTGGTGGGAGTGTAGGAAGGGCAGAGGTGGTGGGTAGCCTGTTGTTTTTGAATAAGAGCTTGGATGCTCAGAGGCAGAGTGTGAGGAATATGATAGTGTTTTTAGGTGGGGGAGAGAGTGTGGATATGAACAGAGAAGAACAGTTGATGCAAGTGATTGAGAATTTGAAGGGGGAGTTGGAGAGAGAGAAGAAGAAGAGGTTTGAATTGGAGATGGAGTTGGAGTTCCTCAAGTTGCAACTTAGCAGTCCCTCTGTGTAGAGGGTGGTTCGGTTCAGATCCGGGGACGCTGCCAAGCACCCTACCGAGCGGGTGCAAGGTGCATCCGGACCGTGCAAAACTGTTTTCAGCGGTCCAAATTAAAAAACAAACTCTTTCCTGGAAGAGTGGGGAGAGTTTGTTTTCAATCCGGACTATTGATTGTCAAGATGGATGGTCCGGATGCGCTCGGCAGAGGGCTTGACAGGGACAGCTTGGCAGCATCCCCAGGTCGGGTTCAATAAGTTCAAACTTTAATGCCATCCTCCTAAGTACAGTAATGTGTATGCTTTGGTCACACAGATATTGTAAGAATATAATCACGGATTCATGGTCTCTTAAAAAGTGGTGTACTATTATAAATTGTAATCATATCCAGCAAGTTCTTGTACTCATTTTTTTGTTGTACCGGTGGTATCTGTTGGAAATAAGTGAATTGGAAATACCAATAAGTGAATTGGAAATACCATCAGGGTGGTAGCCCAGTTGGCACAGGTGATGGGGCTTAAGTGCCTCTCCCTCCACGTGCACTTGGGTTCGAGCCCCTCCAGCTGCAAAAAAATATATATGAGTTGGAGGGACGCGTGGAGGGCCCTGTGCCAGCTGTGCGCCTAGGTGGTGCTGTGGTGACGGCCTGTCCTCACGGACAGTAGTTATGGCTCGAACCGAACATTCCACAGCGGGTTGGGAGCCCCTATGGTCACGCCCAAGGGGGTTGCTACGCCGGTCGCCCCCTCCTCAACCCTTTTGATTATCAAAAAAAAAAAAAAGTGAATTGAAAATTGACTCCAGAATAAACCATTTGATTTGGTTGTAATTTATTTGTCCTGCAATGGATAAATAAATATGGAGTGATTGAGATTGTTTAGTTTGCCACCGAACCAGGCCATGTGTGGCAACGGGTTCATAACATTCTAAGGCTTAAAGTTTGTTGGGTACTTGTAGTAATTAATTAAATTAGTTACTTCATTTATTAAAGCTTTTGAATTAAACCAACATGTGGCAACTAAACCAATGGGGGCACACCAATGGGTGCCAACACTTCATTTTCCTTGCATGGCAACGTGCACCTTGGGAAAATAAGAAAGTGTTGTGTTGGTTCGGCCAAAACAAGTTCGAACAGTGGTGTCTCTTCGGCTGAGACCACTTCGAACAGTTGCGTCTTTTCCAAACACTATTTCGAACAGTCACCGTGCATTTTCGTTGGGGTGTCTACTTCTCTATAAATAGGATCCATCTCCTTCCATTTCAACAACGAAAAATCCTACACTCATAACATAAATATTCTGAGAGAGTTCTGCACAGTTTCCTGGTTCGCCTGTTGAACATAGTGTAGTGCTACTTCCATTCTTCGAAAATCGGGTAATCCTGGGAGGCAAATGTTCAAAAGACCCAAGAGCACCGGTGTGGGGGACGAATTTGCTTTAAGGATATAGTATTATTCATAAAATACTAGCATCGATTGCCAATTTCCGGACGCCTGAAATTGGTCCAGTAAGTTTTCTAATATTGTTTTTTTTCGGTGTGTAGCGAATTTCCAGTGATAAACGAATCCCGGTTCCAACAGTATCTAGATCATGCGAAATTTCTCATCGAGATTTCCTATACTGTCTAACGGACAAAAATGCGTTAAAACAACAGTACGGCGACAAGTGGGTACGGATGATTTGATGGGAATCGAAGCAAGTGGGAGGACTTGCATCCGCTTGTGATCCAAATTGAGACTCTAAGAGAAAGAAATGCAGTATCCCAGAAAGATACCACAGAAGCTAATGAGAAGAACCAGGAAAAGAAACCTTGACATTGCTGAAATCACCAAAGCTTTCTGCATTTAGATCATGAACCTGAGATCATCTCAGCAGCATCCTTGGAAAGATGGATAATTTGGGAACTCACTCCATGGTTGACAAATAACCCGTGTGGGTAATGAGTTAAGTACTGTTAGCAGTGACGGATCCGAGAATTTCACAAAAGAGAATCGCAAATGCAAAATTAGATAGAGTTTGGAGGGAAAACTGTACAAAAAGTTGAATTAAAAGAGGGTAAAAGGAAAATTGTGAAGGGGCTAAAACGGAAAACAAGACAAAAAAGTCTTAAAATTTGGGGTGCACTGGTCACCTTCTGGCCACACGGACCGCAACCCTTCCTGTCTGCCACTGACTATTAACGTAGCAATTTCGTGCGCGCATACACTCAAAGAGAGTGAAAGGGAAAATCTGAACAAAATTGCTAGATTACTAGCTGTTACTCGACACGGTACATAACTTCTATACGACCAATAAAATTAATCAGACCCCATGGATCAATGTACTACACCACATCACCATTGAAAACACAATGAACATTCATACAATATTGACAATCTTCATTTCAATAATACACTGAGAACAAGAGATCCCAAAGACAAGAAAATCGTAGAAACCAAAACAGATAAGATTGTGACAGATGGCGGAATCCGCCCCTTGTCCTTCCTCAATATCATGCCTTCGATTATAGGGTAACCCATCGTTACGATGAACAGCGAAAGAAAAACTTGTATGAACATATCACTGAACTTTCCTGTGACCATTGCTCTTGTGACTCCTCCCACAAATGATACAACGTTTATAATGGTTAATATTACCAAAGGAGCTAGTAACATGATTGATGTCTGGAAATCGATTTTACCCGTTTGGTATAATCTGGTTTGCTCGACGTCAATGACTTTATTGGTGGTCATAAAATTGGCTTCTTTCATGCCGAGTCTCTTCATAATCGCGTCCAAACTTCCGTACAAATTGCATGTAACTGATTTGATCATCCACATTCTCTGTTCATTTATCCAGGACCTCATTGAGCCTCCAGTTGAGAGGACCTCTTGTATGTGTTTGGATAGGGATGACAGGAAAACGAACGAAAATACCATGAAAAACCAGTTTGAAGCCTGCAAATCAAGCAAGACGAACATTTGGAGGAATCTTACGTAAAATGATACAAGTAATAGTCTGGGTTTTACGCTCAATTTGTTACAGCAGAAAACGTTTTATGGGAAACATTTCCACATTCTCTAGCATTCAGAACCACGAAAAATAGGTCAAGGAAAAATTTCTTGATTATGCGAAAAACCGTTCCCCACTTTTTAAAGGAGGAAGGCGAGATGATTTTGGCACTGTAAGTGTTTTCAAGCTTTGAAGTTGGAAAGGGTTTTTTCCAACTTTAAAGTTGGAAAATGTTTTCTAGAGTAATCAAGAAGTCCACTAACACCACCGTGACATCACTCCAGTACGCAGCTGGCCCAATGCCCACTACCGTAACATTTAGCATTATCATTTTCAGGGTCGTAACCAACACAGAAAAGCTTTCTTTTGCAAAAAACATCCTACGTAAAAACCTTTTACGTGGATAATGATAGCTAAGGATAACGTTTTCCATCAAAACAAAAGGAGCACTACGGAATTTTTAAACACGGTGAAGAATAGGATTAATGAAACTAATTTGCGAAAGAGAAAAGCTAATGGATTTCTTGGGTTACTACCTCAGGATATACGGCAATGCCATTCAGTAGACACAGCTGAGGGATGGTTGCAAAGCACCAAAGTGGCAGAAAATAGAAAGGGAAAAATGCTTGTTCCCCATAGCACATGGTTTGAAGAGCAGACATTTTCTTTGGCCCATATATAAGAGGACAGAACCTTGAGAGAGTAACATCTACCAAACCAGAAATCCATCTTGTGGACTGAACCAACACATCATTCAGATTTGTGGTGCCAGCACCCAAAAATGCAGGCCTCACCGGATCACAATAAACCGATTTCCATCCTTTGCAGTGCAGGTTGACGAGGCCTGTAAAATAATCTTCCACCAGAGAAAGATACAAGAAACCAACCTGCATCCAATATGAAATTTGAACATTAACATTACACCGCATTTTGAGTCCAAAGTGACTGATGTTCTAATCGAACTACAGGGCGAGAACATGAGGCCCTTTTTGGTGAATGGTCGGCTGCAACCTTAGTCGGTTTAGGCAGAAATTCAGTCCAAAAAATAGCGCTCAGCCGCCCATATGCAATTAGGGAATGCTGGGCAGGATTTGCTTAGGACTTGCCTCATTGCCCCATTTGGTTTCGTTTTCATAAGCACAAGACGCTAAATATTGGGTTTCTTTCATCAATGTTACACTTGAGGAGTGCTGGTGATCTTTAGGCTTGTAATGCCGGCCAAAGGATTTGATGAACTCATTGGATGGGCCAAAATACTGTTTAAGTTCCATGACGTCAACATCTGGGAATTCATGAGAACGTAATTAGTGATTCAAATAGCAACGTATATTGCTGAGAAAGTAATAATTCGATTCAAACAGCCACATAAACTGGGTAGACGTAGCATCAAGCCATAATATGTAATTGTTGTGCAATTTGCAATGGCTCAACTGCAATCTTTTCTCTTTGTCCAGTGATGAAAAGATCAACTATACTCCAACGTGCAATAAAGGGGCAATGGTACGTCTAACTGGCTCACGATATAACTCTGCACAATATCCCTATAATTGATAATGATTTCCAAACAAGGAACCAACTATAAGTATCCAACCGATGGTGATACTCAACACCTTCCCTCACATGCAACTCCGTCTTACAAGTGGAGATGCAAAATAAGGACGGATAGAGCGAAATAGAATACAAATGGGGAGAAACATAATACAATCGAAGAACAAAAGCAAAAACGAAGGGACTTGAACCTAAGACTATGTTAAGTACTAGTCAATTGTTCCAAAAGCTTACTTTGAGAGAAAACGAGCCTAACAATGCATATCAAGCTATCCAACAGATAAAAAAAAATCCGGGGATACAAAAAAAAGCCCATGATAAGATTATAAGATCAACCTAACCTTTTATGGGATTTGCATACAGTGCCTCTCTCTTTATGTAAAAGCCGCTACCAGACACACATGGTCCCTGAAGCCCATCCATTCCTTGCCATAGTACCTGAAAATGTAGTGGATTAGAAAGAGAACAAAATTCAGGTGAAAGCAGAGGACCAGTTTCGTCATCTTCTCATAATCACCAACCGTAATTCTATATCGCGATAAGATTTTTATTGGAATTTTCGTAATGAAGTGCCTTTTGTCGTAAGACTTGTCCACGTCACTTCTCTAAGTCACCCAAGCTTAGCTAATATAACCTTGAACTTGATTTCGTTGACATAATCTAGTGGGTGTCCTATTTGTTAAAAGAGAGCGAACAATACCCTCAATCTCATTGGTGGAGAGAGTGTGATCGAGGTCCATCAGTAGCTTGATTGACTGTTTTATAACGAGTTCGTTCCACGCATTGTGTACTGCTTCTTCTTTTTTTTGAACAGCAAAAAGAATTTTATTAATCTTTGGATACAAATTACGAAGATTAAAAGGATAAAAAACACGAAGCATGAAAGCAGAGCAAGAGCGAAGCTACAAAAGAAGGCACCCTCATACTCCGACAATCAAATGCCGCTAGGAACCAGAGGGGAAAATAACCGCCCTTGGATGGTGAGAGAAGCCAACCAAGGCCTAAAAATCCAAAAAAGAAACACCACACCCAGGACCCAACCAAATCCTAGAGGCACCTAAAAGAAACTCCGCTCCTGAGAAGATTAAGAATCAATCATTATCCTGAGAGCCCTGAACAAAGGTCACTGCTTCTACCCACTACATTTTGCGCTTTAGGTTGGACATCCCTGAAAGGTATTGGAGCTTGGTTTTGGCTGATCATGAGTCCAACCTCAGTGATGTATTCGACATTTCACCAATTAATTTTATGTTCTAGTTCCAACATTTTGTGGTCCTATAATTTCAAACCAATTAAAAACCCACCATTACAACTCCAAAATAGCCACTGAGACATCATTCTAAATACAGTTTGTGTACAAAAACTACTTATCCAAATCATTTACCTTCCATCTCTTCTTCTATCTAAAAAAAAAAACCTTAGTTGTTTCTATCTTCCTTCCCCTCCCTCTCCTTAGGGTTTTCACCACCCTAATGGGGCGGCGAGAGGAGAGGGCTTTATCATTGATGGGTCTTTTCTTTGTCTAGAAGTGATGGTCTATTTTCTTGCTTTCAATAACCCCTCCTGTGAAGTAAGTGTCTTTTTTTCTCTCGATTTCAGATCTAAGAGTTTCTTTTGTGTTTTTCTTTCTTTTTCATTTCACTTGGCTTCTCCTTCGTCATCAAGGTGTTGCTTTGGGTTTTAACAATAGTGGTGGTGATGGTCCTTTGGCGGCGATATTGGTCCGATGACAGATTAGATCAGTCGGATCAGCTTCCCCATCGATTCATATTTTGGGTTGCAAAAATCTCTTCCTATGGAAGTAGAAGTTGTCGTTGAAGATAATCGCCGAGAAGTTGATCGGTTAGGATTTGTGAGTTTCTTTATATCTGTGTATCGGCAAATGTAGTTGCTCCAACTTTGGCAACTTCATGCTTGCGAGGTTCTAGTATTTGTACTTGGAAAGTTAAACCTCCGGTCTGGGGAATTATAATTATCATCATCTTTGATGTATTCTTATGCTTTCGTTATTAATGAAAGTTTCCTACCATGTGACCAAAAACAAAATATTCATGTTCTTGAGAAGATAAAATTTCCAGGCTCTCAGTGTGCTTTGATGTCCATACCTTGAAAACATATCTCAATTGGCTGTCATAGACATCAGTCTTGCTGATGTTATGGAATTTCTGAGGGAACTGAACGAAACCCAGAGAAGGGGAGATCTTCGGATCGAGGTGGAAACACATTGCTTGACGGGCGGATGTTGGGTCATTGCAATACATGTCGCAGTCCAACACCAGTATGTAAGGAGAATTGCTTATCATCGCCGATACCCGAAGCTGCAAGCAAATTAACAAACTGTTTCCGTGAGTGAGGCATTTCTGCTGTGAATGTAATCTTGATTATGGGTGTGGGGCAATTGTGTGTGCTTGTGAGAGACAGAGAGAGAGATGGGAATTGAATTGAGGGTGGATAAAAAAAAAATAGGAGCTGGTTGGTTCGGTGGATTTATTGTTTGGGAAAATTTGGCAAATGAGTGAAAGCATGTGAGGTGCTTTACTACTGGGGGGGAATTCATGTTCAGTGGAACAAGGGACAAAAAAATTTCAACCTATGAACAGGTTTTTTGGGAATTGCTCAAATATGAAACAGAGCAAAAAAAATTCCTCATACATGGAAAGATAATGTAAAAAGACTAATATAACCCATACACATTTGAAACCCTAAAAATCAGTTTCTCTTTGTTTCCCTTCCCCATTACGCAGCCAACAAGCTAGAGGAAAATTGGGGCAAAAATCAGTTCCCCAAATCCACAGAATTAATCCACCTCCATCATCACAGCTTCCAAGCCTCCATCGCCACCATCATCCACCGCCGCCGCTCCACAACAACCCCTCTCTCTTTCTGCCTTTCTCTCTCCTTCGTCGTCTCCGTCCCACTCCCCATCCCCGCCGCCCAGCCGATACGGTCTCCGGCCCCGGTAGAACAAGAAGAGGCCTCCTCGACTCGCGCCGTGGGCAGGATACGGACGCTGTCGGATCTGAATAATTGGGCGGGTAGGGATGGGTCCGGTAGTGACTCTGATGATGGGCCTCACCCTCCTCTCTCTCCATGCGAAATCGAAAGACTTGACTTCGGTAAAGCGGGTTTTCAATAATATAAAAAATCTAGATGTTTATTCATGGACTACATTGGTTGTTGTCGGCGTGTACCAAGCTTGGGCAAGTTGGGTATGCTTGTGAGGTGTTTGAAAAAATACCCCGTGTATGAACCTAAGTTGCCTATTAAGTTGCCCCGTATATGAACTTAAGTTGTCCCGTGTATGAACCTAAGTTGCCCCCTAAGTTGCCTCGTGTATGAACCTAAGTTGCCCTGTGTATAAACCTAAGTTGCACCTGATTCAGGACAAGAGAGGTATGAAAGTGCAACAATTTTAGGAGGAAGGGGTATTTTTGTCTCCAACAACATGTCTTGGGAATTATTGTTTTCTTTCCCATGACTGGACAATTCCGAAAAAGTGATCCATGAGTTGTGAATTTTTTGCCCCTCTTACCACTGAAATGCAATTCCCCCTTACTACTAGTTGGTTATTGTGTGGGTAGAAGAGAAGAAAGAGAGTGTTCGGCGCCCCCGGGGGGTTTCCCCCACCGCGAGTTTGTGTGTGTGAATGAGAAGTTTTTGGGTGTCGGGCGGGTACCACACACACATGGTACCCCACGGCAATCCCAGCCAAAACGTGTTTTGGACGGTTTGGATTTTAGAGGGAGAAAAGAGGAGAGAGAGTGGTAGGGTGTGGGGAGAGATCGAGAAGGAATAAATCTGGGTCGTCCAAAACATGTTTGGACAGCTGTGATTGCCACGCGATACCCGTTCGGCACTCAAAAAATTCTCGTGTGAGATGAGAGTGAGATTTGTGAAATGTTTGAGAAATGAATAAAAGTAGTCTGTGGTTGTGAGGAATATCTCTATACCCACCAACAATGACAACAAACATATATCATGTCTTTGCCATATGGTAGAAGAGTTTATAATACACAATTCTCTACCCGACCCATCAATAAGTATTTCAACTTGCTTTCTTGAAGAGTTGAATTCATGTAATCTCAATACACTTACGTTTTCAGCTACACAATCGTTGAGCCAAATATCCTAGTTTTCAATTAATATAATTCTATACTATGTTACGATACTCAGTTATGAGTAGAGATCTTCTCATGTGATATCTCTCATTGATCACATTACATGAAAAGATCTTGATTCCTCGATCGAGTCCAAAAGCTAGCTAGGTAAGGTTAACTTCATCACCAAAACGTTTCCTTCTAGCTAATGTTGCTACTTTGTTTTCCACATATCACAAGAACTTACATAGGATCAAAGCTAATGTTGCTACTTTGTTTCCCACATACACTACTATAATAATCGTAAAAGATGACAGTTTAACAGTGTCATTAAATGTGAAAGATGACAGTTTTGAAACTGTCATCTATGGAGCTGTCATTAAAAGTCTAGATTTGTTATGACAATAAAAAACTGTCATTAAACATATAAGATGACAGTTTAAACCTGTCATCTTTGTGATAAAAAATGATAGTTTTAATCCGTCATCTTTAATCGCAAAGATGACGGATTTAAACTGTCATCTTATTTGTTCTCTCCATTCAAGAAAAAAAAAAACCAATTCTATTTCGAATGTGTGGCCACCCACGTGGTACCCACCCACCCACGTGCCTCTCGCATGGCCGCCCAGTGGCACTTGTGTGTAGCCTACTTAGCACTTGTGTGGCCAGCAAATATTTGCTTGCCCCAGGACTTGAACTCAAGAACTTAAGTTCCTTGCGCGCATGTTACCAACTGAGCTGGCACGTTTATTGTTAACAAAAGACAAACAAAAATATGTATACTATATTTTCGAAAATTTTAAGATGAGCACTTTTAATGTCAGTTTTGGATGAAACTGTCATCGTAGACATTGAAAGTATAAGATGACAGTTTTAAACTATCATTTTATATGTTTTTATGACGCTTTTTGACTGTCATCTTTTATGATCAACTGCAATGTCAGTTCTAATTAAAACTGTCATTAAAAGGGCTTAGTTTCAATGTCGCTTTTATGGAAAACTGTCATTAAAAGGTTTCCCATATGGGCTTCCGGAAGCGCCATGTTTTAATGTCAGTTTTAAACAAAAATTGACATTAAAGAAAAAGATAATAATGTCACTTTTATTCTAAACCGTCATCATATATCGCAAAGATGACAGTTTGTAAGATGGACTGTCATCAAAAGTCTACCATCATATTTTCGATGACAGTTTTACAAAAACTGTCATTGTTTCAATTTTTTGAGTGTTATCTTTTAAGGTTTTTGTAGTAGTGATATCACGAAAAATTAAAGGATCAAACTGTCTGGTTTAATTAAAGGATCAAACTGTCTGGTTTTCTCTGATTTTTTACAACTCAAATGTTCGGGTCAACTTACGCGCACATCAACCAATCTTACTGTCCACATTAAATCAAGGTGTCTCAGTTGGATGGAGATGTTAAACAAGGTTAAATATTCTGTACCAAAAAACCTTTTGTACCTCGGTAGTACTGGTCCGTTCCTATGCATTTTCATTGTCTTTCCAGGAAGAGACTTTTGTACAACTCGCGGCTGAAAATGCACAAAACAGCTACAAACACTTTTTGGTAGAGGTGATATGGTAGAATGTTAAGAGAGAGAGAGAGAGAGAGAGAGAGAGAGAGAGAGAGAGAGAGAGAGAGAGAGAGAGAGAGAGAGAGAGAGAGAGAGAGAGAGAGAGAGAGTACAAGGACGTTAAGAGCTCCAGCCTTGAAATGATGGGGAAGAGAAGGCCTTTTCTCGCGAGAGACATAAACCAGGAGAGGCATCTCTTCTGCCATGTCTTCTTGACTTGCTTCATCAATGGATACATCATTTATCACCTGCCAAAAAACACTATAATTACATTTCCTGCAATATGCAGTCGGACTTATTTCAGAAACATAAATGCACTCCGATTAGGTAGTACTCCGTATTAATTAGTGGGCAAATAACATGATTTTTGACGTGATAAATGTTGTTGATGAGCTCTACGACATGAACGGTTTCGATCATTAAAGTAAATCCGGTATGAGCCAATAATAGGCCAATCACACGGTGCAGTCCCTATAGGGACGGCAAACAAGCCACTTTTGGTTGATTCCATCCCATGTTTATCGAGAGCTTTTTATTACCTATTTTCCTAGGGGAAATGGTTAATTTGTCGATAAGCCACTTTTGCCTAATTCCCTCCCATGTATAGTATAATAAATTATAGTGACTTCTCATGCCTGGTATCTCCACAGAGATTGGCTTATTCACAAAGGCTCCGTGAATCCCTTATTCGTAGAGCCTTTGCGGAGTCGAGCGATCTTAGCCGTATATTTCGGTTTTAGACGGTCCATATTTAAATGAAGCTTCTACGGCTTTTCTCTGAAAAAGTTTCATTAACATCCAAACAGTTTAAAACACACTTAGACAGTCATGATGCACCTCTGTACATAACTGTTCACGCAACCCTCCGTTGAAAAGATTTTCTCATCTCTACAACCTGGGAGGAGAATTTTTCGAACTGGGCTTGCCGGATGCTTTGTTAGACTTTCCATCTTTTGCTGTAATCAATAATATGACTACCGATTGAAAAAAAAAATACGTCAACTAGGTATCCGTCATTAAGGAAAACCCACTCAAAATTTACTCCAAAAGTATAAAATATCACCTCGACAACCGCAGTATGATCTCGATTGACAACGATGATTGAATTTTGCCTAATCTTCATCACGCGGCTCTTGAAATTCTCGTATTTTTCCTGCACCATAATCAAGAACTTCATCGTACAAGACCCTTTTATATTTGAAGGGCTAAATTCAAACTACTATAAAGTTTTTAAATTAAGGAGCCAAAATAATAAAATATTTTATAGAAATGGAAATTAAAATATGTTGAGAGCGAAAAAAAAAAGTTTATTAAGGTAAGTGCGTTGAATTTCGAACAATATTGGCCGCTCTTTTCTATTTTCTCTTTTTGTGTGTGTTTAGTGTGTTGCAGATCTATGCTAGTAGATTTTAAAGCCGAAATATTTTTTTCCTTCTTGTGTTTTTTGTAATTGGTTTCATTTTTCTTTCTGTTTCTCAGTCTCGTGATTTTCTAAACCGAATTCTCTGTACAAATTGCTCGGTAAATACTTAGAGCCTGTTTGTTTGACCAGATAAAAACATCAGATTGAATTCTTTGTATATATAAGGGAGTTACGTAACCGGATTAAACATGCATCATATATATATAATGATCTCCCAGACAGTGTGATATACAATATCTTGAGCTTTATCACTAGTAGTTCGATTGATAGAATATTTGATGGAATTATTTATTCATTCAATATCAGTCCTCTCAAACAATGTGGTATTTAAGAAAAATTTGGAATTTAAGGGTATAGGGAAACAGTGAACCAACCTTAACTTTCTCCCTATCAGCCATGAATTCACTACCCGAAGAACTCGCATTATTACCCTCTTCTACAAGAAAATAAGCCTCAGGGCATCTGGTTTTAATCCCATATGCCCTACAATAGGGCACCCAATAGCCCTTAGCAAATCTCCAAGCCTCCTTCATGGCTTCCAAAGTCACAGAACAACCCCCATCATCTGAAAGGTACACGTGGAGCTTATCCGGTGGGTAGTCCAGAGCGATTGCTGATATAACTGTGTTCATCACCTTTTTTTTTTTTTTTAATAAGCAAAATTTAGTATTGTTAGAATAATCAGATTAACATAGTTATAATAGTAGAAAATAACCATCTTTTCATGGCATATTCGTTATTCATTTATGGACATATATATACAACATTCTAATCAACGTCGTCACCTCCAAAGTAGGCTCTTTACTCGGATCCGCAGTACATATGAATACGTCAACGGCCGGTAGTTCTACATTTTCCGGCAACCTTTCCGGAAAGACGGTCCGGGAAACGGGCCGGAACCGATAAGCTTGGCCCAAGAACCATAAGAAAGAGAGTATGAGTTCACCGGTGAAGACTAAAAGGCATGAAAAGGTAGTTGGAAGGTCTCTAGGTTTGGTGGTTTGGAAGAAAGAAGCAATTCTATAGTAAATCAGGGCTATTAGTGCTGTGGAGTGGAGGAGAGTGTGTGATCGGTTGATAATGGAAGATGATTTCTGAACATGGGAGAGGTGTAGAGGAAGGGTAGTGTTGTCCATTAATTATTGCTTCTCCCTTCTCTCCCTTTTCTCCACACTTTGAATGTCTATCCATTAGCATGTGTTTGGGTATATATATAGAGATATACTTATTTATGGAGGTCAGCATGCCAACGAATCACAGCCGTTTAAAAGTATTTTGAACGGTCCGGATTTTAATAAAAAAAATTCGGAGAAAATTTAACTCTTTCCGAAAAAAGTTTCATTAGCATCCCGACTATCCAAAATACTTTTGGATGGTCACAATTGAGTGCTGTAAACATTTATTTACAACACCTCCGTAAATAAGATTTTCTCATATATATATGCATGAAAAAAGTACAGTTACCAATATGATATTGGGGTCAACTCACCTCCACGCGGTACTATATATCTACCACGGGAAATTTTTGCATACCGGGTGAGTATCATGTGGCCGTGCCCACATGGTGCATGAGCAACCCATCCAGGCCGTTCAAAAGTGTGTTCAACAACCTAGATTGAAACCACCCCCTCCCTCTCTCTCTCTCACCCTAACACTCTCTCTCCTCTTTCTCTCTCCAAATTCAAGCCATCCAAAACCGAAATGAACGGTCCAGATAAGCCGAGCGGGCACCACATGGTACCCACCCGGCACCCAATAATTTCTCTCCACCATACCCCTCCAAAACATGATCCAAACCGTTTAATTCTCTGCATCTAGCAAAAAGCGTCATGTGAAGAAAAAGTCACTCAGATTAGGCACTATTGTACAAATATATACAACCACTTGTCTAAGATGGACAGTTCAAGTTTTAAATCATGGGGACCGCTCAGTGTGTACATTTTGTTCTTGCAACTGTCCATACTCGATCAATCTAATCTTGTTTCACGGACGTGCTTTGTGAGACGTTTGGAATGAACGATTTGAATCATTATTGCAGGTCTATCATGGGATCGAAAGTGGGGATTTGGAGGAGCATATGCATGAGGTGGATAGTGTTCGGGATTTGTTGATGCGCCCCACAACTAATTTTGAGATTCTGAATTTATTGACTGGATCGATAAATCTCTAGCATAGTGATAGCTCTATAAATTTTTTATAGAATAGCCATAGTCGAATAACTTAAATTTTGTCAATTCCAATATATAATCACATATAAAAATCTAATAAATTGGCGGTGTTGCGCGCCTAGGAAAAGCACTTACTGATATTAGATTAAGCTAATTTGTTGCATGAACCCGTAAAAAAATAATTGAATAATGAGCAGTTAGAACATCTTTGTGGGATCAGAAATAGACCCCACGAAAAATCAAAAAATCATTAATCATCTTGCCCATTTAATAGTTACCAAACAAGGGCCAACATGAGCACAAAAAGGAGATTCATTTCAAGCAGCAAAATGGCACCGTTGATGGGCCAGCAGGCTCCCCAAATCTAAGTGAAAGATGCAAGGTGGGATTTGGTGCAAAATATAGTCTCTTCGGAGACAATTGATAAAATTATAACGATACAGAGAAGATTTGGTGCAAATATAATGTTCAATAGTGTATTTTAGCTTTAGCATATGCAAATCATGATTTGCAAAAAATAGACGTGCCATGACCTTACTGCAGGCATAATTATTCGTTTGACCTTCCAAATTTAATGATGCTTTCAAGCTAGCGCACACAGTGGGTGTTTTGTGACTTATGTCCCGACACTTGCACTAACTTAACTTTTGAATAGAAAAAGTAGATGGGGCTAAATTCCGATGGGGTCGGCCTAGTGGTCAAGACATGAGATTTAAGGTCTCAGGTTTGGGACCGATTTTAAATGCCATCAATTCTTTTGAAGTCAATCCACACAGAGCAGTGAGATTAGGACCCCGCAAGCGAGCAGAGAGATTGGAATTCCAGAATTAGTCGATGTCCATCTAACCCGGACACCTGAGTTTTATATATATATATATTAGTAGATGGGGCGGCTAGCTAGGTTGATCAAGATGCCAGTATTAATTATCTGATCAAGGCCGGCTTCAAGCGTATTGACTGTTAGGTTAGATTCTTCAACCTCAAAACTAAACTGTCAACCAAAAAAGGGATAAAGACATTTATCAACCAAAACGTACGGATCCAGGAAATCGGCTTTCCTTGGAGATAAACGAAAACAAAAATGCCCACGTGCTTTCCTTGTACCTTAGCCACAGATAATTAATAATGGCATCTAGGCCGACCCCATCGCTTGTGTCCACATTAGAACTGACCTCTGTAGGTAGGAAAACCATATGCTTTGATTCACCAAATGAATGGAGCAAGGGGAGATGGATCCAGCGATCCTGCTGGACACTTCTTTCTAGTGCACTACTTTGCATGGCATGCACATCCAAGCCATTCACGAATGTTTTGAACGATTCGGATTTAAAATAACTCTTTTAAGAAAGTTTATTTTTTTAAATTTGGATCGTTGAAAACACTCGTGAACAGCCGCCGCGATTGTGCCCTGCATGATACACTGCAAAAAGTGCCCTGTATTATTTCTGTCCAAGGGCGGACCATTAATTTATAACTTGTCAATTGATCTGTCACTAATTTGGTTTAAATGTTTCAGTACGAACCACACAAATTATATTATTCTAGAACCTGCTATGAGCAAAGACGCTCAAAGGGGTTTATGCTAGTGATTAACTTATGCAGAATAATTTTTTGGTTCAAACTTGTTCAATTTTTTTTGGCATTTGTTAGTTTTACTCCAACCTTTTATGTTATATGGGTGAGTAAGGATGAGAGGAATCGAAAAAGTAAAAAATTACAAAAATGATACTCACACAACAATCCAAACACAACACCAAATACAACCTCTTACATGCATGTGGGCTCCACACACACTACGATGTGTGGGCCCCACATGTATGTGAGAGGTTGTGTAAGTTGTTGTATTTGGATCGTTGTGTGAATAGCATTGTTGAAAAAATTATGACTTTTACACAATTATTTTGGGAAATATCCGAAGAAAACCTCAAAAAGTCAGTTTTTGGACTTTTTCTTGGATATTTTCTAAAATAATTGTGTAAAAGTTATAATTTTTTACTTTTCTAATTCATCTCGACCTTATTCACCCGTATTTCCAAAAAAATTGGCGTAAAACAAACAGAAGGAAAAAAAAATTAAATAAGGACAAAATCAAAAAACTGTGTTGCATAAATTAATCACTAGCGTGAACGCCGCATCCCCCAAAAAAATTGTTAAAGAGAGGGGTCCACAAAAAGTTGTCTAACTTTTTTTAAATATATGTCGATAAAATTAAATTCATTCATAAAGATCCCATCAAATAAGAGAAAACTGACTGTATGAGCATAATTTGTTTTTTCATCGCTAAAAATGTAAGAAAAGTGATTTTTAAATTTTCAGATTTTTGTCACAATGCATGCTCTTAAGATTTTATCTTTCTCTTTATTTATGTACCATAATTCATCAAATTGCTTGACACCAAATTAAAAAAACCCATTGAAATCTTTAATTTAGTTTCAAGAAATTTAAAAAAAAAATTATGCACGAAAGTAGCTTGTTTTTTTAATTTGAAAAATACATATCATCTAGTAATGGTTTATATTTTCGGGAAGGAAGGACGATGACTCAGGCTTGAACCACCTCACGCGGATGTCATTTAATTTCGCAGGTATTAATCATATTGTCCACTAACAGAGGCCCAATTAAAGCCGGGTTAAAGTCTATCTAAACTGGTGCCACAAGAGTAAGTAGCACCTAGGTGGTTCCAAACCTAAGATCTACGTACGGGAAAAAAAATCCTAAGTTCTAGGCCTCGAACTCAAGCCAATCGAGACTTAGAAATGAATCATATTTGAATCACAAAAAATGAAATGTCTATTCTTTGAAAATGGACGTTGGATTTTTGTGAGACCACTGTGATTCGATAACGCGCCACTCTGTAAGTTGAAACGTTATTGTCCTATAGGGCTCTGTCACTCTTTCTTCAGTCCAACCAATTTGGACCACTGTCACACCCCAAAATGAGAAGTGACCGGCCATGAACCACAAGACCAAAGCTTGTAGAACATGCAGCCTAAAAAGAAATTTTATAAAAACTCCCAAGTAAAAATCCACCAAATAGTCAACCATTTTTTATTTATTCAGAACATCTACAACCAATAAATTCCACAAGAAGAATGGGGCACAAACATCCCATAAACCAAATAATATCCAGTGATGCAACAGTAATAAAAGAATCCGGATGTCTGACAAAATGACACTAAGCTAGGATGAGACACCCTAAGGAGGTCAACAAACGAAATCCCCAAGATACCGCCAGGGCCCTTTCCTAACTCCCCAACTTGCCTGAAAAGAAGTTGGAATAAATCCGTCAGCTGACGAGCTCAGTGAATGGCAAAGCATGTATATTAGAATAAAGTTCTGAAACAGGAATCAAAATAATTTACCATGTCAATATAAATTTGGCATACAGGTTAACAACAAAATAATCAATTAATCCAATTAACGATTCATCTGAAATAAGTCTCAATGGTGATCACAATCCAATCTCCAACAAAATGGGGAACCACAACTAAAATCAATAGTACCAAGTGCCAGTGAATAAATGTCTCGTAATTGGATCCAATATCATATCTTAGAGTCACCACGAGTAGGCAGCCCGTGGAACTTTTCCCGAAGAACAACCCGGCAAAAGAAAGCCATTGAGCACTAGAGTCACCGGCCTAACCCGGTCTCTTCTCTAATGGCCAAAGTCACCCGCACACAAAGGATTAATTTCCCTGGACTTTCCAAAATATGTTCCCAACAATATCCACAAAGTTCCCACCAAAAAGATTATCAGGACAATAAAGGACTTCACCAAATGTTTTACCGCATGCCGATTTAAATAACCAAATAAACAGTTACGGGTTTCCAATTCCAATCATAAAATCTTCTAAATAATAATTTCAGGGACACGGGGAAGTTCAAAAATACGTAACATGCTTAACCACTCACCTGAGTCCAAGCTAATGCAATCGAACAACGTAAAACGAGCCTAACCTGAACAAAGAATCATATACAATATTATCACCTACGATATCAACATATCTAACATGGGACTATGAAACCTAAAACTAAAACCAGGTCACCAGCCAACCATTGAAGCCCAACCATTTAACTCCAATTCCCATGAACCAGTTGATCATCCACGTGCATACTAACTGGTTCCCATCCAAAACACCCAAACCATATAACCTAGGCTAGAATAATACTCCGTATTAATTAGGTTCTATATACTATATACATTATAATAAGCAAAACAGAACCCACCACGACAACAACACCCATACTCTCTCGGCCATTCCCATGCACCAAAATCTCCCTTCACCACACTCACGCACAAAACGACCTTCCCTCTCGCCTTGCCACAACCCAAAACATCCAATAATTTACGATAAGCAGAACCAAATCAATTTAGGGAGTAAAGTACCTATTTTAGGGAAATCAAGAACACCAATTGGAGAATTAATTCTTGAACTCGAAGACCTTCGAAGCTGCCCTCTTTTTTTTCTTTTCTTTTTCCTCAGAACGATACGTCCAACCTAATAGAAACCCTACTTAGCTTATAACTATAGCATTAGGTAGTTCCCACTAATAATGAACACCCACAATTATAGCCATCTAGTTTAACAAAATATCTAATATTCCAGAAAATTGGTTTAAGATCCAAAAGTAGGAGCCTATTGAGAGTTTAGTCTAGGCTAGATTTTAATAATATCTGGGGTCCATTGATGTAAAACTGTTACAGTGGAAGGTCCTTGGATGGACAAAAATACCCCGTCCCTCCTTTCCCGCGCACGCTCAGCGCCCCGTCCTTCTCTCTCTTCTCTCGCGTGCGAGCGGAGCATGGGTAACGACTAGGGCTGCTCAAAAAATCCGGTGATCCGTGAAACCGGACCGGATCGAACCGATCTGTACCTTTTGGATTTTGTCCGTGGATTAATGGTCCGGACACGGATTGAAAAATTAAAAAACCGTGACTCGCGGTTCGGTCCATGGATTTTCATTACGAAACTGTGGATTAACCGAACCGGACCGTGAGAATTTATTATAAATAAATAAATAAATATATATATATATATATTAATAAATATGTCTATACATAAACAATTTTCACTTATAAATAAATTTTTATACCAATTTTAGTATTTTACTTAATATTGGGATATATTTTAAGGCTGCAAAAACTTTAGGGGGGTAAATCGTAGAAGCTTTGGGCGTCATTTCATATGTAGCTACGTATATTCTAGAGAGAGCAACAGAAAGAGTAAAGACGCCGCATTTCGGTATTTCCTAGATCAGTAGATCTGATTCTTCAAAGTTCAAAATAATAAAGACGCCGCACACCTCTCTCTCTCTCGCTTGCACTCCGCTTACTTATGTACCAAAATCCGTGGACAAAACCGTAACCGAACCGCGAGTCACGGATTGGATTGGAACCGAACCGTGGGACTTTTGGTCCGGACACGGATTTCATTTTCAAAAAACCGTGACTAGCGGTTCGGTCCTCGGATTCTTAAAAAACCGAACCGAACCGGACCGCAAGCACCCCAAGTAACGACTCATGGTTTGCTGATTCTTTTGCAAATGGGATTTTAATTGGGCCCCACGTGTGAACATGTGGTCAGCTACTTTCTCCTAGGCTACTATGCTGTGTGGTCAGTTCAATTTCATGTGAAGCTGGGCCCCATTGGACATGGTGAATATAGTAAAAACGTCAGTAGGGTAGATCATTTTACTTTTCCTATGTTTTGTATAGGGGAGCCTTAAATCTAAAAATTATACGTAATAGATTTACAAAGTTATCAATAGTCCGGACTACCATGTGGCGTGTCCATGTAGTGCTCCCAACCAATCACGTAACAGAAAATTTTACGGGTGACACATAGTCATCCTTTCTTGTTGGGTGGTTGGGGGACAAGAGTTGATTTACTTAGTTTTTTTCCCCTAGTTAATAAGACAAAAATTGTGGGTTCATGTTATATTAACCAACTATGAATGATTATGCAGTGGAATTTAGCTTAATATTTTTTTAGCAAAATGAATTTTACCCCTGATATACCTTGTTTCCTAAAATAAATTAAAAAAATATTTACATTCAATTTTTTTTACAAGAAAAAATTGGCTTTAAAAAAATAAAGCACATATGTTGGTTTGGACAAATATCCTTATCTGTTAGTATTTTTGGGATAATACAGAGTATGAATTTGAATAGATAACCATATCTGTCGGTACATATGTTGGTTTGGACAATATCCTTGTCTATTAGTATTTTTTAGGATAATACTGAGTATAAATTTTAATAGATAACCATATCTATTGGTTTTAATGCGATTAAAAATTCATAGAGATAACCTTATATGTTGGTTTTTTTCAAGAATAAAGAGTATAAATTTGGTTTGGACAATATCCTTGTCTATTAGTATTTTTTTAGGATAATACTGAGTATAAATTTGAATAGATAACCATATCTATTGGTTTTAATGCGATTAAAAATTCATAGAGATAACCTTATATGTTGGTTTTTTTTAAAGAATAAAGAGTATAAATTTGGTTTGGACAATATCCTTGTCTATTAGTATTTTTTTAGGATAATACTGAGTATAAATTTGAATAGATAACCATATCTATTGGTTTTAATGCGATTAAAAATTCATAGAGATAACCTTATATGTTGGTTTTTTTAAAGAATAAATTAAGAGTATAAATTTGGATATATAACCACATCTGTTAGTTTTATTGCAATTAAAGAGTGTACAGATTTTGCACAGATTATCTTATATGTGTGGTCTTTTGGGGATAAATATAGAATATAGAGTTGGACAAATAACTTTATCTGTCGTTTTATTGCAATTATATATACAATGTATGTGTTTCACAGAAATAACCTTATCTATAGGATCTTTTTGGGATAATCCATAATTTATATGGGGTATTTGGAAAGATAACATCTAGTAGTTTTTACTGTGATTATAAAGACTAAAATATTTTGCAAAGAATTTTATCTGTTGGAATTTTTGGGATAATACAAACAATGGCGGTTCCAAAGATTATCTGTGTGCATTGTGGGTCACACATATAATGTTATCTGTATGTGTTTATTTGTGTTATTACGATGACAAAATAACACATGTAAGGATATCTGTGTCTGTGTGTATTTATTTATATTACTCCCTCCGTCCCATAATATTTGTTCGGTCCGCAAAACAAGGACGTAAAAATAATATGTTTTTTGCAAGAAAAATTCAAATTTTTTTCAACAATTCATTAGATATCGATGAGTTCTTGTAATTTATGAAAAAAGTTTGAATTTTTTATTGAAAGAAATGCATTATTTTTTAGTCCTCGTTTTGCGGACCAGACAAATATTATGGGACGGAGGGAGTATTTGTATGACTACACATATAAGGTTATTTGTATAACAAAGTAACATGTTTTGTTGGAGATTTTGTCTTTTAACACTAGAATAGAAGTATAATACGTGAAAAGTACACAAAAATACCAGATGATATGTTTAGGAAATAGGGAATTGTACTACTCCCTCCGTCCCTTTATTACAGTCCAGTATTCCATTTTGGGCTGTCCCTTAATAAGTGTCCATTTTGTAAAGTTAGTGGGTAAAAGTTGATGAATTGTCTATTTTGTCCCTAAAAGTAGATTCCATTTTGAAAAGTTAGTGAGTAAAAGTGTAATGATGATGGGTAAGTAGGGAAAGTGGATGAAAAAGTTGATGTGAAAGGTATAATGATGATATTTTTTTAATAAGTTGGAGTTACGAAACAGAACATTTAAAAAGGGACGAAGGGAGTAACAAAAACAAAACAAACATAAAACAATAAAAAAATCGAATATCAGTTCCCTTTTTCAATGCTACACACAATCATCCAAACATAACACCAAATACAACATTTCACATATATGTAGGGCTCACACACATTAATACGTACGGATCTCACATGTATGTGAGATATGCGAGTGGTTGTGTTTGAATAATTGTGTAGGTAGACTTTTTGTTCTACAAAAGTCTAATCTGCAAGATTGTTGCACTTTCCGATGCTACATTTACGAGAGCTGCTTCCCCCCCCCCCGGCCCCACCTCCCTTTTCCCAGATTACCCCCGCCTCTCTCTCTCTCTCTCTCTCTCCCTTTTCTTTCTTTCTTTCTTTCTTTTTTTACGGTTTGCTTCTTTCTTTCTTTTTTCCTTTCGGTTTGCTTCTTTCTTCTTCTTTTTTCCTTTTCTTTCCCGGTTTACTTCTTTTTTTTCATTTTATTTATTTTTTTTCTTTCCAGTTTGAATTTTTTTTCTTGTTTTTTTCTCTTTAATAATAGGTTCAATTCTAATTCTAAGTTTTGTAAAGCAATTGAGAGAAAGATGTTATTTTTTCTTTCCAGTGCAAAGATGTTATTTTTTAACGAGCACTCTAAGACTCTTTATTTAGTTTCAGGACTCTTTTAGAGTGCCTATTGAAAGGTCTTGGAGCCAAAAATTTATTACGACCATTTAGGATGAAATGATTAGAAAAATAATATCTTTGCACCAATTCAAACGAATTGAAAATTGAAACACTTATTTTTTTAAACCGTTTATATATTAAAAAATATAGTTAAAAATTAATCCAACTGTTTTTTTTTCCTTTTTTTCCCCTATATATATTAAAAAATATAGTTAAAAAAATAAGTGTTTCAATTTTCAATCCGTTTGAACCGGTGCAAAGATGTTATTTTTCTAAACATTTCATCCTAAATGGTCGTAGTAAATATTTGAATACACTTATTTTTTAAACTATTTTTTTAATATATAAAACGGTGTAAATAAATAAGTGTTTCAATTTTCAATCTGTTTGAAAAATAAAGGAGTATTTTTTGTTATTATATATTTTTTAAATTTTGAAATCCACTTTTGTAATTATCTCTCGTAATTATTGTATTGGCTCCAAGGCCTTTCAATAGACACCCTAAGAAAGCCATGAAACTAAATAATGAGTCTTAGGGTGTTCGTTGAAAGGCCTAAGTCATTATGACCATTTAGAATAAAATGATTAAAAAAATATGATCTTTGCCCCGGTTAAACGGAATTGAAAATTGGAGCGCTTAATTCTTGAATTATAGTATTTTTTAATATAGAAAGGGTGTATTTATAGAAATTAAATAAATAAGATAAAAGTAATTAAATAAATAAAGAAATTAAAAAGTGGGAGTAATTTAAGGGGACCCGGGGGCTCTGCTACCTTAGGGGCACAGGAGCCCGTACCCACACTGCCAAAACGTTGTCGTTTTGGTTAAATAAAAAATCATTGCCATCGATTTGCAATCCTATGAAGCAGAAACGTGATTATGAGAGTCTTAGAGACAAAATTTGATTATGTTTCTTTCGAATAATATGATCAGAATAATAAGATCTTTGCACCGATTCAAACGGAGTGAAAATTTGAGCACTAATTTTTTGAGACCCTTTAAAAAAAAAAGAGAATAGTTAAAAAATTAAGTGGTCCAATTTTTAATCCGTTTGAACGGGTGTGAAGATCTTATTATTTTGATCATATTATTCTAAAGAGACATAATTAAATTTTGTCTCTAAGGCTTTCATAATCACGTTTCTGTTCCATAGGATTGCAAATTGATGGCAAGAATTTTTATTTAACTTTTTTAGACCCTTTAAAAAAAAAAAAGAGAATAGTTAAAAAATTAAGTGGTCCAATTTTTAATCCGTTTGAACGGATGTGAAGATCTTATTATTTTGATCATATTATTCTAAAGAGACATAATCAAATTTTGTCTCTAAGGCTTTCATAATCACGTTTCTGCTCCATAGGATTGCAAATTGATGTTAAGAATTTTTATTTAACTTTTTTTTAAAAAAGAGAATAGTTAAAAAATTAAGTGGTCCAATTTTTAATCTGTTTGAATGGATGTGAAGATCTTACTATTTTGATCATATTAGTCTAAAGAGACATAATTAAATTTTGTCTCTAAAGCTCTCATAATCACGTTTCTGCTCCATAGGATTGCAAATTGGTGGTTAGAATTTTCATTTAAAAAAACGGTGCCGTTTGGTTTGGTATGGGCGGGTCCAATTTAAGGGGGAAGAGAGAGAGAGGGAGGGGGCGGCGGGGGTAATCTGGGAAAAGGGGTGTGGGGCCAGGGGGGGGGGGGGGGGGGGGTGGTGTGTCGGGGGAAAAAGCAATTTCCTACATTTACCCACTGCCATCTACTGCCACCTACGTACTATTAGTATTTTATATTCCCAAAAGAACTATTTTCTTACTGTCATCCTAAGAAGAAAATAGTCAAGAGTCAAGAAGACTCTCCTCCTCATCATTTTGGTTAACTGATCGGCGCTCACGAAACGTAGAAGCTTTTGCCGGAACGTCTGTCAGCGACGAGATCCAAATAGAGACGAATCTAGCTTTGATCTTCTTCTCCCCATTTTTCCTTTTGATTTTTCTTTTGTTTCAGCATCGCTAGTACTCACTAGAATGGCAGGAACCGGCCGGAACTCACTGGAACATTCTGTTACCGACAGTAAACGCCGGACAACTTGCTGAAACGAAATCAGACCACCGGCCGGTACGGTATGAGATCTACAACCTTGGCTTGAACTCATTGGCCTTGGCGTCGCCGGCGCCGCTGCTATTACCGAACACCCTCCGCGCCGGCGCTTTGTCACATCTGTTTGGTTTGTGTTTGTGAGCATCTGTTTTTTTGGGCTTTCCCTCCCTTTTGTTCCGTTCAGGTTATTTTTGGAAAACGGGGAACCAAAAGTCCTGGCGACTGAACGGGAAATGTTCATGTCCTTTTCCCATCATTAACCTCTATACTATGTCCTTCTCACCAAAGCTCTCCTAATATTCTAACTGAGATAAAAACTAAATTACTATGGTTAATTAAGCTTATACCCTTGTAATTATAGTTACGACAATTGTACCTATGGTGCACTCAAAAATAATTAATTGTGACCCAACCATAACACGCAATTAATAAATGACAAAGTAATTTATTTATTAAATAAATAAAAATTCTAGGCCGTAACAGCCACAGTACAGAGTGAAACCATATTTATCACCCAGGGTTTGAGTAATCAAGAAGTCCAAGATTTGGAACGTAGGTCTCCAAGAATTTTGCCCTCGTGTGAAGTCCCGTTATGTTTCACTAGTCTTTGTTGGGGCAGTAGAAGCTCTAGTTCTTTGGTTCTTTCCGGGGTCCGCAGCAAGTCTGAATTTTCTATATCTGATCGCACTCAAAGGAAGACTGTTATGTCTAGTTACCCTGTCTCCGAAAAAAGTTTCCATACAACAGTTATTTGCAACGCTCTCTCACATGATAAATGACACGCAGATGTAACTGAATCTATTGGGCCCCATGTACGTGTGGGTCCCACCCCATGTGAGACGCCCCCACACTCTCACGTCTCAAGTTGTGGCTCTGAAAAATAATCAGAAGAAATGGTTCGATCGTGAAATCCACTATAAGAATGTGAGAGAGACTTTACAGAGGGAGTCTTTATCTTTGATTGGCCAATTGAGACAAAAGGGTTTGGACCATATAGGTAAGTGTCCTTTGATTTTCTTCAATATTTCCTTCTAATTTGTACAAGTGACAAGCAATCTATTACTAATAATATAGGCAGATGTTTTCCACCACATGCTACCCTTTTGCCCTCGTTCTCAAGTCATTTTCTCATTATTTTGTGTGGGCTTTGAACTTGTTACTCACATGGCTACGAAATTTAATATAGTTGGGGACCCTTATAGCAACCTGGATGACAAATGAATTACCACCCGAGGTGGTAGCTTGGTGGCCATAGGTTCGAATCGTGATGGCGATGGTGAGATCAAGGTCTAATGTGGCTCTTCGATCACCGATTGTGTGTCTTTTAGAGGTCAGAGTTTGGAGACTACAGACTACCGGGCCGTGGTGGTGATGTCTGTTTAGCTTGATGGATGTCACGCTTTTTGCATTTCATGACCACTCCCTTCGGTTGGGGTTGATCGTCGTCAAGGGCATCGATTGATCCACGGTGATTTCATCGGTATTCGGAGGACACGTGTCCGAATAGTTGCAGTTATGTCTTGCATCTTGATGCTTGATTATAACTACTAATTTGAATTTTTGCATAGACAATCAACTATGATCGGCTCCAATCATTTGCTCAAGAATTCGTTTTTTGCTTGAAAAGGCCGTGCGCCGAGAAGTTACTGAAGCATTCGTTTTTCAAGGATTGCAAAGGGACAGATTTTATCGTGAAGAATGTGTTGCAAGGATTGTCTAGCGTTGAACAGAGGTTCAGAGGATCAAAGCTTCAGAGACTGGCCTCAGTGAATAGAAGTACTGATGATGAAAAAAAAAAACAATTATTTCCAGTTTTTTGTTTTTGTTTTCAATATTTTTTAAAACAGACACAATAAACATGTTTGTACGGAGTATTATTGTTTTTGTTTACATAATCAATTCCACTAGTCTCCGGAAATTCTAGGAACACAAAAATTGCGTTTTCATTTGTTTTGTAAACACTTTTGGCAGCCCAAAAAACAAATAAACAAAAACTTAATTTTATGGTCACCAAACATGTTTTTTGTTTTTATTTTTTAATAAATAGATTTAAAAAAAGACTCATTTCTTGTTTCTCATAAACGTAAAACAAAAAACTGGCAACTTAACCAAACAAAGCCTAAACATTTCAAAATTTATGTTTGTTCCTACTTCCTTTCATGATTCCTGCAAGACCGTAGCTCAATTGATACTTGGTTTCTTGAACATAATCTCCACCACCTTTCACTAACAGGGAGATGATGAAGGGTTTTCATTTATGAAACAGAGAAGAATTAGTGTATGGAACTTCAATGAAGATGGTTTTGAACTAGACCCTGTGTTTCCAACAAACAAGGATGAAGATCCGGATGTCGTGAAACAAGTCCGGTTCGGAGGCGAAACGGTCATTCAAAACAGGGGAGGGGATTCGGAGGCATCGGATTTGAGTTCACCGGGAAAAGTTATCGACGCTCAACTTGGTGACCAAATGAAGGTTTGTTCCGAAACGGGCGATAACGACAGCGGTGGTGAGGCGGAGATGGGTGGTGGGAGTGTAGGAAGGGCAGAGGTGGTGGGGAGCCTGTTGTTTTTGAAGAAGAGCTTGGATGCTCAGAGGCAGAGTGTGAGGAATATGATAGTGTTTTTAGGTGGGGGAGAGAGTGTGGATGTGAACAGAGAAGTACAGTTGATGCAAGTGATTGAGAATTTGAAGGGGGAGTTGGAGAGAGAGAAGAAGAAGAGGTTTGAATTGGAGATGGAGTTGGATTTCCTCAAGTTGCAACTTAGCAGTCCCTCTGAGTAGAGGGTGGTTCGGTTCAGATCCGGGGACGCTGCCAAGCACCCTACCAAGCGGGTGCAAGGCGCATCTGGACCGTGCAAAATTGTTTTCAGCGGTCCAGATTAAAAAACAAACTCTTCCTTGGAAGAGTGGGAAGAGTTTGTTTTCAATCCGGACTATTGATTGCAGAGATGGACGGTTCGAATGCTCTCGGCAGAGCGCTTGACAGGGACCGCTCGGCAACATTGCCGGGTCGGGTTCAATAAGTTCAAACTTTAATGCCATCCTCCTATGTACAGTAATGTGTATGCTTTGGTCACACAGATATGGTAAGAATATAATCATGGTCTCTTAAAAAGTGGTGTACTATTATAAATTGTAACCATATCCAAGCAAGTTTTTGTACTCATTTTTTGTTGTACCGGTATCTAGATCATGCGAAATTTCTCGTCAAGATTCCTAAACTATCTATTGGACAAAAACGCGTTAAAACAACAGTACGGCGACAAGTGGGTAAAGTACAAATGATTTGAGGGGAATCGAAGCAAGTGCGAGGAGTTGCATCCGCTTGCGATCCAAATTGAGACTCAAGAGAAAGAAATGCAGTATCCCAAAAAGTTGTAAAAATGTAAACAGAAGCAATGCTGTTATGGAGCTGCTTAATGCTGCTATTTTGTACCAATTCAAGATACCACTGAAGCAATGAGAAGAACCAGGAAAAGAAACCTTTACATTGCTGAAATCACCAAAACTTTCTGCATTTAGATGATCCCGAGATCATCTCCGCGCATCCTTTGAAAGATGGATAATTTGTGAACACACTCCATGTTGGATAAATAACCCGTGTGGCCGTGTCGGTAATTGTTAGAATGTGAAGACGATCAGTTTTTATGACCTTGGTCTAGACCACCGTGAGACTGGTCCGGACCACCGCGAACAGAATTCAATTTTGAAGCTGCAGGAATTTTGGTCCGGACCAAAGGTAAAGCTGGTCCGGACCAGCGGGACGCGAAAAATGCCTGTTTTAGGATTTTTTTGGTGTGGTAACTTGCTTAGACTATAAAAGCAAAGTTAGGATTGTCTCCCATTGTAACGTTGTTCATCTTTTCATCATAGTGAAACCCCCCAACACCCCATGGAGTACGATTGGGCAAATTGCTTAAGTCGGAACCATGTATATCGCGTGTCTTGTTCTTTCGATTACTTGTTTATTTTTTGCTTGCGTGTGTTCTCTTGCCCTAACAACTGGTATCAGAGCACCCAGGTTGAGTGGAAGCATCGATGGCAGGAGAAGAAGAAAAAGTAAACAGAATCATCGATAGTTCAGACTACGGATATTGGAAGATGCAGATAGAGGATTATATGTATGGAAAAAGCTTGAATGCACCATTGGAAGAGAAGAAGCCAGAAGGGATGAACGATGAAGATTGTAAAACCCTAGACTAGAGAGTCTTGGGGATTATTCATTTGACGTGGAGAAAATTCGTGGCCTATGACGTCGCGAAGGAGAAGACCGTTGCGGATATGATGGCGGTCTTGTCAAGTATGTAAGAGAAACCCTTAGCGAACAATAAGGTACATCTCATGAAGAAGTTATTTAATCTTAAGATGTTAAAAGGCGCTGCAGTTGCCAACCATCTTAATGAATTTAATACTATTACGAATCAATTGTCTGCTGTTTCAATTGAGTTTGATGATGAGATACGTGCCTTGATTGTTTTGGCTTCGTTACCCAATAGTTGGGAGGGTATGAGAATGGCTATTAGTAACTTCGCTAGCAAGGAGAAACTCAAATACGATGACATTCGAGATTTAATCTTGAGTGAGGAGGTTCGTAGGAGAGATGCAGGAGAATCTTATCCGTCTAGTTTGGGTTTCGCTTTGAATACTGAGACTAGGGGTAGGAGCCAGAATGGAGGTTCTAATAGAGGAAGGTCGAGGTCGTGGAAGGGAAGGAGTGGGTCAAGGACCCCTCTACATGATGTTCAGTGTTAGAACTGTAACAAGATGGGCCACTATAGGAGAAACTATAGGGAGCCGAAAAAGCAAAATAATGAGTCTGCTAATGTAGTTGCTACTGAAAATCAGGATGCTTTGCTTCTTTCAGTTGACAGTCCGATAGACTCTTGGGTGTTGGACTCAGGAGCTTCGTTTCATACCACTGCACACCGGGAAATTATCAAGAACTATGTTGCTGGTAATTTTGGCAAGGTGTATTTGGCTGACAGTGAAGCGTTGGATATTGTGGGTATGGGAGATGTTAGAATCAGACTACCGAATAGGTCTTCATGGTCACTACAGAAAGTTAGACATGTTTCGAATTTGATGAGAAATTTGATTTCTGTGGGACAGCTAGTTACAGAGGGTCATTCAATCTCATTCTTCAATGATCAGTGGAAGATTACAAAGGGAGCATTGGTTGTGGCTCGTGGGGTCAAGACAGGGATGTTATACATGACGCAGAGCACAAGGGATATAGTTGCAGTTGCTACTGCAAGTTGTGATGCAGACCTTTGGCACCAAAGATTAGGTCACATGAGTGAAAAGGGCATGAAGGTCCTTTTTTCCCAAGGTAAACTTCCAGAGTTGAAGTTGGTTCAGTTTGACTTGTGCGAGGGTTGTATTTTTGGGAAGCAGAAGAAGGTTAGCTTTCTGAAAAACGGCATGGCTCCAAGGTCAAGGAAGTTGGAGTTGGTCCACACTGATTTGTGGGGTCCCGCTCCTATTGAATCGCTTGGTAGGTCAAGATACTACATGAGTTTCGTCGATGACTCAAGTAGGAAGGTATGGGTTTATTTTTTGAGAAATAAATCTGATGCCTTTGAAACTTTTAAGAAGTGGAGAGCTTTGGTGGAGAATGAAGTGGGCCCAAGACTGAAATGTCTAAGGTCAAATAATGGATGTGAGTATGAGGACAAAAAGTTCAAGGAATATTGCGCTGTTAACGGGATTAGGATAGAGAAGACCATTTCGGGGACACCACAGCAGAATGGTGTGGCTGAGCGCATGAACAAGACTCTGAATGAGCGAGCAAGAAGCATGAGGCTGCATGCTGGGTTGCCAGAAACTTTTTGGGCTGATGCAGTGAGCACTGCGGCTTACTTGATAAATCGAGGACCGTCGGTTCCTTTGAATTTCAGATTGCCCGAGGAGGTTTGGATCGGAAAGGAGGTAAACCTTTCGTTTCTTAAAGTTTTTGGCTGTGTTTCATATGTTCATATTGGTTCCAATGCTCGTAATAAATTGGAAGCTAAGTCTAATAAATATTTTTTATTGGCTATGGCGATGAGGAATTCGGCTATTGATTTTGGGATGCGCAAAATCGAAAGATTGTAGGAAGCCGAAATGTGATATTTAATGAGCAGGTTATGTACAAGGATCGTGATAGGACAAAATAGGTTGATTCTGTGCCAGAGGTTGAGAAAAAGGATGTGGTCGATTTTGATGAGCCATCTGAGGGTTTTGTGCCAGACAGCAGCCAGCAAGATGAAAAGATTGTTATTCCGCAAGAGAGACAGAGTATGCCAACTAGTGCTATCAGAAGGTTGTCTTCCAGGGTTAGCAAACCACCACAGCATTTTTCACCATCTTTGTACTACATATTGCTCACTGATGCTGGTGAACCAGAGTATTATGACGAGGCTTTGAAGAATGAGAGTTCAATCAAGTGGGAGTTGGCCATGAAAGATGAGATGAACTCTTTGTTGACAAATCAGACGTGGGAGTTGACAGAATTGCTAGCCGGTAAGAAAGCTCTTCATAATAAGTGGGTTTACAGATTGAAGGAAAAACACGATGGTAGCAAGAGCTACAAGGCTCGACTAGTAGTCAAAGGCTTTCAGCAGAATGAAGGGATTGATTACACCGATATTTTTTCTCCAGTTGTGAAGTTGACGACAATACGGTTAGTATTGGGGATTGTAGCTACTGAGGACTTGCATTTGGAGCAATTGGATGTGAAGACTACGTTTTTCCATGGGGATTTGGAGGACGATATCTACATGCATCAATCACAAGGCTTCACAGTTAAAGGGAAGGAGAAGATGGTTTGCAAACTAAGCAAGAGCTTGTATGGGTTGAAGCAAGCTCCGAGGCAATGGTACAAGAAGTTTGATAGCTTCATGTGCAGCAATGGGTTCAAACGACTGGAGGCAGATCATTGCTGTTATATAAAGAGGTTTGACAAATCCTATATCATCTTGTTGCTGTATGTGGATGACATGCTGGTTGTAGGGTCTTGCATCAAGGAGATAAACAATCTGAAGAGAATGTTGTCAAAACAGTTTGCAATGAAAGATTTGGGAGCGGCTAAGCAAATCCTTGGGATGAGGATAGTTAGAGATAGACCAAAGGGGACTTTGAAGCCATCGCAGTCCGAGTATATCAAAAAGGTGCTCAAAAGGTTTAGCATGGGTGATACGAAACCTATTGGAACACCTCTGTCTAGTCATTTTAGACTAACTAAGGACCAGTCACTGAAGACAGACGAGGAGCGGGACTACATGGGTAAAGTTCCATATGCATTAGCGATTGAGAGTCTTATGTACGCTATGGTTCGCACACGTCCTGACATTGCGCATGCAGTGGGAGTAGTGAGTAGGTACATGAGTAATCCAAGGAAGCAGCATTAGGAAGTAGTGAAATGGGTTATGAGGTATTTAAGGGGTTCTACAGATGTCTCATTGTGTTTCACGAGGGTTGGCTTGAAGTTGCAAGGTTATGTTGATGCAGACTTGGCGGGTGACATTGATAGTCAAGGAGTACTACTAGGTTTGTGTATACTTTGGGTGGTACAGCTGTGTGTTGGGGCTCTAAGTTGCAGAAGATTGTTGCTCTCTCAACTACAGAAGCCGAGTATGTGGTAGTCACGGAAGCTGGAAAGGAAATGGTATGGTTGCAAGGATTTCTGGATGAGTTGGGGAAGACGGTTGAGAAAGGAGTGTTGCACAGTGACAATCAGAGTGCCATCTTTCTCGCCAAAAATCTGGCTTTTCATTCTAGAACAAAGCACATACAGTTGAGTTATCATTTTATTCGTTATTTGACTGATAGTGGACAGTTGATACTTGAGAAGATCCGTGGTGCGGAGAATCTAGCAGATATGTTGACAAAGGCTGTGACTGTTGATAAGCTAAAGCTGTGCGAAGCTTCAATTGGTCTCCAAGCTTGAGGTTGTGGAGATGGGTGTTGTGGGTGTTGATGATAGATGGTGTCTATTGATGACCATTGAAGTTTGGGGAGCGCCGTTGATCAGTCTTCAAGTGGGAGAATTGTTAGAATGTGAAGACGATCAGTTTTTATGACCTTGGTCCGGACCACCGTAAGACTGGTCCGGACCACCGCAAACAGAATTCAGTTTTGAAGCTGCAGGAATTTTGGTCCGGACCAAAAGTAAAGCTGGTCCGAACCAGCGGGACGCAAAAAATGCCTTTTTTTAGGGTTTTTTGGTGTGCTAACTTACTTAGACTATAAAAGAAAAGTTAGGGTTGCCTCTCATTGTAACGTTGTTCATCTTTTCATCATAGTAAAATCCCCCAAAACCCCGTAGAGTACAATTAGGCAAATTGCTTAAGTCGAAACCACGTATATCGCGTGTCTTGTTCTTTCGATTGCTTGTTTATTTTTCGCTTGCGTGTGTTCTCTTGCCCTAACAGTAATGAGTTAAGTACTGTCAGTAGTGACGGATCGGAGAATTTCACAAAGAGAATTGCAAATGCAAAATTAGATAGTACATACCTTCACGCGCGCATACACTCAAAGAGAGTGAAAGGGAAAATCTGAGCAAAATTGCTAGATTACTAGCTGTTACTAGACACGGTACATTCCTTCTATACGACCAATAAAATTAATCAGACCCCATGGATCAATGTACTACACCATATCACCATTGAAAACACAAGGAACATTCCTACGGTGACAATCTTCATTTCAGAAATACACTGAGAACAAGAGATCCCAAAGACAAGAAAATCGTAGAAACCAAAACAGATAAGATTGTGACAGATGGCGGAATCCGCCCCTTGTCCTTCCTCAATATCATGCCTTCGATAACAGGGTAACCCATCGTTACGATGAAAAGCGAAAGAAAAACTTGTATGAACATATTGCTGAACTTTCCTGTGACCATTGCTCTTGTGACTCCTCCCACAAATGATACAACATTTATAATGGTTAATATTACCAATGGAGCAAGTAACATGATTGATGTCTGGAAATCGATTTTAGCCGTTTGGTATAATCTGGTTTGCTCGACGTCGATGACTTTATTGGTGGTCATAAAATTGGCTTCTTTCATGCCGAGTCTCTTCATAATCGCGTCCAAACTCCCATACAAATAGCATGTAACTGATTTGATCATCCACATTCTTTGTTCATTCATCCATGACCTCATTGAGCCTCCAGTTGAGAGGACCTCTTGGATGTGTTTGGATAGGGATGATAGGAAAACGAACGAAAATATCATGAAAAACCAGTTTGAAGCCTGCAAATCAAGCAAGACGAATATTTATCTTATGTAAAATGATACAAGTAATAGTCTGGGTTTTACACTCCGTTTGTTTCAGTAGAAAACGTTTTATGGGCAACACTTCCACATTTTCTAATATTCAAATCCACAAAAAATAGGTCAAGGAAAAATTTCTTGATTATGTGAAAATCCGTTTCCCACTTTTTAAAGGAGGAACGAGATGATTTTGGTACTGTAAGTGTTTTCAAGCTTTGAAGTTGGAAAGGGTTTTTTCCAACTTTAAAGTCGAAAAATGTTTTCTAGACTAATCAAGAAGTTCACTAACACCACCGTGACATCACCCCAGTAAGCGGTTGGCCCAATGCCACTACTGTAACATTTAGCATTATCATATTCAGGGTCACAACCAACACAGAAAAGCTTTCTTTTGCAGAAAACATCCTGCATAAAAACCTTTTACGTGGATAACGAAAAAGGATAACGTTTTAATGATAGCTAAGGATAAAGTTTTCCATCAAAACAAAAGGAGCACTGCATATATTTTCTAATGCAATAAGGAATTGGCTAGAATTTTTAGAACGGTGAAGAATACAATTAATGAAACTAAATTTGCGAAAAGAGAAAGGCTAACGCATTTCTTGGGTTACTACGTACCTCAGGATATACGGCAATGCCATTCAGTAGACACAACTGAGGGATGGTTGCAAAGCACCAAAGTGGCAAAAAATAGAAAGGGAAAAATGCGAGTTCTCCATAGCACATGGTTTGAAGAGCAGACATTTTCTTTGGCCCATATATAAGAGGACAGAACCTTGAGAGAGTAACTTCTACCAAACCAGAACTCCATCTTGTGGACTGAACCAACACATCATTCAGGTTTGTGGTGCTGGCACCCAAAAATGCAGGCCTCACCGGATCACAATAAACCGATTTCCATCCTTTGCAGTGCAGGTTGACGAGGCCTGTAAAATAATCTTCCACCACAGAAAGGTACAGGAAACCAACCTGCAACCGATATGAAATTTGAACATTAACATTGCACCGCATTTTGAGTCCAAAGTGACTGATGTTCTAATCAAATTGGAAGGCGAGAACATGAGGCCATTTTTGGTGAATGGTCGGCTTCAACCTTAGTCGGTTTAGGCAGAAATTCAGTCCAAAAAATAGTGCTCAGCCGCCCATATGCAATTAGGGAATGCTGGGCAGGATTTGCTTAGGACTTGCCTCTTTGCCCCATTTGGTTTCGTTTTCATAAGCACAAGATGCTAAATATTGGGTTTCTTTCATCAATGTTACACTTGCGGAGTGCTGGTGATCTTTAGGCTTGTAATGCCGGCCAAAGGATTTGATGAACTCATTGGATGGGCCAAAATACTGTTTAAGTTCCATGACGTCGACATCTGGGAATTCATGAGAACGTAATTAGTGATTCAAACAGCAACGTATATTGCTGAGAAAGTAATAATTCGATTCAAACAGCCACAGAAACTGGGTAGACGTAGCATCAAGCCGTAATATGTAATTGTTGGGCAACTTGCAATGGTTCAACTGCAATCTTTTCTCTCTGTCAGTGACGAAAAGAACAACTATACTCCAATGGGCAATGGTACGTCTAACCAGCTCACAATATAACTCTGCACAATATCCCTATAATTGATAATGATTGCCCAACAAGGAACCAACTATAAGTATCCAACCGATGGTGATACTCTTAAGTTACCAAGCTATTCAACACCTTCCCTCACATGCAACTCCGTCTTACAAGTGGAGATGCAAAATACGGATAGAGAGAGCAAAATAGAATACAAATGGGGAGAAACATAATACAATCGGAGAACAAAAGAAAAAATAGAGAGACTTGAACCCATGACTATGTTAAGTAGTCAATTGTCCCAAAAGCTTTGTGAGAAAATGAGCCTAACAATGCATATCAAGCTATCCAACAGATACCAAAAAAAAACTGGGGATACAAAAAAAAGCCCATGATAAGATTATAAGAACAACCTAACCTTTTATGGGATTTGCATACAGTGCCTCTCTCTTTATGTAAAAGCCGGTACCCGACACAATTGGTCCCTGAAGCCCATCCAGTCCTTGCCATTGTACCTGAAAATGTAGTGGATTAGAAAGAGAACAAAATTCAGGTGAAAGCAGAGGACCAGTTCCATCATCTTCTCATAATCACCAACCGTAATTCTATATCGCGATAATATTTTTATTGGAATTTTCGTAATGAAGTGCCTTTTGTCATAAGACTTGTCCACGTCACTTCTCTAAGTCGCCCAAACTTAGCTAATATAACCTTGAACTTGAGTTCGTTGACATAATCTAGGGGGTGTCCTATTTGTTAAAAGAGAGCGAACAATACCCTCAATCTCATTGGTGGAGAGAGTGTGATCGAGGTCCATCAGTAGCTTGATTGACTGTTTTATAACGAGTTCATTCCACGCATTGTGTACTGCTTCTTTTCTTCTTTTTTTGAACAGCAAAATTTTTTTTATTAACCTTTGGAAACAAATTAAAAGGATCAAAAACACGAAGCATGAAAGCAGAGCAAGAGAGAACCTACAAAAGAAGGCACCCCCATACTCCGATAATCAAACGCTGCTAGGAACCAGAAGGGAAAATAACTGCCATTGGATGGTGAGAAGCAAACCAAGGTCTAAAAACCCAAAAAAGAAACACCACACCCAAGACCCAACTAAAGCCTAGAGGCACCTAAAAGAAACTCCGCTCCTGAGAAGACTAAGAATCAATCATTATCCTGAAAGCCCTAAACAAAGGCCACTGCTTCTTGCCACTACATTTTGTGCTTTAGGTCGGACATCCCTGAAAGGTATCGGAGCTTGGTATTGGGTGATCATGAGTCCAGCCTCAGTGAAGCACTCCACTAATTCTTGTCTCATAATATCTCTATCATATCCACATGCTTCTTTAAGCCACTCAAACTTGATTAATATGGCCTAGAAGTTATTCCACGTTTAACCGATTGATTTTACGTTCAAGTTCCGACATTTTGTGGTCCTACAATTTCAAACCAAAATTACAACTCCAAAATAGCCACTGAGACATCATTCTGAACACAGTTTGTGTACAAAAACTACTTATCCAAATCATTTACCTCATTATAGTAATGTTCTAGAGAAAATAAAAGGGTAAAGTCCACTTTGACCCTTATGGTTTGGGTCATGTGCGGATACACCCCTTTAGTTCAAAAATGTGTACATAACCCCCTATATATGGTTTTGAAAATGTGTGAATTTTTGCCCCATGCCGTCATGTTTTTCATCCATATTAACGGACACAGTATTAAAAGACCAATATGCCCTCATCCTCTCCTTTGGTTCTTCTTCTTCCTTAAATCTAACCAATCCATCCCCTATACCAAAAATTAGATCCGAACCGTTAATATTGTAGAGATTGACAAGTACTACATCCATGCCAAAATTCAAGTCGATAAGGGCATACCTTAAAAGCACTTCTCAACTGGCTGTCATAGACATCAGTCTTGCTGATGTTATGGAATTTCTGAGGGAACTGAACGAAACCCAGAGAAGGGGAGATCTTCGGATCGAGGTGGAAACACATTGCTTGACGGACGGATGTTGGGTCGTTGCAATACATGTCGCAGTCCAACACCAGTATGTAAGGAGAATTGCTTATCATCGCCGATACTCGAAGCTGCAAACAATTAAAAATTATACCGTTTCTGTGAGTGAGGCATTTCTGCTTTGAGTATAATCTTTTTTTGGTAACCGAGTAACACTCAACCGTCAGGCCACTAAATGAACCCGACTGCGAACTCCAGACCTTAAGAGGTACTTCCAAAATCTGGGTATCCGCCCAAATCACTGGGACAACCCCTGAGTGTGTTGAATATAATCTTGATTACTGGTGTGGGTCCATTGCGTGTGCTTGTGAGAGATAGAGAAAGAGATGTGAATTGAATTAAGAGTGGACTAAGTCAGTAATTAAAGAAATGGGTCCAATAGGAGCTGGTTGGTTCGGTGGATTTATTTTGGGAGATTGGCAATTGAGTGAAAGCATGTGAGGTGTTTTACTAGTTGGTTTATTTGTGGAGACTGACTTAATCACACTCGTCTGTTTCGGCAATCAATATTTGAGATCTGTTTTTAAATTTTGACGGGTAATAAATATTTTTGACCGGTAATAAGTTGTTTTTAATTCGGACTGTGCATAACACTTTTGGACGCACGAAATTGAGCGCCGTAAATCTCTTATTTACGGAGGCTCCCGAAGGCTCCGTAAATAAGTTTTCCTCTTATTTGTGTGGTTGTAATCTGTTACAGTCTTACAGAAGCTTGCATATGTACGTGTGTATGGGAGTCGGTGTATTGTGTGGGTAAAAGAGAAGAAAGAGAGCACATGAGAGTGAGCGTTCGGAGCCCCTAGGGGGTTTCCCCCATGCAAGATCCTCTGTAAAAAATTCACGTGTCTCTATGCCGAATGGTTCTTCAGTGGTCGCATTTAAAATATTTAAAAAAAATTACACAATCTAATAGTCGGAAAATCTCTCGACACAAAAGCACAAGAATTTGTATTTTTGTTTGAGAAATGAATAAAAAGTAGTCTGTGACTGTGGGGAATATCTCTATACCCAACAACAAATTCAACAAACATATATCATGTCTTTGCCATATGGTAGAAGAGTTTATAATACGCAATTCTCTACCCAACCCATCAATAAGTATTTCAAGTACTTGCTTTCTATAAGGCTCTATTTGGAAATTGTGGAAAGAAAGGGAAGAGGAGGAAAAATAATTAAGATGGAAAATGGGAGAAAAGGAAGGAGAGAAGTTTACTATTTCCGTAACTCTATTTTGTCATTTTCTCTTCTTTTTCCCTCAGAAGCAAACAAGGGAAAGGAATTTTTTTTAACTTTCTTTCCTTTTTCCTTCCTTTTCCCACGTTCCAAACAAAGCCTATATAAGAGTTGAATTCATGTAATCTCACTGCACTTACGTTTTCAGCTACGCAATCGTTGAGCCAATTATATTAGTTTTCAATTAATATACACATCGCATGACCATCCATTTATCTTCTCTCGATCTAGTATAATTCTTCTAAGCCTCTTGACCAATGTTTGAAATCAATTTTAATTTTTGTGTAGATATTAATGATACCTTTTTCTACAAACTAACGGCATCGTTCAATAACATCATGCATGATAGGTGGCACTTCACATTACATGAGAATCACATACATAACCATAAAGGATCTTGACATGAGAAGATCTTGATTCCTCGAGTCCAAAAGCTGGGTAAGAGTATCTATTTTCATAGTCAATTGTGCAATTAAGATCTTGATTGAAAGGTTAACTTCAATCACCAAAACGTTTCCATCTAGCTGATGTTGCCACTTTGTTTTCCACGTACATATCATGAAAAATTAAAGGATCTTAGTTTTTTTACAACTTAAATGTTCAGACCAGTTTATGCGCACATCAACAAATTATCTCACCGTCTATTGGCGTCCAATTAAATCAAAGTGTCTTAGTTGGATGGAGATGTTAAAAGAGGTTAAATATCCTGTACCGAAAAACCTTCTATACCTTGGTATTCCGTTCCCATGCATTTTCAGTGTCTTCCTGGGAAGAGACTTTTGTACAACTTGCGGCTGAAAATGCACGGGAACATAGCTACAGGCACTTTTTGGTAGAGGTGATATATGGTGGGATGTTGAGAGAGAGAGAGAGAGAGAGAGAGTACAAGGACGTTAAGAGCTCCAGCCTTGAAATGATGGGGAAGAGAAGGCCTTTTCTCGCGAGAGACATAAACCAGGAGAGGCATCTCTTCTGCCTTGTCTTCTTGACTTGCTTCATCAATGGATACATCATTTATCACCTGCCAAAAAACACTTTAAATTTCCTTTACTGCATGTGCAGTCGGATTTATTTTCATAAACATAAATGCACACCGATTAGGTGTTAATTAGTGTGCGATTAACATGATTTTTTACGTAGATAGGTGAGCCAATCAATAATCCATAAAAATTTGGCGCAAAACTAACAAATGCGAAAAAATTTGAATAAGAACAAAACGTGCACTTTTTCTAAAAGTTAAAAAAGTGTTAATGGAACGGGGTTTAATATTGTTAATGAGCTCTACGACATTAACGGTTTTGATCATTAAAGAAACCCCGGTACTATGGACCGATAATCCTATAAAGGGACGGCAAACAAGCCACTTTTGGCTGATTCCATCCCGTGTTTATTGAGAGCTAGCTAGCTTTTTATTATTTATTTTGCTATAAAAAATGGTGAATTTGTCAATATAAGCCACTTTTGCCTAATTTCATCCCGTGTATATACAGTTGAACAGTTTTTAATTGAGGTAACAGTTTATCACTTCTCATACCTCAAGTAGGTATATATATCCACAACCTAGGAGGAGAATTTTTCGAACTGCGCTTGTTGGGATGCTTTGTTAGACTTTCCGTCGTTGCAGTAATCAATAATATGACTATGGATCGAAAAAAATAAATAAATATCTCAAGTAGGGTATCAGTCATTAAGAAAAACCTACTCAAAATTAACCCCAAAAGAATAAAAATCACCTCGACAACCGCAGCATGATCTCGATTGACAATGATGGTTGAATTTTGCCTAATCCTCGTCACGCGACTCTTGAAATTCTCGTATTTTTCCTGCACCATAATCAAGAACTTCATCGTACACGACCCTTTTATATTTGAAGGGCTAAATTCAAACTATAAAGTTAATTTTAAATTAAGGGGCCAAAATAATAAAAATCTTTTATAGAGATGGAAATTGAAATACATTGAGAGCGAAAAAAAAAATTTATTAAGGTAATTGTTGAATTTCGAACAATATTGCCCGCTCTTCTCTATTTTCTCTTTGTGTGAGTGTGTTGCAGAAACTTTTTTTTTTTCCGCTTGTGTTCTTTGTAATTGGTTTCATTATTATTTCTGTTTCTCAGTTTCGTGATTTTCTATACCAAATTCTCCATACAAACTGCTTAGTAAATACTTAGAGTCTGTTTGTTTGACCAAATATGAGCATCGAACTGAATTCTTTGTAAAAGGGAGTTACATAACTGGATTAATCATGCATCATATAATGATCTCCCAGACAGTGTGATATACAAACAATATCTTGAGCTTTATGACTAGTAGTTCGATCGATAGAATATTTGATGAAAACATATTCGTTCATTATCAGTCCTCTTTATAAACAATGTGGTATTTAAGGAAAAAAAATTGTAATTTAAGGGTATTAGGGAAACAGTGAACATACCTTAACTTTCTCCCTATCAGCCATGAATTCACTACCCGAAGAACTCTCATTATTACCCTCTTCTCCAAGAAAATAAGCCTCAGGGCATCTGGTTTTAATGCCATATGCCCTACAATAGGGCACCCAATAGCCCTTAGCAAATCTCCAAGCCTCCTTCATGGCTTCCAAAGTCACGGAACAACCCCCATCATCTGAAAGGTACACGTGGAGCTTATCCGGCGGGTAGTCCAGAGCGATTGCCGATATAACTGTGTTCATCACCTTTTTTTTTTTTCATCAGCAAAAGTTAGTGTTGTTAGAATAGTTAGATTAACACAGTTATATAATATATTACTAAAAGTAGAAAATAAACTTCTTTTTCATGGCATATTCATTATGCATGGACCTGGTTTTCAAGAACTCCAAAACATATGTAGCATACGACATTCTAATCAACATGATCATGATCACCTCCAAAGTCGGCTCTTTACTCGGGTCCGCAGTGCATATGAACACGTCAACTGCCGGTAGTTCTACATTTTCCGGCAACCTTTCCGGAAAGACGGCCCGGGTAACAGGCCGGAACCGATAAGCTTGGCCCAAGAACCATATGAAAGAGAGTATGAGTTCACCGGTGAAGACTAAAAGGCATGAAAAGGTAATTGGAAGGTCACTAGGTTTGGTGGTTTGGAAGAAAGAAGCAATTCTATAGTAAATCAGGGCTATTAGTGCTGTGGAGTGGAGGAGAGTGTGTGATCGGTTGATAATGGAAGATGATTTCTGAACATGGGAGAGGTGTAGAGGAAGGGTAGTGTTGTCCATTAATTATTGCTTCTCCTTTCTCTCCCTTTTCTCCACACTTTGAATGTCTATCCATTAGCATGTGTTTGGGTATATATATAGAGATATACTTATTTATGGAGGTCAGCATGCCAACAAATCACAGCCGTTCAAAAGTATTCTGAATGGTCCGGATTTTAATGAAATTTTTCCGGAGAAAATTTAACTCTTTCCGGAAAAAGTTTCATTAGCATCCCGACTGTCCAAAATACTTTTGGATGGTCACAATTGAGTGCTGTAAACACTTATTTACAACACCTCCGTAAATAAGATTTTCTCATATATATATATATATATATATATATGCATGAAAAAACTACAGTTACCAATCATATGATATTGGGGTCAACTCACCTCCACACGGTACTATATATCCACCACGGGAAATTTTTGGGTACCGGGTGAGTACCATGTAGCCGTGCCCACGTGGTGCCTGAGCAGCCCATTCGGGTCGTCAAAAAGTGTGTTCGACGGCCTAGATTGAAACCCCCCTCTCTCTCACCCTACCACTCTCTCTCCTCTTTCTCTCTCCTTTTTCTCTCCCCAAATCCAAGCCGTCCAAAACCGAAATGAACGGTCCGAATACACCGAGCGGGCACCACGTGATACCCACCTGGTACCCAATAATTTCTCTCCACCATACCCCTCCAAAACATGATCCAAACCGTTTAATTCTGTGCATATAGCAAAAAACGTCATGTGAAGAAAAAGTCACTTAGATTAGCCACTATTGTACAAATATATACCACCACTTGTCTAAGATGGACAGTTCAAGTTTTAAATCATGTGGACTGCTCAGTGTGTACATTTTGTTCATGCAACTGTACATACTCGATCAAGCTAATCTTGTTCCACGGACGTGTTTTGTGAGACGTTTGGAATGAACGGTTTGAATCATCGTTGCAGGTCCACCATGAGACCGAAAGTGGGGATTTGGAGGAGCATATGAGGCGGATAGTGTGCGGGCTTTATTCATGCGCCCCACAACTAATTTTGAGATTCTGAATTCGACAAATCTCTAGCGTAGTGATAGCTCTATAAATTTTTTATAGAATAGCCATAGTTGAGTAACTTAAATTTTGTCAATTCCAATATATAATCACATATAAAAATCTAATAAATTGGCGGTATTGCGCGCTTAGGAAAAGCACTTACTGATATTGGATTAAGCTAATTTGTTGCATGAACCTGTAAAAAAATAATTGAATAATGAGCAGTTAGAACATCTTTGTGGGATCAGAAATAGACCCCACGAAAAATCAAAAAATCATTTTTCATCTTGCCCATTTAATAGGTACCAAACAAGGGCCAACATGAGCACAAAAAGGAGATTCATTTCAAGCAGCAAAATGGCACCGTTGATGGGCCAGCAGGCTCCCCAAATCTAAGTGAAAGATGCAAGGTGGGATTTGGTGCAAAATATAGTCTCTTCGGAGACAATTGATAAAATTATAACGATACAGAGAAGATTTGGTGCAAATATAATGTTCAATAGTGTATTTTAGCTTTAGCATATGCAAATCATGATTTGCAAAAAATAGACGTGCCATGACCTTACTGCAGGCATAATTATTCGTTTGACCTTCCAAATTTAATGATGCTTTCAAGCTAGCGCACACAGTGGGTGTTTTGTGACTTATGTCACGACACTTGCACTAACTTAACTTCTGAATAGAAAAAGTAGATGGGGCTAAATCCCGATGGGGTCGGCCTAGTGGTCAAGACATGAGATTTAAGGTCTCAGGTTTGGGACCGATTTTAAATGCCAACAATTCTTTTGAAGTCAATCCACACAGAGCAGTGAGATTAGGACCCCGCAAGCGAGCAGAGAGATTGGAATTCTAGAATTAGTCGATGTCCATCTAACCCGGACACCTGAGTTTTATATATATATATATATATTAGTAGATGGGGCGGCTAGCTAGGTTGATCAAGATGCCAGTATTAATTATCTGATCAAGGCCGGCTTCAAGCGTATTGACTGTTAGGTTAGATTCTTCAACCTCAAAACTAAACTGTCAACCAAAAAAGGGATAAAGACATTTATCAACCAAAACGTACGGATCCAGGAAATCGGCTTTCCTTGGAGATAAACGAAAACAAAAATGCCCACGTGCTTTCCTTGTACCTTAGCCACAGATAATTAATAATGGCATCTAGGCCGACCCCATCGCTTGTGTCCACATTAGAACTGACCTCTGTAGGTAGGAAAACCATATGCTTTGATTCACCAAATGAATGGAGCAAGGGGAGATGGATCCAGCGATCCTGCTGGACACTTCTTTCTAGTGCACTTTGCATGGCATGCACATCCAAGCCATTCACGAGTGTTTTGAACGATTCGGATTTAAAATAACTCTTTTAAGAAAGTTTATTTTTTTAAATTTGGATCGTTGAAAACACTCGTGAACAGCCGCCGCGATTGTGCCCTGCATGATACACTGCAAAAAGTGCCCTGTATTATTTCTGTCCAAGGGCGGACCATTAATTTATAACTTGTCAATTGATCTGTCACTAATTTGGTTTAAATGTTTCAGTACGAACCACACAAATTATATTATTCTAGAACCTGCTATGAGCAAAGACGCTCAAAGGGGTTTATGCTAGTGATTAACTTATGCAGAATAATTTTTTGGTTCAAACTTGTTCAATTTTTTTTGGCATTTGTTAGTTTTACTCCAACCTTTTATGTTATATGGGTGAGTAAGGATGAGAGGAATCGAAAAAGTAAAAAAATTACAAAAATGATACTCACACAACAATCCAAACACAACACCAAATACAACCTCTTACATGCATGTGGGCTCCACACACACTACGATGTGTGGGCCCCATATGTATGTGAGAGGTTGTGTAAGTTGTTGTATTTGGATCGTTGTGTGAATAGCATTGTTGAAAAAATTATGACTTTTACACAATTATTTTGGGAAATATCCGAAGAAAACCTCAAAAAGTCAGTTTTTGGACTTTTTCTAAAATAATTGTGTAAAAGTTATAATTTTTTACTTTTCTAATTCATCTCGACCTTATTCACCCGTATTTTCAAAAAATTTGGCGTAAAACAAACAAAAGGAAAAAAAAATTGAATAAGGATAAAACCAAAAAACTGTGTTGCATAAATTAATCACTAGCGTGAACGCCGCATCCCCCAAAAAAATTGTTAAAGAGAGGGGTCCACAAAAAGTTGTCTAACTTTTTTTAAATATATGTCGATAAAATTAAATTCATTCATAAAGATCCCATCAAATAAGAGAAAACTGACTGTATGAGCATAATTTGTTTTTTCATCGCTAAAAATGTAAGAAAAGTGATTTTTAAATTTTCAGATTTTTGTCACAATGCATGCTCTTAAGATTTTATCTTTCTCTTTATTTATGTGCCATAATTCATCAAATTGCTTGACACCAGATTAAAAAAACCCATTGAAATCTTTAATTTAGTTTTAAGAAATTTTAAAAAAATTATGCACGAAAGTAGCTTGTTTTTTTAATTCGAAAATTACATATCATCTAGTAATGGTTTATATTTTCGGGAAGGAAGGACGATGACTCAGGCTTGAACCACCTCACGCAGATGTCAATTAATTTCGCAGGTATTAATCATATTGTCCACTAACAGAGGCCCAATTAAAACCGGATTAAAGTCTATCTAAACTGGTGCCACAAGAGTAAATAGCACCTAGGTGGTTCCAAACCTAAGACCTACGTACGGGAAAAAAAAATCCTAAGTTCTAGGCCTCGAACGTCAAGCCAATTAATCGAGACTTAGAAATGAATCATATTTGAATCACAAAAAATGAAATGTCTATTCTTTGAAAATGGACGTTGGATTTTTGTGAGACCACTGTGATTCGATAACGCGCCCCTCTGTAATTTGAAACGTTATTGTCCTATAGGGCTCTGTCACTCTTTCTTCAGTCCAACCATTTGGACCACAGTACAGAGTGAAACCATATTTATCACCCAGGGTTTGAATAGTCAAGAAGTCCAAGATTTGGAACGTAGGTCTCCAAGAGTTTTGCCCTCGTGTGAAATCCCGTTATGTTTCACTAGTCTTTGTTGGGGCGGTAGAAGTTCTAGTTCTTTGGTTCTTTTCGAGGTTCGCAGCAGGTCTGAATTTTCTATATCTGATCGCACTCAAAGGAAGATTGTTATGCCTAGTTACCCTGTCTCTGAAAAAAGTTTCCATACAACAGTTATTTGCAACGCTCTCTCACATGATAAATGACACGCAGATGTAACTGAATCTATTGGGCCACATGTACGTGTGGGTCCCACCCCATGTGAGACGCCCCCACACTCTCACGTCTCAAGTTGTGGCTCTGAAAAATAATCAGAAGAAATGGTTCGATCGTGAAATCCACTATAAGAATGTGAGAGAGACTTTACAGAGGGAGTCTTTATCTTTGATTGGCCAATTGAGACAAAAGGGTTTGGACCATATAGGTAAGTGTCCTTTGATTTTCTTCAATATTTCCTTCTAATTTGTACAAGTGACAAGTAATCTATTACTAATAATATGGGCAGATGTTTTCCACCACATGCTACCCTTTTTGCCCTCGTTCTCAAGTCATTTTCTCATTATTTTGTGTGGGCTTTGAACTCGTTACTCACATGGCTATTCAAATATGGGAAATCATTTATGCTACGAAATTTAATATAGTTGGGGACCCTTATAGGCTATAGCAACCTGGATGACAAATGAATTACCACCCGAGGTGGTAGCTTGGTGGCCATAGGTTCGAGTTGTGATGGCGATGGTGAGATTCAGGTCTAATGTGGCTCTTCGATCACCGATTGTGTGTCTTTTAGAGGCCAGAGTTTGGAGACTACTGACTACCGGGCCGTGGTGGTGATGTCTGTTTAGCTTGATGGATGTCACGCTTTTTGCATTTCATGACCACTCCCTTCGGTTGGGGTTGATCGTCGTCAAGGGCATCGATTGATCCACGGTGATTTCATCGGTATTCGGAGGACACGTGTCCGAATAGTTGCAGTTATGTCTTGCATCTTGACGCTTGATTATAACTACTAATTTGAATTTTTGAATAGACAATCAACTATGATCGGCTCCAATCATTTGCTCAAGAATTCGTTTTTTGCTTGAAAAGGCCGTGCGCCGAGAAGTTACTGAAGCATTCGTTTTTCAAGGATTGCAAAGGGACGGATTTTCTCGTGAAGAATGTGTTGCAAGGATTGTCTAGCGTTGAACAGAGGTTCAGAGGATCAAAGCTTCAGAGACTGGCCTCAGTGAATAGAAGTACCGATGATGATGAGGTACTTGATAAGGCTCTGTTTGAAAAAAAAATATATATATATATATATTATTTTCAGTTTTTTGTTTTTGTTTTCGATATTTTTTAAAACAGACACCATAAACATGTTTGTATTATTGTTTTTGTTTACATAATCAATTCCACTAGTCTCCGGAAATTCTAGGAACACAAAAATTACGTTTTCATTTGTTTTGAAAACACGTTTGGCAGCCCAAAAAACAAATAAACAAAAACTTAATTTTATGGTCACCAAACATGTTTTTTGTTTTTACTTTTTAATAAATAGATTAAAAAAAAACTCATTTCTTGTTTTTCATAAACGTAAAACAAAAAACTGGCAACTTAACCAAACAGAGCCTAAACATTTTAAAATTTATGTTTGTTCCTTTCATGATTCCTGCAAGACCGTAGCTCAATTGATACTTGGTTTCCTGAACATAATCTCCACCACCTTTCACTAACAGGGAGATGATGAAGGGTTTTCATTTATGAAACAGAGAAGAATTAGTGGGTGGAACTTCAATGAAGATGGTTTTGAACTAGACCCAGTGTTTCCAACAAACAAGGATGAAGATCCTGACGTCGTGAAACAAGTCAGGTTCGGAGGCGAAATGGTCATTCAAAACAGGGGAGGGGATTCGGAGGCATCGGATTCGAGTTCACCGGGAAAAGTTATCGACACTCAACTTGGTGACCAAATGAAGGTTTGTTCTGAAACGGGCGATAACGATGGAGGTGGTGAGGCGGAGATCGGCTGTGGGAGTGTAGGAAGGGCAGAGGTGGTGGGGAGCCTGTTGTTTTTGAAGAAGAGCTTGGATGCTCAGAGGCAGAGTGTGAGGAATATGATAGTGTTTTTAGGTGGGGGAGAGAGTGTGGATATGAACAGAGAAGAACAGATGATGCAAGTGATTGAGAATTTGAAGGGGGAGTTGGAGAGAGAGAAGAAGAAGAGGTTTGAATTGGAGATGGAGTTGGAGTTGGAGTTCCTCAAGTTGCAACTTAGCAGTCCCTCTGAGTAGAGGGTGGTTCGGTTCAGATCCGGGGACGCTGCCAAGCACCCTACCAAGCGGGTGCAAGGCGCATCTGGACCGTGCAAAACTGTTTTCAGCGGTCCAGATCAAAAAAAAAACTCTTCCTTGGAAGAGTGGGAAGAGTTTGTTTTCAATCCGGACTATTGATTGCCGAGATAAACGGTCCGGATGCTCTCAGCAGAGCGCTTGGCAAGGACTGCTTGGCAGGATTGCCAGATCGGGTTCAATAAGTTCAAACTTTAATGCCATCCTCCTAAATACAGTAATGTGTATGCTTTGGTCACACAGATATGGTAAGAATATAATCATGGTCTCTTAAAAAGTGGTGTACTATTATAAATTGTAACCATATCCAAGCAAGTTCTTGTACTCATTTTTTGTTGTACAGGTATCTAGATCATGCGAAATTTCTCGTCGAGATTCCCAAATTATCTATTGGACAAAAACGGGTTAAAACAACAGTACGGCGACAAGTGGGTACAGTACAGATGATTTGAGGGGAATCGAAGCAAGTGCGAGGAGTTGCATCCGCTTGAGATCCAAATTGAGACTCAAGAGAAAGAAATGCAGTATCCCAGAAAGTTGTAAAAATATAAACAGAAGCAATGTTGTTATGGAGCTGCTCAATGCTGCTATTTTGTACCAATTCAAGATACCACAGAAGCAATGAGAAGAACCAGGAAAAGAAACCTTTACATTGCTGAAATCACCAAAACTTTCTGCATTTAGATGATCCCGAGATCATCTCAGCAGCATCCTTGGAAAGATGGATAATTTGTAAACACACTTCATGGTTGATAAATAACCCGTGTGGCCGTGTAGGTAATGAGTTAAGTACTGTAAGCAGTGACGGATCCAAAAATTTCACAAAGACAATTGCAAATGCAAAAGTAGATAGTACATACCTTTGCGTGCGCATAGACTCAAAGAGAGTGAAAAGGAAAATCTGAGCAAAATTGCTAGATTACTAGCTGTTACTCGAAACGGTACATTCCTTCTATATGACCAATGAAATTAATCAGACCCCAGGGATCAATGTACTACACCATATCACCATTGAAAACACAAAGAACATTCCTACGGTGACAATCTTCACTTCAGAAATACAATGAGAACAAGAGATCCCAAAGACAAGAAAATCGTAGAAACCAAAACAGATAAGATGGTGACAGATGGCGGAATCCGCCCCTTGTCCTTCCTCAATATCATGCCTTCGATAACAGGGTAACCCATCGTTACGATGAACAGCGAAAGAAAAACTTGTATGAACATATCACTGAACTTTCCTGCGACCATTGCTCTTGTGACTCCTCCAACAAATGATACAACGTTTATAATGGTTAATATTACCAATGGAGCAAGTAACATGATTGATGTCTGGAAATCGATTTTACCCGTTTGGTATAATCTGGTTTGCTCGTCGTCCATGACTTTATTGGTGGTCATAAACTTGGCTTCTCTCATACCAAGTCTCTTCATAATCGCGTCCAAACTCCCATACAAATGGCATGTAACTGATTTGATCATCCAAATTCTCTGTTCATTTATCCATGACCTCATTGAGCCTCCAGTTGAGAGGACCTCTTGTATGTGTTTGGATAGGGATGAAAGGAAAACGAACGAAAATACCATGAAAAACCAGTTTGAAGCCTGCAAATCAAGCAAGACGAATATTTGGAGGAATCTTATGTAAAATGATACAAGTAAGTCTGGGTTTTACGCTCCGTTTGTTTCAGCAGAAAACGTTTTATGGGCAACATTACCACATTTTCTAATATTCAGATCAACGAAAAATAGGTCAAGGAAAAATTTCTTGATTATGCGAAATCGTTTCCCACTTTTTAAAGGAGGAAAGCGAGATGAATTTGGCACTGTAAGTTTTCAAGCTTTGAAGTTGGAAAGGGTTTTTTCCAACTTTAAAGTTGGAAAATGTTTTCTAGACTAATCGAGAAGTTCACTAACACCACCGTGACATTACCCCAGTACGCGGCTGGCCCAATGCCACGACCGTAACATTTAGCATTATCATTTTCAGGGTCGCAACCAACACAGAAAAGCTTTCTTTTGCAGAAAACATCATGTGTACCTTTTACGAGGATAATGACAGCTAAGGATAATGTTTTCCATCAAAACAAAAGGAGCACTGCGTATATTTTCAAATGCAATGAGGAATTCGCTAGAATTTTTAAACATGGTGAAGAATAGGATTAATGAAACCAAATTTGCGAAAAGAGAAATTTCTTGGGTTACTACGTACCTCAGGATATACGGCAATGCCATTCAGTAGACACAGCTGAGGGATGGTTGCAAAGCACCAAAGTGGCAAAAAATAGAAAGGGAAAAATGCGAGTTCTCCATAGCACATGGTTTGAAGAGCAGACATTTTCTTTGGCCCATATATAAGAGGACAGAACCTTGAGAGACCAACTTCTACCAAACCAGAACTCCATCTTGTGGACTGAACCAACACATCATTCAGGTTTGTGGTGCCGGCACCCAAAAATGCAGGCTTCACCGGATCACAATAAACCGATTTCCATCCTTTGCAGTGCATGTTGACGAGGCTTGTAAAATAATCTTCCGCCACAGAAAGATACAAGAAACCAACCTGCAACCGATATGAAATTTGAACATTAACATTGCACCGCATTTTGAGTCCAAAGTGACTGATGTTCTAATTGAATTGGAGGGCGAGAACATGAGGCCCTTTTTGGTGAATGGTCGGCTGCAACCTTAGTCGGTTTAGGCAGAAATTCAGTCCAAAAAATAGCGCTCAGCCGCCCATATGCAATTAGGGAATGCTGGGCAGGATTTGCTTAGGACTTGCCTCTTTGCCCCATTTGGTTTCGTTTTCATAAGCACAAGATGCTAAATATTGGGTTTCTTTCATCAATGTTACACTTGAGGACTGCTGGTGATCTTTAGGCTTGTAATGCCGGCCAAAGGATTTGATGAACTCAGTGGATGGGCCAAAATACTGTTTAAGTTCCATGACGTCGACATCTGGGAATTCATGAGAACGTAATTAGTGATTCAAACAACAACGTATATTACTGAGAAAGTAATAATTCGATTCAAACAGCCACAGAAACTGGGTAGACGTAGCATCAAGCCGTAATATGTATTTGTTGTGCAACTTGCAATGGCTCAACTGCAATCTTTTCTCTTTGTCCAGTGATGAAAAGATCAACTATACTCCAACGTGCAATAAACGGGCAATGGTACGTCTAACCGGCTCACGATATAACTCTGCACAATATCCCTATAATTGATAATGATTGCCAAACAAGGAACCAACTATAAGTATCCAACCGATGGTGATACTCTTAAGTTACCAAGCTATTCAACACCTTCCCTCACATGCAACTCCGTCTTACAAGTAGAGATGCAAAATACGGATGGATAGAGCGAAATTGAATACAAATGGGGAGAAACATAATACAATCAGAGAACAAAAGCAAAAACGGAGAGACTTGAACCCAAGACTATGTTAAGTAGTCAATTGTCCCAAAAGCTTACTTTGTGAGAAACGAGCCTAACAATGCATATCAAGCTATCCAACAAATAAAATAAAATAAAAATCTGGGGATAAAAAAAAAAAGCCCATGATAAGATTATAAGATCAACCTAACCTTTTATGGAATTTGCATACAGTGCCTCTCTCTTTATGTAAAAGCCGCTACCAGACACAATTGGTCCCTGAAGCCCATCCATTCCTTGCCATAGTACCTGAAAATGTAGTGGATTAGAAAGAGAACAAAATTCAGGTGAAAGCAGAGGACCAGTTCCATCATCTTCTCATAATCACCAACCGTAATTCTATATCGCGATAAGATTTTTATTGGAATTTTCGTAATGAAGTGCCTTTTGTCGTAAGACTTGTCCACGTCACTTCTCTAAGTCACCAAAGCTTAGCTAATATAACCTTGAATTTGATTTCGTTGACATAATCCAGGGGGTGTCCTATTTGTTAAAAGAGAGCGAACAATACCCTCAATCTCATTGGTGGAGAGAGTGTTATCGAGGTCCATCAGCAGCTTGATTGACTGTTTTATAACGAGTTCGTTCCACGCATTGTGTACTGCTTCTTTTCTTCTTTTTTTGAAAGCAATTTTTTTTTATTAACCTTTGGAAACAAATTAAAAGGATCAAAAACACGAAGCATGAAAGCAGAGCAAGAGCGAACCTACAAAAGAAGGCACCCCCATACTCCGACAATCAAATGCCGCTAGGAACCAAAAGGGAAAATAACCGCCCTTGGATGGTGAGAAGCCAACCAAGGCCTAAAAATCCAAAAAAGAAACACCACACCCAGGACCCAACCAAAGCCTAGAGGCACCTAAAAGAAACTCCGCTCCTGAGAAGACTAAGAATCAATCATTATCCTGAGAGCCCTGAACAAAGGCCACTACTTCTTCCCACTACATTTTGTGCTTTAGGTTGGACGTCCTTGAAAGGTATCGGAGGTTGGTTTTGGGTGATCATGAGTCAAACCTCAGTGATGTACTCCATTAATTCTTGTCTCATATATCTCTATCACTTCCACATGCTTCTGTAAGCCACCCACACTTGATTAATATGACCTAGAGGCTATTCCACATTTCACCGATTAATTTTATGTTCTAGTTCCAACATTTTGTGGTCCTATAATTTCAAACCAAAAACCCACCATTACAACTTCAAAATAGCCACTGAGACATCATTCTAAATACAGTTTGTGTACAAAAACTACTTATCCACCATATCATTTACCTTCCATCTCTTCTTCTCTCTAAAAAAAAATTCCTAGTTGTTTCTCTCTTCCTTCCCTCCCTCTCCTTAGGGTTTTCACCATCCTAATGGGGCAGTGAGAGGAGAGGGTTTTACCCTTGATGGGTCTTTTCTTTCTCTAGAAGTGATGGTCTATTTTCTTGCTTTCAATAACCCCTCCGGTGAAGTAAGTGTCTTTTTTCTCTCAATTTCAGATCTAAGAGTTTCTTTTGTGTTTTTCATTCTTTTTCATTTCACTTGGCTTCTCCTTCGTCATCAAGGTGTTGCTTTGGGTTTTAACAATAGTGGTGGTGATGGTCCTTTGGCGGCGATATTGGTCCGATGACAGATTAGATCAGTCGGATCAGCTTCCCAATCGATTCATATTTTGGGTTACAAAACATCTCTTCCAATGGAAGTAGAAGTTGTCGTCGAAGATAATCGCTGAGGAGAGTTGATCGGTTAGGATTTGTGAGTTTCTTTATATTTGTATATCGAGCTCCAACTTTGGCAACTTGTATATCGGCAAATGTAGTTGCTCCAACTTTGGCAACTTCATGCTTGCGAGGTTCTAATATTTGTACTTGGAAAGTTAGACCTCCTGTCTGGGGAATGATAATTATCATCTTTGATGTATTCTTATGCTTTCGCTATTAATGAAAGTTTCCTACCATGTGACCAAAAACAAAATATTCATGTTCTTGAGAAGATAAAATTTCCAGGCTCTCAGTGTGCTTTGATGTCCATACCTTAAAAACATATCTCAATTGGCTGTCATAGACATCAGTCTTGCTGATGTTATGGAATTTCTGAGGGAACTGAACGAAACCCAGAGAAGGGGAGATCTTCGGATCGAGGTGGAAACACATTGCTTGACGGGCGGATGTTGGGTCATTGCAATACATGTCGCAGTCCAACACCAGTATGTAAGGAGAATTGCTTATCATCGCCGATACCCGAAGCTGCAAGCAAATTAACAAACCGTTTCCGTGAGTGAGGCATTTCTGCTGTGAATGTAATCTTGATTATGGGTGTGGGGCAATTGTGTGTGCTTGTGAGAGACAGAGAGAGAGATGGGAATTGAATTGAGGGTGGACCAAGTCAGTAATGTTGTGTTTGCTTTACTTCTCAAAAAGAATTTTTAAAAAAATTTCTCCTCAATTCCCCCTAGTTTCTTCCTACTTTCAACATTTCTTTCTCTATCTCTCTCCACTTATTACACCTACTATTTTTATAAAAAAAATTCAAAAAGCAATCCAAACACAGTATAAGTAATTAAAGAAATGGGTGAAAGCATGTGAGGTGCTTTACTACTAGGGGGAATTCATGTTCAGTGGAACATAGGGCAAAAAAATTTCAACCCATGAACAGGTTTTTTGAGAATTGCTCAGATATGAAACAGAGCAAAAAAAATTCCTCATACATGGAAAGATAATGTAAAAAGACTAATATAACCCATACACATTTGAAACCCTAAAAATCAGTTTCTCCTTGTTTCCCTTCCCCATTACGTAGCCAACAAGCTCGAGGAAAATTGGGGCAAAAATCAATTCCCCAAATCCACAGAATCCGCCTCCATTGCCACCATCATCCGCCGCCGCTCCACAACAACCCCTCTCTCCTTCCGCCTTTCTCTCTCCTTCGTCGTCTCCGTCCCGCTCCCCATCCCCGCCGCCCAGCCGATATGGTCTCCGGCCCCGGTAGGACAAGAAGAGGCCTCCTCGACTCGCGCCACGGGCAGGATACGGACGCTGTCGGATCTGAATAATTGGGCGGGTAGGGATGGGTCCGGTAGTGACTCTGATGATGGGCCTCACCCTCCTCTCTCTCCACGCGAAATCGAAAGACTTGACTTCGGTGAAGCGGGTTTTCGATAATATAAAAAATCTAGATGTTTATTCATAGACTACGTAGGTTGTTGTCTGCGTGTACCAAGCTTGGGCAAGTTGGGTATGCTTGTGAGGTGTTTGAAAAAATACCCCGTGTATGAACCAAAGTTGCCTACTAAGTTGCCCCGTATATGAACTTAAGTTGTCCCGTGTATGAACCTAAGTTGCCCCCTAAGTTGTCCCGTGTATGAACCTAAGTTGCCCTGTTTATGAACCTAAGTTGCCCTAGAAGTTGTCCCGTTTATGAACCTAAGTTGCCCCGTATATGAACCTAAGTTGCACCTGATTCAGGACAAGAGAGGTATGAAAGTGCAACAATTTTAGGAGGAAGGGGTATTTTTGTCTTCAACACCATGTCTTGGAAATTATTGTTTTCTTTCCCATGACTGGACAATTCCGAAAAAGTGATCCATGAGTTGGGAATTTTTTGCCCCTCTTACCACTGAAATGCAATTCCCCCTTACTACTAGTTGGTTATTGTGTGGGTAGAAGAGAAGAAAGAGAGTGTTCGATTAAAATAATTCTATACTATGTTACGATACTCAGTTATGAGTAGAGATCTTCTCATGTGATATCTCTCGTTGATCACATTACATGAAAAGATCTTGATTCCTCGATCGAGCCCAAAAGCTAGCTAGGTAAGGTTAACTTCATCACCAAAACGTTTCCTTCTAGCTAATGTTGCTACTTTGTTTTCCACATATCACAAGAACTTACATAGGATCAAAGCTAATGTTGCTACTTTGTTTCCCACATATCACGAAAAATTAAAGGATCAAACTGTCTGGTTTTTTCTGTTTTTTTACAACTAAAATGTTCGGCTCAGCTTACGCGCACATCGACCAATCTCACTGTCCACATTAAATCAAGGTGTCTCAGATGGATGGAGATGTTAAACGAGGTTAAATATTATGTACCAAAAAACCTTTTGTACCTCGGTAGTACTAGTCCGTTCCATTGCATTTTCAGTGTCTTTCCAGAAAGAGATTTTTGTACAACTCGCGGCTGAAAATGCACGGAACAGCTACAGACACTTTTTGGTAGAGGTGATATGGTGGAATGTTGAGAGAGAGAGAGAGAGAGAGAGAGAGAGAGAGAGAGAGTACAAGGACGTTAAGAGCTCCAGCCTTGAAATGATGGGGAAGAGAAGGCCTTTTCTCGCGAGAGACATAAACTAGGAGAGGCATCTCTTCTGCCTTGTCTTCTTGACTTGCTTCATCAATGGATACATCATTTATCACCTGCCAAAAAACACTTTAATTACATTTCCTGCAATATGCCGTCGGACTTATTTTCAGAAACATAAATGCACTCCGATTAGGTAGTACTCCGTATTAATTCGTGGGCAAATAACATGATTTTTTACGTGATAAATGTTTTTGACGAGCTATACGACATGAACGGTTTCGATCATTAAAGTAAACCCAGTATGAGCCAATAATTGGCCAATCACACGGTGCAATCCCTATAGGGACGGCAAACAAGTCACTTTTGGCTGATTCCATCCCGTGTTTATCGAGAGCTTTTTATTACTTATTTTGCTAGGAAAAATGGTGAATTTGTCAATATAAGCCACTTTTGCCTAATACCCTCCCGTGTATAGTATAATAAATTATACTCCGTAGTGACTTCTCATGCCTGGTATCTCCACAGAGATTGGCTTATTCATGAAGGCTCCGTGAATCCCTTATTCGTAGAGCCTTTACGGAGTCGAGCGATCTAAGCCATCTATTTCGGTTTTAGACGGTTCGGATTTAAATGAAGCTTTTTCGGCTCTTCTCCGAAAAAGTTTCGTTAACATCCAAACCGTTTAAAACACACTTGGACGGTCGCGATGCGCCTCTGTAAATAACTATTCACGGAACCCTCCGTTGAAAAGATTTTCTCTTCTCCACAACCTGGGAGGAGAATTTTCTGAACTGGGCTTGCACTACAAGAAAAAACACCTTTCCCGACTAACTGTTTAGTCGGCAATTGTAGGGATTTTAGTCGGCAAAAGCCTTCCCCGACTAAAAATTTTGGTCGGCAAGTTAGTCGGCGGAAGAAGGTCGGAAAAGGTGTTTGCCGACTAAAAATAGTTTAGTCGGTAAAGATTAGACTATTTGCCGACTAAAGTTTAGTCGGCGAATGTGATTCTATTGGCCGACTAATTGTTTAGTCGGGGATGTATATCCTATTTGCCGACTAATGGTTTAGTCGGGGAAAGTTGTTTAGTCGGGGAAGGTTTAGTCGGGGAAGGTTTACCCTATTGTCCGACTAAATATTTAGCCGGAAAATGTGCTACCTATTTACCGACTAATTGTTTAGTCGGGGAATGTGTTACCTATTGGCCGACTAAATATTTAGTCGGGGAATGTGTTATCTGTTTGCCGACTACATATTTAGTCGGGGAATTTGTGTCCATATTTTGCCGACTAAATATTTAGTCGGGAAATGTGTGTTCAATTCAACAAATGAAACCCTTTTGGCGACCAAATTTTAGTCGGAAAATGTACTTATTATCCGTACCAATTGGTCAATATCGCATAATTTTCTACAAATTTTTTCTCCATTCATTCCCTGTATATTTGAGCGATCCTGTAAATTTCATTTTCCCTCCATTTTCATTACATCCACAAAATTGCAACATAATGTATTTAATAAAAAATAAATTTCCAAGAAATAAATCCAGAATTCCATAAATAGAAGTGTCCACCAAATACTTAGAAAACAACTTGTATCCAAATTCCTAAAATGCAAAATAACGACACATCAACCACAAGGGGGAAATTAAAAAAAAAAAAAACCAAGCTCAGTAACAAAATGTATCAAAACCCCTAGATTGCAAAATACTAAAAAGTTCAACCTCGACAAATGGATAACCTAATTGCACGTTCACAACCGAAATCCAACTTTGATCTTCATAGTCAATAACCAAAAGTATAACTGCAGGATACTCCGTTAAGCGTCAATCTGTAAAAAAAGAAAAGAAAAAAATAATCCACCATTAGTATTTATGAACTAGTGTATCCCATTGCTCAAAGTATTAACATAAGTAGATACAAACTAATTACAAGCCAAAACGGAAAATTATCTTGACATGGGGATCGGTTGAACTGGTTCTTTTTCACATAGATAGAAGCTAATTGCAGAATCAACAATTAGAAGCGATTTGTTATCGTTCTTCTCTAGTGGATGTTGAATCATGAATACGGATCCCAATTATATGAAAAGGGAAATTATGATTTGACCAAATTCCGTAAGTCGGAGTATTGGACGTGTAGGATACGTGCATATTCAAAAAGAGAGAACATCCACATACCATGGAAAGCATTAAGTAACAACCATGTATCGGTATATTACACCCTTCTCTTCTAGAAGGGTTCTTTCATCACAGTGACTTTGGATAGGGCCACCCAAGAGAGTCGTAATCAAAAGGTGCATGTGTTATTTGACTTGCATTATAGCTGTTGCCAGATTTAGCCAAAATTGTAGTCTCAGATATAATATACTTCTACAATCGTAGGTGTGACTACCAACTATTAGACGGGTTTGGAAACTCGTAGTATCCGTGTGATACATGTAGTACATTCTTCAATTTCATGAGCTACTTAAAGGCCTCGTTTTTTCCAAAACATTCGAACTGTTTATATTGGTACTAAGGTTTTCAGCATGGATTCACTCTTCAAAATATAATCAAAGGTGCATTAAGATGCCCCAGGACTTCTAATTTTTAGAATTGCAGGAACTAAAGCATCAAAAGTAAAAAATCAAAAGAAGGATAATCATTTGTTATGGGAGTTGTCATTCCTTTCATAAGACCAAAAGAAATTATGGAAGTTGCTCGCTCGGACATTCCGAACCAAATTCTTTTATTTTCCCTACAGTCTATGAAGCACGGATACTCTATTTTGGCCTCCGTATCGCGTATCGTATCCGTATCAGATACCGATACTCTCGGATACTCTCCGGATACGTATCCGATACGCTTTTTAAAGTATCCTGCTTTTAGAATTATTTTTGGGTATCCCGATACGTTTCGGATATGCGCGGATACTCTCGGATACACTCCAGATACGTATTTGATACGTGTTGGATACGCTTGGATATGTTTCGGATACGCGCGAGGGTAAAAATGTTATTTCTTAAAATATATGGGTTAAAATTGCAAGTAGGACTATTTTTTTCTTTTTCCCTCACCAATCGACACCATAACTTAGCCTACAGTACACTCTAGGCTCCACTGAGAGGTTTAAAATGAATATCGTAAACCAGGGCAAAACCCAAGGTATAAGCATTGTACAGCCTACATACAAGTATGAAGTGAGAGAGGAAGAAATAGAGAGAGACTTGTAAATGGTGTCCGATCCGTGATGGGGATGTGCAGGCACCACAAATAAAAAATCCTTCATTTAGGAAAAAAAAGGTCATTAGATAGAACAAGGATATAAATTTCAAATAGAGTTTGATACCATATTCTGGAGGCTTTTTTTTAATGTTTTCGAAATCCATTTTCTCATTAGTTTGAACAGCCATAAACATGGTTATGCATGTTGGCTGGCTATAGTAATGAAGGAAATACAAAATTAGCAGAGATGGAAAAGTTAGTACTCTCCAAGTCTTTGATGATGCAACATTTTGGCTGTTTTCGCAAAGGAAGGTGGATCACTCATCATAAAGATATCGAAAAGATTGCAAGGTTCAAAATTGGGCAGCACGTTCGCTTCCAGGTCGGAGTTGTTGAGCCCAGGTGGGGATGGAGAGGGGCCCAGTCTAACTCGCGAGGTGTCATCATCAGTTTTAATGCAGATGGAGAGGTTAGAGTGGCATTCTTTGGTTTGCTAGGGTTGTGGAGAGGGGACCCTGCCGATCTGGAGATAGACCAGATGTGTGAAGTGGGAGATTGGGTTAGGATTAGAAGTGACGCAAGATTCGGAATCAAGCTAGGGATGTGTAATACCCCGACTTTTAATTATGTTCATAATTTAAGCATGTGTTGAGCTTGATGTTAATTATGTGATTTTGGCCTTATTTTGCTAGTTTATTAGGAAATGGAACATAGGTGGTTATAGGTCACACCTACACATGATAGTTTTTCTTATGATCTTTTAAATGAAGGAAGCGTGTAACATTTCCCCTCATCCTCATCACACGTAGAGAGAGAGAGAGAGAGAGAGAGAGAGAGAGAGAGAGAGAGAGAGAGAGAGAGAGGCCCGTTCGGTGATCAGAAGAGGAAGAAAAGAAGAAGAAAATCTAGGAAATTTCTTCTTAGACTTGGATTGAAGCCTAATTTGGTAAGTACATGCCTAGAGGAGTAAAACTTCTTGTTCTTGATGTTCAATTTTTGCTAGAAGTGCTGAATCTAAGTGGGTTTAGGTTAGAGATTGAAGTTTGTATTGAAACCCATGAATCTCGTTTAAATTTCTAGAAATTGACATGCTTAAAGCTTGTGTGATTCATGAATTTGGTATATTTGGGGTAGCCCATGAGTATGTTCAAGTTTGCTTATGTTTTGTGAAGTTTGTGTATGAGTTTTGATGTGAATTTTAGGGTTTTACTTCAGAAATTCGTACAGCTTGTGGGTAGGCAATTTAGAGCTTCAACAGAATCGAATCTGCCCTGTTCATGAGGAATTTTTCTCACCAACTTCCCGACCTTAATATTTTTTGATATTTTTACTGAAAATGCCTGTATGTGTCTATTGTATTGTGTAAAAATTTCAGAACCTAACTCAAAATGTGGAAGGAGTTAAAATTCGTTAACCGACCTGCTGTTGTTGTATCTGCAGTGCTGACTGCATCGTCGCACTTTACGGAAACGGTCATTTTTTTTAGCTCGAGCGATGAAATTGCGATCCGATTTCTGATTTTGAAACTAGATTCATATACCTTAAAAAGTATGTAGAGTTTGTACCTTAGTTATTTCTGTGCAAAGTCAGATTTTAAGTTGAAGTTGATAAAATTGCAGATTCTGAAATTATTTCTTGAGATTGGTTATCTAACTTCATGTCTTTCACTCTAGGACCTTATGTTCATTAAAGATAGGCTTATTTAGTATCCTCTAATCATGTTTTGTTGCCTAATTGTCTTAGGAGGTTCAGGTGACACGTGGACACGAGGTGAGTGATTAATACCTAAACACATGGTTTTGAACTTGTTTTCCTTATCGAGCTTATTTGAACATGTTTTATAAATTGTGTACTCCATGGATAACAATGGAAGGTGGACCTATTTGTGAAATATTTGCGAATCTATTTAATGGCATTCACAGCTCTGGGAGGTTTACCTTTTAGTTTGTAATACCTATGTAAGACTTTGGTTTGTTATTTAATAAAAGTCGTCTTTTGCTTCCGCTGTTATGTTTTAGCCCCTTTTGATTATCACTTGTTTAAGTGATATTTGATTTGTGATTTGGCCTTAGTGAGAAATCACTGGCATTTGTCATGATTAAGACCTCAAGGGGCAGGTCAGGGTTGTGACAGGATGTTCCAAGATGACATGGGGATTGGTTGAACTGGTTCTTTTTCACATTCTGCCAAGTACCGAATCTTTCCCTCTTGGCATTCTCAATACACTTGACTACTTGAGCAAGGGCAACAGATGTCATTTGCTATCCTAGAGAAAATCCTAGCATTTCAAGCCACAAAATGATCACTGAAGTAAGAAAAGAAGTAAGAATGGCTTGTCCTAAAATTAATAGCATGTAACTTCGCAAGATCCATAACTAATTTTTTATAGTTACATAACTTACATTGCAAATTGCCTCTGTGGATTGCAGTCCACAACAAGTGAATATATCAGCAAATTCAATTTTTGGTTGCCTTCTAGTCCAAGGACATGTTTCTTATAGTGCAAAAAACTAATGTTCATGCAATGCAATCAAATAAACAGTTAACAGACTAACAAACTAACAGACTGGAGGGGCTAGGCCGCCACCTCAACTCAGCAAACAGAATATGCGAGGGGTTATGCCACCACCTCGGCTAAGCAATGCAATCAAATAAAACTAACTATACTAACTAAAAACAAACTCAATATTTAACTTGGCTTCGTTACACCTCAGGTTTGGCATAAAACCAGGTTAGAGGTATCCACCACGTGAGCTGGCCCAGTTTGCAGTCAAGGCATGTATTACAATGGCATGTGATGAAATACAAACACAAATGAGGATCGTTTTTCAGCAATTACAGACAGACATCATCAAAAGAGAAGAGCAATTACAGACATACATCATAAAAAGAGAACCACATATTCAGTCCATGACAGTCACAAAACTGGTTTACTAGCTTTATGAATGCAGTCCAATGACTGTTGTGGAACCAACACCCAACCAGCTTCAACCTTTTTTAAGCATTCCAATCGTAATACACCAAAAAAATAGAAGCAGCAAGAAAAAATGGTTCAGAACCACATACAAAGGTCTCACTCACCTGTTTAGTTCTAATATTGTCACCTAAATCATACAACTCATCTCCATCTACAAAGGTCTCACTCACTATTTTTAGTCCAGTTTGTGGGCTGGTTTTGGACCTGTTTCGGGGGTGTTTTGAGGCGAAAACGGGGCTGGTTTTGAGACAGTTTCCGGAGCTGTTCGGGACTGGTTTCAGGACAGCTTTTGGAGAGTTTTCTGGGCTGGTTCGGAGTGGTACAGATCTGGTTTTGCAGCTGGTTTTTGAAGCTAAAATGGAGTTGTGTTCGGCTGTTTTTCTGCTGGTTTTGGGACTGATTTGCAGCTGAAATGGGACTGGTCCAGTGGTGGTTTTAGGTGGTTGAATGGTGAAGATAATACTTTATATTCAACCAATGCAAAGTATACGCATCACATGGCTACTTGCAACTCTCAGCTTCCCAGTCATAACACCACCAATTATTCAGCCCCAAAGGATTAAAAAAAATTGTAATTCCAGATTTCAATATCAGCAAAAAAATCTGTTTACTGACTGCAATTCCAGATTTCCTACTTAGCATCAAAGTCTATTCTCATATTGATATTCTCAAATTACGTACCATATATTCGAGCCACCATCACCCTGCTCCAACACTGCCTCGTCACGCATCGCCACCATCATCGCCTATCATTTAAAAAGGAAAAGAAAATAAACAACGAAGACACAAGGAATGGACTAATTAAAAAGGAAACAACAAAAAAGTAAAGGAATAAGTGTTCAGTATTAAACGCATACGTGTATCTCCTGGCATGCTACAAGAATGTATACTTCCATTAAAACTTCAGGCAGAATTGGAGATACCAATTTATCCATATGCACTAATTTTCAAATACTAAAGTTGAACTACCATACCACCAGCATCTCATAACATTCAACTTTATCTTTAGCAAAAGGAGAAGGCTAAATCAGCCTCAACATAGTTGACATTCCAAAGATCATGCCAGGGCTATATCAGTCTCAACATAGCCATTCACTTGTTCTTTTTTTTATTGGTTAATATTTTTAATAAGCAACAACGATAGAGCATTACATACCTCAAGGAGAAATTGACATTCAAGTTAAAGGATGAGCTCCACGATAGAGCATTACATACCTCAAGGAGAAATTGACATTCAAGTTAAAGGATGAGCTCCACGATAGAGCATTACATACCTCAAGGAGAAATTGCTTTGTGGTCGTCTAGCTACTGTACATTAGACTATAGCACAAGACCTTGATTCAGAAACAAATAAATTGAATGTACAGATTTTAAAGGTAATTGCCGGCTTATTATTTTTAATGCTAGATCCGAACCGTTAGGATTTTACGCTCAACGATCATAAGCCAACCCAAACCCCCATCGATCAACACCTAAAATAGTTGGCAAGGTTCCAACCATAACATACACACACAAAAAGGTAAGACACCAAATAGATAATCGAAGATTAAAAATTGCAATGGTGCATAACTCATTAGAAGGACACCAATTGTTGTGGCAGCAAAGAAGTTGTATCAGCATAAGACCCAACCAATGACAGTAATGAATGTCAAGTATCTGGTTTTTTCCAAGGTGACAGCAAGAATTATGAACAAAGCAAGCACAGTGATAAATCATGATAACAAGCATTCTACCCAGTTCTAGCATATAATCTCATAAGCACGCCACTAAGGCCATATGCATAAGCACGCCACTAAGGCAATATACTTTCCGCCACTAAGGCTATATAAATAAATCGACTCCAAGCCAAGCACAATATCGCTACTTATCACAAACCATACTCGAATCAAAGACACCCATACTGGAATCATGCCACATGCATTTGATAGTTGTGCATTTAGTCACAGTTCTAGCATATAATCTCAAGTTCCAGCAAAAATTAACTCATTTCCTATACCCAGGGTTCCTTCCTTCTGAACCAACATTAGCACTCTGCCACTCCAATCCACACACATAAATGAGTGCTCAAACTCAAACTTCTCAAAGGCATAATAACGTAATGAAGGATCCCTAAAATTTAGAAAGAACTGAATGCAAATTCAAGTATTATCTTCATCAATTTTGTGACCATAAACTCTTCTTTTAACCCCATTACTGTATCATTGTTCTATGATAAAAAACAGCCTATAATACCCTCAGGATCAGATTCTACAAACACTCCCATATAAAAAGAAAGAACATAGGCATAAGCGGTCCCCACGATAAAAGAAAACTCTACTGATTGAGCTAAGCACATCTGAGGTGCACGGTAATACGATAGACTAGCTTGACCACACGGAACCACTACTAGTTTGTGGTAGCCATTAACACCACGAGCTCCTCCTCTCTGGTTCGGTGCTCCAAAGAAAAATGGAAAAAGCGAATATTTCAATTTTTATTTTGCTTCTATTCTTTTTAAATCCAAGCACTACAAATCTTCGTCATTCAAATACTTTAATAACAGAAAATATAAAAGAAGTGGGACCTCAAAAATATGTCTAAGTCTAAGTTCAAAGTTCAAACCCGAAACAAAAGGAAGCTGGAGGTAGAAAGTCACACTTAGAAACAAAATGATGCTTTCATGATTGGTTTTAAAAGAGAACACCAAACAAAATTGGTACCTATAATTTGTACCCATAATAAATTAGACACGCAATACTACAAGTTACCACTGCATGAAGAGACAACTAAGACTTTTTGTATCCTTGTCTCAAGTAATAGTGTAATACCAAAACAAAAACATGACCTCCACCCAAACATATATCTGTAATGTTGTGTCAAGGGAAACATTCACAACCTTGACCAACAGGCCTACCTAATGCAAATGTCCGAGAGCACGTGATGAGTTTCTTTATATCTCATCTTATGACAGTGAGAGAGAAAGCATACTCAAGACTACTATTGGTAAACTATGTTTCAGAATAACTCAAACTTGTTCTGGCATCAGCCCAAAGAATCTTGTGGCGAAACAAATCAAAGAAACTGCTGAGCAAAAAACAAACAAATCAATGAAACTCAAGGAACCACCGAGTAGTTATTGTCGAATGACAAAAGTTGCAGCTTCTCATCAATTGAGAGAGAGAGAAGCTCTAAACCATTTCGATAATTTCAAAAACAATAGAACTATTCACACACAAAAACATGGTCATGGAGGTAAATGCCAAGCTTTTTAAATTGCCCCAATTTTCTCCTGTGCTACCCCATAAAAAACGTGCATCTACACAGACTTATGCTAAGAACTGAACCATAAACAATTGGCCAGAATAATACCTTTAAGTTGGGACCAAATTCACTTTTGAGATGGCCCACCATAATACAACAGGGTTAAATCTACTGGTTCTCAATATTCCATTTTCTGATCCCATTCAAAATATTAGACTTAACTGACATTGCAAATCCCACATGGTCCAATTAATCACCACAATTCTGATGCCGACGAGGACAGGATTTTGACGTTGGTTGGGCGAACATCAAATTTTTTTTGTCACAGATAAATGTTGTATCAATTGCAGTTAATTCGTATCACAAAAAAAAAAAAACTATCATAAAATTTATTATAGATATTTTTGAGCATCTTCAGGTTCAAACATCTCAAATAAAACAAGCCACATCTCCACGCAGGGATACCAGAAAATAAGCAACGCTACCACATTTATCTAGCTTGGTACATAGAAAAACTGCTCATAATTCAAATAACCAACACGCCCTAATTCTGGCCAATCGCTGAGTACAAGGCACAAACCCTAACCTGTCCAACCCTTAATCACAAACCCTAAATCTGTCCAACCCATCCCTCCTTCCCAACCCCCACCCCGATCTCGAGCCCCTCCCTCCTACATTCGCCACCAGCATCTTCACGAGCAATAAACCCCTACCCACACCCCAAGTCACCCGAATAAATGTACGAGAGAGAGAGAGAGAGAGATACAGAGAGAGAGAGGAGAGGAACGTACCCAGAGGACGGAGAGGGAGATCGGCTAGAGCTAGATCGACGAGGAAGAGGAGGCGCTCTGTTCGTCATTCGTTCAAGTTGGGGGACGCTAGACGAGAGGAGAAGGGCTCTTCGTTTTGAGGTTATAAATTTTCAAAGTCTAACACTTTGGTCCCCAACGTAACGATTGGCGACTAAAGTATTGGTCGGTAATGAATAAAAACCCGCCAACATTTTTCGCGAAATTCACATTGGCGCAAGATTTTTGATCTTCCCCGACAAAATATGTTTTAGTCGGCAATTATATTATTTAAGGATTTAGGGGAAATTTTTAGTGGGCTTTATTTGCGCAAACATTCCATACAAACTCTAAACTTTATCGCCATAGATGCTTTTATAATGTTCGATCTGAATCATTAGGATTTCACGTCTTACCAATTATAGCATTGTCACCAAAATCGAAAATCATTCAATATCAAAGACCACCTGATCGGAAGACTTTTACTGCGTCCAAAAGCATTACACTCTTATAGCACATCATCTGAGCGCCACTTGAGGTTTTTTTGCGTGATCAGAATCGTCTATCTTTAATTGATTATGGGTTCGATCATTCTTACCGAGATTAGAGTAGATCTTTTTTTTTTAGACAATTGATACAAAGGAAAATACTAATTTTCAAATAAGTTAATGTCTCGATAATGGAGTTTTCTAAACTTGATCGAACCGCAAATTTACGAGAATGAATAATTTAACAAGTGCAACAAAATCAACGGTCTTGATTGTCATGATTGTCTCGCGAACATGTGGCTACTTCAACAATGAGTGCAGCATAAGACTTAGTTAATTGTCAAGTAGATTGAAAGTATAGATTATAAAGGTAACTACTAAGTAATTTTTTATAATGTTTGATCTGAACCATTAGGATTTCACGTCTTATCGATTATAGCATTTTTACCAAAATTAGAGATCATTCGATATCGGCGACTGTGTGATCGAAAGTCATTTAATGAGTTTGGAGGCGTTTAAGTGTCACAATGCACCACCCGAGCCCCGCCTAAGAATTTTTTCGGCAATCAAAATCATCTAACTTTGACGTAATACGAATTAGACCATTCATACAAAAAATGAAGTTAACCGTATACGAATAGACACTTGATCGGACAACAAAATTCTTTTTATTTAATAGTGAAATTCTTGTTATTTAGGAATTTGCGTGCCGATGAAGGGGCTTCCTTAACCCGATCGAGCCAAAATTTTACAAGAATCTTTTGATTATGAAAGAAAAAAAAATGAATGGTTTTGATCGGGAAGGTTGCATTGTGATCAATGTAGTCGAACAAATACCGTCCTTCTTGAAATTTTTTAAAAAGGGAAAAAAATATATAATCCCGACCAAATGACTTAATCGGCATATTTATTCATTTATTGGTTTTTTAAATTGCCGGAAAATTGAATATTCCCCGACTAAATCTATATTTAGTCGGCATTTATTTAAATTTACCGACTAAAAATATTTAGTCGGCATATTTATTCATTTATTGGTTTTTTAATTGCCGGAAAAATGAATATTCCCCGACTAAATCTATATTTAGTCGGCATTTATTTACATTTACTGACTAAAATATTTAGTCGGCTTATTTATTCCATTTATTGGTTTTTTAATTTCGGGAAAAAATAGATATTCCCCGACTAAATATAGTTTTAGTCGGCATTTAATTACATTTACCGACTAAATTTGTTTAGTCGGAATTAATATTTTATTTTATTAAATTCGAAAAAATGATATTTCACGACTAAATTTAACTTTAGTCGGCAAAATATATGTTTTGGCCGACTAAAACTATTTAGTCGGCAACAGTTTTATATTTTACCGACTACAAATTATTAAGTCAGTGATTTGCTTATATTTGCCGACTAAACAATGTTTAGTCGGGAAATTTTAGTCGGGAATTGTGTATTTTGTTGTAGTGTTGCCGGATGCTTTGTTAGACTTTCCGTCTTTGCAGTAATCAATAATATGACTACCGATTGAAAAAAAAAATACCTCAACCAGGTATCAGTCAATAAGGAAAACCTACTCGAAATTTACTCCAAAAGTATAAAATATCACCTCGACAACCGCAGTATGATCTCGATTGACAATGATGATTGAATTTTGCCTAATCCTCATCACGCGACTCTTGAAGTTCTCGTATTTTTCCTGCACCATAATCAAGAACTTCATCGTACACGACCCTTTTATATTTGAAGGGCTAAATTCAAACTACTATAAAAAATTTAAATTAATGAGCCAAAATAATAAAATATTTTATAGAAATGGAAATTAAAATACAATGTGGTATTTAAGAAAAATTTGGAATTTAAGGGTATAGGGAAACAGTGAACCCACCTTAACTTTCTCCCTATCAGCCATGAATTCACTACCCGAAGAACTCTCATTATTACCCTCTTCTCCAAGAAAATAAGCCTCAGGGCATCTGGTTTTAATTCCATATGCCCTACAAAAGGGCACCCAATAGCCCTTAGCAAATCTCCAAGCCTCCTTCATGGCTTCCAAAGTCACAGAACAACCCCCATCATCTGAAAGGTACACATGGAGCTTATCCGGTGGGTAGTCCAGAGCGATTGCCGATATAACTGTGTTCATCACCTTTTTTTTTTAATCAGCTAAAGTTAGTATTATTAGAATAATCAAATTAACACAGTTATAATAGTAGAAAATAACCATCTTTTTTATGGCATATTCGTTATGCGTTTATGGACATATATATACAACATTCTAATCAACGTCGTCACCTCCAAAGTAGGCTCTTTACTCGGATCCGCAGTGCATATGAACACGTCAACGGCCGGTAGTTCTACATTTTCCGGCAACCTTTCCGGAAAGACGGTCCGGGTAACAGGCCGGAACCGATAAGCTTGGCCCAAGAACCATATGAAAGAGAGTATGAGTTCACCGGTGAAGACTAAAAGGCATGAAAAGGTAGTTGGAAGGTCACTAGGTTTGGTGGTTTGGAAGAAAGAAGCAATTCTGTAGTAAATCAGGGCTATTAGTGCTGTGGAGTGGAGGAGAGTGTGTGATCGGTTGATAATGGAAGATGATTTCTGAACATGGGAGAGGTGTAGAGGAAGGGTAGTGTTGTCCATTAATTATTGCTTCTCCTTTCTCTCCCTTTTCTCCACACTTTGAATGTCTATCCATTAGCATGTGTTTGGGTATATATAAAGATATACTTTTTGTGGAGGTCAGCACCAACCAATCACAGCCATCCAAAAGTATTCTGAACGGTCCGGATTTTAATGAAATTTTTCTGGGGAAAAGTTTAACTCTTCCCTGAAAAAGTTTCATTAGCATCCGACCGTCCAAAATATTTTTGGACGGTCACGATTGAGTGCTGTAAACACTTGTTTACAACACCTTCGTAAATAAGATTTTCTCATATATATATATATGCATGAAAAAACTACGGTTACCAATATGATATTGGGGTCAACTCACCTCCACGCGGTACTATATATCCACCACGGAAAATTTTTGGGTACTGGGTGAGTACCATGTTACCCTGCCCACGTGGTGCCTGAGCAGCTCATCCGGGCCGTTCAAAAGTGTGTTCGATGGCCTAGGTTGAAATCCCCTCTCTCTCTCACCCTACCACTCTCTCTCCTCTTTCTCTCTCCAAATCCGAGCCATCCAAAACCGAAATGAACAGTCCGGATACGCCAAGCGGGCACCACGTGGCACCCACCCGACACCCAATAAATTCTCTCCACCATACCCCTCCAAAACATGATCCAAACCGTTTAATGCATCTAGCAAAAAACATCATGTGAAGAAAAAGTCACTTAGATTAGCCACTATTGTACAAATATATACAACCACTTGTCTAAGATGGACAGTTCAAGTTTTAAATCATGTGGACCGCTCAGTGTGTACATTTTGTTCATGCAACTGTCCATACTCGATCAAGCTAATCTTGTTTCACGGACGTGCTTTGTGAGACGTTTGGAATGAACGGTTCCGTCATAGGATCGAAAGTGGGGATTTGGAGGAGCATATGCATGAGGTGGATAGTGTTCGGGCTTTGTTTATGCGCCCCACAACTAATTTTGAGATTCTGAATTTATTGACCGGATCGACCAATCTCTAGCATAGTGATAGCTCTATAAATTTTTTATAGAATAGCCATAGTCGAGTAACTTAAATTTTGTCAATTCCAATATATAATCACATATAAAAATCTAATAAATTGGCAGTGTTGCGCGCCTAGGAAAAGCACTTACTGATATTGGATTAAGCTAATTTGTTGCATGAACCCATAAAAAATAATTAAATAATGAGCAGTTAGAACATCTTTGTGGGATCAGAAATAGACCTCACGGAAAAATTAAAAAATTATTAATCATCTTGCCCATTTAATAAGTACCAAACAAGGGCCAACATGAGCACAAAAAGGAGATTCATTTCAAGCAGCAAAATGGCACCGTCGATGGGCCAGCAGGCTCCCCAAATCCGAGTGAAAGATGCAAGGTGGGATTTGGTGCAAATATAGTCCCTTCGGAAACATTCGATAAAATTTTAACGATACAGAGAAGATTTGGTGCAAATATAATGTTCAATAGTGTATTTTAGCTTTAGCATATGCAAATCATGATGTGTATATTAAAATTAGGGAGAAGGACTCGATCATCAAGCAAAAAATAGACGTGCCATGACCTTACTGACATAATTATTCAGTATGGCCTCGCTCAATTTTATCTGTTCCGAATTTAAGTAGTTCGGAACGTATTTTAAAGATTGCCAATTCTAAAAATGAATTTTAATGATGCTTTCAAGCTCGTGCACACAGTGAATGTTTTGTGACTTATGTCACGACACTTGCACTAACTTTAATTTTTAATACAAAAAGGCAAATTCTAGGAACAGCCCAAAGCAAGGTTATGAATATCGTTCCGTACCGGTCGGTTCATACCGGTTTGAGAGAAAAACGGTATTGTAACCCTTTAATACCGTTTCGGCTCCAATACCGGAAATACCGATAGATCTGAAGTTCAGATCGGAATGGAGAGAGAGAGAGAGAGACCCAGCTCAGCAGATCTGTCTTATTTGCAAGTTTACTGAAGCTGTAAAACTCTTCAATCTCAATTGAGTCTTCACAGTCTCAATGAGTCTTCATAGTCAAAGCATGAGTCTTCACAGTCTCAATGAGTCTTCATAGTCAAAGCTGTAAAACTCTTCAAGCTGTAAAACCAGTGGTTTTGGTTTTGAGCCCACTGTTTGGGAAAACGGTGGGCTCAAAAACAAGGTTAACTGATTTTTTTTAAAATTAAAATTGTCTAATAGGACTTTATGTAAGGGAAAAACAAGGTTATAAATGTATATATATTTTTATATTTTTAACGACAAATTCGAAACAGTACCCGGTAACATATCGGTACCGGTACATACTGTTCCAGTGACAAATTCGGTACCATGTCTGAAACGGTATTCAGATCCTTGGCCCAAAGGGCAGCCCAGAGTGGCTCTCATGCGCTAAAAAGGACAGCCCTCTGTCGCTAGTTCCAAAGCAAACGACAGGCATTCTCTCCAACTTGCTAAAGTGATGTGAATTGAGGTAGGGAAAATTTTTCAGTGCCGAGCGGGTACCACGTGGTGCCCGCTCGTGCATCCGAGCTGTCCATTTCGTGTTCGGGCGGCTCAGATTTTGAGAGAGAAAAAAGAGGGAGAAAGTGTTGGGGTGAGAGGAGAAAAAGTGTTTTAATCCGAGCCGTCCAAAAGTGAATCGGACAACTGAGATGCACCGAGTGGATGTCACGTCGGCAATACCTCTCATTGAGGAAGATACAAAATTAACTCTGTCACCCTTTTTCCCTAGTCTGGGGTGGACCCTCCTCCCTTTTGGAATTATTGTTCGGAAAAAAGAGTGGACCCCCTCGCCTTACTTCAAAGAATTGTTGATAAAATAAAATAAGAGAATTGATATTTACACTCTTTTTTTATTTACATTCTTTTTTTGTATATTTGTAACAAAAAAAAGAAATGTGGATAATAAAAAATGGAATGTAAATATCAATTCCCTAAAATAAAATAATGAGGGGTGTTTTTCTGAAAGAAAATTATGGTACACTATTTTGGACACATTAAATATGTGCCAAATGTATGGGACCCATTTTGAAGTCTTACACAAATTATCTAACCGTTTAATTTATTTGTTTAAAATAACTTTCGATAATTGTTGTAAAGATCAACTTAATAAAGTATCTGTAAGGGCTTAATTTATTCATTTGGTTTTTTGGTACCTAAATTTGCGCAGGGGATCAAAATTAAATAGATCGATTAAGCTCTTGTCGATATTTAATTGAGCTAATTTTTATGAAAACTTTCATTTAAAAATATTTTAAATAAATTAAAAGGGCTCGGATTATTTCTGTGACTTCCTAGTTCCTACCGTCGGTAAATTTCCAGTCAAACCAGTTAGTAGATTTTTATCCAGTACTCCTACAATTTCCACGTTTTCTGTGTCTCTCATATTCTCATCCACTCCTTCTTCATTCATTTTTTTTTAAAGAAAAGAGAGGGGGCTTGTCCTAGATGATGATAAAGAGGAGAGGAATTTCTGCAGTGAGAAGGTGAGTTATGTTTTTTCAGTTTTCCGGAAATGATAGAGCCACCGCATGGATGATTTGAACCGTTCAATAATTTAAATAAAAAATTGGGTGGATCCGTGAAAAATCAGTTCAACCCGATATGTGTAGGTGTTCGATCCAATCTTTCCATTTTTTTCAATTTTTCAAAATGAAAAGATTGGATCGAAAATCTACACATATCAGATTGAGTTGTTTTGCAAAAAAGTTGTGTTACAAAAGTAAGGGATAAATAAGTCATTTAACCCAAAATGGCCAGTGAATGACAAAAAGCTCTGCAAAACAGTGTGGCACGTGAATTCAACTAATGGGTGAAAGTACAATATCGTACGGCTCCTGGACTACCCCTGACACCCCACCCCCTGACCCCACACCCATTTTCCCGGACTACCCCCACTCTCTCTCTCCTTTCAAGTACCCGCCCCCCGACAGTAGTCCTACTCCTAAAACGGCAACGTTTGATTTTTAAAAAAAATTCTTATCATCAATTTGCAATCCTATGGAGCAGAAACATGATTATGAGAGCCTTAAAGGCAAAATTTGATTATATCTCTTTAGAATAATAAGATCTTCACACCCGTTTAAACGGATTAAAAATTGAAGCACTTAATTTTTTAACTATATTTTTTAATATATAAACGGTCTCAAAAAATTAAGTGCTCAAATTTTCACTCCGTTTGAATCGGTGTAAAGATCTTATTATTCTGATCATATTTTATTTATTTAATTTCTATAAATACACTCTTTCTATATTAAAAAAATATAATTCAAGAATTAAGTGTGCCAATTTTCAATTCAGTTGAACCGGAGCGAAAATCATATTTTTTTTATCATTTTATTCTAAATGGTCATAATGATTTTTTTGGCCTTAGGTCTTTCAACGAACACCCTAAGGCTCATTATTTAATTTCAAGGCTCTCTTAGGGTGTCCATTGAAAAGCATTGGAGCAAAAAATTTATTACGACCATTTATGATGAAATGATCAGAAAAATAACATCTTTGCACTGATTCAAACGGATTAAAAATTGAAACACTTATTTTTTTAACTATATTTTTTAATATGTATGTAGGAAAAAAAAAAAGGAAAAAAAACAGTCAAGATAAACATGATCAATTGAAATACTTTTTTTTTTCTCTCAATTAATTTACAAAGCCTAGAATTAGACTTGAACTTATTAATTGTCTTACAAGTAGCCTTTCCTATTAATTGCTATTGTCCGTGTTGACAATCACTTCGTGCAAGTTTTCTTACAATCTCATTACCCTGTACCACCCGTTCAACAATTATTTTACCACCACATTTAAATACACACCCAATCGCACAATTATATTTATAATCGGGGTGGAGCTCGCACATACTATACACCCAATGTATGTGGAACCCATTCTTATTGTAAGTGTACACTACAAGAAAAAACACATTTGGCGACCAACTTTTGGCGACCAAACTATTTTTTGTCGTTGATTGTCAACTTTTGGCTACTAAATTATTTTTCTTTGCCGATTGTAGACATTTGGCGACTAAATTCTTTTTTGTCGCCGATTTTGTAGACCTTTGGCGACTAAAACATTCTTAGTCGGCGAAGTGCTACCATTTGGCTACCAACGATCATTTGGTCGCCGAAAACAAACAATTGGCGACCAACCAATAGTCGGCAAAGAAAAACATCAGGCGACAACAATATTAGTCGGGAAAAGCTACCAATTGGCGACTAAATTCGTTTTGTCGCCGTTTGTGTGAACCTTTGCCGACTTAAACATCTTTAGTCGGCAAAAGGCTACCATTTGGCTACCAAAAGTCATTTTGTCGCCGAAAATTTATATATTACATCATAATAAACTTATATATTTATTCCATCTACTTAACCAAAGTTTAACCCGTATTCCACCGTTAACTCCTTAATTAAATCTCACTTTTTTTTAAACAGCAACTTCTTAAATATGATGTTAAATGCTACCAAAGCAAAAAAAAAAACTCCTTAATTAAATCTCACTTTTCTCCTTATATTTTTTTTAAAAAGAAATTTCAGTTTCTCTCTTCCATATATTCTCAACAAAGCAAAAAAAAAAAAAAAAGCTACTATGAACGGAGAAAATGACCTTCGTTTAAAATAAGGAAAAGGAAAAATCTAATAGAATTTATCCAACTCTTATGCTAATCTTACAAGAATCAATCAAATTGTATAATCTTGTTATTCAATAAATCATATATAGTCCAACTTCTAGCCACTGCAAAATGAGTTACCGATATCATTTTTTCCATCTACATCGATGAAAATATTTTTCAATTGTGGCATGACATTGTTGGAATTCAAACGGCAATGACATTTTTGCTCAGGACTCTTTTGAATTTGATTGAACGTCTAAATTAGCTATTCCAATTTTTCTTTTTTAAGGTTTTCCGTTGGAGTTCATCTGTTGGATATGTGTTGTTTCGTGTTTTTTTTATTGGTCTTTTTGAATTTTTCTCTGTTATATTTTCGGACAAAGAAAGATTGTCTAGCCTTGTAACTAATTCCTGGATGAGAAAAAAGGACATTGAATTGTTGGAATTAATGGTAAAAAGGATTAATTCCCCTACGGTGGAATATGGGTTGGGCTAACTTCCGTTAGGTAGAGGTTAGGCTGATTAAGGAGAAAGGAGCTTAGGCCAATGAAAGGTTGTCGTGTGTCTGAGGTTGGAGGAAGTCCTCCTACCGGGGCAGGAGGAGATCTGCGTTCATTATCTAATCAATAGGGTGCATCTAAAATAACATGCCGTTTGTGGGTCATTTAGTTTTTCTAAGATGCCCATCGGTACATTGCACAAATTCTTATCATAAAATTCCACTATAAAAAAATGAATTACAAAGAACTTCTCAAATCTCTATCTGGCCATGGTTTCTCCATTTTTAACTCCAATGAAAAAAAAAATCCTCCTATGCTACAAAAGCACTAAAAAAATGAAACACTAATTTAATTTACGCTTTCCAGGTCCATTAGCAAGACGGTTACAACTATTGAAAATTAAAATTAATATTCTCGTCTATAATTAAAAATGCATTCCATGAAGCGTTTAAAAAAAAGTAAGACAGGAAAAAGTTATGTTAAACTCATTTGATATGGGATATATATGTTCGACTATTATGACCTTAGGCATGTAACAAAATTATAAAAAAAAAAAGATGAAGAAGGTAGCTTCAATGTGATAAAGAAATGGAGTGAGACAAGGATAATTTTTTTTAGAAATTAGAGTTTTTTTTTTAAGATGTCGAAGACTCAAAAGTAGTGTTTTAGAGAGTCGTTTTTGGTAGAAGAAAGGATTTTGGTTGGGGTCTTGAGATAGTGGAGTATCAATTTAGATTAGGTCCTTAGGAATTTCCGAATTTTAATAAAAAAAACAGTTGTATCAGTAATGAAAAATATACGAAGAGGAATTCTGATCATTTTATACTTAAAGGGTCATAATTAATATTTGTCTCTAGGGCTTTTATTAAAGAAGTATATATTTTTCATTTGGTCGTATGACTCTAATAAGAGAGCATTAAGTTAAAAATTAATTAATGACTATTTAAGGGTAAATTATAAATGTAATTAATTTAACCATATTTTAACTATATATTACTATATAATAATCAACGAAATTATATTATATATATATTTTTTCGCACATAATATATTATATTATTATATATAAATATTGTTTTATATATTTTATTTTATTTTCTTACGTAATATATATATTATCTTTAGGAATGAAGCACAAGTTAAGTGTGTAGCCCAGTGGTTGTGCGCCCTTATAAGGAATGGGAGGTGGGCGGTTCGATTCTGGGCAGAGGCATGTGGTTGGATTATTTCACACGTGCCATGTGGAGGCTCCATGATGATCCACGTGGCGGTACAAAGATGGGGCCACGTGGCACCCAAATTTCTTTTAATATTATTTAATTGGCATGACATTTGGTGACAAATACGTTTTAGTCGGGGAAAGTTGTATTCGGCGACCAAAAGTTTGGTCGCCGTATGTAAATATGATTTTTCGAAGGGTTTGAATTAATTAGTACTTTTCGCAACAAAAGTGTTTTGTCGGGAAAAACAAGTTTCGGCGACAAAAAATTTTGGTCGGCAAAAACTTTCCCAGACCAAGTGTCGCCGACCAAAGTGGCGACCAAAAAATTAGTCGCGGAAAGGTTTTGGCGACTAAAAACCGCCATTTGGCGACTATTATTTTAGTCGGCAAAAGTGTTTTTTCTTGTAGTGGTAGATGTGTAATTGGGTATGTATTCGGATCTGTTGTTAGAATTATTGCTCAAAATAAAGTAATTTTATATGGGGCAATTATGGTTCTTTCTGACATGGGAAAATAAAACAGAAATGCTGAAAAAAAAAAAGAGCATTGATTCTGACCGGAGTACTTGTGGGACATGAATAGACATAAAGTGGGTAGAATGTTACCCTACTTACGAGGTTAACAGGTGCAATATAGCACCCATTAGCGGGACCGAATTGTATTTTGCAAGGGTATTTTTGGAAGGAGAACAACTATTTACACCGACGGTTTCCGTACAGAAACCGTCGGTGCAAATACAGTATCATTTTCGTTTTGGAAGCCTACCATATCCAAGAATAGGACAAATTTTAGACATAATGAAATCCGCCATCTGAGTGGGTCTCACTAGTCAACAAAATGGAACACTATGACTATGTTCGTTTTGGGATTTTAGATTTGGAACTCTCTCTTTGGGCACGGTCCGTAATAAATTTTCTCTTAATTATTACTTTCATTTTTCTATCTATCTCTCTCTAATCATTATCCAAAATTCCAAAACGAACATGGTTTGTGTCTATCGCTTGTATCTACATTAGAATTGACCTCTGTAGATAGGAAAACCATATGCTTTGATTCACCAAAGTTTATTTTAACAAAGTTTATTTTTTAACGAGTGTATTGAACGGTCCAAATTTAAAATAACTCTTTTAACAAAGTTTATTTTTTAAATCCAGATCATTGAAAACACTCGTGAACAACTGAGATTATGCCCCTGCATGATGCACTACAAAAAATGTCATGCATGATTGCCAAAACGGACGGACATAATCAATTAAGCAATGCAACTTGCAGCGCGCTAGGGGCCAGGTCCCGAAATCTAAACCTAACAAATATGGGCAGATGTTTTCCACCACATGCTACCCCTTTGCCCTCGTTCCCAAGTAATTTTCTCATTATTTGTGTGGGCATGAACTTGTTGCGCACATAGCTATTCAAATATTAAAAATCATTTATGCTACGAAATTAATACAGTTGGGGACCTTCAGTAAGTCTATGGATACAGAAAAATGGTACATATTTTTCGTGGGGCCCACTATACGTCTCACACAAATGATCCGAGCCATTCACTAAATGTAAAACATTTTTTTAAGGGCCCTTGCAAAAATTCAGCTCAATCCGATACTTATAGGTGTTCGATCCAATCATCTAACTTTTTCATATCCTGAAATCTAAATGAAAAATTAGATGATTGGATTGAACACCTATAAGTATTGGATTGAGCTGAATTTTTGCAGGAACCCTTGAAAAAATATTTTACATTTAATGATCGACTCGAATCATTTGTGTGGAACCCGTAGTGGGCCCCACAAAAAAATCTATGTTCAAAATCTGTACCTTTTTTCTGTACCCATGGACTTACTGGGGACCCTTACAGCAACCTGGATGACAAATGAATTACCACCCGAGGAGGTAGCTTGGCGGCCACAGGTTCGAGTCGTGACGGCGATGGTGAGATTCAGGTCTGATGTGGCTCTTTGGTCACCGATTGCGTGCCTTTCAGAGGCCAGAGTTTGGAAACTAGCGACTACCGGGCCGCGGTGGTGATGTTTATGTTCAGCTGGAGGGATGTCACGCTTTTTGCGTTTTCATGACCATCTCCCTCCGGTCGGGGTTGATGGTCGTCAAGGGCGTCGATTGATCCATGGTGATTTCGTCGGTATTCTTGTAGACTCGTATGTGTTCAAATAGTGTGTCCTACAACGTTGGTTTTCTCAGCCGTAGAATGTTGTTCACTTTTCGATTTTATTTTCCTCTTCAACCCCAAGAATCAGTTGTTCTTGTTTGGTTCTTGAGTTTCTTCATTTTTCTGATCTTTCACAGTTTGACTTATCAGCCCTCTGATCATTAATATTTACTATGAAACTTTAAAATTATCAAAAACAAATATGTCAAACTGTTCTTGGCTCTGGACTGGAGCGTCAACTCGTATTGTCTTCATAAACCAAAGTGAGATTTTGATGCTTCATTATAGCAACAATTACTAATACACAATATTCAACTATGATCGGCTCCAATCATTTGCTTAAGATAACTTTTCTCTCTTCTTAAATCTGTTAATTCTTTTTTTTTTTTTTTACGTACAATTTAGGGGACCATATATTCGATTTAGCAAAAGGAGTACATAAACTTCAATAGATGATATTAATGCTCCAAAAACATTTGTTGTTCGGTTGATAATTGAGAGGGAAAAATTCAAAATACCCCCCAACCTTTACACCAAAATTCAATTAGACTCCCAACCTTTTAAAAACTTCAATTTTACTCCCAACGTTATCTTCCGTTAATCAAAATGCCCCCTTCCGTCCGAATGACTAACGGATTTTGTTAAAAACTCCGTTAAATAGCGTCCCGATCGAATTTTGATGATCCGAGCCGCTCAATGTGTTCAAAACGTGATTTTAAGGGTACCCGCCAGAAATTGGAAAAAAAAATGACCGAGAAGGGCTTCATCTGAACAGTTTTTTATTGAATAGTTCAATAAAAAAACTGTTCAGATGAAATCCTTCCCAATCATTTTTTTTTGTTGATTTCTCACGTGTAACATTAAAATCACGTTTTGAACACATTGAGCGGCTCGGATCATCAAAATTCGATTGGAAAAGGGGAGGTGCAGATTGATCCGGATTTTGTTCAAGTCCGGACGTCCGGATTTTGCTATGACCCGTTGTCGCCGATGTGCACCATTGTACCACTGCTACTGCCATACCGAGAAACCACTGCCTGAAAAACCACCACCGACATCAAGGTGCATGTAAATTGATCCAAAAACCTGAATTATCAAAAAAGTATGTCGTCAAAATGTGTGCACTTAGTTTCATGTATTCTGGTTATGGAAACAAGAAAGCATGGCTAGATGAAGTCGAACACAACCCAATTCATCCCAAAAACATTATCATAAAATGACAAGAACAGAGACTGATTTCCATATGTTATGCGAGGTTAATTCATTTCATATGATATGCAGTAGATGATTTCCATGTGTCTCAGAGAGTTGGGAGCGAATTACATGATCTTCCGAAGAAAAAACTTAACTGTAAAAAACATGCTAGACGTAGGGGGGGAAAAAGGTTAAGAACAATGTAAGTTCAAATAGACTGCAAAATTGCTTTGATAACATGTTGCATTACCAGGAAGGCATTATAAATCAGTTCAATGCTCGTTTGATTACAAGAAAGCACTGGGAAATCAAACATAAACATTGGTCGTCCAAAGCCTAACTCTCCCCTAGAATAGCCAAAAAGAAAATGCCAGCTGGCCAGGGATTTGTCTATGCTGTCCATATTTGTCTATGCTGGCTAAGGATTTGTACTTTTTTTTTTTTGGGTACAAAAGAAAATATCTTGTGATTCTTGTTAATGATGTGTCCATCCGGTCCATGAATCCAAGTTTCAATTGCCTAGTTCTAGAGAGTCTTGGAAACACTCAACTCACCAACAGCTAGCTGTTAAGCTGAGGGAGCCGTCGGGCCCCTTATGCTTGCGTACGGCACATTACTTTCTTATCCAGTCAATTTGTCACTTTGCTTCACTCTAAGCTGGTACACTGAATCATCCAACACAAGTAACCAATCTAGCGCAACAAGCTTTTGTTGTCTAAAATATTCCGTATTAAAGGAATAGTCCAATATTGATGGAAAAGACAGGATTTTGTTTCCGGACATCATTGGATCTTCAAATCTTTGTTAAATTACACATCTACATGGCATATTAGGCCATTAACAACACAAGCTCAACTAACTTAAGTCAATAGTTGCAAAGGAGAAAAAGCTGAAAAATTATTACCTGAACCTTTTCATCACCCATTATTTTAGTCACTTTACCAGACCAATAACAACCATCAGACCACCAATCTACCAAATCTCCAACATTCCACACACCATTCCTGGCAACTTTCACTTCTGAAATTGTATCAGCATGAGCTTCACTTTCACTGCAGATAGGAGGATATTGGGGACGCAACATCAGCATCTTTTCAACCTTCGTTGCCCTCTTCCTACCAATCTTGGGAACTTGGTAGATTCTGGTCCATTTTACCTCTGCATATATGTGATTCCACAAATGAACCATGACCTTTCGTTTTCCAATTTAAATATAACGTAGATAAAAAATATCAACTTAAAGAACATTTAGAGGATCAAAGTTCAGGAAGAAACGAGACTATTTTTTTTTTTTTGTGTGGCTCGGCACAAGAAACGAGACTACTTACCTGAACAGGTAAACATAAACATAGAAAACTTAGGGCAGCCTATACCCCTCCATGTTCATTGCATCCACCCTTCACATGCTTTTCTTGAGTTTTCTACAAGCTCGGTACCCATGCTATGCATGGCACGAGGAAAATTCTTTTACGGTATTTACCCCTTATCCATGCATGATGTATGATTTAACATTAAACGTGAACATTTTATTAAGAAAGAGTTCGATCATGGGGGCAATCATGAGAGGAAGTTTGAAATTTTTTTTTCCCCAAACAGAGAGGTTGATGAATGATAGTGGAAAAGGTGGATTTTTGAGCAATTTTCTAAATTTTAGTCCGAGAGAGAGAGAGAGTGCCGTGTGTCATACACACGCTTAGTTTATAGTACTAGCGTTCAACCCGTTCTATGCACGGGGCAAAACCTGTTCTACGCACGGGCAAAACCAACTCATTCTAGCGTTGTGCCCGTTCGATGCACGGGACAATTAAAAAAAGTAGGTTCAAACGGGCACAACGCTAGAACGGGTTAGTTGTGCCCGTGCATAGAACGGGTTGAACGCTAGTTTATTAAAAAAACATAATGGTAGCATGTGAATATTAAACACAATTACTGGTATTCAAACTATACGGTGACAATTAAAGAAACAACTCTTGAATTTAACCAAGTAAGTTGATTTCCTCTTTGTTGAGTTCGACGGGACCCCAACTCTATTTTCCGCCATTCTGTTAAAAAAAAAAAAACAATGTCTTTTTTTTTTTTTTTACCCCGTATACAAATAAAGTGTTGTTTGAGAAGTCTCCAAATGACTATTTTTAATTTTCCAGAATTGTGGAATTTTCTTAATTGAACGAACATGTTGAAAACCAACTGCAAAACACGTGCTTTAATTTCCACCCCCACCCCGACGGCCTGCACCCTCTCCCCCGAGTCCCCACCCCATAACTGAACACTTGAATACGTCGACTCATTTAAAGTTGTTTGTCTTTGTTTGTAATTTATGCTTTCTGTGTTTGGTTTATGTTTTAATCTCCTCTCAATATTTATGTTCTCATTTGTTTTCTTAATTAATCTGATGCACACAGAGATATAAAAAGCTTCAAGCTCTTTCCTGCCTCAATAACCCTAGGTTGCCACAACGTAGCTTACAACATTTTCCTTGGGTACTTGGTACATTTACAGATTGAGAAATCCGTGATTTAGCTTTCAACTTTTTTTTTCTTTTCTTTTTTATAGTGAATAGACTTGGGGTAAATATAGCAATGTTCAGTCAGCCAAATACTTGGGCAAACCTACCTTAATTTTTTCAAGGAAAATTTGTGTGCTTTGCAATTTTTTTGTTGTTGTGATGTTACTTTTTCTTTTTCTTTTTTCCATCCCATCAAGCCTAGAGGTATCATATATCAGTAATTGGTTTTGGCAAGTTTAAGGTTTTGACCGAGTTCGGAGGCGAGAGGTCAATTTTACGCAGGAGTGACCGACTGAAACGCATATCGTGGGCTAATTCTCTCTCCTCCCGTTCTATGCACATCGACCCTGTGGTAAAGACCATGTGACCTTAAGGTTTTAGTACATAAAATTTATTTGAAAGCCAATCGAACACCCAATAAGCCTATTAAGATAAACTGACCCAGGTCAAAATGAGCCAAGCTAACATGTAAGGTTAGTAAAGTCATGAGAATCAATATCTTACAAAAACTGACTCAATATCGTACATGTAACATGTTAGTTTAAGTTTATCGCTGTCAATTTTTTCAGTTTGTCTTTTTTACTGATCCAATAAACCTATCAAAATTTCAAAAATTAACCTTACTAAATTAGATTCTAAATTGACAAAAAAAACAAAAACCCAGTAAAATATTTTTGGGTTCAATCTATCAATTCTCTTGGATCAACTTACTTGGTTGAATTCAAGAAATCCCTGAAGGCTCGTGATCAGCAATTAACTTCATGCGATAGCTATGGTCAATTTATTAAAGTTGTACAATTATGGGCGGTAACGGATCATTTATGGCTTACCCAGCAAAAAATTCAAAACTAAACCATGAAATTGAAAAAGGGAAATTGTCATGTTAAGTACACGAATCCAATTACCAACTGAAATTAGGATGTGAGCATTCTGTTATACATGAAAAAATTACGCCATTCAAACATCAATAAGAGTTAAACGAACGAAATTACAACCAAATTTTGAAAGAAGGATCCATGACCCAGTTCTGCATTTTTTTATGCACGGGACAAAACAGAATGGCGGAAAATGGAGTTGGGGTCCAATCTATCAATAATGTTGAACTTAGCGAAGAGGAAATCAACTAATTGGTTTTATAAACCAAATGCCAAACCCATGCCTAGAATCAAATCAAACGCAAAAAAAAAAAAAACACACACACACACACACACATTAATTTAACTCAAACAACCATCATATCCACCCAATTCTTGATTCTGACACTAACCCATTTTCTATTTTACAAAACTAAGCAAACCCATTTCTTTTTTTTCGTTTCAAACAAAGCTAAATGAACAAAGAAACAATAGAAACCCACTGACCTCAATATTTTGTTGTGAAGATACTCGGATACCTCATACACCGAAGCACGAAATTAGCATCACTCACAGTCCTCTTGATCTGCAGTTGCTTGAGAGAGTAAAGGAGTGAAGGAGGAGTAGTCCTACTTTTCTGTCGAGGGCGGGGGTGGTACGGTTCTGTCAAGAGCGGGGGGCGGGACGGTGGTTGGCGGCGAAGTCAATCTGTGAAAGTTTGAAGGAGGAGTGAGGCGGGGGTTCATAGGCCATGAGAGAGTGAGAGGTAGGGGTGTGGGAGAGAGGCGTGGGGTGGTGGTGGTTGAGGAATGGAGAGAGGGAGAGAGATGGATGCCGGAGCCGAATTGGAGGAGTAGCTGTGCAAAACGTGGGTGGTTTTTTTTGAAATAGAAAATATAGGAAGTCGTGGGCTAGGGCTGTGCAAAACGTGGGTTTTTCTTCTTTTTTTTCTTTTAAATAGAAAATATAGGAAGTGTGAGAGGGATGTGAACGTGGGTATTTTTTTTCTTTTTAAACAAAATAGAAAATCTAGAAAATAAGGATTGAGAGTTTGGAGGCTTTTTGAGAGTTCAACTACATTCCCTTAGGATATTAGATAGATGAATACATAAAGGAAAATGCAACAACAAAAAATGCAGGATGACCACTTGAGAAAATGAGGAAAGTGTTCTTTTTCGTGGAAAACTTTCAACAAATGCTTCAGCACTCAGCAGCCTCATAGCAATGAAACGGGCACTCCACCCTTTATGGTTTTTTGTCCAAGGCTCACTCAGTACAGTCACGCCATTTTCTATTATGTTATCACAACACAAAGTTTGGGCTTCAAAGAAAGGGTGACGATTGAACAACAGTAAGGCAAGAACAACAAAGGGTCCTTTTGAAAAAGGCTGGTGGTAAGCTTGGTTGGAGGTCGACGGAGCTGGAAGAGGAAGGAGTTGAGGGCATTTAGAGACACACACACACACACAGATAGAGACCCTCACCTAGAATAGTGGACCTAAGCTCTTTGGTCCAACAACTTGGAAGGATATCCTCTAATCCAACAATGATGTCGAGGAAATAAAAAAGTGGAAGGTTGGTCAGGAAGTCAGAGGATTTCCTTAATATTGCCAGCCACGCTCTTGAGGTCAACAAGCAAATCATTTTCATCCAATCGTAGCGGGACAAAGTCAGACATGCTTTTGAAGGTGTAATGTGACTTGGTGAAAACCTCTCTCATCCTATGACCTGTCAAGGTCAATCATCCAGTCAGGACAGAGCGACCTTCACGATACTTCAACTCGCCTCCAGACCACTCTGATGATCTCATCTTAATTTCTGCCTTCGACCTAGTACATTACAGAACTAAGTTGGAGACCGGGATCATGCATCACGGATCTCACTTCGAGACTAGAGATGTGGTAAGATCATGGAGGAGTGGTCCTTCGAGGTGAGAACCTTGAGCTACAATCCTAAGACATAGAATCTTGAGGTAATATGTGGGTGGTTTGATCCTTGGAGGTGAGATCCTAGGACATGTGGCTCGCACTTGAAGGACCATATAGCAGATTAATGGTAAGTGATTGTGCGACTGGAGATTCACAAGAGGTCTGATCCTCCTTGTGGAGATTGAGGATGGGCGCTCATATTGAGATCAGGATAGAGGGGTCGCAAAAAATAGCTAATGGAGGCGGGCAAAGCTCCATGGCAATCAGTGGTGACAACATGAAGATGGTGCATCAGCAGCTGCAACACCACATACTAGAGATGAAATTGATGAAAGCATAAGGAATCAACTAATAACCACTAAATCTCACATCTCGGTACTTATGTAGTCTCAGATCCCATACTTCTTTGCATACCATCACAGTTGATTTACAAACCATCAGTCCTCTATGCTCAATGGAAAAACAGGATTCATGTAGCCGACTCCAATTGATTGGGACACAAGGTTGTGTTTGGTTTGGTTTGGTTTGGTTCGGTTTGGTTTGGTTATGCTTACTCCTCTACAACTATATAGTGGTAAAACATGAATCCGGTTATATAACTATTCCATAATATCACTGCTTATCATCTCACACATACAACAGTTGTACAAGAAAAATACAGCAGATGGGAGGTTGCAAAATATGACAACTTGAGCATCTACAAGTTTACTTACTATCATCCGGGAAGTCATAGAATTCAAAGGCAAATTCCATAATCCCTTTTTTGCGGCTGGTCTCTTTTATCTGATAGAATATAAACACATGGTGTAAGTGCAAGTAAATCTGTTCAACCACAGATAAACTTCTACGGCAGAAAGGATGAAGTTTTTCCAAATTTCCAAGCCAAGACATCTCTCTGGTACTTGAGAATAAGTTGAGAAAAGAGAGGTAATACAAGATTTTAAGCATAATGGTCCATGACATCGCAAATTCCGATGTATAATATACTTCATCTACTTCAACTAAACCAGACAGTCAATACCACATGCAAACCAATTCTGCTGTAAATCTGGGACCAAAAGCATAAGCTAATGACAGCATAAGTGTTTTATTGAATAAGCTAATGGAGCCATTTCCAAGTGCCACCAAGATTTATGCTCTCGTGCGACAAGAAGAGAAGCAACAGGAAATACACTCTTCAACCCCTTCAGTCACTAGACCCGACATTACTTATTCAGTCCATATTCTCAGTCAATTCATGCAGGACCCTCGCACTTCCCATATGGATGCTGCTAATCTTGTACTTCACTATCTCAAAGGGTCTCCTGGAAAAGGGATCCTACTCTCTTCGAAAAGCTCGTTGACTTTAAGTGGTTTTTGTGATTCTGATTGGGCAGGATGTCCCACAACCCGTCGTTCTACCACAGGTTTTTGCATCCTCCTTGGCTCCAATCCAATCTCATGGAAAACCAAGAAACAAACAACCATTTATCGCTCTTCCGCTGAAGCCGAGTATCGTGCCATGGGCACACTCACATCTGAACTTCAATGGCTTACATATCTACTAAATGATCTTGGCATTGGTCACACCTCACCTATCAATCTCTATAGTGATACTACAAGAAAAATGGTCATTCCCAGCATTTTAATTAATGCCGGAAAAGCCACTATTACCGGCATTTCAAGAAAATGCCGGAAAAAATAATTATTACCGGCATTTGTTTAAAAAAATGCCGGCAAAAGTCGAGTTTTCCGCCAAAATAATACCGCCAAACTATTACCGGCATTTGTTAAAAAAATGCCGGAAAAAATCTCCGTTTAATATAAATATTTTTCAATGTGCAAGTTGACCCAATATGGTGGCTAGCCCAGTTGGTAGCCTCACGCGCGCGCGAGGCAAAGGTCACGAGTTCGAAACTTGGGGCAAGCAATTTCTCCACAAAATTTGCACGACACGTGGGCGCCACGTAAGCGCCATGTGGCTGACACGAGGCGGACACGTGGGCGCCACGTGGCGGACACGTGGCATTTTTTGGGGTCTTATATGGTACAATTTTGTAATAAATGCCGGTAATAAATGCCGGTAATACCTAACAAATGCCGGTAATACTCTTTTCCGGCATTTTTTTAACTTTTAACGGCATTTATGAAATGCCGGAAAAAGCAATATTTCTTGTAGGATAATCAAGCTGCTATCCATATTGCGGAGAATCCCGTCTTTCACAAGCGTACAAAGTACATTGAACTTGATTGCCATTTTATCCGCGAGAAGATCCAGTCCAAGTTGATATCTCCTTGCTACATACGATCGTCAAACCAAATTGCGCATGTATTCACGAAGCCATTGGGCAAGGATTCCTTTCTGCGTCTCATTAGCAAGCTGGGCGTTACTCACATACACGCTCCACCTTGAGGGGGAGTATTGGATATGGAAACTTGGATCTCCATTCCCATATTTTCCCTTATTCTCTACTGATTGAATCCCTTATTTTCTGTATATTCCCATGATGTATTTCCCTTTTATAGATTCCTTAATTGCTGTAATTTTCCTTGATAAGCAAGATACATTGTAACCTTCTGATTATATATATATCAATGAATAAAGATATATCTAGTTAGTGGAGAAACTATTGGAGTTTTCTTTTCATTCTTTTCTTATTATGTTTCCTCAAATCTGAGCAAAAGTACACAAAATTAAACCACTCGAACATGCGCAAAAATATTACATTGACTTCATACTATCTTTAGCAAAACATTTCCAAACTTCAGGAATAACTATCATGAAGAAGAAGAAAAGTTAGAGGAGACCAGGTGTCATAGCCAAGGAGAATATGGAAGAAAGGACAATCATATCAGAGTGATGTTGAGGCCAGCAGATTTTAGACAATTAATGTAGAGTAAGGAGAGGAGGAGGAGGAGAGGACGATCCTACTTGCTCAGATCTTGAACTTACTGTAACACTTCGCACATCAGAGTTCATGATGATGAAAGATTCTTTTACAATAGTGATCATACATTCATACTAATTACCCAGAATTATCTTAGCCAGTCATAAGAAAAAAATCACCCAAAAATATTAGAAATAGTACAAATGCCAATAAGATTGCAAGTTGCAATTATAACTAAAAAAATAAACAATGGTAATAGGAGTGGCGAAAGTAGAAGGTTAGGTTCCTTGAAGTCCCATGTTCTATTCTTGCAAGGTTGGCTTAATTTTATATGCTTGTGGTCTTCGGATGATGGCATGTTTTCAGTTTGTTCAAATTCTTTCTATTGCTTGTGGTCTCCGGTTAGGACTCTCCATCCTAAAAAAAAGTAGGTTATAGTCCTAGATACTTGACTCTGTGCTCATTAATTTGGACATAAGAAAGAATCAGGCTTGTCTGCAATCCAATCCAAGATTGAACTGCAGTGGTGCGGTACAAGTGATCGCAACCGTCGGATGGTGTTTTTAACGGTCAAGATTTAAAAAAAACGTGGAAAAGTTTTTTAAAATTTTGACCGTTGGATGTAAAGATGAACGGCTATGATTGAACTGCAGGGACTCTCTACCGTCCAACTGCAGAGAATCCGCCTCCCATAAGAAACTTCAAAGCACTTACACACAAGCCTGACAACCAACAACCCAAAGTTCAGGAACCAAAGCAATTCATAAACTTCGGTAAACAACATTAATGGATCTGGAAATAAGGATAAGTTTCGTTAGGTTTAGTTTGCCTTATAAAACATAGAAACTTCCTTCTTTTCTTTCCTTCTCTTTTCTTTTGTTGGTTGATGAGAGCTATAGCCAAACTCATCACAAAAAAAAAACTACATAACTAACAATTGCACAAATGCAGCGTTCAGTTATACCTTGCATCGAAACCATGCACTACGGTACCCTAGCTGGAAAGATCTTGACTCAGCCAATTGTCCAACTTTAAAAGGCAGCAGACCTTCAACTTGCATGTCCATGATGTTTCACCAGACAGTGTACTGTGTGCAGCTGCATCAAGCATACGAGTGTTTGAAAGTACATCACCTCAAAGAATATAAAATGGTGCAAGATTTTAAAAATAATCATTAAAGCAAGACCGTCACAGAACTGAATATAAGTAATTGAAACTGTCTGATCAAAAAACAACCAGCAATGTCCATCCTAAATTAGGAAAACTGAAATTTCTTCATCCAAAATACTTAGATGATTTAGGCACTTGCCATGTTCTATCTATACCAATACCTCGAACAGCCATTAGTCATTATCAATCAGGCTAAGCTAACCTATGATACTTTACCTCAGTTGATTGAATCTGAATCGAGTCTGTGGTTCCAACGTTGGTGTTGAAGTTGGGATTCATGCCGTCCGTCAAAGAATAGAAGGTTTAATCTAATCAATAAAACCTTCCTCTTCGTTAATTGGTCAAAAGAAAAGTTCCCAACCAAGTATGTTACTTTGACAAATCAGTTAGCAGATGTGTTCACTAAGCCATTGGGGAAGGAACTTTTTTCTGCCATGATACGCAAGTTGGGAGTTCTTGACATTCACTCTCCAACTTGAGGGGAAGTGTTGAGAAAATCAATTATATCCCCCTAATCATGGGATAGATTAGGAAACAAATATATTGTATGGGCTGTAAATTCTCTTCTATGATTTAGATTCCTAAACTAGCATAGGAATTCTCTGGTACAAAGTTATGCTCTCTCATTCAATGAAATCAATCTTTCTGAAGGCAAAATATTTTTTCGTCATTTCTTTACAAAGCTTTCTGCATTTAGATCATGAATCTGAGATCATCTCAGCAGCATCCTTGGAAAGATGGATAATTTGTAAACTCACTCCATGGTTGACAAATAACCCGTGTGGGTAATGTTGGGATCCACCCTAGTGGTGGATGTGTAATTAGCTTTGTTAGTAAGGGCATTTTTGTCCGTGTGATATTTTTGTGTACCCTGGGGCTTTCATATATACATTTTGTGGTGAGAAGAGAGGGAGTGGATGGATGAGAGTGTTTGTGTGAGGTTTGAGAGGTGAAGAGGGTTTTTGTAACTATATTGAGTGGTTTAATATAGTGAAATTTTCCCTAAAATCTTGTGTGTGTTTCTTGCTCATCCATGGTTTGATTGTGTATTCGTGCTTCGTTGGTGAGGTCTTGGGCGTGCCCCAACAGTGGTATCAGAGCGTAGGTCACCGGAGAAGCAAGGTTCGGGTTCGGGTTGCGTTTTGTTACTGTTCACGGATCTGGTCAGAAATGAAGATGTTCGAAAATTATTTTTGACCAGTAAGGGTTGTGCACCTCACTGAGACGAGTCTATAGGAGGTGACGGGGTCGAGTTTCGTCACCGGACGAAGGCTCGGGAGCCATTCGATCGCAGTGGGCGGAGGCGGCGACGGGCAGATAGGCTGTTTTGAAAAGCCCGAAGTTGTGGATGATCGAAGACGAGTTTTGAGCACAGGGTTTTGTTTGTCTTGTCAAGGCGAGCACGGGGGTGTGTAGAACGTCGCCGGTGGAGTTTGGGATAGCCCGGAAAACACGTTCGAACGGCGGCGGGCGGAGGCGAGTGGCGGCTCTACAGTCGATCGTCAGAGAGTTGATTGGAAACAAGATTTGAGCATAGGGGTTTGTTCGTCTCGAGGAGACGATCTCGGATCTGTAAAGATCGTCGTCGGAAGTTGAGAGGGTGGTTCACACGCGCCGGTTGAAGGCGGCGCGTGGCTGGCGGAAACTGCATCAGTCTCGACCGGTTCAGGAAGGGTTTTTCGGCCGGTTCGGTCCAATACCGACCGGTTCGTGGCCAGTTCAGACCGGTTCCTGACAGGATTTTTCATTTCGGATCTGTTTGCGGCCTCGGTTTGGAGTGATTCGACTCGGAAATTGCTGGTACGTTTTTTTCAGCTTTGAAATCTTTTTTTGGGCATTGGTTGAGTTGTTCGGGAGTACTAAAGGTCGGGTTTAAGTGATTATCTTGCTTTGTATTAATTAAAACAAGATGACGGATGTTGGTGTTAGTGTGAATACTATGGTTATATTGTCGGCGACAAATTATGCGGTTTGGAAACCACGAATGGAGGATATGTTGTCGTTAAAAGAGTTATATGACCCTATTGAGTATAAAGGAAAGAGACCGGATTCGATTAAGGTTGAGGATTGGAATAAATCGAATAGGAAAGCCGTAGCAATGATTCGACAGTTTATTGGGCAGGAGGTGTTTCACCATGTAGCGCAAGAGACGGATGCTTATGTTTTGTGGGGGAAGTTGGTGGAGATGTATCAATCGAAATCATCTCGAAACAAAGCGCTTTTGATGAGGCAACTTGTGAATTTGAAGCTTCGAAGTGGGGATTCGGTTGCCGTGCATTCAAGTGAGTTTCAAAGTTTGGTGAATCAATTAACTAGTGTTGGTTTGGATTTTGATGATGAATTGCAAGCTCTTTTGTTACTTAGTTCGCTTCCGGATAATTGGGAGGTCTTGGTGGTTTCCTTGAGCAATTCTACACCGGATGGAAAATTAAGTATGAGTTTAGTGCAAGATGCTTTGTTTAGTGAGGAGGCGAGAAGAAAGGGAATGGCCAAGATGCATGTTGATGAGTCGCAAGCTTTGGTTTCGGAAGGAACGAGAGGGAGAAATCAAAAGAGAGGAGGCAATTCACGTTCGGGTTCGCGTTCGAGGGATCGTTGTGAAAAAGGGAGTATGGCTTGCTTTTATTGCAAGAAGGAAGGTCATATGATCCGAGATTGCCCTAAGTTAGTTGGTCGGACTTGCTTTCATTGTAAGGAAGAGGGACATATGATTCGAGATTGTCCCAAGATGAAGGGTCAATCAAAGGAAGCGGCGGTGGTTCAAGATACGGAGCTTTTGTTGGTTGAGGAAAAGCCTAATGTTGCGAGGCAAACGGATTGGGTACTTGACACCGGGTGCTCATTCCATGTTTGTGGAGATAGGAGAGAGTTTTGTAGCTACGAGGCTTTTGATGGTGGTTTTGTTCGAATGGCGAATGGTTCGAGGAACCGTGTAGTTGGAATAGGGATGGTGAAGTTTCGCTTGCCGAATGGGAGATTTGTGATGTTATCGGATGTTCGTCATGTGCTAGGGGTGAAGAGGAATTTGATTTCGCTTGGAGTGCTTGATGGTAAAGGGTATTCATTCTTGGCTAGTGAGGGTATTCTTCAGGTTCAGCAAGAGGAACGTGTGATGCTTGAAGGTAGTTTGGTTCATGGATTATACCGCCTTGAGGGTTCCGTTGTGAGGGATGATATGAGCTATAGACGTTTAGTTGGAAGAAAAGTGTGGCGTGTGAAAACGCAAGTTGAAGAGCCTTTGTGTGAAGCGCATTGTTTGTTGAGTTTGAATGAAGCATCGGTTAGTGGAGTTGGTGAAGAAGAATTGTGCACAAAGAAAAGGGTTTCTTTCGCACAAGATTTGGTTTCCGATGTGTTCGTGTTTGCGTCCGATGAAGAGGTAGGAGGTTACCAAGTGAGGGGGTGCGGGGCATCCGTTAAGGGGGTGCGAGCTATCGAGGTTTGGGATCGCGGACGCTCCGATCGAGAAGTGAGGAGATGACCTTCCACCCACTAGGGTAGAGGGGGTGATTGTTGGGATCCACCCTAGTGGTGGATGTGTAATTAGCTTTGTTAGTAAGGGCATTTTTGTCCGTGTGATATTTTTGTGTACCCTGGGGCTTTCATATATACATTTTGTGGTGAGAAGAGAGGGAGTGGATGGATGAGAGTGTTTGTGTGAGGTTTGAGAGGTGAAGAGGGTTTTTGTAACTATATTGAGTGGTTTAATATAGTGAAATTTTCCCTAAAATCTTGTGTGTATGTTTCTTGCTCATCCATGGTTTGATTGTGTATTCGTGCTTCGTTGGTGAGATCTTGGGCGTGCCCCAACAAGTAATGAGTCAACTACTGTTAGCAGTGACGGATCCGAGAATTTCACAAAAGAGAATTGCAAATGTAAAATTAGATAGAGTTTAGAGGGGAAACAGTACGAAAAGTTGAATTAAAAGAGGGTAAAAAGAAAATTGTGAAGGTTTGAAGGGGCTAAAACGGAAAACAAGACGAAAAAGTCTTAAAATTTGGGGTGCACAGACCGCAACCCTTCCTGTCTGCCACTGACTATTAACGTAGTAACTTCGTGCGCGCATACACTCAAAGAGAGTGAAAGGGAAAATCTGAACAAAATTGCTAGATTACTAGTTGTTACTCGACACAGTACATACCTTCTATATGACCAATAAAATTAATCAGACCCCATGGATCAATGCCCTACACCACATCACCATTGAAAACACAATGAACATTCATACAGTGACAATCTTCATTTCAATAATACACTGAGAACAAGAGATCCCAAAGACAAGAAAATCGTAGAAACCAAAACAGATAAGATTGTGACAGATGGCGGAATCCGACCCTTGTCCTTCCTCAATATCATGCCTTCGATAACAGGGTAACCCATCGTTACGATGAACAGAGAAAGAAAAACTTGTATGAACATATCGCTGAACTTTCCTGTGACCATTGCTCTTGTGACTCCTCCCACAAATGATACAACGTTTATAATGGTTAATATTACCAATGGAGCTAGTAACATGATTGATGTCTGGAAATCGATTTTACCCATTTGGTATAATTTGGTTTGCTCAACGTCGATGACTTTATTGGTGGTCATAAAATTGGCTTCTTTCATGCCGAGTCTCTTCATAATCGCATCCAAACTCCCGTACAAATAGCATGTAACTGATTTGATCATCCACATTCTCTGTTCATTTATCCATGACCTCATTGAGCCTCCAGTTGAGAGGACCTCTTGGATGTGTTTGGATAGGGACGACAAGAAAACGAACGAAAATACCATGAAAAACCAGTTTGAAGCCTGCAAATCAAGCAAGACAAATATTTATCTTATGTAAAATGATACAAGTAAAGTCTGGGTTTTACGCTCCATTTGTTTCAGCAGAAAACATTTTATGGGCAACACTTCCATATTTTCTAATATTCAGATCCACAAAAAATAGGTCAAGGAAAAATTTCTTGATTATGCGAAAATCCGTTTCCCACTTTTTAAAGGAGGAACAAGATGATTTTGGCACTGTAAGTGTCTTCAAGCTTTGAAGTTGGAAAGGGTTATTTCCAACTTTAAAGTTGGAAAATGTTTTCTAGACTAATCAAGAAGTTCACTAACACCACCATGACATCACCCCAATACGCGGCTGGCCCAATGCCACTACCGTAACATTTAGCATTATCATTTTCAGGGTCGCAACCAACACAAAAAAGCTTTCTTTTGCAAAAAACATCCTGCGTAAAAACCTTTTACGTGGATAATGATAGCTAAGGATAACATTTTCCATCAAAACAAAAGGAGCACTGCATATATTTTCTAATGCAATAAGGAGTTGGCTAGAATTTTTAATACGATGAAGAATAGGATTAATGAAACCAAATTTGTGAAAAGAAAAAAGCTAACGCATTTCTTGGGATACTACATACCTCAGGATATACGGCAATGCCATTCAGTAGACACAGCTGAGGGATGATTGCAAAGCACCAAAGTGGGAAAAAATAGAAAGGGAAAAATGCGAGTTCTCCATAGCACATGGTTTGAAGAGCAGACATTTTCTTTGGCCCATATATAAGAGGACAGAACCTTGAGAGACCAACTTCTACCAAACCAGAACTCCATCTTGTGGACTGAACTAACACATCATTCAGGTTTGTGGTGCTGGCACCCAAAAATGCAGGCCTCACCGGATCACAGTAAACCGATTTCCATCCTTTGCAGTGCAGGTTGACGAGGCCTGTAAAATAATCTTCCGCCACAGAAAGGTACAGGAAACCAACCTGCAACCGATATGAAATTTGAACATTAACATTGCACCGCATTTTGAGTCCAAAGTGACTGATGTTCTAATCGAATTGGAAGGCGAGAACATGAGGCCATTTTTTGTGAATTGTCAGCTTCAACCTTAGTCGGTTTAGGCAGAAATTCAGTCCAAAAAATAGTGCTCAGCCGCCCATATGCAATTAGGGAATGCTGGGCAGGATTTGCTCAGGACTTGCCTCTTTGCCCCATTTGGTTTCGTTTTCATAAGCACAAGATGCTAAATATTGGGTTTCTTTCATCAATGTTACACTTGCGGAGTGCTGGTGATCTTTAGACTTGTAATGCCGGCCAAAGGATTTGATAAACTCATTGGATGGGCCAAAATACTGTTTAAGTTCCATGACGTCGACATCTGGGAATTCATGAGAACGTAATTAGTGATTCAAACAGCAACGTATATTGCTGAGAAAGTAATAATTCGATTCAAACAGCCACAGAAACTGGGTAGATGTAGCATCAAGCCGTAATATGTAATTGTTGTGCAACTTGCAATGGTTCAACTGCAATCTTTTCTCTCTGTCAGTGATGAAAAGAACAACTATACTCCAACGGGCAATGGTACGTCTAACCAGCTCACAATATAACTCTGCACAATATCCCTATAATTGATAATGATTGCCCAACAAGGAACCAACTATAAGAATCCAACCGATGGTGATACTCTTAAGTTACCAAGCTATTCAACACCTTCCCTCACATGCAACTCCGTCTTACAAGTGTTGATGCAAAATACGGACAGAGAGAGCAAAATAGAATACAAATGGGGAGAAACATAATACAATCGGAGAACAAAAGAAAAAATAGAGATTTGAACCCATGACTATGTTAAGTAGTCAATTGTCCCAAAAGCTTACTTTGTGAGAAAATGAGCCTAACAATGCATATCAAGCTATCCAACAGATACCAAAAAAAATCTGGGGATACAAAAAAAAAGCCCATGATAAGATTATAAGAACAACGTAACCTTTTATGGGATTTGCATACAGTGCCTCTCTCTTTATGTAAAAGCCGGTACCAGACACAATTGGTCCCTGAAGCCCATCCAGTCCTTGCCATTGTACCTGAAAATGTAGTGGATTAGAAAGAGAACAAAATTCAGGTGAAAGCAGAGGACCAGTTCCATCATCTTCTCATAATCACCAACCGTAATTCTATATCACGATAATATTTTTATTGGAATTTTCGTAATGAAGTGCCTTTTGTCATAAGACTTGTCCACGTCACTTCTCTAAGTCGCCCAAGCTTAGCTAATATAACCTTGAACTTGATTTCGTTGACATAATCTAGGGGGTGTCCTATTTGTTAAAAGAGAGCGAACAATACCCTCAATCTCATTGGTGGAGAGAGTGTGATCGAGGTCCATCAGTAGCTTGATTGACTGTTTTATAACGAGTTCATTCCACGCATTGTGTACTGCTTCTTTTCTTCTTTTTTTGAACAGCAAAATTTTTTTTATTAACCTTTGGAAACAAATTAAAAGGATCAAAAACACGAAGCATGAAAGCAGAGCAAGAGCGAACCTACAAAAGAAGGCACCCCCCATACTCCGATAATCAAACGCTGCTAGGAACCAGAAGGGAATATAACTGCCCTTGGATGGTGAGAAGCAAACCAAGGTCTAAAAACCCAAAAAAGAATCACCACACCCAAGACCCAACTAAAGCCTAGAGGCACCTAAAAGAAACTCCGCTCCTGAGAAGACTAAGAATCAATCATTATCTTGAAAGCCCTAAACAAAGGCCACTGCTTCTTGCCACTACATTTTGTGCTTTAGGTCGGACATCCCTGAAATGTATCGGAGCTTGGTTTTGGGTGATCATGAGTCCAGCCTCAGTGAAGCACTCCATTAATTCTTGTCTCATAATATCTCTATCACGTCCACATGTTTCTTTAAGCCACTCAAACTTGATTAATATGGCCTAGAAGTTATTCCACGTTTAACCGATTGATTTTACGTTCAAGTCCGACATTTTGTGGTCCTACAATTTCAAACCAAAATTACAACTCCAAAATAGCCACTGAGACATCATTCTGAACACAGTTTGTGTACAAAAACTACTTATCCAAATCATTTACCTCATTATAGTAATGTTCTAGAGAAAATAAAAGGGTAAAGTCCACTTTGACCCTTATGGTTTGGGTCATGTGCGGATACACCCCTTTAGTTCAAAAGTGTGTACATAACCCCCTATGATTTTGAAAATGTGCGAATTTTTGCCCCTTGCCATTATGTTTTTCATCCATATTAATGGACACAGCATTAAAAGACCAATATGCCCTCATTCTCTCCTTTGGTTCTTCTTCTTCCTTAAATCTAACAAATCCATCCCCTATACCAAAAATTAGATCCGAACACATTGACGAGTACTACATCCATGCCAAAATTCAAGTCGATGAGGGCATACCTTAAAAGCACTTCTCAACTGGCTGTCATAGACATCAGTCTTGCTGATGTTATGGAATTTCTGAGGGAACTGAACGAAACCCAGAGAAGGGGAGATCTTCGGATCGAGGTGGAAACACATTGCTTGACGGGCGGATGTTGGGTCGTTGCAATACATGTCGCAGTCCAACACCAGTATGTAAGGAGAATTGCTTATCATCGCCGATACTCGAAGCTGCAAACAATTAAAAATTAAACCGTTTCTGTGAGTGAGGCATTTCTACTTTGAGTATAATCTTTTTTTGGTAACCGAGTAACACTCAACCATCATGCCACTAAATGAATCCGACTGCAAACCCCAGAACTTAAGAAGTACTTCCAAAATCTGGGTATCCGCCCAAATCACTGGGACAACCCTTGAGTGTGTTGAATATAATCTCGATTACTGGTGTGGGTCCATTGCGTGTGCTTGTGAGAGATAGAGAAAGAGATGTAAATTGAATTGAATTGAGAGTGGACTAAGAGCATCTCCAATCCAACACCCTCCAAATCTCTATTTGAGAGGATCAAATTAATCTATTTTATTTGAAAAGTAGATTTAGAGTATTGTACTATTTATCTCAACTCCAACCCAACACTCTATTTCTCAACTCCAACACATATTTGGAGGAGATCCTCTATTTTTTCCTTCATCCTCTATATTTAGAGGATTAAAGTTCATCCTCCAAATGGAGAAGAGTTTTAGAGGATGGGTTGGAGAATTTTTTTCCCTCCAAAATGAAGAAATGGAGTATGGATTGGAGATGCTCTAAGTCAGTAATTAAAGAAATGGGTCCAATAGGAGCTGGTTGGTTCGGTGGATTTATTTTGGGAGATTGGCAATTGAGTGAAAGCATGTGAGGTGTTTTACTAGTTGGTTTATTTGTGGAGCTGGCTTAATCACACTCGTCTGTTTCGGCAATCAATATTTGATATTTGTTTTTAAACTTTGACGGGTAATAAATATTTCTAACCGGTAATAAGTTGTTTTTAATTCGGACTGTGCATAACACTTTTGGACGCACGAAATTGAGCGCCATAAATCTCTTATTTACGGAGGCTCCCGAAGGCTCCGTAAATAAGTTTTCCTCTTATTTGTGTGGTTGTAATCTGTTACAGAAGCTTGCATATGTACGTGTGTATGGGAGTCGGTGTATTGTGTGGGTAAAAGAGAAGAAAGAGAGCACATGAGAGCGAGCGTTCGGAGCCCCTAGGGGGTTTCCCCCATGCAGGATCCTCTGTCAAAAATTCACGTGTCTCTGTGCCGAATGGTTCTTCAGTGGTTGCATTTAAAATATTTTAAAATAAATTACACAATCTAATAGCCGGAAAATCTATCGACACAAAAGCACAAGAATTTGTATTTTTGTTTGAGAAATGAATAAAAAGTAGTCTGTGACTGTGGGGAATATCTCTATACCCAACAACAAATTCAACAAACATATATCATGTCTTTTCCATATGGTAGAAGAGTTTATAATACGCAATTCTCTACCCAACCCATCAATAAGTATTTCAAGTACTTGCTTTCTATAAGGCTCTATTTGGAAATTGTGGAAAGAAAGGGAAGAAGAGGAAAAATAATTAAGATGGAAAATGGGAGAAAAGGAAGGAGAGAAGTTTACTATTTCCGTAACTCTATTTTGTCGTTTAATTTTCTCTTCTTTTTCCCTCGGAAGCAAACAAGGGAAAGGAATTTTTTTTAACTTTCTTTCCTTTTCCCTTTCTTTTCCCACGTTCCAAACAAAGCCTATATAAGAGTTGAATTCATGTAATCTCACTGCACTTACGTTTTCAGCTACGCAATCGTTGAGCCAATTATACTAGTTTTCAATTACTCATATACTCCTCTCTACTATGTTACAAGACTCTGTTATGAATAGAAATCTTCTCATGTGATAATCCCTCGTTGACAAACATCAATATTCATCTGAATGAAGCATATTAATCACATCGCATGACGGTCGACCATTTATCTTCTCTCTAGTATAATTCTATCTTCTCTCTAGTATAATTCTTCTAAGCCTTTTGACCAATATTTGAATCAATCTTATTTTTGTGTAGATATTAATGATACCTTTTTTCTACAAACTAACGGCATCGTTCAATAACATCATGATAGGTGGCACTTCACATTACATGAGAGTCACATACATAACCATAAAGGATTTTCACACGAGAAATTAAAGGATCTTAGTTTTTTTACAACTCAAATGTTCGGGCCAGCTTACGCGCACATCAACAAATTATCTCACCGTCCATTGGCGCCCAATTAAATCAAGGTGTCTTAGTTGGATGGAGATGTTAAACGAGGTTAAATATTCTGTACCGAAAAACCTTATGTACCTTGGTAGTCCGTTTCCGTGCAATTTCAGTGTCTTCCTTGGAAGAGACTTTTGTACAACTTACGGCTGAAAATGCACGGGAACATATATAGCTACAGGCACTTTTTGGTAGAGGTGATATATGGTGGGATGTAGAGAGAGAGAGAGAGAGTGTACAAGGACGTTAAGAGCTCCAGCCTTGAAATGATGGGGAAGAGAAGGCCTTTTCTCGCGAGAGACATAAACCAGGAGAGGCATCTCTTCTGCCTTGTCTTCTTGACTTGCTTCATCAATGGATACATCATTTATCACCTGCCAAAAAACACTTTAAATTTCCTGCACTGTGCAGTCGGATTTATTTTCATAAACATAAATGCACTCCGATTAGTGTGCGATTAACATGATTTTTGACGTAGATAGGTGAGACCAATCAATAATCCATAAAAGTTTGGCACAAAACTAACAAATACGAAAAAATTTGAATAAGGACTAAACGTACACTTTTTCTAAAAGTAAAAAAAGTGTTAGTGGAACGGGGTTTAATATTGTTAATGAGCTCTACGACATTAACGGTTTTGATCATTAAAGTAACCCTGGTACTATGGACCGATAATCCTATAAAGGGACGGCAGACAAGACACTTTTGGCTGATTCCATCCTGTGTTTATTGAGAGCTAGCTTTTTATTATTTATTTTGCTATAAAAAATGGTGAATTTGTCAATATAAGCCACTTTTGCCTAATTCCATCCCGTGTATATATAGTTGAACAGTTTTTAATTGAGGTAACAGTTTATCACTTCTCATACCTCAAGTAGGTATATATCTCCACAGCCTGGGAGGACAATTTTTCGAACTGCGCTTGTTGGGATGCTTTTGTTGGGGATGCAGACAACTTTCAACAACAGAGTTCCGCGACCAGCGCGGAGAGTTCCGCGACAGATAGGCGCACAGTCAGGCTCGCGGCAGGTAGCACGCGACAGGCAGGCTCGCGCCCGGGATGGGCCGTGGGCTGCGACCAAGTTGGTTGGAGGGGTCCAGCTGTCACTTAGGGTTTGCCTATAAATATTAGTTGCTGTATTCATTATTTTTTGGAGCAGTTTGCTAGAGAGCACAGAGAGAGAAAAATTTTAGAGAGGGTTTCTAGTGAGAGAAAGTGCAAGAGAAAACTTTTCTTAGAGAGGAAGGAGAAGACTTGTAATCTTTCGTTTTCTTTCGTTCATAGTGGACTGGTGTGGCTCCCGGGGACGTAGGCAAGTTGCCGAATCTCGTATATTTGTGTGTTCTGTGTTTCTATTCCTCTTTCTCTCCCTTTTCTCTGGTTTATTTTTCTGTGACGATAGTATCCCAAGATCCTGTGTGTTTTTTGTTCGTTGTGAGTCAAGCGCGAGACTCCGATTTCCCAACAACTGGTATCAGAGCCGCGGTTACGGTAAGGGTGTTCAACAGTTTTCCGATTGAAGCTTTTGGGCAGTCCGTATTTTCGAGGGAGCTATGGGTTCAGAAGAAGGGAAATCGAAGATCGAGAAGTTCGATGGATCGAACTTTGCTTTCTGGAAGATGCAGATGGAGGACTATCTGTACTAGAAGGATCTTTATCGGCCGTTGCTGGGTAAAGAAAAGGGGAAGAAAACAGGAGTGTAACGAAGAATGGGATGTTCTCGATCGGAAGGCCAGGGTTGATCCGATTGTCACTCTCAAAGTCTGTCGCGACAATATACTGAAAGAAAAAATCGCGTCCGACTTGATGGACGCGCTCGCGGAGATGTACGAGCAACCATCTGCGGCAAACAAGGTGCACTTGATGAAGAAGTTGTTCAACTTTGAGATGCTTGAAGGAGGTTCGTTTATGAAGCATCTCAGCGAGTTCAATACAATAGTGGATCAGTTGATCTCTGTTGGTATTGAGTTCGACGACGAGGTTCAAGCCTTGTTGATCTTGTCTCAGTTGCCAGAGAGCTGGCAGGGTACAGTTACCGCGGTGAGTAACTCGGCTGGGAAGGAGAAACTCAAACTGAATGATATAGTCAGTTTGATTCTGACTGAGGAAGTTAGAAGGAAATCGCTCGAGGGAGCGTCGGGCTCCAGCGGTTCAGGTTCAGCTCTAAGTTTTGAGCGGAGGGGCAGAGGCCAGACCAGGGGTGGTCAGAACCAGAACACGAGCCGGTCGAAGTCGCGCGGCAAGAAGTCTCGCGGCAAAACACAGGTCCGCGGAATTAAAGGTGAATGCTGGAACTGTGGCCAGGCGGGTCACATGTCTTCAGTCTGCAAGGCTCCAAAGAAGAATAATGGTGAGCAGGAGGCCCACATCGTGCAAGATGCACTTATTCTTTCGATAGACAGTATCACTGAGTCATGGGTGGTTGACTCAGGCGCCTCATTCCACGCGACTGCTAGCAAGGGTGTTCTGAAGAACTATGTAGCAGGCGACTTCGGGCAAGTATACTTGAGCGATGATGAGCCATGTAGTATAGTGGGAATGGGTGATGTGCAGATTGAAACGCAGGGGTTTAAATGGTGTTTGAAGGATGTCAGACACGTCCCGCAGCTGAAGAGAAATCTTGTTTCAGTTGGGCAACTAGAAGCAGCGGGATATACCTCAACATTTACAGAAGACGCATGGAAGGTCTCCAACGGTACCATGGTGGTAGCGCGCGGAAAGAAGGTCAGTACTCTCTATTTAACTTCACATGGGAGACATTCACTTGCCATTGCGGAGGGACTCGCAGGGGTGGTCCCGCGCGAGGACCGCGAAGGTCTCCCAAGGGTGGTCCTGCGCGAGGGTAGGCTCGCGGAAGGTCTGCGGCCAGAGAGCCAAGTGAGTTCAAGTTTGTGGCACGACAAGTTGGGACATATGAGCGAGAAGGGGATGAAGGTTCTGCAGACACAAGGGAAGCTGCCAGTTGAGTCAGTGGATTTTGACATGTGCGAAGACTGTATCTTCGGCAAGCAGAGGCGGGTTAGTTTCCAGAAAAGTGGCAGACCTCCTAAGCCAAACAAGTTGGAGCTTGTTCATACAGACGTATGGGGTCCCGCGCCAGTGCATTCTCTTGGCGGGTCGAGGTACTTTGTTACTTTCATCGATGATCACTCGAGGAAAGTATGGGTCTACTTCATGAAACACAAGTCAAAGGTATCCGAAATTTTCATGAAGTGGAAAGCCAGAGTAGAGAACGAGACAGCTTTGAAGGTGAAGTGTCTGAGGTCAGATAATGGGAAAGAGTATGAACTGGGAGAGTACAAGAGAGCCTGTGCTCTATTCGGGATCCATTTAGAGAAGACTCTTCCAGGAACTCCGCAGTAGAATGGCATCGCAGAGCAGATGAACATGACTCTAACAGAGCGTGCGCAGAGCATGCGGATACACGCGGGGTTGCCTAAACAGTTTTGGGCAGACGCGATCAGTACAGCAGCATACTTAATCAACCATGGGCCATCAGTTCCGTTGAACTTTGGAATACCGGAGGAGGTTTGGAGCGGTAAAGAGGTAAATCTCTCACACTTGAAAGTTTTCGGTTGTGTTGCTTATGTCCACCTCAGCGACAAAGTCAGAGACAAGCTAGATGCTAAGTCACTGAAGTGCACATTCATTGGGTACGGCGGCGATGAGTTTGGTTATCGTCTCTGGGATGAGAAAAATCGGAAGATAATCAGAAGCCGGGATGTCATATTCAATGAGTCGGTGTTGTACAAGGACAGGGATAACAGACAATGCAGTGGGAGTTCTACACAGGATTGCGAGGGTCCCGCGGAGGGTGGTCACGCGAGAGGATCGCGAGTCACACGAGTACTTTAGTTTGGAGGATCTTCCAGAAAGCAATGGGGATGAGTCGAGATCTGACTGGACGGATGAGGCAGTCTCGCGGACAGAGTCTGGGGCAGTTCCAGAGACAGGGTCTAGCTCACCAGTTGTGGCGGTAAGGAGATCAACTAAGGTACCCAAACCTAATCCAAAATACCTTTCGTCGCTGTATTATTTGCTTTTGACAGATAGCGAAGAACCGTCTTGCTATGATGAGGCTTTACAGGTCAGTGACGCTGTGAAGTGGGAACGTGCTATGCAAGAGGAGATGGATTCTCTTCACTCAAATGTGACTTCGGAGTTGGCGAAGCTTCCCGCAGGGAAGAAGGCGCTACAGAACAAGTGGGTATACCACATCAAGCAGGAGAGCGATGGCAGCAAGGGGTTTAAGGCCAGATTGGTTGTAAAGGGCTTTCAACAGAAAGAAGGGGTTGATTACACCGAGATTTTTTCCCCAGTTGTGAAGCTAACCACTATCAGAGTGGTATTGAGTTTAGTGGCTGTTGAAAATCTCTACCTTGAGCAGTTGGATGTTAAAACTGCGTTTCTTCATGGTGACTTGGATGAAGAAATCTACATGAAGCAGCATGTTGGCTTCATTGAGAAAGGCAAGGAAGAGATGGTGTGTAGACTCAAGAAGAGTCTGTATGGATTGAAACAGGCTCCCAGACAGTGGTACAAGAAGTTTGATGGTTTCATGCAGCACAGCGGCTACACAAGGTGCCACGCAGATCACTGTTGCTACCTTAAACGATGTAAGGCGAGCTACATAATTTTACTACTCTACGTAGATGATATGCTTGTAGCGGGGTCTTGTTTACGCGAGATAAACAAGTTGAAGCAACAGTTGGCAGTAGAGTTTAATTTGCTATGAAAGATCTAGGTGCAGCGAAGCAGATACTTGGGATGAGGATCAGTAGGGACAGAACTCAAGGGGTCTTGAAGTTGAGTCAAGCTGAGTATATTGAACGGGTTCTTGAAAGGTTTAATATGCAGAACGCCAAGGCAGTTGGCGCACCTCTGGGAAGTCAGTTTAGACTTTCTGACATGCAGTCTCCGAAGACAGATGCTGAGAAGGAGCAAATGGCCAAGGTACCATATGCCTCGACCATCGGTAGTCTGATGTACGCGATGGTCTGCACGAGGCCGGACATCGCTCAGGCAGTGGGAGTTGTGAGCAGGTTTGCAAGCAATCCGGGGAAGCAGCATTGGGAAGCCGTCAAGTGGATACTGAGGTATCTCCGCGGGACCGCGGATGTGCCATTGTGTTTTGGGAGAGCAGATTTGGTGGTGAGAGGATATGTGGATGCAGATTTCGCGGGTGATCATGATACAAGGCAAAACACCACAGGTTATGTCTACACTTTGGGATCAACAGCGGTGAGTTGGGTCTCGCGTCTGCAGAAGTTGGTAACTTTGTCTACGACAGAAGCTGAGTATGTAGCGATCACTGATCCGCACCCAAGATTGTATAATCTTGGGGGCTTTTATCTTATTATTTGTAGCGTTTCGTCCCTTATTATTTCTTTTTATCGCATTTTGCTCGTAAGGTTTCGTTTTGATGGTTTCAGGTAAAACGTGGTAATTCCGGTGCTTTTCAACGTCAAGGATTCCTCTCGGAAGAATTCCAGTATTCGAGGCCACGTGGCAGTACCCCGTCAAGTTCCGTCGGGTGATTTTTGGAGAGCCAAGGAAGCGTCGGGCCGTTGCCGGGCTGTGGGAGCAAGCATACAGAAAATCAACTTTCTGCCAGTCATGAACCGGTACAACCAAAACCATGTACCGGTTCATGGGCCCCAGAACTTGAAGCTTTGAAGATTTACCAAGGTCATGAACCGGTACAACCAAAACCATGTACCGGTTCATGAGGCGAATTTCTGTCCGATCTTGGCTACTTTTTCACCTTTTTACTTTTTGGATATTTTGTTTGTCTCTACTTTTAGGATATTTTTAGAGAGAGAGAGAGCCCCTTTTTAGTCTTCCCTTCCCACTCTCTCCCTCATAACTCATCTTTGTCTCTCTCTCTTAATTTCTAGTTATTTTCTTCTTCCTCCATTAAAGCCCTTTTCAAGCTTTTCAAGCTTCCATTTCACTAGTAAGTTGCTAGCTTTTGTCTTTTTCTCGTGTATTAAAGTTGTAGCTACGGTTAAGGTGTTCAATAATATCAAGTTTATTTCCGTTTTCGTCGGTTAAAAGTTATGTCTCGTTTTTATGCTTTGTCTTGTCTTTTAGCTATGTGTGAGTAGTTTACTGGCTAAGTCTCGGGATAATCTTTCCCGAGGACTTAGGTTGTTATTTGGTTCTCGAGCCATCGGGCTTTCAAATCATGATTTCCAGAATAGAGCTTTATTTGCACTTTCGGTCTAAACTAGGGGTGTTAACCCCTTGGTAACGAGCTTAGTCAAGCGGTCTTGGCAAGTGACTTACCGAGGCCTAGTGGCCTCCTTTGTGTTCGATAAATGTTAAAAACAAGTTAGTTCGCCTCCGGGAAATCACATTTTATATTAAACGTAGTCTTTTTAAGTTAAATCTTCCGGGCGTGAGCGCGCGGTCGTGACTCTCGCCTGAGTTATAATCGAGAACCGGTAACGGCCTTCGTCAAGGGTTAGAAGACCCCGAGACTTGCCTCTTTAAGTTAATCGAGCGTTAATCTAGTTTTCGTTTAAGTCATTCCGTTCAAAGTAAAACCGAGTTAGCCGTCTTCAAGGCTACAATCCGTTACTTACAAACCTACAATCCGAATCAAGCTAGAATCGAATTCTCTGTGGGAACGATCCCGGATTTCCGGATACTATGCTACTGATGACCTAGCCCTACGCTTCGGGTGTTTCAACCTTTTATTGGAAAGCAAGGTTTTATCGTAAGCAGTCACGGAGGCCGCTAAGGAGATGATTTGGTTGAAAGCTTTTCTGGGTGAGTTGGGATTCAAGCAGGAGAACAGTGTTCTTTTCAGTGACATCCAGAGTGCTATACACCTTGCGAAAAATTTGGTATTTCATGCCAGAACGAAGCACATCGATTTGAGGTACCATTTCATTTGCTCACTTTTGGAAGAATGGGAACTGTTACTGGAGAAGATTTTAGGGAGCCAAAATCCGGCAGATATGTTGACAAAGTCGGTCACCATCGAGAAACTGTTGGCCTTCGCGCATGAGGAGTTGGAAGGCTGGAGTCGCAACAGGAGGGGTGAAGTTCACTACGTCCGCTATTGATTGAGGTTATTGATTTTGGTTTGTTTCGGTTATCTTCAAGTGGGAGATTGTTGGGGATGCAGACAACTTTCAGCAACAGAGTTCCGCGACCAGCGCGGAGAGTTCCGCGACAGGTAGGCGCGCGGTCAGGCTCGCGGCAGGTAGCACGCGACAGGCAGGCTCGCGCCCAGGATGGGCCGTGGGCTGCGGCCCAAGTTGGTTGGAGGGGTTCAGCTGTCACTTAGGGTTTGCCTATAAATATTAGTTGTTGTATTAATTATTTTTTGGAGCAATTTGCTAGAGAGCATAGAGAGAGAAAATTTCTAGAGAGGGTTTTCTAGTGAGAGAAAGTGCAAGAGAAAACTTTTCTTAGAGAGGAAGGAGAAGACTTGTAATCTTTCGTTTTCTTTCGTTCATAGTGGACTGGTGTGGCTCCTGGGAACGTAGGCAAGTTGTCGAACCTCGTATATTTGTCTGTTCAGTGTTTCTATTCCTCTTTCTCTTCCTTTTCTCTGGTTTGTTTTTCTGTGACGATAGTATCCCAAGATCCTGTGTGTTTTTGGATCATTGTGAGTCGAGCGCGAGGCTCCGATTTCCCAACAGCTTAGTTAGACTTTCCGTCTTTGCAATAATCAATAATATGACTACCGATCGAAATAAATAAATAAATATCTCAAGTAGGGTATCAGTCATAAAGAAAAACCTACTCGAAATTTACTCCAAAAGTATAAAATATCACCTCGACAACCGCAGTATGATCTCGATTGACAACGATGATTGAATTTTGCCTAATCCTCATCACGCGACTCTTGAAATTCTCGTATTTTTCCTGCACCATAATCAAGAACTTCATCGTACACGACTCTTTTATATTTGAAGGGCTAAATTCAAACTACTATAAAGTTAATTTTAAATTAAGGGGCCAAAATAATAAAATCTTTTATAGAGATGGAAATTGAAATACATTGAGAGCGAAAAAAAAAAAGTTTATTTAGGTAATTGTTGAATTTCGAACAATATTGCCCGCTCTTCTCTATTTTCTCTTCGTGTGTGTGTTGCAGAAACTATTTTTTTTCCTCGTGTTCTTTGTAATTGGTTTCATTATTATTTCTGTTTCTCAGTTTCGTGATTTTCTATACCAAATTCTCCATACAAACTGCTTAGTAAATACTTAGAGTCTGTTTGTTTGACCAGATCGATATGAGCATCGAACTGAATCCTTTGTTCAATGGAGTTACGTAACCGGATTAAGCATGCATCATATAATGATCTCCCAGACAGTGTGATGTACAAACAATATCTTGAGCTTTATGACTAGTAGTTCGATCAATAGAATATTTGATGAAATTATTTATTCGTTCATTATCATACCTCTTTTTAAACAATGTGGTATTTAAGGGGAAAAATGTAATTTAAGGGTATGAGGGAAACAGTGAACCTACCTTAACTCTTTCCCTATCAGCCATGAATTCACTACCCGAAGAACTCTCAGTATTACCCTCTTCTCCAAGAAAATAAGCCTCAGGGCATCTGGTTTTAATCCCATATGCCCTACAAAAGGGCACCCAATAGCCCTTAGCAAATCTCCAAGCCTCCTTCATGGCTTCCAAAGTCACAGAACAACCCCCATCATCTGAAAGGTACACGTGGAGCTTATCCGGTGGGTAGTCCAGAGCGATTGCTGATATAACTGTGTTCATCACCTTTTTTTTTAAATCAGCAAAAGTTAATATTATTAGAATAATCAGATTAACACAATTATAATAGTAGAAAATAACCATCTTTTTCATGGCATATTCGTTATGCGTTTATGGACATATATATATATATATATACAACATTCTAATCAACGTCGTCACCTCCAAAGTAGGCTCTTTACTCGGATCCGCAGTGCATATGAACACGTCAACGGCAGGTAGTTCTATATTTTCCGGCAACCTTTCCGGAAAGACGGTCCGGGTAACAGTCCGGAACCGATAAGCTTGGCCCAAGAACCATATGAAAGAGAGTATGAGTTCACCGGTGAAGACTAAAAGGCATGAAAAGGAAGTTGGAAGGTTACTAGGTTTGGTGGTTAGGAAGAAAGAAGCAATTCTGTAGTAAATCAGGGCTATTAGTGCTGTGGAGTGGAGGAGGGTGTGTGATCGGTTGATAATGGAAGATGATTTCTGAACATGGGAGAGGTGTAGAGGAATGGTAGTGTTGTCCATTAATTATTGCTTCTCCTTTCTCTCCCTTTTCTCCACACTTTGAATGTCTATCCATTAGCATGTGTTTGGGTATATATGCATAAAAAAACTACGATATTGGAGCCAGCTCAGCTCCACGCGGTACTATTCCAGGGAGGGAAAATCAGAATTTCGTAAACGCGGGGCCGAACTATAAACAAAATTTTGAAATTTTAAAGTTTGGAAATCTAATAGTTTGATTGGTTTAGGTTTTGGAGGAGGTTTTTAGGTAGTAGATGGAGAGAGGTAAAAAGAGGAACGAGATAAATAATTGAAGGAAAAACTTATAGGAGACCGTGGCGCAGAAGGAGAAGTTGGGTTTTGGGACCCAAAACGAACACATTTTTAAAGGATTTAAATGTCTTTATAACACTCAATATAACATACAATATCTAGGTGTTCTTATCAAATACTAAAAAATAACTAATATTAATATTAAAGTTTTTATAAAAAAAACCTGAACCAATACGGGGGCCGTGGCCCCCATATGCCCACACCTAGATCCGTCTACTATCCACCATACCTCTCCAAAACGTTCAATTCTGTACATCTAGCAAAAAACGTCAGTGAAGAAAATGTCGGTTAGATTAGCCACCATTGTACAAATATTAAACCACTTGTCTAAGATGGACAGTTCATGTTTTAAATCATGTGGACCGCTCACTTATAAGTACATTTTGTTCATGCAACTGTCCATACTCGATCAAGCTAATCTTGTTTCACGGACGTGCTTTGTGAGACGTTTGGAATGAACGGTTTGAATCATCATTGCAGGCCCATCATGAGACCGAAAGTGGAGATTTGGAGGAGCATATGCATGAGGTGGATAGTGTTCGGGCTTTGTTTATGCGCCCCACGGCTAATTTTGAGATTCTGAATTTATTGATCAGATCAACAAATCTCTAGCATAGTGATAGCTCTATAAAATTTTTACAGAATAGCCATAGTCGAGTAACTTAAATTTTGTCAATTCCAATATATAATCACATATAAAAATCTAATAAATTGGCGGTGTTGCGCGCCTAGGAAAAGCACTTACTGATATTGGATTAAGCTAATTTGTTGCATGAATCCGTAAAAAAATAATTGAATAGTGAGCAGTTAGAACATCTTTGTGGGATCAGAAATAGACCGCACGAAAAATCAAACAATCATTAATCATCTTGCCCATTTAATAGGTACCAATCAAGGGCCAACAAGAGCACAAAAAGGAGATTCATTTCAAGCAGCAAAATGGCACCGTCGATGGGCCAGCAGGCTCCCCAAATCCGAGTGAAAGATGCAAGGTGGGATTTAGTGCAAATATAGTCTCTTCGGAGACATTCGTTAAAATTGTAACGATACAGAGAAGATTTGGTGCAAATATAATGTTCAATAGTGTATTTTAGATTTAGCATATGCAAATCATGATGTGTATATTAAAATTAGGGAGAAGGACTCGATCATCAAGCAAAAAATAGACGTGCCATGACCTTACTGACATAATTATTCAGTATGGCCTCGCTCAATTTTATCTGTTCCGAATTTAAGTAGTTCAGAACGTACGTATTTTAAAGATTGCCAATTCTAAAAATGAATTTTAATGATGCTTTCAAGCTCGCACACACAATGGTTGTTTTGTGACTTATGTCACGACACTTGCCCTAACTTAATTTTTGAAGGCTGCTGATTTTGGCACTCTCTTTTTTGTTAACGGCACTTCCCTGCAAGTGTATTTTTGGTGCAAAAATATACCTATAAAAAAGTAACATTAACAAAAAAGAAAGTGCCAAAATCATTTCTTTTTTTTAATAGAAAATGGCAAATTCTAGAAACAGGCAAAGAGCAGCCCAGAGTGGCTCTCACGAGCTAAATAGTGCACTAAAAAGGACAGCCCTCTGTCGCCAGTTCCAAAGCAACGACAGGCTTTCTCTCCAACTTGCCGAAGTGATGTGAATTGAGGTAGATTTACAAAATTAACCCTGTCACCCTTTTTCCCTAATTTGGGGTGGACCCTCATCCCTTTTGGAATTATTGTTCGGAAAAAAGAGTGGACCCCCTCGTCTTACTTCAAAGAATTGTTGATAAAATAAAATAAGAGAATTGATATGTACACCTTCTTCTTTTTTTGTTATTCACACTCTTTTTTTTATTTTTGTAACAAAAAAAGAAATGTGGATAATAAAAAATGAAGTGAAAATATCAATTCCCTAAAATAAAATAATGAGGGGTGTTTTTCTGAAAGAAAACTATGGTACACTATTTTGGACACATTAAATATGCGCCAAATGTATGGGACCCATTTTGAAATCTTACACAAATTATCTAAGCCGTTTAATTTATTTGTTTAAAATAACTTTCGATAATTGTTGTAAAGATCAACTTAATAAAGTATCGGTAAGGGCTTAATTTATTCATTCATTTTTGTAAAGAAAAAGAGAGGGGGCTTGTCCTAGATGATGATAAAGAGGAGAGGAATTTCTGCAGTTAGAAGGTGAGTTATGTTTTTCAGTTTTCCGGAAATGATAGAGCCACCGCATGGATGATTTGAACCGTTCAATAATTTAAATAAAAAATTGAGTGGACCCGAAAAAATCAATTCAACCTGATATGTGTAGATACTCGATCCAATTTTTTCATTTTTTCCAATTTTTCAAAATGAAAAGATTGGATCGAAAACTTGCACATATCAGATCGAGTTGATTTTACATAGGGCCATCCATTTTTAAAAAAAAATTATTGAACGACTTGAATTATCAGTGCGGGGCCTGGAGTAGACCCCACACGACATACGGTGGCTCTATCATTTTTTATTTTTTGGACGGCAAGTAGAAACAGCAGAAAAAGACTTGGCTACGTCATTGTTGTAGAGGAGAGAGAGGGAGAGGAGATGAGTCGCATGGACATGGGTAGAAAACATAAATGCTAGAGGCACATCAGTTTTGCCACACCTCTCTCACATACAGATGGGTCCTACTGAAACGGGCCTCACCTGTATGTGAGAGAGGTGTGACACAACTGATGTGCCTCTAGCACCTCTCGAGTAGAAAAACCAATCCCAAATATATAAAAAAACATGACCCACCTGTATGTGAGAAGGGATGTAGCTGAGGTGTGGAACAACTAATGTGCCTCTAGCACCTCTCGGGTAGAAAAACCGATCCCAAAAATATATATATATTGTGTTGCAAAAGTAAGGGATAAATAGTCATTTAACCCAAAATGGCCAGTGACAAAAAGCTCTACAATACAGTGGCACGTGAATTCAACTAATGGGAGAAAGTACAATATCGTACGGCTCCTGGACGTGTTCAAATTGTATTTTGCAAGGGTTTTTTTGGAAGCCTACCAATATCCAAGAATAAGACAAATTTTAGACATAATGAAATCTTCCATCTGCGGTGGGTCTCACTAGTCGACAAAATGGAACACTATGACCATGTTCATTTTGGAATTTTAGATTTGGAATTCTCTCTTTAGGCACGATCCGTAATAAATTTTCTCTCAGTTATTACTCTCATTTATCCAAAATCCCAAAACGAATATGGTTTGTGTCTATCACTTGTATCTACATTAGAATTGACCTCTGTATTTTATTTTTTATTTTTTTGATCCGCTAGAATTGACCTATGTGGATAGGAAAACCATATGCTTCGATTCACCAAATGAATGGAACAAGGGGAGATGGATCCACCGACAATCTTGTAGGACACTTCCTTAGTGCACTCTGCAGGGCACGTCAAAGCAGTTAACAAGTGTATTGAATGATCCGGATTTAAAATAACTCTTTTAACAAAGTTCATTTTTTAAATTTGAATTGTTAAAAACAAGGGGAGATGGATCCAACGACAATCCTGTAGGACACTTCCTTAGTGCACTCTGCAGGGCACGTCAAAGCAGTTAACAAGTGTATTGAATAGTCCGAATTTAAAATAACTCTTTTAACGAAGTTCATTTTTTAAATCTGAATCGTTAAAAACACTCGTGAACAACCGCGATTATACCCCTGCGTGATGCACTACAAAAAAGTGCCCTGCATGATTTATGTCCCTAGGGTGGACCATTAATTTATAACTTTTTTTTTTGGGTAAACTCCATTAATTCATAACTTGTCAATTGATGTGTCACTAATTTGGTTTAAATGTTTCAGTATGAACCACACAAATTATATTCTTCCAGTACCTGCTATGAGCAAAGACGCTCAGAGTTGTCCACAAAAAGTTGTCTAACTTTTTTTAGATATATGCCGATAAAATTAAATTCATTCATAAAGATCCCATCAAATAAGAGAAAATTGACTGTATGAGCATAATTTGTTTTTCCATCGCTAAAAATGCAAGAAAAGTGATTTTAAATTTTCAGATTTTTGTCACAATGCATGTTCTTAAGATTTTATCTTTCTCTTTATTTATGTGCCATAATTCATCAAATTGCTTGACACCAAATTAAAAAAACTCATTGAAATCTTTAATTTAGTTTCAAGAAATTTTAAAAAAATTATGCACAAAAGTAGCTTGTTTTTTTTTAATTCAAAAATTACATATCATCTAGTAATGGTTTATCTTTTCAAGATGGCAGGAGGATGACTAAGGTTTGAACTACCTCACGCGGATGTCAATTAATTTCGCGGGTATTAATCACATTGTCCACTAACAGAGGCCCAGTTAAAGCTGGGTTCAAGTCTATCTAAATTTGTGCCACAAGAGTAAATAACACGAGTTAACACCAGTGATTCCAAACCTAAGACCTACGTATGGGGAAAAAAATCCTAAGTTCTAGGCCTTGAACATCAAGCCAATCGAGACTTAGAATTGGGTCATATTTCTCTTACAAAAAATGAAATGTCTATTCTTTGAAAATGGACGTTGGATTTTTGTGAGACCACTGTGATTCGATAACGCGCCCCTCTGTAATTTGAAACGTTATTGTCCTATAGGGCACTGTCACTCTTTCTTCTGTCCAAGCATTTGGACCACAGTAAAGAGTGAAACCATATTTATCACCTAGGGTTTCAGTAGTCAAGAAGTCCAAGATTTGGAACGTACGTCTTCTCGAATTTTGCCCTCGTGTGAAGTTCCGTTATGTTCCACTAGTTCTTGATGGGGCGGTAGAAGCACTAGTTCTTTGGTCCTTTCCGGGATCCGCAGCAGGTCTGAATTTCCTATATTGGAAGACTGTTATGCCTAGTTACCCTGTCTCCGAAAAAAGTTTCCATACAACGGTTATTTGGAACGCTCTCTCACATGATAAATGACACGCAGATGTAATTGAATCTATTGGGCCCCATGTATGTGTGGGTCCCACCCCATGTGAGACACCCCCACACTCTCACGTCTCCAGTTGTGGCTCTGAAAATAGTCAGAAGAAATGGTTCGATCCTGAAATTAAGAATGTGAGAGAGACCGTTAGAGAGAGAGTCTTTATCTTTGATTGGCCATGCCAATTGAGACAAAAGGGTTTGGAGAGAGAGAGAGAGTCTTTTATCTTTGATTGGCCAATTGAGACAAAAGGGTTTGGAGAGAGAGAGAGAGAGAGAGAGAAAGAGTTTATCTTTGATTGGCCAATTGAGACAAAAGGGTTTGGACCATATAGATAAGTGTCCTTTGATTTCCTTTAATTTCCTTCTAAATTTGTACAAGTGACAAGTAATCTATTCTTAATAATTAATGTAGGCTCGAAATCTAAACCTAACAAATATGGGCAGATGTTTTCCACCACACGATACCCTTTTGCCCTCGTTCTCAAGTCATTTTCTCATTATTTGTGTGGCCTTTGAACTTGTTACTCACATGGCTATTCAAATATGGGAAAGCATCCTGGTTGACAAATGAATTACCACCCGAGGTGGTAGCTTGGTGCCCATAGGTTCGAGTCGTGATGACTGATGGCGATGGTGAGATCCAAGTCTAATGTGGCTCTTCGATCACCGATTGCGTGTCTTTCAAAGGCCAGAGTTTGGAGACTACTGACTACCGGGCCGTGGTGGTGATGTTTGTTCAGCTCAATGGATGTCACGCTTTTTGCATTTCATGGCCACTCCCTTCGGTTGGGGTTGATGGTTGTCAAGGGCGTCGATTGATCCACGGTGATTTCATCGGTATTCGGAGGACACGTGTCCGAATAGTTGCAGTTATGCCTTGTGTCTTGATGCTTGATTATAACAACTACTAATTTGAATTTTTGCATAGACAATCAACTATGATCGGCTCCAATCATTTGCTCAAGAATTCGTTTTTTGCTCAAAAAGGCTGTGCGCCGAGAAGTTACTGAAGCATTCGTTTTTCAAGCCAAGCATTTGGACCACAGTAGAGAGTGAAACCATATTTATCACCAAGGGTTTCAGTAGTCAAGAAGTCCAAGATTTGGAACGTACGTCTTCTCGAATTTTGCCCTCGTGTGAAGTCCCGTTATGTTCCACTAGTTCTTGATGGGGCGGTAGAAGCACTAGTTCTTTAGTTCTTTCCGGGATCCGCAGCAGGTCTGCATTTCCTATATTGGATCGCACTCAAAGGAAGACTGTTATGCCTAGTTATCCTGTCTCCGAAAAAAGTTCAATGCAATGGTTATTTTGCAACGCCCTCTCACAAGATGTGGGTCTCATGTATTTGTAACGATCCCGATTTTTGATAAATAAAAATTTCGTTAAATATTTGAATTTTATTTTAATTACTTGGATTACTTTTAAAATTCCTTTTTAATTTCTAATAATCCGTCATAATTAGATTTGAGACTTTTAAAATTACATCTTTTAACACCGGGCAATATAGTCATTTTCTAAAGACAAGTATGCGTATAAAAGCACTTGTATATTTTCCTAGTAAGTTAATAAAACCTTTAAAATTATATTTCTTGGCTAGAAATCCTACGTGGCATGTAGAATTAGTTTCCAACCGATTAGTTGAGGGAACCAAACTACCGATTCACCTAGTTACATTTCCCTAACCTTAGGTGGACCTTTTTGACCATCTTTGAGCCTTATGAACCCCTTACTAACCTATTAAACCAATAGACCATTAGAAGTAATCATTTTACCTTATGTTTTGTCATTTCAAGCCATATGTGTCATTTTTCTTGACCTTTGGATAATAATTGTTAGGAGAAATTTTACCCCTTGGGTAATAAAAATTAGTCATGGCCTAATCTCATCATTATGCTTCAAAGAGAAGCAACCATAGCCTTGCCATGCATGCCACCCTAGACTAATAGCCCTAACCCTATTTAAGTTACTTTCCTAGATTCACCAAGCACATGTATACTTAATAGTCTATTATCCTTTTAACCATTGGTTAATAATTGCTAGGGAAATTTTTATCCCTTGGACAATAGAAAATTTGTCTTGCCAATAAAGACTTAGATTGGTAAGACTAGTCACTTAGGTACTTGAAAAATAGGAAGTCATTATTTTGCTTCAAAAAAAAAAAAGGTAAAACTAGTCTTGCCATGCATGCAAGTCTAAGAACACTAGCCTTAACCCTAAATTGTCCAACAAAATTATATTTCTAAATTTTCTTTAAGCTTATAGGAGTATACCCCTTGGATAAAAATTTCCTAGGAAACTTTTAACCCTTGGTCAATAAGTTCACTCTTGGAAACCTTAGCCTTAGTCATCACCTAATTCTTAGACTAATAAGACTACTTGTACTCAAGCATGCATATATGGATATTTATACCCATAGTTTAGGCTAGACAAGGCTAAAACACTTCATGAAAGCCTAGAAGTGGAAAAGACAAGTCATGGAAGGATTGGCATGCTTAATTGGGCAATTTAATGGAACAAAAAAACAAAAAAAAAGAGAAAAAGGGAGAGGGAGAGAGAGGCCGGTTGGAGAGGGAGAGAGGTGGAGTGTGTGCATGTGTTTTGTACTCTTGAACAAGCTACCTTTAGCCCTTAAGCCTAAACCCCTTTTGACAACCCATTTTTAGGTTACTTTAAACATAAACCTAGCTCATCATTTTGTTTATTCTTGCAAGCAAGCTATTCAAGGACATGACTAAGCCAAAAACCCCTCATGATGACCTAGACTTTGAACCAAATTAGATGGCAAGGCATAGCATGCCTTCAAGCATGAAAAGACAAGCCATACCTTTCAAAAATTGCCCATTGGACAATAATTGTTAGGGAAAAATTTATCCATTGGATAATAAGCCAAGTTTTGCTATAAATAGCACCCCACCTTGGCCATTCAACTCACACCTTCACCCATTCAACTTCTCTCTCTAAGAAAGTCTAGTATTCCTCCTTTGTTCTTACTTTGTTCTTAGTGTTCTTGAGTTTCTTCTTGAGTTCTTCAAGAAACTCATCCAAGACCGCCACTCGACCACCCTTTCGATTCAAAAAGTCTAGTAGTTTTAGTCAAGAACTAGTTTCGAGAGAAACCTTTCTCTTTCGAAGCTACCGGAAGCCTACCGTAGGAAGTTACTCCGTCTGACGTACTTACTTTTTCCGTAGCCGTACCTACCGCCAAGAAGAACGGTAGATTAATCTTAAAAGGAAGGGGAGTATGTTGAGAATACTGACTTTATTTTTATGTGTTGTTTTGAACTTCCTTAAAAGAAAGAAAGAACGGATTTTTTTTGAAATATTAACTTGATTGAAAGTATTCGTATTTTGATCTTTAAAATGATTATAAGCTTGTGTACATGATTGCTTGCATTACTTGTGGTTGTTTAAGAAAGCATAAGTGATTATCACTCCAAGGGTGTCCGTACATGTGGCGTTATGCTTCTAAGTGGGTTTGTACATGCTAAGTGATATAGAGTTGGATGATCTTGCTAGTTTAGTTTCAAGATTACAATGAATGATTTATGATTTTGTCATAAGAAGTCCTGCCGCGAAGTCTATGCATGAGAACGAGACACAAAAACCGAGAAAGTTAGAAACATGACACCTAGGGTGTGTTTAAAGGCGTTGACTTGGTAAAATATTTTTGAAATGACCAGTTGTGGAAATCATTATGTGAGTTTTGTGTGTGTGTGTGTGCCAATGGGAACCCGGTGCGGCGGAACCATTGTGAGGATACTCGGGAACCCGGAACGGCGGAACCGAGGTTGTTTGTGTGGCTTGGTTATCCGTGGAGAGGAGCCAATGCTAATGTGTGCCAATGGAAACCCGGTGCGGCGGAACCATTGTGAGGATACTCGGGAACCCGGAACGGCGGAACCGAGGTTGGGTGTGTTAAAAACGGATTTGTTTTTGAAATGTTGATTTGGAAATGAAAAGTGAAAAGGTGACACGGTCTACGACGAGTCGCGTAGGAGAAATTCAGAAAAGTCATGGACACCAACGATAGTTAATAGTGAATGTGGATGTGTCATTGTTAACTGTTTTATTAGATAAGCATGTCCTGTGTAGATAACATTATCTATATGATTCATTGTTTGTAAGTTATGGGTTAGCGGGTATGGGATTATTCTACTGAGCTTTTGTAGCTCATGGTGTTACCTTTGGTGACCCTGACATATTATATCGGTGGCGACGCTGGTATAATGTGTCAGACTTTGTAGATGATCAAGGTGAACAGTACATCTTGGAGGCTTTCAGAGCCAAGGAGCTGGCTAGGATGGAGGAGAAGACGGAGCCGTAGATAGGAACCCTAGATTTTCCTTCCCTTATGTAATGAAAGCACTCTGATGGGAATTATGATGTAATAACGAGCCAGACTCTATTTAGAAATTCAATAAAATTGTCCTTTTAACGTACCCGGAAATTGGGGGCGTTACAGAATGGTATCAGAGCTCTAGGCTCAACACTCGGCCATGGGTAGAATGGGTAGACCATAAGATAGTTTGACCGTTGCACAAACGAGAATTGAGTTTAAGTTTACCGTCCCAAATTGGGTGGAATTCTGTCAAAACAATCTTCGGATTGAAGCAAGGTGTGGAAATTGGCAGTACCACCGAGCTGGGGATTCCCGAACAATTGGATGATGACTTAAATCAATAATCGAATGTGGAACCTAGAAATTCCAAAGTTTCCTTAGCGCTAGTAAAACTCTTTCTCAAAACGTTACTAATTGGGGTTTAAACTCTGTCTTTCCTTGTAGATAAACCACTTGGATCACCTAGTCAACTTATTGGCTGGAGCTCATCAACTCAAGATCGCCCTAGAAACCATGACAAATCAACTAGTGAAACACCCTGACTTTGTTGCCGCCCTACTCACAGAAAAGCGAGATTTCGCAAAGGTACAGCAAAATACCCCCATCCCTGTGGAGGAGGACCCTTGGTTCCCTGAAATGTTCCTAATCCTATATGTCTTCCGTGAATTTTTTGGTGTCCTACCCCCAATGGAAAACTTTGAGAATGGAGATGGGGAGGAGAAAGTCGATGGCGATAAGGACGCCGATGAGGTGACTAAGGAAGAAAACCCTGTAAATGAAAGGAATCTCGAGGAGGACGAGGTCCTAGAGGACCTGTGAAAACCAAGGATACCATTAGGTGCCCTTAAATAAGATCTAGCAACAGTTGTAGTCCTTCGGGATGTAGGATGTTGAAGATTTGGATCACCGTTGTATGTTTGGTATTTCCTAAGTTGTACTATTGCTATGCTTGATAATAAAAGCCTTATTTCGTTTACTACTAGTCCTTATATGCTGCTTTTAGTACTTGATCATTGTTTACGTGCATACTTGTATCTTAAATCTTATGCCTATCCGCACGCGATTCCCACCTCGCCAGTAGAATAGTCTTAGGATAAGATCCCGAGAGTCGTAGTCGCACTTATGGCACACTAAGACAAATCAGACCACGTAGGAGTATGTAGGATTTTTTTCAACTTGTACTAGGAAGAATCTTATGTCTTAACTTGTCTTTTGTAGTAGAACTCTATGCTTATAAATGTAATTTTCTGCTTATCTATGAAAAGCATGCTTTATTTTAGGGTACTATCGCATACTACCCTTTAAGCTATTTTTATTTACTAGTTCGTTGAGGAAACGTTCTTGGATATATATTTTCCCACGCCTCTTAAGGAACGAGAGCAGAACCTAGCACCGAGTGCCGAGCACAACCCCATTCGGCGCGGCAAAACCGCACCCTCCAAATTTCAAAAATTCAAAATTCAAAATTCAAAACCTTTCCCTCCTCAACACACCTTTTTCGCCCCTATATATATCCCCCCACCATTTTCCATCTCTTCATCTCCTTCACCATCCCAACCTCTCCAAATCACTATCATACCGAGCCATGGCAAATCGACGACGAGGATTTCCGGAAGATGCCGTGTTCCAAGGAATCGAGCGAGCCGAACTAACCATGTCGATCCAAACTCTATGGATGCAACTCTTCATCTTCATCTTGTTTTGCGCGGTACTTACAATAAGCATGCCGTGGTGGTTCGCCAGGAATGACCATCTCAACACCTTATGGTACTGGGCTCTCGTTGTGGCTGTCGCACTCGCAGCTATCATAAAAGAGTACGAGCGTCGTTGGCACCAAGCTTTCAATGAAAGATGGTAGGATATCCCGGCACAGGCGAGGCAGGGTAGTGGCACCGTAGCCATTATCATCTATTTTCTTACATTTCTTGTATCTGATGATGCCTTCAGGCGAATAAGATGTTGATCTTATTTTATCTCGAAGTTTTAACTGCTTTTGGCTTTAGGAAGGGAGCTCGAATTGCAAAAGGAAAATTGTTTTAGTAGGCTTAAACCTTTCCCCTTTCGATTTTTATTCATAGTTGGTGAATACACGCCGCGGAGTAGGATACGAAAACGAAGAATCCTCAAACACCGTAAGAATCCTCAGAATCATAAACCGACAAAGAAAAGGCGTGGAACTGTTCAAGGACTGCAGACGCTAACTACCTACATCGAACGCAAACCGAGAACACTTAGAGCAAAGAGTTCGTTTAGGTTAGGAATGCTCGAAGGGAACGACAATTACTTTCGCTGACTAAATCTTAGCAGAAAGCATATCTTAACCCGCTAGTCGTATCGGTACCGTTTTCCAACTACATTGCTTCTCTCAAATCTCGATTGAAATCGGCATCCTTGGGAAAGAAACCCACATTGCTTCAAATAATGAAATCATCCTTACGACACTTATTGACAAGAGTGGCGTAATCTTGGGTATCTTTTGTGACCCAACCTTATTGGCCAAGCGATTCGACTCAGCAGTACACCCTACGGTGATACTGATCCAACCATCATCACTTTGCTAGAAAACCTTTCACTATCCCTTGAATTTTTCGTATCTCCTTGATATTGATCTCCTGAATTTTGAAGCTTGAAAATTTTAACAACCATTTTCTCTTCCGATACAACTTTATTGGCACTTTCGATAAAGACCGGCAATGCCATTTGGTGATTTGTCCATTCGATCACTAATATCTATTCCACTTCGTCCATAATCAATAAATTCGGATTATCCCTGGATGATATTCAAAATCATTTAAACTCCCTGTCTCACTCACACAAAACGATCCTTCAAGTATCAACTCTTTCGATTGTTTGAAACTAATTTCCTCAGAAGATGGATACTTTCCCTTGAACTAACCGGGTATTATCAACTCCCTATCAAAAGCTTGCACTACTTGAGGGCAGCTTAAATCAGTCATTCTCATCCCAACATCTAGTATTATCTTGACCTTTGAAAATTTGTTTTCAAGATTGTCATACCTCTGAAACTACTGTCGGAAGTCGACGCTAACAAAGACTTGTTTTCCCTTACCGTAATGGTTCTTTCAGTGCCTTGGATAAAACTCTTAGAATATCAGTAGGCCTGCTAATCTTCGATTCTTCCCGGATGAGGATAGAGTATTTAGGTTTCACAATTTCGAATTGATTCTGCTCAAGTTGATCCATTGTTTTAGATGGGGTCTAAAATCGTTAAATGGGGTAGCATGCTGATTCGACAGGGACATGCCAAGGAAATGTTTGTAGGGAACGAGTCCACATGAAGATTTGATAGAAGTTTTGCATTTAGCGTTGGTATTACGGTGGAAGCTTCATCAAAGGCGTACAACGAGGCAAATTGTTCGACGGCTGAAGCAACTTCAACCCCGACTTGTTAAGCAAGTGATGAGACTTAATTCGATTAACGAACGTATAAAAGATTGTGAGAGATGCCTGAGACGTTGTCGTGCTACTTCGAAATACTTCGAGGACCTGCCAGAGCCTTTAGACGGTGGCCGCATGGTGCCTAACTGTTTTGTGGGTTACCAGAATATTGAATCTTGCTTAGATCGCTGATAGGCTTAAAACATGCCTATAGAGTCATTTTTTATTTGCAGAGGCGTTTCTTTCGTTCCTTGACATCCAATCATTTCGAGCCCAGTCAGCACTGCAGGGGTACCTATATCCGTGTAGCATATTTTTACTTCTCATTCCCTTCCAATTGAGAATCTACCCTTTGAACGGGGAGGTTCATCCTAAACTGTTTATCGCTGCATACCTACATAGGGCTAGAAACTGAACCCTCAAGATCGCTCTTAAACCTACCGTCGCTCTAGGAAGGAGAATAGCCATCAACCTAGTCTACGGAAGTTACGAGTTGACGATATCTGACGAATGACAAAGATGAGCACCTCAACGTCACGCTAGTAAGGGAGTGAATGGCAACGTACTTCTATTTTAAGGGGGATAGACGATGATTCAAGGACCGGTATAGCAACTATGTCTAATCCGTAGTCACGCGCCAATTTCGAGGACAAAATTATTTTAAGGGGGATAGATTGTAACGACCCCGATTTTTGGTAAATAAAAATTTCGTTAAATATTTGAATTTTATTTTAATTACTTCGATTACTTTTAAAATTCCTTTTTAATTTCTAATAATCCGTCATAATTAGATTTGAGACTTTTAAAATTACGTCTTTTAACACCGGGCAATATAGTCATTTTCTAAAGACAAGTATGCTTATAAAAGCACTTGTATATTTTCCTAGTAAGTTAATAAAACCTTTAAAATTATATTTCTTGGCTAGAAATCCTACGTGGCATGTAGAATTAGTTTCCAACCGATTAGTTGAGGGAACCAAACTACCGATTCACCTAGTTACATTTTCCTAACCTTAGGTGGACCTTTTTGACCATCTTTGAGCCTTATGAACCCCTTACTAACCTATTAAACCAATAGACCATTAGAAGTAATCATTTTACCTTATGTTTTGTCATTTCAAGCCATATGTGTCATTTTTCTTGACCTTTGGATAATAATTGTTAGGAGAAATTTTACCCCTTGGGTAATAAAAATTAGTCATGGCCTAATCTCATCATTATGCTTCAAAGAGAAGCAACCATAGCCTTGCCATGCATGCCACCCTAGACTAATAGCCCTAACCCTATTTAAGTTAAATTCCTAGATTCACCAAGCACATGTATACTTAATAGTCCATTATCCTTTTAACCATTGGTTAATAATTGCTAGGAAAAATTTTACCCCTTGGACAATAGAAAATTTGTCTTGCCAATAAAGACTTAGATTGGTAAGACTAGTCACTTAGGTACTTAAAAAATAGGAAGTCATTATTTTGCTTCAAAAAAAAAAAAAAAAGGTAAAACTAGTCTTGCCATGCATGCAAGTCTAAGAACACTAGACTTAACCCTAAATTGTCCAACAAAATTATATTTCTAAATTTTCTTTAAGCTTATAGGAGTATACCCCTTGGATAAAAATTTCCTAGGAAACTTTTAACCCTTGGTCAATAAGTTCACTCTTGGAAACCTTAGCCTTAGTCATCACCTAATTCTTAGACTAATAAGACTACTTGTACTCAAGCATGCATATATGGATATTTATACCCATAGTTTAGGCTAGACAAGGCTAAAACACTTCATGAAAGCCTAGAAGTGGAAAAGACAAGTCATGGAAGGATTGGCATGCTTAATTGGGCAATTTAATGGAACAAAAAAACAAAAAAAAAGAGAAAAAGGGAGAGGGAGAGAGAGGCCGGTTGGAGAGGGAGAGAGGTGGAGTGTGTGCATGTGTTTTGTACTCTTGAACAAGCTACCTTTAGCCCTTAAGCCTAAACCCCTTTTGACAACCCATTTTTAGGTTACTTTAAACATAAACCTAGCTCATCATTTTGTTTATTCTTGCAAGCAAGCTATTCAAGGACATGACTAAGCCAAAAACCCCTCATGATGACCTAGACTTTGAACCAAATTAGATGGCAAGGCATAGCATGCCTTCAAGCATGAAAAGACAAGCCATACCTTTCAAAATTGCCCATTGGACAATAATTGTTAGGGAAAAATTTATCCATTGGATAATAAGCCAAGTTTTGCTATAAATAGCACCCCACCTTGGCCATTCAACTCACACCTTCACCCATTCAACTTCTCTCTCTAAGAAAGTCTAGTATTCCTCCTTTGTTCTTACTTTGTTCTTAGTGTTCTTGAGTTTCTTCTTGAATTCTTCAAGAAACTCATCCAAGACCGCCACTCGACCACCCTTTCGATCCAAAAAGTCTAGTAGTTTTAGTCAAGAACTAGTTTCGAGAGAAACCTTTCTCTTTCGAAGCTACCGGAAGCCTACCGTAGGAAGTTACTCCGTCCGACGTACTTACTTTTTCCATAGCCGTACCTACCGCCAAGAAGAACGGTAGATTAATCTTAACCTCTATCTCTAAGTATAAATAGAAATGTGTTTATTTCTTGTATTGCTTGAAATGCATGAGAACTTGAAAAGTGTTTTACTAAAAGAAATGAAAAGGAAGGGGAGTATGTTGAGAATATTGACTTTATTTTTATGTGTTGTTTTGAACTTCCTTAAAAGAAAGAAAGAACGGATTTTTTTTGAAATATTAACTTGATTGAAAGTATTCGTATTTTGATCTTTAAAATGATTATAAGCTTGTGTACATGATTGCTTGCATTACTTGTGATTGTTTAAGAAAGCATAAGTGATTATCACTCCAAGGGCGTCCGTACATGTGGCGTTATGCTTCTAAGTGAGTTTGTACATGCTAAGTGATATAGAGTTGGATGATCTTGCTAGTTTAGTTTCAAGATTACAATGAATGATTTATGATTTTGTCATAAGAAGTCCTGCCGCGAAGTCTATGCATGAGAACGAGACACAAAAACCGAGAAAGTTAGAAACATGACACCTAAGGTGTGTTTAAAGGCGTTGACTTGGTAAAATATTTTTGAAATGACCAGTTGTGGAAATCATTATGTGAGTTTTGTGTGTGTGTGTGCGTGCCAATGGGAACCCGATGCGTCGGAACCATTGTGAGGATACTCGGGAACCCGGAACGGCGGAACCGAGGTTGGGTGTGTTAAAAACGGATTTGTTTTTGAAATGTTGATTTGGAAATGAAAAGTGAAAAGGTGACACGGTCTACGACGAGTCGCGTAGGAGAAACTCAGAAAAGTCATGGACACCAACGATAGTTAATAGTGAATGTGGATGTGTCATTGTTAACTGTTTTATTAGATAAGCATGTCCTGTGTAGATAACATTATCTATATGATTCATTGTTTGTAAGTTATGGGTTAGCGGGTATGGGATTATTCTACTGAGCTTTTGTAGCTCATGGTGTTACCTTTGGTGACCCTGACATATTATATCGGTGGCGACGCTGGTATAATGTGTTAGACTTTGTAGATGATCAAGGTGAACAGTACATCTTGGAGGCTTTCAGAGCCAAGGAGCTGGCTAGGATGGAGGAGCAGACGGAGCCGTAGATAGGAACCCTAGATTTTCCTTCCCTTATGTAATGAAAGCACTCTGATGGGAATTATGATGTAATAATGAGCCAGACTCTATTTAGAAATTCAATAAAATTGTCCTTTTAACGTACCCGGAAATTGGGGGCGTTACAATATTTGTGGGTCCCACCCCGTGTGAGACACCCCACACTCCTACGTCTCCGGTTGTGGCTCTGAAAATAGTCAAAAGAAATGGTTCGATCTTGAAAATCCACTATAAAAATGTGAGAGAAGCGTTACAAATAACCGTTGCACCCTATCTTCATTTTTTTCTCAGCAAAAAGAGTTAACCAGGAGACCACCGAGGTGGTAGCTCAGTTGGTGGGGATCATCACCCCTCTTAACGCAGGCGAGAGTTCGAGTCCCGGCGGGTGCTCGAACCTCATTTGTGGACCAAAGAGAGGGATCTTTCACCAGCTGTACACTAGTTGGTGTCGTGGTGACGGCCTGTCCTCCCGGACGGTAGCTATGGCTCGAACTGGACATTCCATTGGCGGATAGGGAGCCCATATGGTCACGCCCAAGAGGAGTTCTTACGCTGGTTGTCCCTTTCTACCCTTTTTGATTATCAAAAAAGAGTTTACAGAGAGAGACTAATATCTTTGATTGGCCAATTGAGACAAAAGGGTTTGGACCATATAGTCAGTGTCCTTTGATTTCCTTTAATATTTGGGCCCTTAATATTTCCTTCTAAGTTCATACGAGCAGAGTGGGTGTGTTTTTCCACCACATGCTACCCCTTTGCCCTCGTTCTCAAGTCATTTTCTCATTATTTGTGTGGGCTTGAACTTGTTGTGCACATGGCTATTCAAATGTTAGACCCTTACAGCAACCTGGATGACAAATGAATTACCACCCGAGGTGGTAGCTTGGCGGCCACAGGTTCAAGTCGTGACGGCGATGGTGAGATCCAAGTCTGATGTGGCTCTTCGGTCACCGATCGCGTGCCTTTTAGAGGCCAGAGTTTGGTGACCACTCCCTTCAGTCGGGGTTGATAGTCGTCAAGGGCGTCGATCGATCCGCGGTGATCTCGTCGGTATTCGGTGGACACGTACATGTTCGAATAGTGTGTCCTACAACGTTGATTTTCTCAACCGTGGAATGTTGTTCACTTTTGGATTTTATTTTCCTCTTCAACCCCAAGAATCGGTTGTTCTTATTTGGTTCTTGAGTTTTTTCATTTTTCTGATTTTTCACAGTTTGACTTATCAGCCCTCTGATCATTAATTTTTATGAAATTTTAAAATTAGGGAAATGATTTTGCCACTATTTTTTTTTGTTAACGCCACTCCCCTGCAAGTGTATTTTTACACCAAAAATACACTTGCAGGAGAGTGGCGTTAACAAAAAAAGAAGTGGCAAAATCAGCACCCTAAAATTATCCCAAAACAAATATGAAAAATAATTGTTCTTAATTGGCTCTGGACTGGAGTGTCAACGCATATTGTCTTCATAAACCAAAGTAAGATTTTGAATCTTTGATGTTTGATTATAGTAACAATTATACTAATTTGAATTTTTGCATAGACAATATTCAACTATGATCGGCTCCAATCATTTGGTTAAGATAACTTTTTTCTCTTCTTAAATCTGTTAATTCTTTTTTCCCCGTACGATTTAGGGGACCATATATTCAATTTAGCAAAAGGAGTACATAAACTTCAACAGATGACATTAATGCTCCAAAAACATTTGTTGTTCGGTTGGCAATTGAGAAGCATGGTTTTAACGTTTTGAGTGAACGTGTAGAGCGTTAGGTCACAATGTGGTTAATGGCGAAAGAATTTTATCATGTAATGGTTCTCGTATGATTCATCATGTGATCGACTTCTATGATAACCTTCCTTCTCCCCGAGGCCATTTGGGTCACACACGGAATGACCGAAATGGGCACACATTGTGACTTTTCATTTCTTGTCGCATAACAATGCATCAATCAAGTCTTTATTGGTGACCGACCAACCTAATTCTTTTACATGAATGATAAGCATATCAAGGCCAATAACATGAACAAATTGAATCGTCAAATGATATCGCAATGAAATCCATTTCATTTCACATGACGAAACGCATGAGAAATCTTCCATGAAAAGATCTGATTCATTTGATTTGAGTACACTACTTTGAGTGGACCAGCTACTACTGATGCTATTGCCAGATCAATCAGATCACAACCAATGCTCATAAATGTATTAACAGTATTGTCAGAGAGGTTAACCTCATTCCTGCAACTCTCTCACCAGCCTTCCAAGAATTGTACAACTACTAAAATTTGGGACAATGAATACAGAAGATTAGGATTATAAAAAATGTACAGAAGATCAATCTAGCAGCTTTTTCATATTATCCATGTAGAAACTATTGTCCTCTCTTTTTGGTTGAGAATGTTAGACTTGTCCCACATCGCTCAGTTAAACCACCCAAGCTTGATTAATATATTCTAGAGGTTACTCCACCTGTTGTCAATTGGTTTTAGGTTGGAACCATCTAAGAAGTCTAACATGGTATCAGAGTTAGGTCTTTGATAGTCTCACCTCTCATGGGAAAGTCTCTGTCATCTCTGTCGCCCGAGTCAATCGCTCAGCTCCTGGTCTGTCACCTCCACGTGCATCCGAACTGCACGTGAGGGAAAGTGTTAGACTTGCCCCACATTACCCAGTTAAGCCACCCAAGCTTGGTAATATATTCTAGAGGTTACTTCATCTATTGCAAATTGATTTTAGGTTGGAACCCTCCAGAAATCTAATAGAGAAATCATGAACGTAAAGACTACAAATAGCAAAACAAGCAGACTATGCTGTCAAAATGAACCCCAAGGAATTGGCCTAGTGGTAAGGGCATGAGACTTGGGTATTTGCTCTCTCTCAAGGTATCCGGTTTAAAATCTTTTAGGTGCCATTAATTCCTTTGAGGCTAGTTGCTATGGAGCTTTGTTTTGGCTTTAATTCAGGGCCCGCACTAGTGAACGGTGGAATTTTTTTTTTTTATTGGCAAAAGAAGTTTTATTAATTTTCGCAATAATACAAAGATTAAAAGGACAAAGGCACCCGAAAGAAAAATTACTAACCTAGATGCCAACAAAAAAGGGTCAAGCCCAAACCCAAAAAACACTCTAAACTGCCACCTGCACCCAAAAAGCCGCCAACAAGGAAGACGCTTCGCTGCCGCTACCGGAACCCAGGGAACTAGCCTCTGTTGCTGCCCCAAAATTGCAAAGAAGCCCCTCCATTGCTAGATGACCCGTTGTCGCCGCTGTGCACCATTGTACCACTGCTACTGCCATACCGAGAAACCACTGCCTGAAAAACCACCACCAACATCAAGATACATGTAAATTGATCCAAACACCTGAATTATCAAAAAAGTATGTCGTCAAAATGTGTGCACTTAGTTTCATGTATTCTGGTTATGGAAACAAGAAAGCATGGCTAGATGAAGTCGAACACAACCCAATTCATCCCTCAAACATTATCATAAAATGATAAGAACAGAGACTGAAAGGTCTGCTTTTATGCGAGGTTAATTCATTTCATATGATATGCAGTAGATGATTTCCATGTGCCTCAGAGAGTTGGGAGCAAATTACATGATCTTCCGAAGAAAAAACTTAACTGTAAAAAACATGCTAGACGTGAGGGCGAGGCAAGAAACTCAGCTGTATCTAATTAGAGCAATTAAAGAGCATTCATTTGACCCTTTCCCAGCAATTTGACGATGGCAGCAACTAACTAAATGTGGGTGAGCATGAGAAAATAATACCAGAGTAGAAGAGATCAGGTACATTTTTCATGAAAACTATAAAAGCAGTATACTACATCAACAGTGCGAGAGTAAGCAATAGCTAAAGCAAGCCCAACAGTCGAACCAATTCAAGAAATAGCACATAGTAGAGAAGAAATAACACGTGGTTCATTTGTACAACGAATGTGGTAATTGAGCAAACGAGCATTCATTCTCATACATAATGGTACCAGCTAAATGCAACAGTACAACTTCCACATAAGCTAAACACCAAAGTTGTCCCAAGGCCACTGCTAACAAGGGCTGGGAGAGGTGGTACAATGGTATTAGCCTGGATTGGGTGACATCTGCAATTCTGTGGCAACTCACTCTTATTTCTCGCACAAAATGTACCAGTACTCTCGGTCAAAGGTCGGACCCTTTTTTTCCCCACGGGGAGGCTAATTCTCATGACCCAAACAACCTACATCGTTTTAACCCTTGCAAAAATTGATGCATTTGTCTCGTTCAGTGGCTTATTTGCTTATATTTAAGCAATTAAACAAAAAGATGGTTAGTTTCAGTGCTGGTACCAACCAAAATAAAAGCAAAGAGCAATGGTGAACCAAATAAGTTTGCTTATTCTGTACTTTGCTTAAACACTTACGCTTCAAGGAACAATTAGATAATAAGAACCTAAAATTTATTAAAAAGCTATGTTGAATCAATATTTACGCATGTGTATGCCAGCACTTATCTTAGGCATCTCATCAAAAAAGAAAAAGAAAGATTACACTTACAGGAGAATCATTCTAGCGCGGATGATCCATGGTGCTCCACAAATTTCCATGGAGGCCTTCTAGCATTGGGCAAAGGAACTCCAGATTCTAAGATGCCCTTGAGCCACTTAACTTTGTTAACAAGCTCCTCTAAATCCATAATAGGGGCTTCTATTGTGTCAGATCTCATGGAATTTAAAGAAATAGTTCCACCGGTTCTCATTTTCTTCGCAGACCCACTGGAATAGTACTGGTCTTCTCCCGATGAGATCCCTGCTTCTTCAACATGTCCGATTCTTTGGGGAACCCCTGTTCTCTCGATGGCACTATCCCTCATGTCCAAGTCTGTGTTTGGTTGTGGCCTCTGTGCTTCTTCCTGGGGAATAGCAATGCTCAAAGGTTGTCTAGTGGGCTCCTTCGTTATAGATTGTTCTGATTTATTCACAGGTGGCAATGCATTTGCTGATATCGGAGAGCGAAAGGAAGCATCAAGCATCGATCCAGCTGTTGCCCCAACATTTTGAATTCCAACATCCACTGTACCAATGGGAAGCCCTGCTGCAGCAATAATTCAAATTTTAAGCAAGAGACGATGAAAAAAAGGGTCAACTAAACAGTGTTGGCAAACCCAAAAGTTGTAAACAACAGGTTCAACACTTTTGGGTCGAGACCCCGATCCCGATTCACACCTCTAAGCACAAGCACGAAAATAAACCAAGCACAAAACGAGAGATATCCGAGGAAAACTCCACTATGTATAAATCACATATACAAAGTATGAAAAACCTCACCGGGATAGCCACAATCCGGCTTCCCCACTCCTCTCTCCCTCACTCCGGTGGCTCTCCGACGGAGTATCCGAGCATCTCCGAGGAGCCACAAACCGGCTCACTCTCTAGTCTCTACTCTCTCTTACGTCTGGCACACAGTCACACACACACTGCCAAAGGCAGTCCACAATAGGGAAAAGGGGACCAAGGGGTTTTATCCCCTACAACACACACCCACACCACTTGGGTGTATCCCAACCTTAGTAGCACGAAGCGGGGGCAGGAGCGGGAGCGGGTGCGCCTAGAAGCTCCTAAGGTTGGGAGCGCCTAAGAAGCATATATAGATTTCATATAAATACGTATATAAAGTATCTTTAAATACTTAACCATTGAAGGAAAAGTGATTACTTATGAGAATTCTCACGATCTTAAAGGGTACTTAAAGGAAGTTAGATATTTTCAATTTGCAAAACTTCTTGAGTGATAAATTTTTCATATTTTTATTTTCACAATGGCATAACTCCCTCAAGAGTATGAATATAGTTGCCTTAACCGCCCAATAAACTCCCATCTCAAGGGGAGCAAGCTCCCGTCAAGCTCACATCTTGGGAGCGCCGATTCGAGCTCCTATCTTGGGAGCGCACCCATTTTAGAAAGATCTTGCTACTAAGATCCCAACAATCACCCCCTACATCCAAGTGGGATAACCGTTGGATCCGCAGCGCTGTCCGGTTGCAATCTGCCACTCTAGCACCACAACTACCCCCTGCTCACACCAGAGGCTCCACCCGCCAGATAATCTCACACATCACCTGCGAGGAGACAGAAACCTGTCTAGATATCCGTGGCTCATATCGGCAACACCGCCAATACACCGCACCCCCTAAACCAAGTGCTCCACATCCAAACCCGAATGCTCCACATCTCAATCCCGAGATGTTCGCAGCAAAATCCATTTCTATCAGCGCTCCTCTACTGCCTGAGTGCCCGCATCACCCCTGGATGCTGTAATCCACATCCGCCAATCCCGTTCTGCCCCTCTAGTCAAGCGTCTCTGTCACTGCCACTCGAGCTCATCCGCACCCCAAACCAAGATACACTACTCGAATGAATGTCTCCTTGCAAGACCAGATCTTCCATGGCTGAACCCCGAACCTACCGTGCCCAATCACCGGACACAATCCGTGACTCCATCTCTCCAACTCATGTGGCCACATATCCTGGAGAAGATCCAATCACCAAATCCCAGAAGGAAGAAAATCTTGCGATGCGCCGTCGCGTCTTCATCTCACCCTGTCCAGAGCTCCAATGAACACCCCCGCAAGCTTCACCCGGCCGGTATCCGGCACACCTCCTGATTTGTATCCAGGCACACATCTGTACGTCTCAGGTCGCGACTCCTCGTACTCCGTCCTATCCCATGTGCGTCCACAACTGCTGCTCATCCTGTTCATTGTCGATAAACCCATACTGCTTGTTCCGTACCAAACATCAGCTCCATCTGCCTGTACGCTCCACAAGCCCATATCGGTTGCCCGTCATCCGTTAGACCGGAAGTCACATCTGATCAGCTCATCCTACAGCCCGAATCACAAACTGCATCCGGATAGTAGGACTTCGAACCCGATTGAACCAGCTGCCTCCGATCACTGTCAATCATCTCCACAAACCATCGCTCTAGTGAGCGCCTACGTCACTACCAACCCGAGTGTATCCTTGCTCACTAGCTCCGCGCATGTTTGCCCTGATCAACCTCCAATACCTGCAAGTCTGCTCCGTCAATCGTCCATTCCGCCACTTTTCGTCAACTCCATGCACTCCCTGGGTCTTCTCCCTGCCACTCGTTCATTCCCATTCCCATTCCAATTCCTGGCTTCCCAGCATCTCCAAACCGATCTATTACTTATAGCAAGCGCATGTGTCAGTTACCAGACGAGCAAACCTACTCGAATGCAAAGTCTCCTTGCTTGCTAGCTCATAACAGATCACCTCGCTGCTTCCAAGCCATTTTCCAACCCTAAACTAGCCTCCAAACACCTAGTTACCAGACGAGCAAACCCGCTCAAATGTAAAGTCTCCTTGCTTGCTAGCTCGTAACAGATCACCTCGCTGCTTCCAAGCCATTTTCCAACTCTAAACCAGCCTCCAAACACCTGATTCCTGCTCAACTAGCGCAATCGCACCTGCCTAGGAGCCTCCAATCAGAAAACGGAGCGCACGGTTGGATCCGGAACGTCGAGGTACTCAAAATTGACTACTCACACTCGCAAAACAAAGTCCAAACAGCTCCGAAATCGCGAAAAACAAATCTAACTGCATGGCCTTGACCCTGCTGATGTGGCATGATGATGTGGCATGATGATGTGGCATACTCCAAATGGCCCTGCAACACTGAATCATTTCCTTGACAGCTGTTCCAACCCCCTGACCAAGCTTCACATGTTGCCTCCCCCCCCCCCTTTTTTTTTTCCCTTTTCTCCTTTTCAAACAACACTAAGTATGAGAAAAAAAAAAGGAAAAAACGTTTTGACCAGCGCGTGCACCACACGCGCGCGAGTAGATCTAACGCGCCACGCACACACCACCTTTGACTGGCGCGTGCAGCCTCTTCCGCCAACCTCCGGCGACTTTCCAAGCACCCCCGAGATCATCTCTCCAAAACGCATCTAAACCTGTGCTCCAAACTTCAATCCAAGGAACGAGTACGGGCTTTTCAAAAACATACCTCGCCACCTCTCCAACGCCTTTGACCGGCCATTGCCATCACCTCCGAGATCCTTCGGCGACGTGCTACACATATCCATACTTGTCTCGATGAGACGAACACAACCCCGTGCTCCAATCTCGCACCCGACCACTCCTTGAAAAAGCCGCCCTTGAACCGCACCTCCGCCGCGCCTATGCCGTTCGAACGACTCCCGAGCCCTCCTCCGGTGCCCAAACTCGACTCCGACACCTCCTACGGACTCGTATCAGTGAGGTGCACAACCCTTACTGGTCCGATTGAGTTTTCAGACGGCTCAACCGAGAACCTAGCTTAGGCCATGCTCCGAGCTTTCTTCCGACGTGCTGTTCTTCTCCGATGACCTTCCGATCTGCAACCATAGCTCTGATACCATTGTTGGGTCGAGATCCCAACCTCGATTCACACCTCTAAGCACAAGCACGAAAATAAACCAAGCACAAAACGAGAGATATCCGAGGAAAACTCCACTATGTATAAATCACATATACAAAGTATGAAAAACCTCACCGGGATAGCCACAATCCGGCTTCCCCACTCCTCTCTCCCTCACTCCGGTGGCTCTCCGACGGAGTATCCGAGCATCTCCGAGGAGCCTATGTAGCACGGACACGGATACGGACATGGACACGGACACGGCAATTCTAAAAAAATGGGGACACGGACACGGCGGGAGACACGCCACGTGTATAAATAAATAAAAAATAAATATATGTACATATATATAAAAAAAAAATTATGAACCATTGTATATGAATAATTTCACAAATTGTATAAATTTTTTTCAAAGGCATAATTACAGTTTAACCCAAATGTTTTGAATAATTTCATATTAACCCCCAAAACTTTAAAAAATATTACATTTTGACCCCCAGCCGTGTCCCCCACCGTGTCCCCAGCCATGTCCCTGCCGTGTCCCCTATCAAAAAATAATAAAAATTATTGGACACGCCACGTGGCGTGTCCAATACGTGTCCCCGCCGTGTCCCCGTGTCCAATACGTGGACACGGCACCCTTTTGAAGTGTCGGTGCTACATAGCGAGGAGCACCACTCCCCCGACGGGGGAGCCACAAACCGGCTCACTCTCTACTCTCTCTCACGTCTGGCACACACACACTGCCAAAGGCAGTCCACAAAAGGGAAAAGGGGACCAAGGGGTTTTATCCCCTACAACACACACCCACACCACTTGGGTGTATCCCAACAAACACAAACACAATTGAAAATAAACCAATCTCTATGGTGTCACGGAGCTCAATAAGTATGACTTAAACTGTAAACCTCATAGTCACAGCACATCATAATTCCTTTCACTAATAAAAATCGATAAAGCAAATGACTACTTTTCCAATTAACAACAGACACAATTGTAGGATAGAAAAGGATAAGTAATAAGCAGGTTTAATTATTACATCCCAAACTAGAATGAGCTTGGACGGCCTCTTCATTCATTGTCAATCAGTTTTAACTTGGATGCTTTAACATAGTATCATAGCTAAGCCTTTTGGAGGACAATACTCTCTTCATTAATTGGCCGGTTGTTGTGCCTTGACTGCCCCTTGTTTCCCATTTATACTTGCTTTATGAATCATTCGTGTACCCCTCCACCGGCGAGTCAGGCTCACACGTGTGTTGGATTGTTAGAACTTGTCCCACATTGATTAATTATTACCTCCTAAACTTGTATATAAAAGAGTCTGGGGGCCTCTCCCCTCATTACCAATAGGGTTCCAATTGGAAGCTTTAACAGACACAATCATTCGAGAAAGAAGAATCTCTATTAAACAATAATGAATTCGATGTCCTCAAAAGTGTTAGCTTCAAAAGGTAAGCCTGTTGTTTTCCTTACCTTGATGCAATGGCATAATCAGTCGAGCACAAGGATGGTAGTTTTCTTTTCCTTCCTGTACCGTGCAAATGCAAGAAGATCAGTAATAGCGGAACAAAATAGTTATAATTGAAGATATGGCTTCCAGACTTCATACATTGAATGAGCATTGAAAAATGAGTTATAAACAGTTGGTGCTCGCCTCAGATTGACTAATTAACACCTCCAAAACTAGTATATGGGCAGCCTCTCCACTCAATATCAATTTATTTGGGGTTGGAAACTTCAACACAGTTAGGCTTTTGAAGGCGTCTGAACCAAACTCTCTTGATTGAATGCCCATTTATTTTTGCCTCTAAGTACACCTTGTTTTGTTGTGCTCTCTTTTTTATGGATCATTTGTTACCTCTCCCCATGCAAGTCGGAGGTCGCACATGTGGGAAGTGTTAGAGCTTGTCCCACATCTTTCAATTATCACTTTCGAAACTAATAAATGAGTTGAATGGCTTCTAGACAATGGTCGTGCAACCAAAATCTGTACATGAGAGATCAGGTGTAGAAGGGTCCTGCTCCACTCATTGCTAATTGTTTTTTAGCAGCCTTAGGCTTGTTTCAGTGCTGATTGGTGAGGTTTGGTCTATTTGATCAGTTTTGCACCCATTTCCTACCTGGAACACTGAAAGCCTTCTCCAATCTCTCACAACCACTGGTGACACTCGCTGAAGCTTTACTGTCCTCCGATGATTACTGATTCTGCATTTTTGAACTTTGACAACCACTGCTTGGACTTTTCCGACCTCGTACTGCATCCCTCGAAGACGGATCTTCAATTGACCGATCAGAGACTCGTAGTTTTTCCTACGACTAACGCCGAGTCGCCGACCACCATCAGCACAGCCCAATCTCGAATACAGCTCTCAAGTCCTCCAAAACACCTTTGAAGCCTTGTTCAGCTGATTTTTTAATCAGGGTAATTCTATGTATTTTCGAGCAATTCTAGTGTTTCGAGGCCAATCAAGAAACTTAGTCACAAGCTTTTGACATGGTCATGACGTGATCAGGTTTGCATGGTTCATGTACAATGGGTATCTTACACGCTACATGATGCGCTTCCAATTATATGACCTCCGATTTGTCTCTTCTAAGTCATAGCATTCCTCCTCTCTTCCCTAAAACCATTGACACAACTAATAGATCCCCGATATATGTTGTCTCTGTTGGTTTCATTCTTCCACTTCGTCCCTTAAAAAAATTCCCAAGATGTCCCACAATTCTTTTCAGTAGTTTAAATTTGGTTAACGTCCTGTTTTCTAATTATAGTTGTATTGTTCAGCATGGCCGGTTTATACATTGTAGAGAGCTTTCACATGCTTTTGAGTCTACTTCAACTACTTTGTCTTTTTTTGTTCATATCAGAACTCCTCTCAATTTCAAATTCGTCATTCTAGATCAGGCCACCTATCTAATCAAAATTTTAAGTGTCTTAGTCGGGTGTCGGATAAAGAGTCCTTCATTGACATCTGTGAATGCAAGATATGAAAACTAGTGAAAATGTCCCCCTAACTTTTTTTCTACTTGGGTATTTCCCCATTCGTTGGAGCTAATATGTTCTTGGAGTAGTGTTGATAGGAGAAGGAACAAGGCTTAATCATTGGAGCTACGAAGACTGCAACAATAAGACTTTCAACGGCTTAGATACTCCTACTCCAATTTAATTTTTGGATTGTAAAACGTCCATAGCTGGTCTCAACAAGAGTTGTTCCCTCTTTGAACCAATTTCTTATGTCATATAATTATTGACTAAAACTGTTTAGTTGCCTTTCCTAATGTGAGATACTTGTGAAAAACTAGTTATGCAAGCAAGAAAAAACATATCTTATGAATACAAGTTCAAGAAGAAGAAAAAACATCTGGACAGAAGAAGGCAAAGAGAGAAGCAAGGGGCACCTGAGAAGTAAGAACACTCCAACCATGTTCTGGAGACCAATCTAAAGACGGACGCAAATCATTGCACAAAGCTTCATAAGAAGAACCCTCACCGATAGGAGGCGGTGGCAACTCAACCTAGGGGGGGAAAAGGTTAAGAACAATGTAAGTTCAAATAGACTGCAAAATTGCTTTGATAACATGTTGCATTACCAGGAAGGCATTATAAATCAGTTCAATGCTCGTTTGATTACAAGAAAGCACTGGGAAATCAAAACATAAACATTGGTCGTCCAAAGCCTAACTCTCCCCTAGAATAGCCAATAAGAAAATGCCAGCTGGCCAGGGATTTGTCTATGCTGTCCATAATGTCCAGGAACGATCTCAACTACTGAGGTAAACCGAGTCAACTCGGCAAGTAAACCCTACTGAATTCCCATATTCTTTCCAGCACTCCCAAAAATTCTAGGTATTATGCCACACCACCAACCCCATCTCAACACCACAATCACATAAATTATTGATTCATCGAAACAAACCATACATCATTTACAACAAACAGTTCTGTAACTCCCGCAACGCTATGAAGCCCATTGAAGCAAATATTGTACTATTTTATTTTTTTTTTGGTACAAAAGAAAATATCTTGTGATTCTTGTTAATGACCCTTCTTACCAACCAATTTCAGGACTTTCAGGGCCCATTCCGCTTTCTCCCAAAACCTTCTTTTTCAAAAAGAAGGTAATTTCAAACTCAAATATAACAAAAATGAAAAATAATTTTTCAATTTTTTTTGCACAGTTTAAAAGATCTCAATGAGATCTATCAAACAAGATCCATATTGGTAGGGAAATTATTTACGTAAACACATGATTTTTTACCTTGAAATTACCTTCTTTTTCATAAACTTCCTTTTTTCAAAATGTGGAACGGCACCTCAGTTTCTCAAAGATACCAAACTATCATTAGTCCACTAGTGGAACCCTAAACAATCCACCATCTCCATCTCCAAAACATTGAGGATCCAAAGTGTTCCACTAAACACACCCACGAGTTTCACTTCAGTAGCCAAGTAATGATGTGTCCATCCGGTCCATGAATCCAAGTTTCAGTTGCCTAGTTCTAGAGAGTCTTGGAAACACTCAACTCACCAACAGCTAGCTGTTAAGCTGAGGGAGCCGTCGGGCCCCTTATGCTTGCATACAGCACATTACTTTCTTATCCAGTCAATTTGTCACTTTGCTTCACTCTAAGCTGGTACACTGAATCATCCAACACAAGTAACCAATCCAGCGCAACAAGCTTTTGTTGTCTAAAATATTACGTATTAAAGGTATAGTCCAACATTGATGGAAAAGACAAGATTTTGTTTCCGGACATCATTGGATCTTCAAATCTTTGTTAAATTACACATCTACATGGCTTATTAGGCCATTAACAACACAAGCTCAACTAACTTACGTCAATAGTTGCAAAGGAGAAAAAGCTGAAAAATTATTACCTGAACCTTTTCATCACCCAATATTTTAGTCACTTTACCAGACCAATAACAACCATCAGACCACCAATCTACCAAATCTCCTACATTCCACACACCATTCCTGGCAACTTTCACTTCTGAAATTGTATCAGCATAAGCCTCACTTTCACTGCAGATAGGAGGATATTGGGGACGCAACATCAGCATCTTTTCAACCTTCTTTGCCCTCTTTCTACCAATCTTAGGAACTTGGTAGATTCTGGTCCATTTTACCTCTGCATATATGCGATTCAACAAATGAACCATGACCTTTCGTTTTCCAATTTACATATAACGTAGATAAAAAATATCAACTTAAAGAACATTTAGAGGATCAAAGTTCAGGAAGAAACGAGACTTTTTTTTTGTGTGGCTCGGCACAAGAAACTGAACAGGTAAACATAAACATAGAAAACTTAGGGCAGCCTATACCCCTCCATGTACATTGCATCCACCCTTCACATGCTTTTCTTGAGTTTTCTACAAGCTCGGTACCCATGCTATGCATGGCACGAGGAAAATTCTTTTATGGTATTTACCCCTTATCCATGCATGATGTATGATTTAACATTAAACGTGAACATTTTATTAAGAGAGAGTTCGATCGTGGGGGCAATCATGAGAGGAAGTTTGAAAATTTTTTTCCCCAAACAGAGAGGTTGATGAATGATAGTGGAAAAGGTGGATTTTTGAGCAATTTTCTAAATTTTAGTCCGAGAGAGAGAGTGCCGTATGTCATACACGCACTTAGTATATAGTATAGATGAATACATAAAGGAAAATGCAACAACAAAAAATGCAGGATGACCACTTCAAAAAATGAGGAAAGTGTTCTTTTTCATGGAAAATTTTCAACAAATGCTTCAGCACTCAGCAGCCTCATAGCAATGAAACGGGCACTCCACCCTTTATGGTTTTTTGTCCAAGGCTCACTCAGTACAGTCACGCCATTTTCTATTATGTTATCACACCACAAAGTTTGGGTTTCAAAGAAAGGATTTGAAATATATTGAGTGACGATTGAACAGTAAGGCAAGAACGACAAAGGGTCCTTTTGAAAAAGGCTGGTGGTAAGCTTGGTTGGAGGTCGACGGAGCTGGAAGAGGAAAGAGTTGAGGGCATTCAGAGACACACACACACAGAGATAGAGACCCTCACCTAGAATAGTGGACCTAAGCTCTTTGGTCCAACAACTTGGAAGGATCTCCTCTAATCCAACAATGATGTCAAGGCAATAAAAAAGTGGAAGGGTGGTCAGGAAGTCAGAGGATTTCCGTAATATTGCCAGCCACGCTCTTGAGGTCAACAAGCAAATCATTTTCATCCAATCGTAGCGGGACAAAGTCAGACATGCTTTTGAAGGTGTAATGTGACTTGGTGAAAACCTCTCTCATCCTATGACCTGTCAAGGTCAATCATCCAGTGAGGACAGAGCGACCTTCACGATACCACAACTCGCCTCCAGACCACTCTGATGATCTCATCTTAATTTCTGCCTTCGACCTAGGACATTACAGAACTGAGTTGGAGACTGGGATCATGCATCATGGATCTCACTTCGAGACTAGAGATGTGGTAAGATCATGGAGGTGTGGTCCTTTGAGGTGAGAACCTTGAGCTACAATCCTAAGACATAGAATCTTGAGGTAATATGTGGGTGGTTTGATCCTTGGAGGCGAGATCCTAGGACATGTGGCTCGCACTTGAAGGACCATATAGCAGATTAATGGTAAGTGATTGTGCGACTGGAGTTTCACAAGAGGTCTGATCCTCCTTGTGGAGATTGAGGATGGGCGCTCATATTGAGATCAGGATAGAGGGGTCGCAAAAAATAGCTAATGGAGGCGGGCAAAGCTCCATGGCAATCAGTGATGACAACATGAAGATGGTGCATCAGCAGCTGCAACACCACATACTAGAGATGAAATTGATGAAAGCATAAGGAATCAACTAATAACCACTAAATCTCACATCACGGTACTTATGTAGTCTCAGATCCCATACTTCTTTGCATACCATCACAGTTGATTTACAAACCATCAGTCCTCTACGCTCAATGGGAAAACAGGATTCATGTAGCCGACTCCAATTGATTGGGACACAAGGCTGGGTTTGGTTTGGTTCGGTTTGGTTTGGTTATGCTTACTCCTCTACAACTATATAGTGGTAAAACATGAATCCAGTTATATAACTATTCCATAATATCACTGCTTATCATCTCACACATACAACAGTTGTACAAGAAAAATACAGCATATGGGAGGTTGCAAAATATGACAACTTGAGCATCTAAAAGTTTACTTACTATCATCCGGGAAGTCATAGAATTCCAAGGCAAATTCCATAATCCCTTTTTTGCAGCTGGTCTCTTTTATCTGATAGAATATAAACACATGGTGTAAGTGCAAGTAAATCTGTTCAACCACAGATAAACTTTACGGCCGAAAGGATGAAGTTTTTCCAAATTTCCAAGCCAATACATCTCTCTGGTACTTGAGAATAAGTTGAGAAAAGAGAGGTAATACAAGATTTTAAGCATAATGGTCTATGACATCGCAAATTCCAATGTATAATATACTTCATCTACTTCAACTAAACCAGACAGTCAATACCACATGCAAACCAATTCTGCTGTAAATCTGGGACCAAAACCATAAGCTAATGACAGCACAAGTGTTTCCTCAAATCTGAGCAAAAGTACACAAAATTAAACCACTCGAACATGCGCAAAAATATTACATTGACTTCATACTATCTTTAGCAAAACATTTCCAAACTTTAGGAATAACTATCATGAGGAAGAAGAAAAGTTAGAGGAGACCAGGTGTCTTAGTCAAGGATCATATGGAAGAAAGGACAATCATATCAGAGTGATGTTGAGGCCAGCAGATTTTAGACAATGTAAAGTAAGGAGAGGAGGAGGGGGAGAGGACGATCCTACTTGCTCAGATCTTGAACTTACTGTAACACTTCGCACATCAGAGTTCATGATGATGAAAGATTCTTTTACAATAGTGATCATACATTCATACTAATTACCCAGAATTATCTTAGCCAGTCATAAGAAAAAAATCAACCAAAAATATTAGAAATAGTACAAATGCCAATAAGATTGCAAATTGCAATTATAACTAAAAATAAATAAACAATGGTAATAGGAGTGGCGAAAGTAGAAGGTTAGGTTCCTTGAAGTCCCATGTTCTATTCTTGCAAGGTCTGGCTTAATTTATGCTTGTGGTCTTCAGATGATGGCATGTTTTCAGTTTGTTCAAATTCTTTCTATTGCTTGTGGTCTCCAGTTAGAATTCTCCATCCTAAAAAAAAGTAGGTTATAGTCCTAGATACTTGACTCTGTGCTCATTAATTTGGACATAAGAAATAATCAGGCTTGTCTACAGTCCAAACTTGGATTGGATTGCAGAGGTGCGGTACAAGTGATTGCAACCGTCGGATGGTGTTTTTAACGGTCAAGAATTTTAAAAAAACGTGGAAAAGTTTTTTAAAGTTTGGACCGTTGGATGTAAAGATGAACGGCTGTGATTGAACTACAGGGACTCTCTGCAGTCCAACTGCAGAGAATCCGCCTCCCATAAGAAACTTCAAAGCACTTGCACACAAGCCTGACAACCAACAACCCAAAGTTCAGGAACCAAAGCAATTCATAAACTTTAGTACACAACATTAATGGATCTGGAAATAAGGATAAGTTTCGTTAGGTTTAGTTTGCCTTATAAAACAAGAAACTTCCTTCTTTTTTTTCCTTCTCTTTTCTTTTGTTGGTTGATGAGAGCTATAGCCAAACTCATCACAAAAAAAATTACATAACTAACAATTGCACAAACTAGATGCAGTGTTCAGTTATACCTTGCATCGAAACCATGCACTACGGTACCCTAGCAGGAAAGATCTTGACTCAGCCAATTGTCCAACTTTAAAAGGCAGCAGACCTTCAACTTGCATGTCCATGATGTTTCACCAGACAGTGTGCAGCTGCATCAAGCATACGAGTGTTTGAAAGTACATCACCTCAAAGAATACAAAATGGTGCAAGATTTTAAAAATAATCATTAAAGCAAGGCCATCACAGAACTGAATATAAGCAACTAAAACTGTCTGATCAAAAAACAACCAGCAATGTCCATCCTAAATTAGGAAAACTGAAATTTCTTCATCCAAAATACTTAGATGATTTAGGCACTTGTCATGTTCTATACCAATACCTCGAACAGCCACTAGTCATTATCAATCAGGCTAATCTAACCTATGATACTTTACCTCAGTTGATTGAATCTGAATCGAGTCCGGGGTTCCAACTTTGGTGTTGAAGTTGGGATTCATGCCGTCCGTCAAAGAATAGAAGGTTTAATCTAATCAATAAAACCTTCCTCTTTGTTGGTCAAAAGAAAAGTTCCCACTCTCTCCCTTCATTTTGACTTCTAGTGACCAACCTCTCCTTGTGGTGAAGAAGGTTCCTATTAAAAAAATCACTGAAGACTTCTTATGGAGCAGACGGGTCGAGGTTGTTCGGCCACGAAGATCCTTAGGACAAGAATTCACCCTGACAGGAGATTTCAGGAAAAAAAATTGATCGGCCAGGAGGTTTCGAAATTTGAGGTTCTCTCAGAAAGGTTACTTGTAGAACAAGTTAAGATGGAACAAGAATGCAAGATGCAAACACCGTTAGTACACCTCTTGCAACTAAAACCTTTTTTGAAGTTGGGTCCTGGTTTAGAAGATGAGTTATATCACAAGTCCGAGTCGCCATATGCTAATGCACTTAAGTGTCATATGTAGGAAATCGTGAGTACGAGGACAGACACATATCCTGCATTCAGTAAAGCCAATAGGTGTATGATAGATAAGGGAAAGAACATCAGGAGGCAACAAGCGGGTCTTCAAATAATCTTGCCAGCACACATGATAATTGAATAGTGCTTGATTAGAAAGTAGCTACAATAGCTAGCAAGAGAAACTATCTGCTGTGTGGATTCTGATAAAGCATGAACCTTCAGTCTAGAAAGCCCATGACAGGATACGCATTGATGTTTTGTAACAAACCAATCTGAGCCATCAGTCCCAATTGATTGGGTTATATGAACCTGTTGTCTCCGTTTAATTTTGCCAAAACGGTATCATGTTCTGTGATATCCAAGAAACTTGGGTCTTTTCCAATTACTTCCTTTAAAGTCAATTTTGTTCTACACCTCCCCTTAATGCTACCATTTGCAACAGTGTTGTCAATCCTGGTACTGATGGTACGTACAATACCAACAATGGAACAATACACATACCATGGTTATCCGTGCTAGACAAAATACCGATATGTACCGGGCGTTACCAAAACCTTGGTTATCCGTACCAACCAAAATACCGACATGTACCAGCCAATACCTGGCGTTACCGAAATCTCAGCAAGTACAAAAGTACTAGTGCGCTTTTCTTTTAAGATAATTTAACAAAGCTTGGAGTCCATAAATATTGTATTTGTTATTAGAACTATCGTTAAGGTGTATCAAAATTGTATTTGTTTTATTTTTTACTTCAAGTTTTGCAATTATACATAAATGTATTGTAAGTATTTGAAAATAGATATTGGGGAAAATTCGAAATGGTACCGAGATACACACTATTATCGGTAAGTACCATCCCAATAGAAAAAACGGTACGCTAGCCGGTAGGGAATTAACAACTTTGATATCCAATAACCACATCACTCCTACTAACAATGTCCTAAAAATCGCTAGGTGCTAGTCAGGTAGGACAGAGGCGTCTAGACCGATTAGTCGTGGACCAATTGGGACCTAGACATTAGTTGATTTTCTATTTTTTTTTAAATATCTCCCCTCCTCCCCAAAATCTGAGTAAGAAATGATACAAGACTAGGAAGAAAGAATTAACACCAAAATAACAACTACAAAGTAAGTAGTAACTGTAAACAAACATCAAGGCAAATGCAAAGTATGATGTTCAAAGTTTAAAATAAAACAAAATTGAGTACATAACACGTAAAATCGGCATATGATACTCCCCCCATCCCATATTGCTCCACCTTTTCAGATAATTGTGCATTTTGCACGTAAAAAAGCATATCAAACAGTGAATGTAAAATTCCAAAGGGCAAGGACTTCCCATCGGCACCAAAAGCAAGATGATGGTGTGAAGCGAAGTCCTACATCACTTAATATTAAAGAAATACAAAGAATATAAGCGTGAGAACACCCTCACTTCAATAGCTAACTTTGGGGGTTGAGTTCTACCCAAAACCATGTAACATGATATCAGAGTCAGGTATGCCAAGAATGGGTAGGGTGCACGTCCCTGGCCTACACACAACAGGTGTTGTCGAGTGAGCACGTTGGGCGTGAGCGAGGGTGTGAAGCGAAGTCCCAAATTGCTTGGGTACCAAAAAGTTCTACCCAATCGTGTAACATGATATCAGAGCTAGGTGCCAAGAATGGGTAGGGTGCGTATCCTTGGTATGCACGCGGCAAGTGCTACCAAGTGAGCACGTTAGGCGTGAGGGAGGGTGTGAAGCGAAGTCCCACATCGCTTGGGTACTCAAAGTAATATGAAGAATATAAGCGTGAGGGCACCCTCACTTCAATAGCTAGCTTTTAGGGTTGAATTCTACCTAAAACCGTGTACATGGTATCAAAGCCGAGTATGCCAAGGATGGGTAAGGTGCGTGTCCCTGACCTGCACGCGGCAGGGGCTATCGAATGAGCACTTTGGGGCGTGAGGGAGAGTGTGAAGCGAAGTCGCACATCGCTTGGATACCAACATAATAAAAAGAATATAAGCTTAATGGCACCCTCACTTCAATAGCTAGCTTTTGGAGTTGAGTTCTACCCAAGACCATGTAACATGGTATCAGAGCTGGGTATGCCAAGAATGGGTAGAGTACATGTCCCTGGCCTGCATGCAACAGGTGCTGCTAAGTGAAGTGAAGTCCCACATTGCTTGGGTACCAAAGTAATATAAAGAATACAAGCGTAAGGACACCCTCACTTCAATAGCTAGCTTTTGGGGTTGAGTTATACCCAATACCATATAACATGGTAACAGAGCTGGGTATGCTAAGAATGGGTAGGGTGCATGTCCCTGGCCTGCACGCAACAGATGCTGCCAAGTGAGCACGCTGGGTGTAAAGAAGGGTGTGAAGTGAAATCCCAAAGTAACAAGAATATAAGCGTGAGGGCACCCTCACTTCAATAGCTAGCTTTTGGGGTTGTGCTTTACCCAAAACCGTGTCACAGATGGAGCCACCTGATCTATTTCCACAGAATAGAGAAGTTAGTGTATCATATTTATGGTTGATCTCCAATTCTTGAATCAAGGATCTTGCGTGTGTTCTGCCCCGCATCCGTCTACCCAATTAAGAGGGTTCTCCTGACCCAAGCCTAAATACAAGTGTTCGGACTAGTGCCCCGAAATTTGATTTTTCGCTGCATTCCGATAGAGATTGTTGATGTGATAGCATGACAAAAAAAAGGGAGGGAACAATAGACGCGAATTATGTAAGAGTACAGCATCAATCTTACTATACGTGGTGACCTGATCTTGCTCCTCAAACGAAGGCACACTAGCGAACTATGGACACCTTGTAGTTCTTGATGGTGAGATTGCACACTAGCGAACTATGGACACCTTGTAGTTCTTGATGGTGAGATTGTTTACCTCTTTTTCGTTGTTCTTGGTTTGTCGTCGTCTTGTTCCTGCATAATTCTATGATTAAGAACACTAGAATCCCTCTCATATAAGACAAAATAGAACCCCTAAAAAAGGAAGAATGAAAATAATAATTCCTGTCTAGATCTTCAAACTTCTTTTCAAAAAATAATAATAATTTTTCTCGAACCAAATGCCCATAAGAGCATTTCCAACCCATCTCTAAAACCCCAAAATGGAGAATGAATGTGACATATTAGAGGGAGACTTTGTAATTTGTTCCCACTTTTTGCACTTCATGAGAGAATCTAGGAGGGACCGTTCGTACGTTTTAGATATTTGAGTCTTCAAATTGCCTTTGGTTCTCCAAATATGAAAACTATACTCTCATTTTGGAGACAAAACCTCTAAAAGTACGATGGATTCCTCATAGTACTCTCATAAAAAGCAAAAAGTACAAATAAATTACAAAATCTCCCTCCCATATGTCACATTCATTCTCTATTTTGGAGTTTTAGAGATGGGTTGGAGATGCTCTAAGCATGGCAAAAATCATAAATTGTAAAAATCAAAAAATAATTGCTTCCTCAATAGCACCAAATACATGAGTTTGTCTTGGAGCTTGTTTCTCTGTCTCGAATAGAACCCAACCCTAAAAAGTTAGTTAGATATGGATTTTGCTTCTCACCATCCACCACACGGAGCGTAAAACACTCAAAAGCACCTCAAACATCCACCCAAAGACATCACCTCATCTATATTATATATTATACTAGTGCTTGTCCGTACCTACAGCACTACGCACCGGTTCAACCAGATTGAAAAATGAAGCAGTTAATTTTTTAATCACATTTTTGATGTGTGAACAGTGAACGTGTGTGCCGGTCTGTGTGAACGTGTGTGCATGTGCGTGGTGGGTGCCACCTAGAACAAAGGGTGCCACATAGGACAACCCTTCTGTTTTATTAGATAGATGGTCAACGCACTTTTAGACATCCTATATGGAGAGGAAAGAACTGAAAACTTTGAATCATCGTGATCTTAAGGGGAAAACTTCATAGTTCCGGATTGAATCATGAATTGAAAAGTGAATCACACAATTTTGACAACTTTGATCCAAAATAAGATGAAATGATCAACAAAATGTCGAATAGTTAAAGATAAAAAAAAATGTTGACATAGCTCATCCAGAATAATGAAGTGGAGATCTCCAATCCATCTATGAAATACATATATGACTATCGACTCCTTACAAAATACTCACCTTTCAATGGATGAACCTTGGCGATATGCTTAACAAGTGCAAGTCCGATAAAAATTGATTCCAAGGACAAACAGGTGAGTAACGCATAAGAACATGCCCTTGAGAAGAAACAATAATTGAGATCAACGACTATTACTAGTCGATTGAGATACAAAAGTAGGAATCAGCATACGAGTAAGATCTCGGGTATGATTAGCTAGTTTGTGAGACAATAACTAGCCAAAGCAATAGATCCATGTCATCAAGTAAAGGGTTTACTCCTTTGAGATAAGTCATGATGAGATCGAGATAAATTCATCAAAAGATGATTAGTCACACTGGGATTGAGACAAACCCATACTCCTCACAAAGGAGTATGGTAAATTTTCATGATGGGCGAAAACTTAGAGGATCTATGTTGCATGATAGGAGCAATGTTGCGTCCCGGTAGAAAGTCAACGGATCGCAAACTTCTTCCTTCAAATCAAGTCGAGTTTTGTATTCCAATCAATTGAGATCGGTAGAAGGAAGGTCGACGGATCCTAAACTTCTTTCTTCAAATCAAATCAAAGCGAGCCTTGTGTTCCAACCAATTGGGATAGGCAACTTCTTCCTTCATATAGAAAACTTTTTCTTTAAATCAAATCAAATCGAGCCTTATGTTCCAATCAATTGAAGTAAGCAACTTCTCCCTCCAAATAGAGAAAACTTTTTCCTCAACTCAAATCAAATCGAGCCTTGTGTTCCAACCAATTGAGATAAGCAACTTTTTCCTTTAGATAGAGAACTTTTCTTCAACTCAAATCAAAGCAAGCCTTGTGTTCCAATCAACTGGGGTCGACATCTTCCACCTTCAGGTAAAGACAACTTCTTCATAGAAGAGTCAGATCTAGGAAATAAGCACCATATATATAACTTGGTGGTATGTGCTGTATTTACAACGGAAGAAAGAGTTTATACCCGAGAAAGATCTGCTTCAACGCCATGGAGGTTGAGACTTGAGAGATCAAGACCTAACTGTCTTCGCGCCGAACCAGATCCCGTGCGCTGCGGCGTTAACTTATCAAGCGTTTTTGACCTAGCAATTCCTCTCAAAAGCGATAATGAAAGGGTTTCCCCTGCGTGTGTATATATAGTGGTGAAACCACCCTTGTGTGAGATCACGCCTCTCTAGATTCTTCTAAAATTCCATTTTACGGATCTTGTTTAGATTTTGGTTTTACTTTATCTTTAAGGATTTGATACTATTAATATTACTCTCTTCGTTCCTTTTTTAGAGTCCAGTATTCTATTTTAGACTGTTCTTTAATAAGTATTCATTTTGTAATGTTAGTGGATAAAAGTTGGTGAATTTTTTATTTTGCCCCTAAAAGTATATTTCATTTTAAAAAGTTAATGAATAAAAATATAATGATGATGTTTCCATAGAGGATAAGGAGGGAAAGTAGAGGTAAAAGTTGATGTAAAAGGTGTACGCTTTGTTTGGTTGGCATTTTAGTTTAGTTTTGGTAGTAAGTGGAGAAAAAAATAGGGTCATGATTGAAGAGATGGGTAATGATTGGAAAGAGATAGAGAGATAAATGAAATTAATAATTGGAGATATAGGGTAATGATTGAAAAACAAAACTAAAACTAAAGAAAAATGGCAACCAAACACAACCGTAATGATTATGTCTTTTTAATAAGTTGGAATTACGAAGCATGACATTTAAAAAATACACACACTTTTAATTTTCTATCTTTATCGTCATATCATAATAACCGTTTATTTTATATTCTCATCTTTTCAATTTATTTGTTTATTTTATGATTCTATCAATTTTACAATCACCTATACTCCCGATTAGTCCCATTTTTATGTCCATCTATCCATTTTTGTTCATTCCAAAATAATTATGAACTTTTTATTTTAGGTTGTCCAATTTTATTAGTTTTTCAATACTATGTAAACAAGTGTGCATGGATACATTCAAAAAGTAGAATCAAAAGGTATTTGTTGGAGAAAAAAAATGTTTGAAATTTGAAATAAAGTGTATTGATTACATGTCCCCTTAAATAGTTGGATTCTATAAGAGGGATCAAAATTTTAGGAAAACGGAGTATTTCTTGATATGGATCTCTAAAAAATATGCATTATGCATCTTGTTTGATAGTTTCCGATTAGTTTTATTAGACAATGTTTTCAAATCATTACAAATATTATACATTGAAACATATAAGCAATTAATAAATTGAAATGTATGAACAATTAAAAAATGACACAGACTAAAATAATGAACAAACAAATTTGGACAGACAGAGTATAATTAATATAAATTAAATTTAAAAATTACATACTTAAAAAAATAAGCATGTATTATTGACTTTTTAAAATTAAAACTTAAAATTTAATGATATGTTCTATGTCCATATCAAAAATCAAATTGTAAAATCTTCACATACTTATTAGTGTTTCGATGAAATTATAATGTGCTCAGGGTAAAGAAATATAATTGTGAATCCATAAAATCAAGAAATATAGGAGGATGAGTTAGGAAGAATAGTAGCTGATCCCTGCCCCAGTCGGTGACAATAAACGTGTACTATTAGGAGTATTTAGGTAAGGATTCGGCCACGTCAGTTGCGGAAATTGGGGTTTTGACAGACTTTGTAGACACAGATCTGTTGTGGGGTCCATTATGCGTCTCACACAAATAATTCAAATTGTTTATTAAATGACAAATATTTTTTTAAGGGTTCTTGCTAAAAATCAACTCAATTTGATACCTTTAGAATCTTCACATACTTATTAGTGTTTCGATGAAATTATAATGTGCTCAGGGTAAAGAAATATAATTGTGAATCCATAAAATCAAGAAATATAGGAGGACTAGTGCTAACCCGTGCCTACGGCACTACGCATCCCGGTTGGAAGGAGATGGCAGTTGTGTGATTTAGGTGAAAACCATGGGCACTTAACCGGGAAGTGAGAGAATGCACTACAACCTTTGGATCAAATGAATCTAAGCCGTTCCAACAACTTGTCCCCACACCCTTCTGTTTTATAATAGAGATGAGTTAGGAAGAATAGTAGCTGATCCCTGCCCCAGTCGGTGACAATAAACGTGTACTATTAGGAGTATTTAGGTAAGGATTCGGCCACGTCAGTTGCGGAAATTGGGGTTTTGACAGACTTTGTAGACACAGATCTGTTGTGGGGTCCATTATGCGTCCCACACAAATAATTCAAATTGTTCATTAAATGACAAATATTTTTTTAAGGATTTTCGCTAAAAATCAACTCAATTTGATACCTTTAGATACTAGATTCAATCATCTAACTTTTTATTATTGTGACATCTGAATGAAAAGTTAGATTATTGAATCCAGCATCTAAAGATAGTAGATTGAGCTAATTTTTGCGAAAACCCTTGAAATTTTTTTACATTTAATGAACGATTTAGATCGTTTGTATGGGATCTGTAGTGGGCCTCACATAAAATCTGTGCACAATGTCTTTGTATTATTGATTTGTGGGTAGCACTGCTAATATCTAAATTCGGTCAAACCGAAAAAAATGTTTGCTTAATAAGGCAACGTTTGGCAGGACTGAAAGGCACCACTGCTGAGTTCTTATAAACTAAACTTATTTCTTTACTTTGTATATTTTGTTTGTTTTTTCTAAATTTTTATTGGATTCGCGTGATTTTTTTGGATTAATCATTCATCTCGACGAAAGGAATATAAAAAGTACAAAATTATGACCAAAATTAAAAAAAAATCACTAAAGACCAAAAAAGTATCGAACAACTGTCTTTTGGAGTTTAAGTGTCATCTTATTTGAAGTTTTTCAATATCGGTTCATATTTTTATAGTTTTTTAATTCATCTCATCGAGACTAACGATTAACCCCTAAAATTACGTCAAAAAACTAAATAAAAAGTTACGGAAAGTAAAAAATACCGAAATAAGTTCCAGACGTATAAGTTTAAAAGAACGCAGCCTAATTGTAGAGCTCACAACACTATGTGTGAATTGTGTGTGAGCCTCACACTTTAATGTGAAAAAAAGTGTTTGTGATTGTAGCACAAGTGCTAAAATTAAAAGCCTTCGTGAATAAATTTTTAGGGGATTATCAGCACATTTGTGTATTACTGTGTTCGTTTTGTTGTCTTTTCAATTATCTCATAAAGACCAAGGACATCTAATGGTTGTGGCACTCTCTTATCAAGTAAAATACCTGGGTTTGAGTCCTATCACTATGAATTACAACACCCCTTCCCCTATTCCCTCCTATCGATTGACAAAAAAAAAAATTATCTCATACGAATTTTTTTCAACTTAAGTTTATGTTTTTATATATTTACAATTCCTCTCGTCAAGACGAAAAAATATGATTTAAAATTTGACAAAAATCTTGTAAAGATTAAGAGAAACAACCAAAGAGCGTGTCAAAAAACTCCTAAAAAATTGTCCAAAGAAGCCCTAACTTCCATAAGTGTTTAAGTTCAGGCTATATTTGGATACTCATAATATTCAGTAGGAATAGGAACTTAATTACTAAGAATGAAATTCCAAGTAATTAGATACCCAAAATAATTCTATTCAGATGTCTGCATTAATTCAGTGATTGGAATCAATTATTTTTTAAAATTTACTAGATTCAAACATTTTTATTTTTTTTAATTCGAGTTGTTTATTTTATAACTGGCGATAATTGGTCGGACTTGGCATTTTTTGAATGAACATATTTGTCTTCAAAGAGGTAGACGGTAAACTACGACCGTTTATTGTTTTATAAACAATTACTATGATTCGCCTAAATTTTTATTGCTGCCTGATAATTTATGTTTTCGTATGAATGATAAAGGTTTTCATTTTTCAGGGCATAAGAGATGATCATGTAGGATCCTATGCCGTAAAATTCAGCCAAAAATTTCCACAAATCAAACCATCTAAAAGACTTCTTTTTTTTTGTGTCCATAGGAGAAGCATATTCATTTATAAAAGTCATACGGCATCTATAGATTATCACTGAAATACAGATCAAGTCATATGGCAGTAACAGATTTTCACCCAAATACAAAGATACAAAGACACAGCCAAACCTTAAAGCTAATGATATATAGGAAAAGCAAAGAGACGAAACTAATGTCTAACGCATGAGTAAGAGCCATCGCTCACTCCACACCGTTATCAACAAGGATCGGCATAAGTGGAGCTATAGTACCCAGATACCAGATGCTTCGGGATGGCGGAGCTCCATATCAAAGACAACATCAAAAACCGATGGAAATCAATAACCCACCGGATTAAATTCGAATAGAAACCGAACTAAATCCAGACAGAAACCGGACTGAATCAGGACAAAAATAAAATAAAACAAAAATACACTCTCCACCGTCATTAAGCAACCCTTCTCTTGTCTAACACCCTGCTGTGGGCAACATGCCCTTAAAGAAAAAGGCGGATCGAGGAGCGCTGGCAGATGAGCGCTCAATTCAGAGTCGCCATTTGGGTTTGAAGGTCCGACACCCAAGAAACCGGACTTGAAATGCTTTCTACGCTGTTTAATTTGAAAATGTGAAGGCACCAGTCCGTCATAACCATATCTGGGTTCGAGAGCCAGGTTATGAGAAGGGAAGAGTTTTAAGGCACCCCTCTAACCCAATCCGGAGATCGGTCTTTACTTAGGCATTTTGTGAAAATAATCGAGATTCTTCTTTATTAAGCAACTTTTAACCAATTAGGACGGGGAAACAGTTTAATGGGGATTAAAATTTGTAACAAATTTGTAGGATGTGATCAATAGCATGGATGACATATTATGATAAGCAATAAATAGGATTAAAGCCAAAAATTTGCCTGAATAAACCAACACAGCACACTGTAAGAGATTGGCGTACATAAGGACAAGCTTGCATGCTGTGGGCACACGCCCCAAAATTTTACATTTTTGCATATAAAACGGGTGCGCTCCTTTTTTCGGAAAGCGCGGCGAAACGCTTACAATTCAGAGTCGCCATTCGGGTTTCGCGGAAAGTACCCAAGGAACCGAACTTAGAAACGTTTGCTACGTTATTTGATTTTTGAAAAAGGTTTGTAGACTGGACCGTCGTCACTTTCGATATCTGAGGTTCGGGAGTCAGGTTACGAGAGGGGAAGGGTTTTATGGCACCCCTCTCACCCAATCCGGAAATCAGTCTCTACTCGGGCATTTTATAAAATATTTGCATTTTTCTCTCATTGATCGTTTTTAGCCAATTAGGGCAGGAGAACAGTTAAAGGGGATTAAAGCTGTAACAAGTTTGCATTATGTGGCAAAATGTGATGGATGTTTGATCTAAGCAAATATAATAAATTGAGAACAAGCTCCTGTGAGCATTTTAGATAAATTGGAACACACCGACTTAGAGTGATGCACGCAGGAGCAAGCCTGTATGCACTGGTCAAGCCACTGCATGCAGAGATGACCTGTGTGCGCCACACCAGTACTGGCGTGCGCCGGTAGATCTAAGCTCATAGCTCTTATGACCAACCCTCTGGGCTCTGGAATGGACCAGTGCACACCCAGGACAAACCACGTAGTTATATCATCCATAATATTCGGTTACAGACAGCAGGAGAAATGATCGAAAGAAATAAAAGGAAAGAGCAACCCATAAACAGTGTGGGGAAGTAGAAGAGGCCTGGATCAGAAATCCATGCAAGGGCCAAGCCACTGGATGTTGATCTAACTACCGTACGCCAGTTGATCTCTCGTCCAATGCTTTGGCTTTGCACCATCTGGGTTCTGAAACATGACCAGAATGACCCCAGAGGCCTTACTAGGCAGGAAAAACAAACAGATGGCTACGCAGTTCTAAATACAGAAAGCAGTAGACTGGTTATTATCATGCAATAAGGTGATCAAAGATGAAAGAAAGCAGAAAATAGATGATCGGTGATCCCCACGCCAGTATTGCACATACTGCCATGACTAGCGTACGGCATAATAACACTGGCGTGCGCCACCTCCCACCATGAACGTTCTTTGAAACTTTGCCAGCTTTAGGGCCAGGACTGGTATAAATTACCAGCCTTGACCCTGCAAGCCCCCCTCAGGGGTCAGAACAGATAACAGAAACAAAGGTGGTATACCTTTGCTAGAGCTTGATGGATGGTTTGAACTTGAGCTTGAGGCTTGAAGGTTGAGTGATGAATGTGAGGGTGTTATGGATTGTGGAGTATTGCTCCCTTGCTTACTCTTTCAATGAATGAAAGAAAAACAAGAGGAAACAAGAGAGAAAGGAAAGAACAAGGCTTGGGCTTCCTTAATGGTGCTAACCCTTTGCAAATGAATGCAAGGGGGGTATTTATAGGCTAGAAGACAACTGAAAAAGGCTGGGATCAGTTGGCCACTAAGGTTTGTTTGGCTTAAGGGAGCCTCCCATGCATTAAATGCATGTGACTAGTTGATGGATCTTGTAGGAGAGAGGGGGAAACGGTTCTGGACGAAGTAATCATCAGGGGAGCTGTAGCCCACGTCAGGGTGGCACAAAAGTCCCGCGCATGTTGCTGAATAAAGTTGATTTGACAGGGCTGGACTAGCGTGCGTCAGTTCTCTACCTGCGTGCGCTAGTGGAAACTGAGTCAACGGTCGATGACTGACACGTGGCAGCTAACCGGCGCACGCCAGCATAGAACCAGCGTAAGCAGGTAGGGTTTTGCTGTGGCCATTTGGTTCTGGCTTGAAGGGTTTGAAAGAGGGTTCGAAAAGGGTTTGGACGAGGTTTGGGACGCTCGAAACTCAAACGCACCAACAAACTCAGGATGTTCTTGATCTTAATCATCATCGGGGAATCACAGACCGTAAGTAAACTAATCTGGACAATCTAGAATAGGGTGTCTACACATGCACTGATTTGTTTCACGTAGATTACTGCATGCAAGCCGACCTGAGCGCGCGTGTTATCTCGCTCGGGCAAACTCTGTTTCAATCCTCCTTTGGGCTCTGGAAAGACCAGTGCTCACCCAGGACAAACCAAGCAATTTATATGGCAGTTGATTGGCAGTTTGAATGGGCTCAAGAGGCCATCAAAGGAATAAGACACCTCATAAACAGTGTGGGGAAAGGAAACAGGGCTCAAAGCCAATTACCCGTGCAAAGGCCAGCCATTGGTCAGAGATGAACTTGCGTGCGCGGGTCATCCATTGTTGTGCGCGGGTTTAAGCCATCTAACCAGTGATTGGTTTTACATGATCTGGGTTCTGGGACATGTCCAGAAAGCTCCCAGGGGTATTTCCAAAGCAACAAAAATGAATATTGAAAGACAACTAACAGTTTTAGCATCGAAAACAGCAATTGGTTATTTACATGCTCACAGTGATGATCTATAAAGAAAAAAGCATAAAAGAACAAGACCCATGTCCCCACACAGATCTGCGCGCGCAACCACGGAGTGGCGCGCGCGAGCTATGGATCGACGCGCGCAGGTCTATTGTCCACACGATTTTTTGTAACCTTGCTAGCCTTTGGGCAAGACTGGTATTGATTACTAGCATTGACCCTGCCAGCCCCCCTTAGGGAACAGAACAGGAAAACGAAAGGTGTTTATACCTTTGTTTTAAGTTTGAAAGAGTGATTGAACTTGAGCTTGAGGATTGGGTTTGAAAGATGGTTGTATGTTGGATGGTTGTATGTTTGTAACCCTTTTTTTTCTAACCATTTGGAAGAAAGAATGAGGGGGTATTCATAGGGCAAACACCCTCCATTAATGGAAACCTTCCATTAATGGAAAGCATTCCATTAATGGAAATCTTCTAGAAACCTTCCATTAATGGAAACCTTCCATAAATAGAAACCTTTCAGAAATGGAAAGTATAAGATCGGCTGCAACTTTAACTAGCATGTGTGGGTCGTGGATCTACACGCGCCAGTCAAAGCTGGTTGACTGACAGATAGTAAACAAACCAATGCGCGCGGAACGGAAACTTGCGCGCGCCAGTAAGGTTCTTGTTAGGCTTGGTAGGGTTAAAAAGGGGTATCAAATACTCGAAACTCAACCACTCGACATTTCCGGGATGTTCTTGATCCGTTTCATCATTGGGGAAACAAAAACCAAAAATAAAGTAAACCAATTGGGAGACCCAGATTGGGGTGTCTACACCTACCGATCAAAGCTCTGAAGCCGGCGACTTAAGAAGCCACCGGCAGCGAGCGGAGCGATGACAAACGACAAACGGTTTGGGTAGAGAAGGGGAAGGGAAAACCAGATCTGAAGGCAGAGATTAATTTTCCCCTTCCGCCGCCCGAAGTTGGGTATAAACCCAAGGGGGAGGGGAAGAAGAAGAGAAAACACCCATTTTGCTAAAGTTCTTATCTTTTAAGTACTTATTTCTCGCTTTACGAGACATATCATCTATATTGTTAAAAATATTTTGGCATATAAATGAGAGCAACCTCTACAATCGTTAAATCACTTTATGTTAACTTTGTAGCCATTGGATTCTTTCTTTTTTCAAAAGATACAGAGAATATTGTTTTAATAAATTCATGCCTCTCTACCCCTCACTTTTAGGTAATGTATATCTACGTAAATATTGTCTTTTACAATCAAAACGGTAATTGACATTTTGTGGTGATTACAACTATCGCACAGAGTGATTGGGTAAAACGGATAATTTATTTAAGTTAAGACTATGTGACATTCCATCGTACCTTTAGCCACGAGAATTCGCTAGTTATCTCACAATACATCACTTTTGATTCAGAAAATAAGTATTTCTTTAAAAAATAAATGCTTATTTCCCTGAACAGAACATGACATAATTACCCTCTAACCCCCCTATACAATATTGCAAAAGAAAACCTTAATTACTTATTTCCCCAAAACAGCCGAATATAATTTTTACACTCCACTTTTTGATTATGACACTCCATTTTTTGTCTTTTAATAAGCTTTTGTGCGTATTTTTCTCAAAGACAAGAAAAGAAGTGCTATAATAAAAAAAGGAGCGTAGAAATCATTTATAAAAAACCCTAATCAGTGTAATCACCAAAATATAGGGTCCACAACATGTGTAGCGAATCAACTTCGAGGAATTAACGACCTATTGAAAAACCATTCATCCCCTCTGTTATGCAGCCGCACCACCAGATCGCCACCGCCCAATTACATAAGAAAACGCATCCTTTGCATCTATACCCTACTTTATATACAACCTTTTACTGTTTTTATAGTTTCCTGTTATTTTAAGCTTTTAAAATTTTATTTTATTGGACTTTTTTATTAGAGATATTCTGCTTGGCAGCTTGGGAGAGAAGAAAAAAAAAAAATCCCATACCGTGATCCCTTGGGACGATCTCCTCAGTCCCGAAAAGTCCCAAAATCTATGTGCCTTTATACCGAGCGATTTTCTGATTGTGTATATTTTTTTTATGTTTTATATTTAACGGCCGAAACACCACTCGGCACATAGGCATGAGGGGTTTTGGCACAGAAGATCCAGGCTGTACCCTTGCTAGTGTGCATCAAAATGAAGAATAGCTTCTTTGTATTGCTTGAGATTGCACGGAGCCGTTTACGTATGACCGATATCTTTTTGATTATCCAAGCGGTTCATTTTGTAAGACTTGTTTAGATAGTAAGTTCAAGTAAATATTCAAGTTGATGGAATACATGTAACTAGTTCATCTGAACACTTATATTAGGAGGAAAAAAACAGATAAGCCAACCGTTTCTAACAAATTAAAGTGTTCTAATGAAGGTGGATACAGGTATTCGATTGACTTGAATTTTTACGGGATCAAACTTTTTGATCGGTACCACAATATGAATGGATCGGATTGCCGAGATGGTATGCGGGCACGTGCAAATTGCTCCGTGCAATCCTGTTTCGGGCCGCAGAGAAGCCGATTCCAAAAAATAAAACGCACAAAATGCCATAATTTCACATATAATCCACACATAAAAACAAAAGAAATAAATACAATTCGTTTATTTCCGCCTCTCTTCTGCTTCTCCTTCGACCTCAAATCTCTCTCACTTCTCTCTCTCTCTCTAGACATCAAGAAGAGCTCCTAATCGCCAATAACAAGCAAAGCTTCAGGTGCAGTTTTCGGGTTTGTATTCTGATTGGATCTATACACTTATCGTCGGTGGCTCGAAAAATTATTGAATGGTTCTTTTAGTATTCCTTTGTTTGGGCTATTAGGGTTTAATTTTAATGTGCTTTTTGTTGGGTCTTAAACGGGTGATCGTTTTCGCTTGATGCTAATTGATTTCTTGGCGGTGGATTTGTTGGGTTTGTCTGTCTGTCATTTTAAATTCATTTTGGAGGCTAATTATCTGGGTATTCAAGAAATGTTAGATTAGGGTTTATCGATATTGTTTGTTTCTTGGATTTGGGTTTTCTTGCTTTTGTGATTTTAACAGCTGGGTTCAAGTAATTAATGGATGCATTGGTCTGATTAAAGTTGATAACGTAGTGAATTGGAAATGGGAAATGCGTGGACTTGGGAGACCTTTCAGTTGTTTTGATGAAGGACGTATTTTTAATGGAGTCATGGTTTATATGCCGGTTTTTTTTAGGAAGGAGTTGTTTTGGTTGGCTTTTCTGCCAAGCTCTTTGAGCTATTTTAGCTATTTGAGCCATGGTGTATATCTAATGCTATATTTATGTATTCATAGATATATCTATAATGAGTGCACTTCCTTACTAGCAGGTGAAGCAGGAGTGGTGTGGAAATGGCCGGGATTGCGACAGAGGAGTCTTCTGTTGGAGGGAGTTCGAATGGGCAGCGATGCCAATATGGGGAAGCATTGGTGGAATGGCGGTCTTCCGAGCAGGTGGAAAATGGAACCCCGTCAACCTCTCCTCCTTACTGGGACACCGACGACGATGATGACTGTGGTAGGCTGTCTATCTCTTTCGATCTTTCAGTATCTGCATTAACAGTCACAGTCTGTTGTGACTTGAGTAGATTATTCTGGGACTGTATGGTTATTTTATGAGCCCATATTTTACATGAAAATTTGCATTTCTTGGAATGCTACCCAGAAATGATCTCGCCATGTTCATTAGCCTTGTAGTTCTGCAAAATTTCCTCATTTTTTGTGGCAAATGTACTCATTGCTGGAGAAAGTTTAACAAATAATGTCCATGAAGAAGAAGGTTCTTAAGAGACGATGGTAGTATGGAATCGTTGCCTTTGATTGGGAATGGGAATCATGGGAGGCTATCCTAGTCCGACTTTTAGATTAATGTGGTTTCAGTTCATATTGGCGAATCTGTTGTCATCCCTGTCGCTCTTATCCTCTATGTTATATGAACTTCGGTCGGGGCAGGCGCATCTCCAAGCATCGGACCTTCCTAAACCAAAATATTAGGGTACTTGGGTGTCTGTATTAATCGGAATTTACTCCCGGAAAACCCCACTGGTGGAGTAAGGGGACACTGTATATGTCTGCCTGCAGTATATATCGCATCATTAAGACACTGTATATGCATCATTAAGACACTGTATATGTCGTAGCCATATATCACTCCAAGTGCCATCCACAGGATTATTTATTTTGTTTCTATGTTGTTCTGCAACTGAGGAACAACATGATATCTGCTATGTCAAACTGGAAAGCAATTTTCAGCATTTGCAATCAATCTTCATCCGTCATAGCTGCTATGTCAAATTCATATAGGTTGTGTGGTTGACTTTAATTTTAACTGTTGTATTTTTCTGCAGGACCAAAGCCTTCTGAGTTGTATGGAAAGTACACATGGAAAGTTGATAAATTTTCACAGATTAACAAGAGAGAACTGCGTAGTAATGCATTTGAGGTCGGTGGCTACAAATGGTGCGTGGACTATGCACTTTTCTTTCCTCATATTTGGCGTCTTGTTTTGTAATAGATTTATTTTAGTTTATTTGGTTATTCAATGGTCACTGTTATCATGGTTCTTATTGTGGAACTCGTTCTTGTAACGCAATGTTAGGTGTGTCAGCTCTTTAGGTGGTATCTTTTTATTCAGAAAAGCAGCTAAGTCATAGATGTTATTGTATACATACGGAGACCCCATTTATACTTCTGGTGCAGATTGATATCTTCATACACGCTGTATGCAAGTATGCACGTGCCTATGTGTTTTTGATCTGGTTAAAGATCTTGAGTCTCTGGGATAGTCATAGTTTAGCTTAAGACACGCTCATGTGAATGGCTGGGATAGTTGCTCATGTGTTTTTCTAATCAGTAGTTCTGGTTGAAAAGGATATACCATAGCTGGATTTGCAATTGTGCTTTTGTTAGTTCTAATTTCTGAACAGGCATGGTTCAACCAAAAGTAGGTTGGAATTATTTTTACAGCTACCTCACCTTTTTTGGACTTAGAGTTTGGCTGGTAGATTTTAATAGCTTTTGAAATACTTCGTGGAAATTGAAAATCGGCCTACTTGTTCAATCATGTCTCAAAAAACTCAGTTTATTTAACGATTAAAGCTTTCTCTCATTGTGTGCAATACTTCTTTTTTTCCATGAGTCCTTTAATATTACATGACCATCCAAAGGGGATGGAACCCAAGTACACAACTTGAGGATCCAAGTTAAAGTTAGGCAACTATGATCCTGAATCCCAGCTATACAAAATAAATGAAAAGGAGCTCTTGAGCCTATGAACTGGGTCTGGGCACATTGATGATTCAAGTGTCCTGTTGTTGGATTCTCTTCAAAGCAACCACACCTATATAAAGGTTCTAACAACCGGCCGTTCGTTCTAACCCCAAGTGGTTGGCATAGTAGTTGTCACTTGACATCCACGGACCTTAGGAAGTCTTTGGTCCGGGGTTCACCTTTCACACGCGTGCTATGAGGTCTTGTGTTCCGCAAATCCTTATTGGGCTTGCACCAGGTTTAGTTAGCTGCCTGTGGTGGACAATGGAATTGGTCTTTCTGGATTTGCCTATCTAGTGGGCCCAATACCTAGTTATCAGGAAAAAAATGTCGATCCTTCTTCGCTTCCCAACTCATCTCCATTCTTCCTTACATAACACTTTCCACATTCTGTTGAAAAGCCCGTTGTATCTGAAAGCTGGTCAGCCACGAAATTTCACAAACCTAAAGCTACCTTGCAGTGGACGAGGAGCTAATTAGTTGTCTCCTTGTCACACTTGCAAGGAAAACACCAATTGATAGTAACACAGTAACACTGCCTTTTGATAAGATTGTTATCAGTCATCGGTGCGACACAAAGAATTGTGCCCTTATCCTTGTTATGTGCGCATCCATGGAAAATTATTCAGTATTCATGGGCAACCATCAACTATCGTGGCATGTAAGGCCCACAACGAGCCTCTTTGGATGGTGAGAATTGGTGAGACAAGAAAGGATTGGGGTTTCTCGCCAAATGTGGGGTTTGATGATTAACAAAAGCGGATCAATAAAAATCCACCATTTTCTTCATTTCTCACCTCTTTTATTCATCCAAACAATTGATAGGATTTTCCTTTGTTTTCTCTCACTTTTCCTCACCATTTCCACTATCAAAGGCACTGAAAGGAAATGGATGGGGCCAACTTTGTCTCCCATTCAGTCGAGCAAGGGGTAAGGTCGGCTCCAACATCTCATGACTAATGCTCATGTTGGTATGCGAATAACACCGTGCTGTGGGTTGGTGCCTCGCAGGTATCAAATGATTGCTCGGCATGCTGATGGTTATTGTATCATTGATTTTAATGTTGGGAAAAACTGCTGCTGTATCTCTGTTGAGTCTGTTCTAATTTAAGCTTCTTCCTTTTGCAACAGGTACATTTTGATTTACCCTCAAGGTTGTGATGTGTGCAATCATCTCTCTTTGTTTCTATGCGTGGCTAATCACGACAAGCTTCTCCCTGGTATGCTAATAGATACTAAGTCGTGATTTTTCCTTGAGATCAATTTTCAGGCCGATCTCATTTTCTCTGTTTGGTTAAAGCAGGGTGGAGTCATTTTGCACAGTTCACGATAGCGGTGGTGAATAAAGATCCAAAGAAATCCAAGTATTCTGGTTGGTTATATATTTACATATTGGCCATTTTGGTTGTAATAGAGTTTCTGGTTATGATTACTATAATTCAATTTTGCAGATACGTTGCACCGATTCTGGAAGAAAGAGCATGATTGGGGGTGGAAAAAATTTATGGAGCTATCTAAAGTGTTAGATGGTTTTATTGACGCTGATACTCTCATTATAAAAGCTCAAGTCCAAGTTATCAGGTCTTTTCTGATCTACATCTTAATCATCTTAGGAAATTTTGCCCCAATGAAATTTCATGTTGGATGGTAGTCCTTCTCTCTTAACCTGGGCTTAGGAAAACACTTGTATTGCTGAGAATGCAATAAATGTTGTTCTCCCACTTAAGTTTCCCCTTTCCAAGGTTTATCAGTAGTGGTCCCTCGGGAGGTTTTTATATAGATAGATCCAAAAAATTGTCATCACTAATTTTTAATTTAGATTACTCTACGTTGAGAGACTAATATTCCTTGTAGTTTAGAAGTACATTAAGTCGTTAATGATCCTGGTAGTTACTGATTCCAAGATATGCTTTTGGTATGTAGGGAGAGAGCAGACCGTCCCTTTCGCTGCCTTGATTGTCAGTATAGGAGAGAGCTTGTTCGGGTATATTTGACAAATGTAGAGCAAATTTGTCGCCGTTTTGTGGAAGAGAGAAGAAGCAAGCTTGGGAAATTGATAGAAGATAAAGCTAGATGGTCAAGGTAGAGGTGTTTGTATTTGTTATTGTGATTTGATATATTCTTGCATGTGCAGGGTATTTCTTTTTGGCTTTACAGCTGTAGATTTTGACATTCGTATCTATTTTTGTTGTTCTGGGTTAATCACCACAGAACTGTAGCTTTTTTTGTTTTCAGACCTTTAAGCTGCTTGAGTGAGAACTTGACTATCTTATAGTTTCAACTTCAAGCCAACAAGACCTTAGATAATTTTGCTGCTTGTTTGTGACAAGCTTTGTAGTTTATCTTTTCTCCTTCTCCTGCTCTTTTCTTTCTTTCCTAGATTTTCTGTATTCCTTTGTCATACCACTGTTAATTTTCTGTTGGATATGCTTTATTATTTAGCATGTGAGATTTGGTTCTATTCCAATATCAGTCTGTGTTGTTAATTGCTGAATAACAGACAACTTTTTACTTGTGAGGAATGTAGCTTTTGTGCTTTCTGGCGGGAGATTGACCAAACTGCTCGGCGCCGTATGTCTCGGGAGAGAACAGATGTGATTTTGAGAGTTGTCGTAAAGCAATTCTTTATAGAAAAGGAAGTCACATCTACTTTGGTAATGGATTCCTTGTACAGTGGACTAAAGGCTCTTGAAGGTCTGACCAAGAGCAAGAAAGGTAGGGGAAAATTACTGGATGCAGAAGAATTGCCAGGTCCTGTTGTTCGGATAGAGAAAGATATGTTTGTTTTGTTGGATGATGTATTACCAATACTTGAAAGGGCTACCCTGGAACCCTTGCCTCCAAAGGATGATAAAGGTCCTCAAAACCGTATGAAGGTGAGCTTTGTGAACTTGGTTTGTGAGACTTACGGAGTCGTATGTTTTGTTTCTAGGCTATTTTTGGTTTTGCGAGAATAAAAAATGTTCCTTTGACTAAAATCTGTCTGGAATGCTACCTGCTTGTTAGATTTATAATTATGGACTATGGGTAAGGCCTCTGTTCTGATGGTACGGTTATGATGGTACAGTAGCAGATGTGTTTTCAACTGGTGGATATAGTATGATGCTATAACCTTGTGCATATGTTTTAGTTCGTTTTTGTTCTCTCTTTTTCCTCCCTATGGTTGGTTCTTGATTGATTTTATCTGGTGCAACTGGATGTAAATCCATAGAGCATGTGTACTAACAGTTTGATGTATTTTTTAATACTTTAACCGCATCTTGGAAACATGATGCAACATTGACTTGAATTTGGAGCTTAATGCTTTCATTTATGTGCCAATATATTGTTGTTGCTCAAACAGATTTTTAGTTATAGATTGATGATCTCTGGTTTATTACTCATTCACCGGTTCCACAATTCTTACTTGTAGGATGGGGGTTCTGGAGATGACTTCAACAAGGATTCCATTGAGCGTGATGAAAGGCGTCTTACTGAACTAGGCCGACGGACCATTGAAATTTTTGTACTATCCCATATATTTAGGTAACCCTTCATTTATCATATGTGCAGCCAAAAACTAACTTCCTCATTGCTCTTGGTATATTATTTGCTTTGATCAGCAACAAAAGAAGTCTTATTGACAAGAAGTAGAGTTTAAGGCGACCCGAGGTCGAGAAGTCCACCAAACAGCCACCAAAGAGAATAACACAAGTAAGCAAACAGAAGAAAAACAAAACCTCAAGCTACAAATGACAAGCAAACCTCCAATTTATTGAAGTTCAAAATGAAGTGATCTTTGTTTTTTCAATGGAAAGGAAAAAACAGGATATCTCAGTCTCTCAAACTCTACTCCCGTCTTTTAAGGATAAGAAACACGAAGTCTTCGACTCCAATGCTACCTCAACACCTGCCTCCACTTCCTTACCATCTTCTGCAGTTCTCCATCCTTTTGCCTTCACTCAAACTGCCTCAAATCCATCCTAAGTGATACTGTCAAGATAGATATTAGCCTGGATAACCACAACAGGATCCATCCCTTAGCTTGAATCCCATACTTGCTTTTAATAATTGGAATGCGACTCAACAGGCATAACCATAGCTACAATGTTCCCCAAGTGAAGTTCCCCTTATTGCACGAGGCAGTATGCTCCCAATTATTGATACCCCAGTAAGAAAGTTAAACACCGACAAGTAATGGATTGGGCTGCTATGCAGGACTGATTGCACTAGGGTACGCCCATCTCCCCGAGAAAGCAAAGCTATTTTCAACCCCTTAAAATTCTTCTATTATACAGGTGACTGAAAAGACTCTGCCCTAGCCCCTAGGGGCTAAATGTAACCTCAAGCGTTTCGTTGGAAGATGTTCAATGGGGTACCCTCAGATTCATGCCAATCATTGCAATAATGTTACTTTTATTCTTGTTAACTTCATTTTCTGAAAAAGTTTCAAATATCTCAAAACAGAAAGCAAACTGGAAATTTAAGACAACAATTCCGATCCTCTCCATAGTAAGACCAACCTTGCTCGTGTTACATGATAACTGAGTACGAAACCCATATCCTTTGCTTGTATTGATTTGCTGCCTTCCAGTTTCTTCACACTTAAATTGCTCGTTCATATGTTTAGCAGAAAAGCGTGGACACTATTTCTTCTAAATGTGAATTGACTGAGATAAGTCTGAGCACAGCTGTCAATTAGCAGTACATTTTTAATGATAATTTAAGGATTTTTTGTTGTAATGATAATTTACAGTACATTTTTTCTGCAGATTTGCTGTGGAATTTTTGAATTGGGGATCCGTTTATTCTTTGCAGTACATATGTTACCATTGCGGTTACAGTCTTTTAATTGGGGAATTGATATCGCCTGTTGTTTTGGTTTGTGATTCATGTGTACTCATGTCTAGTACAATTTTGGTATCTTGTTTCAGCAGTAAAATCGAAGTTGCTTACCAGGAGGCTGTTGCATTGAAAAGGCAAGAGGAGCTCATTCGTGAAGAAGAGGCAGCATGGATGGTTGAAACTGAGCACAAAGCAAAACGTGGAGTGGCTGAAAAAGAAAAGAAGTCAAAGAAAAAGCAGGTTTGACAACTGCACATCAGTTACATACTCGTGGGAACTGACAAATTTCAAGTCTTAGAGAACTGGCTTTGTATGTTTTGGCTGGGTTTGAAGGAACTGGGTGCTAAATCGATAAGGCATCTATGGTTTTTAGCGAACATGCATGTATTTGCCTATGTTGAAGCAGTGTTGTCATACTTCCTTGCTCATCAACCTCGATTGTCTATTGAGCATGTGCAAGAAAGGCAGCAACTTGTTGATGATGTGATGTATTGTTGTGTAATTTTGAGTTCCCTTCCATTGTGTTGCTTCTCAAGATCCTTTGGTAGTGATAGGCTTGGAGAAGTTATAATGTGACTTTTTAAACTGGTTGACTCCTGGCTGAGCAGTTTCCAAGTACCAAATTTTAGGCTGTATATGGATATGTTGGCCTAGGGAGAGTGGATGAACTTGGGATTAGGCTGTTACGGACTGTCAATCGAGCTCTTTGGGTTTATATGAATTTGGTGACTGTCCATGAATAGTTGTGTTATTTTTCTTCTCTTTTTTTTTTTTTTTTTTTGGTGTGGGGTGGGGGTTAAAGAAGCGCTGGAATTGTTGAATTTTTTAAATCCTGTTGGGACATTTTGTGCAGCATAATCATGTTCAAAAAGTACTTGATGTTCATGACTCAATCTCTGATGAATGTGAAGTCGTTTGGTTAGTCGGCAATAGATAATTGGATTGTCCTCTTCGTTCTTTGTCGTCATTGTGCCCCTTATTTGTTGATTAGGTCTTTTGTTTTCAAATGACACTAATAAATGTTTGGCATGCTGTGTAGTGTATGCACATGAAACTTCTTCCGTCCTTGTACATGTCTCCTCTCTCTCCCTTTTTTCCCCCATGCATCCATCTAGGATTGAGTAGACAATCATGTTTTAAGATCCTTTTTGAATGCAGTCAATTTACATATTGTTTGTTCCACATGTCAGGGCAAACAAAAACGAAATAATCGCAAGGGGAAGGATAAAGGAAGAGATGACAAGCCTCTTGTCTCAGTCCACGATGAGCTCCAACAGGAAAGCCCTTCTGATGAAATAGAAGAAATCGTGATTGAAACAGAACCCGTTCTTGAAAAGTCTGATTCACCGGAAGATGTTTCTGATGCATCCGATTCAGTAGATTGTCCTCCTGAAATATCTCAGCCTGATTCAGATGAGAGAGATGTTAGTCCTGTTAATTGGGGTTCTGACACATCAGAAATTCATCCCCCCGCAGAAGCCAGTAGCAGTGGATTAAGTGTCCCTTCAACTGTGCTAAATGGAGCAATAGAAAGAAATAACCCTTCTGCAATGGATGATAGTTCATCGACATGTTCCACAGACTCAGTTCCATCAGTGTCCCAGAACGGGCCTTACAAAGGGAATTCATTCTCAAATCAAAAATCCCCGAAGTCACCCAGCAGGTAAATTTGTACCCTACTTTTGATTGAAGGAACCTTTGGGTTTTTATTTCACGTTACACATGATTTCGTACATTTTTTTTGGTAGAGGAAGGAATCAAAGAGGCAGGGCTACCAGCGACACCACTGGTTGGGTGAGCAAAGCACACAGCCAGCCATCAGAAGCTACGACAAGAGAGGAGGCACAGATTAATGGTGCATCTGGAAGTCGGAAGGCTGAACCTGAGTCTGGTACTTCTGTACTCTCCTTGCAAGATCGAATAAGGGAGCTTGAGAAGCATGTGGTGAAGAAGGTGGTAGTACTATCGTTATTTTCAGTTCAAGAAATTAATTACCTTCTTATAGACTTGTAAGCTGCACATCTCATCATATGATGATTCTTGCATTAATTATGGGCAAGGAACAAAATTTCTGGAAACAACCAAACATTTTTGTTTCCTAGGGGACTGAAAGACTTGTATAATCCCAAAATTTCAATGTTTCTACTGACTCATCGAATGGCCCCAAAACATGTCAACATTCTGTAAACCGTATCAAAGCATTGAGTTTTCTTACACCTATCGTAAAAATCTGATGATGACGTTTTCATACGTTCCCAGGTTCTTTATTGATTCCCTTGTGATCCAGCTACATTTTCAAAGCGTTTACTTTTCCTAGCTATCCGAACAACAGACCAGAACAAAATTCTGATCCTTGATTATAGGCATTCGATGTATATTGGCTTTATTCTGATAGTTGCTTCCATTTTCCCCCTCATCATCTCAGTTTATTTCTGTGTCCATTTGTTTTCGTTCTCTTTTGAAATTGGTGGTTCTTAGGTTGGTTTTTCATGTTAGCTGACATGCTTTGCTATTGTGTGTAATAGGAAGAGGAAGTCGTAAATCTGCAAAGAGAACTGATCGTCAAAGGTCAAGCTGATACAGATCGACCGCCCAGACAGAAATCAACAGGAATGCCTTCCTCTCCTATCAGCCCATCCAAAAACGCACCATCCGCTGTTCAGATGAAGTCAGAATCAAAGACTGCGGGTGGCACTGATCCTGTTTTGGTTAAAAAGCCATCTTCAGACAACCACAAACCTATTAATTTAGCTGATGCGCATAAAACTGGTCCTCAAATACCAACAGAAAAGCCCTCTGTACAACAGGTGTCTGCCGCATCTAGGCCCTTAAGTGCTCCAATTGTTCAAGGACCTAAACCAACTACCCCAGTTGTTTCCACGGTTCAAACCACACCACTGTTATCGCGTTCTGCGAGTGCAGCTGGGCGGCTGGGTCTTGAACCTTCAACTTCTTCAACCCGCAGTAGTTATGTTGGTCCTCAGTCATATCGGAGCGCTATAATCGGTCCTACTGGTAGTACTGCTACTTCTATTGCTACTGCAACTTCATCTGGCTTCACTCAACCTCCTTCTCCAAGTTCCAGAGTAGTAAACCCATTACAGTCGTATCCACAACCGCAGCTGTTTGTACCAAAGAGCTCAGAATGGATGGAACCAAACTTATTAAAACCTACCCTTTCGTTTGGAATGATGAATCGCGAAGTTCTGCATAATGGTCCCCAGTGGGGGGAGTGCTCTCAAAGGGACACTCGTAACCTTGATTTCTACAACCCTGTGAACAGCAGATCTCGAGATCGCTTTGCTTCAGATTTTCCAGCCTCTACGTCAGGGCGTCAGAACCACATTGCGATGACCGATGAGTTCCCTCACCTTGACATTATCAATGACCTCCTTGACGATGAAAATGGAATTCCCAAGCCAACTAGGGCAAACACAAGCTTTCACCAAAGTTTCAGCAATCCTCAACATTTGACCCGGCAGTTCTCTTTCCCTATGGATGTTGGGATGTCTAACGACACAGGTCCCACAACGAGCTCTAGCAGTTTTGAAAGGACGCGGAGTTATCGTGAAGATGGGTTCCAACGTGGCTATGGCTCGTTCGGCGGCCACTTTGACCCGCTTGGAGAATCATTTTCCCAAGCGAATCCACGGCCTTTTGTTAATGGGCAAATTGATGGGTTGATACAACCGAATCAGTGGCAAATGGGTGGTCCTGATCTGTCGTATCTTAGCATGAGCAATGCGGACGGTTATGGGCCTAGTGGCTACCCCTATTATGTTCCAGATTATTCGAATCTGTCGCACGGAGATAACGGTTATCCCGTATTCCGGCCGTCGAATGGGCATTGAGAACGAATGTAATAAGGGTAGTATTTGAGTGAATTATTTCTCTTTAGATTTGGAGTGAGGTTGTTACCCTTAATTTCGTTTCGGAAAAGAATTTGGTAAAGAGTGATTCTTGCTTGCTTACTTTCGCGTTATTGGCTTTTGGGGTTAAGATTAAAGGAAGTTGCCACCTTGCCCAAACCCTACAAGTTTTGTTTGATTTGTCGAACCACATTTTAGGGTGCATTGGGATAACCTTCTACCGTCCACTTTGACAAGTGAAACTTATGGCCTGAGAAAGAGCCAAAGCTGCAACTGAGAGGGTGAATTCTCTGCTTAATGATGTGATTGTGTCTGGGAGGAGTAGAGTTTTGTTCACCCTCCACTTAAGAGGGTGAACATTTCCCTCTTTCCTATTGGTTGAAATGATGTGAACTCCACTATAAAGTGAGGTCATGCTTATCAAAAAGTGTATTGCATGGTGAGCATGACATCACTTTGTGGTAGGATCCACACCATTTCAACTAATGATAGAGGATAATGTTCACCCTCTTTTAAGGAGGGTGAACAAAATTGCACTATGTCGGGAGGATCCACTGTAATTGAGAATTTTTACCGCTCAAAGGGTTTGGGTCGGGTCAGGTTGGGTTTGATGAGGAGCGGTTGTTCGAAAGGTTCCTAGAAATCGGCCAATTCAACCAAATATGTAACGCGTGAGAGACAAACAATAAGAAGAGAGCGCAAAATTCAGATTTTACATAGAAGAGAGTACAGTTGAGTACATTTATGATTCCACCAATTTTTAAGATGTAGTACCAAATGAAGGGAGTAGATGAGTTACAAGCCCAACACCGTCATTGGTTGAGAGTTCGAAACTGAGCAACAAAAAAGGGCCTTCATTTAGTAAGAGTGGGTTGGTATTGGTAATGAACTAATGATCATTTGGCAACAAGTTAACATCCGTCTGTGATTTGGCTTTATTGCAACAAATCTGTTGAATCAGGGACTAAAGTAAAATGTGTTTCTAGTTAAGGGATTAATAAACAAAATGCAGAAAGTTTAGGGGATAAAAATGAAACGGTTTTGCTGGGCAGAAGATAATACACACATAATTTTAATGCATATCTTATGGATATTAATACACTCTCAGGAATATCAATACATATTTTTCGAATATCAATACACTTTTTACCGATTATTCTACACCCTTCATGTCGATGTAAGAATAATCCGAAATAATCCATCTTTTCCCTTTCCTCACCAATACTCTAAACAAAGCGTTTATTAGGGCTGTCCAAGAAAAATCAAAAATCGTGAAACCGGTCCGGACCTAACCGATCCGTGCCTTTTGGATTTTGTCCGTGGATTAATGGTCCGGACACATATTTGAAAATTAAAAAACCGTGAGATACGGATTAGGATTGGATTTTTATTTCAAATCCGTGGATTAACCGAACCGAACCGTGAGATATTTAAAAAAGTAAAAAAAATAAAAAATATATACATGTGTGTGTGTATGTGTAATATTTATAAATAATTATAATTCTACTACTTGTTATGAATTTTTTTTAACAATTTTAAGTTCATAACAATGACCGAAGGAAATCTGCTCCTTATATGAAATTCCTTACTTTTACTTCACCTGCCTTCCCCTTCTGATTTATAACTTGTAGTCAGCTACTATCACTGTGTAAATAGAACCTCTTGCTGCTTCGTGGATGTAACAATGGCTGATGAAACCTGGACTGAATTTTGGACTGAATTTTGAACTAGAAATTTGGAATGATATGTAATACAATAGTTGAAGTAATTTTGCGTTTTTTAGAGTTTAATGTTTATGGAAGGAAATCCGTGGATAAAACCGGGACCGAACCGTGACTCACGGTTCGAAATCCAAACCGACCCGTAAGACTTTTGGATTAGGATTGGATTGTATTTTCTAAAAACCGTGAGATAAGGATTAGGATTGGATTCATACGAATCCGATCCGATCCGATCCGGACCGTGGACACCCCTAGCGTTTATTACTCGTACTCTTTTATTCCCCTCTTTCGACGAGGAAAAGGTGCTGGGAATGGCACCTGTTGCTTCGATCTCTAACCCTAGAATCAGAATGGCTTTTATTTGCCGAAGAAAGGTTCCCACTCTTTTCCTTTCCCTCAACTTTAACCCATTGGTAGCTTTTGTTTCACACCCAAGTTCCAACAAACCCTTTTGCTCCTGATTCTGTTGCTAAAATGGGTCCAACTCAAATACAGAAATTGGTGTTCGAAAAACACAAATTGGGTTTCGATAAGCTGGACCATGGTCTTAGATTGTTCCGTCGAATGGTCCAACTTCGATCTCGTGTTGCGGTCATCGATTTTTGTCAGCTGTTAAGTGTTGTTGCCAAAATGTTAAGCAATATTCAACAATATTCAACAGTAATCTCTTTTGTTTAGAGAAATCCGCGATTTGGGCTTTCCAATTAATGACATGGGTTTCTTCTTTGTGCAATGACATGGGTTTCTTCTCTGTAGTGGTGAATTGTTTTCACTGTTCGAATTAATTACTCAATCCCACTACGGCCACCGACGGGTGTGCGCGGCCCACTCCGGATCCCGCAAGGATGGTTGCCTGTAAAAAATCAGCTTAATTGAATATCTTAGTTTATTAAAAAGCCGTTCAATGATGCTTATAGTTTCTTAAAACTTGAGGTGCGGAGGGAGGACGGCGGTGAGGGTTTAGGGCCGTGGCTAGGGTTATAAACAGACACATATTGCTGTTTGTTAGTGAAGATGTGTTTCTACTTTCTAACATGTAGGGACATCGGATTTCGGTACATAACTGCGTCTCTCCATGATTGTAGGTATAGCCGTAGACTAAAATTACGAGGATGAACTTTTTCATGGAGTCACATTTAGTTCTGCTTTGTGCTTATTTTTTCCTTAATATTTTCCTCTTCAAGTTTATGTATTTTGCTTTATTTTCACATGCTTTCGCTCTAGTAATGAGGGAGCCCTAATACATAATTCAGCAAAAAAAAAAAAGAAAAAGAAGAGGGAAGACGAATGATTTATCTTTTACCCCAACCTAATTCTACGTATATTAAAAAGAAATAAATCGTGTATTTATTTGACATTTTCACCTTTTACTCTTTGCCATTCAAATTGGTAAACTTTGCAGTTTGCACGACAAGCAGTCCACTGTCAAAACTTTTTGTTAACATCCTTGTGAAATATGGCTTGATTGCAACAAATCTCTCTCTCCTTAGATCTCAACGCAAGTTCATTGATGCAGCAGCAACAAGTTAATCGACGTACAAGCGCTCTCTCTCTCTCTCCTTATTCTTCTTCTTTTGCGTCTTCTTCCTAGCTGCTCACTATCACTCTTTTTTCTACCTTCTCTTTTTTTAGAAAAATGTTTTGATCTGTTCTAGCCTTTGCTAGCAGAAAAATGTGCTTCTCTATTGTAGCAGATAATTCTGGAGGAACACATTTTTCTGGGGGTGGTGGCAAAGCAAAAAAGGCAAAGGAATTAGTCGACGGTATGACAACTTGTCCCAATTTCTCTTACATGGTCCGATTATTTTCGACTTTTGGTTTGTGAGGTAAGTAATTGGTGAGGAAACTCTTTTGAATTTAGTGCTGGTGGGTAGTTGAGGACGAGCCATATACTCCATTTTTATTGTTCCTCCATATTTATTTATTGTTGGTAGTTGAGGGCGACCCATATCCTCCATATTTATTGTTCCTCCATATGAATTTTAACTACCAAATGATGGTAGTTTTATGATGTGTAGAGTAGAAATCGGAAACGTGGTTTGATGACCGTTGAATTTTTCTGTGGCAATCCTAGCAACAAAATTGACCAAAATGGACACTTAAGACTGAAGGGGAGCCGAACGCGTAGCGGAAACCTTGTGCCCTAAATTTCCAGTCCAGTAAGCCAACCACTGGGGATAAAATTCCATGATCTGTGGGGGCATGTGACCCCTTGTGCCATATATTGGGTCCACCACTGTAACTCCAATACACTTGACCACTTTAGCTTCGGTGTTGACAGCCTTCTTTCTTTTCTATCTTTCTTCTCACCGACTGAGGTGAGGCGCTCTTAAAGTATACAACACAAGAGAGAGGGGGGTGGGCAGGGTGAGAGGGAGGTAGGAGACACACCACCACCTCCGCTCCGCCACTGCAGCTCTATATTGCCGTTGTAGGAGTAAGATGAACGTGCTCGCGACTCTAGCTGCATCGTCGCCGGTGATGCAGCTCTTCCGGCAACAAACCACCACCTCTATAACTCCAAATTGTCGCTGCTCCACCGCGGCTTCGCAAGTGCTCCACACCCAGCCGGTCTCTCTCTCCGTAATTCTTTTCCGATTATAGAAACCTGGTTGTGGTTGTTCTCTCTCTCACTTTTCTCTATCTAATTTTTTATTTTTATTTTTTGTTACAGAGGATAGGCAGAGAGCTCTTACGGCTAAGGAGAAAAAGGGTAAATTTCAGTCCCTAAAGAAGGCTTTGAAGTCGTTCCGGATGAGACTTGACACGACAGTCAGAGAACTTGGAAATGCAAGAGAAATCAAGAGGAGAGGCCTTCTGGGGAGACGCGGGGGTCTTGGAAGGTGGAGAAGGAAGCCTGAGCAGAAAATGTGAAGAAAGGAAAAGCCAAGGTGGTTGGAATTGAGAAAAGGATATCAGCCTTCTCAATTCCAACCACCTTGGCTTTTCCTTTCTTCACATTTTCAGCTCGGGCTTCCTTCTCAGCCTTCCAAGACGGGGAGCCGCATCCCCGGAAGGCCTTTCCTCTTGATTTCTCTTGCATTTCCAAGTTCTTTGACTGTCGTGTCAAGTCTCCTTCGGAACGACTTTAAAGCCTCCCTTAGGGACTGAGGTTTACCCTTCTTCTCCTTAACTTTGCCTATCCTCTGTAACAAAAAATAAAAATAAAAAAATTAGATAGAGAAAAGTGAGAGACCAACCACAACCACAACCAGGATTCTGTAATCAGAAAAGAATTACGGAGAGAGAGAGAGACCGGTTGGATGTGGAGCACTTGCGAAGTGGCGGCGGAGCTAGCTGAGGTGGTGGTGTGTTGTCGGAAGAGCTGCATCGCCGACGACGATGCAGCTAGAATCGCGAGCACGTTCATCTTACTCCTATGGCCGCAACATAGAGCTGCGGAGGTTGTGGTGTGTCGCCGGCGATGCAGCTAGAGTCGCGAGCACGTTCATCTTACTCCTACTTCTCTCTCTCTCTCCCTCTATTTTCCGTGTTGTATACTTTAAGAGCGCCTCGCCTTAGTCGGCGAGAAGAAAGATAGAAAAGAAAGAAGGCTGTCAACTCCGAAGGCTAAAGTGGCCAAGTGTGTTGGAATTGCAGTGGTGGACCCAATATATAGCACAAGGGTGTAAATCTATATCTGTATTAAAAACTACTGTATTATGCGGAAAACAGATATAACGGGATCTTGAATTCAACACATCTCAAGAGCAATAAATAGCGTACCTCTGTTGGCCATCGTGATTAAAGAGAACAAACCCCTTAAATAGAAACACCTTAATTCTTGGCTCACCTTCTTCTCTCTGTCTCTACTTTTCTAGAATACCCCAGTACTTTAATTGATGGAAAAACCGTAAGAATAAGGGGTGGGTATTCTACCTTTTATAGAGGAGAGAAGAGGGCCTTAGAGATAATTATTAAAAGACACCTAGTCCATCAAGGTCTCTTTTATTATCAAGAGTTTTCCTTCATCTATAATTCTAATTAGTTATCATAATGAACCATATCACTTCATTGGCTTATCTGATAGTGGAGTCCCACATGCACAAAACGTGGAGGCTAGTGGGCTACACTAATAGGAAAAAACTAACAAAGGGGTCATGTGCCCCCACATATAATTGAATTTTATCCCCTGTGGATGGCTTATTGTACTGGAAATATAGGGCACAAGGTTTCCGCTACGCGTTCGGCTCCCCTTCAGTCTTAAAGTGTCCATTTTGTGGCTAGGATTGCCACAGAAAAATTCAACAGTCATCAAGCCATGTTTCCAATTTCTTCTCTACATGTCATCAAAATGGACACTCTAATTTTTCACTACCAACAATAAATAAATATGGAGGAATAATAAATATGGAGGATATGGCTCGTCCTCAACTACCACCAGCAGTAAATTCAAAACATTACTTTCCTCACCAATTACTTACCTCACAAATCGAAAGTCGAAAATAATCGGACACATGTATGAGCAATTGGGACAACATGTCATACCGTTGACTAATTCCTTTGCCTTTTTTGCTTTGCCACCACCCCAAAAAAATGTGCACCCCTAGAATTATCTGTTGCAGCAAAGGAGTACATTTTTCTGCTAGCAGAGGCTAGAACAGATCGAAACATTTTTCTGAAAAAAGATTAGGTAGAAAAATGAGTGACAGTGAGCAGCTAGGAAGAAGACGCAAAAGAAGAAGAAGGAGAGAAAGAGAGACCTTGTAAGTCGATTAACTTGCTGCTGCTACGTCAATGAACTTTTTGTTAACAAATCTGTATATGTTACGTGTGTGACAAAATATTTGTTCTGTAATTTTACAACAGGGAGGGAAAAGGGATTCAAGGTGAAGGTGAGCTTCGGATGTGTGAAAAAATACCACTCTGGTTATGTTGAAAGATCATCACCAATCTCTTGAATCCTCCGGAGTCTTTCGGATCTCTCCGGAAACTTCCGGGCTATTCAGGAAACATTTAGACTTTACTAGAAATTTCCGGGAACCTCTAGACCTTGCTAGAGTCTTCCAGATTCTTCCGGAATGTTTTGGAGTGTACTGCATGGAATCTTTCGGGTTCTAGCAGAATATTCTGAAATTCTATAGAACCTAAGGGGCTTCTCTAGAAGGTCCTATTATGTCCTAGTCTAAGAAGCATCTAGAAATAATGAGTTAAGTCATGTATCTAGAATCTTTCAATGATTTCTATAAATAGGGATGATGTCATTTATAGTGATATATGAAAGAGAACAAACAAAAAGTGCAACCAAGTGTCCAAGTGAGAGATTGAGTGAGGTGTCCCAGTGTCCAAGTATCTTCCTAGATTGTGTGTTGTTGTTGAGTGAACACAAGTATAGTTGTACAAGTGTTGTAATCAATAAATTTACGTTTGTTTGTTGTGTTCAATTCTACAGGTTAGAGTGGTAATTTACAATAGGGATTCAAGGTAAAGGTGTACTCTAAGAGGGAAACAAGTTTTCGAGAAGATTTTTGGGCTGGAAATGAGTCGTTAAAGCCTTCTTTTCCAAGATTATATCAAAGGGTAGTCCTTTGGTACACACCCCTTATTAGGGGGTGTACCGTACGCACAATGATATTAAACCCTTCGATTTGAAAGTGAATAATCCGGACCACTTATTTATTAAATCAATTAATAAAATGAAAAAAGGGCTTAGCAGGTTATAGGTTGTTCTCTCCTCCTTGACTCTCTCTCTCTCTCTCTCTCTCCCTCCCTCATTTGTAAAATACTGCAAATTATATAACATAACCAGAATTGTTATGAAAATACAAAAAATTGGCATTTTCTTATCACAATATGTCGTTCCAAAAGAACATTTAGAATTGTACATTCAATATATTTGATATGAAATCAATTTCTCTGTTGTAACTGAATGTACGGTTAACTTGCAACCGCGACACAATAATGACGATCAAAACCATTGATTTCGTTATATTTGTTGATTAAAAAATCCATGTAATTTTTTGTCTCGATAAGGTTTAGAAAGCCCTTTCATCGGCACCCAAATTCAATAGTAAAAGAATTTTTTTGTCTGATTATGGGTTTAATGATAAGCGATCAACTTCATTCTTGGTACATGTGATCTATTCATATTATGCAAAAGATAGACGATTCCAATCAGAAAAAAAATGCCTTAAATGGGGCTCGGGTGGTGCATTGTTAAACTTTAATGTATATATCTGGATACATTAAATATTTTTCAATTACGCAGTTGTCGATATCTGATGATATCTAATTTTGGTGACAATGCTGAATATCGTATGACTTGATATTCTAACAGTTATGATCGATCATTCTAAAAATATACTCGCTAATGACATTTAGTTAAGGTATGGTATTTTGCCGATTATAACTATCTCGATCATACTAAAAAGATACTCGCTAACGACATTTAGTTATGGCATGGTATTTTGCCGATTATAACTATCGTTAACTGAACATTCTAAATGAATTTTTTTATACGACACGTTGTGAGTATAAAAACGTCAATTTATGGTGTTGTCATAACAAATTTGGTTATATTACTGAATTTGTGGTATGATATTTTGCTAATTATAACTATCGTTAATTGAATATTCTGATTGAATTTTTTTATACGACACGTTATGAGTATGAAAACGTCAATTTATGGTGTTGTCATAACAAATATGGTCATATTACTGAATTTGTGGTATTTTAGACATGTGTTATTATGGAATATTTTAATTAATTTCCTTTGGTATGACACATTGTAGTAAGAAAACGTCAATTTATGGTATTGTCATAACAATTGTGGTTTATTATATAATTTGTGATATTTAAATATGTTTTCTTTTGATACGACACGTTGTGTTAAGAAAATGACAATTTTAGGTGTTGTCATAACAATTGTGGTTATTTTATAAAATTTGTGGCATTTTACAAATATTTTTGGCTTGAGTATAACAATTGTTGATTCTGGTACGACATATTTTGATTTTGTTACGGAATATCATACGAGTCAAAAAAAAATTGGTACGACTCATTGTGGTAAGATAATGCCAATTTATGGTGTTGTTATAACATTTGTGGGTAGCATTATTTAATTTTTGATATTGTACGCATATATTTGGTTATGGTACAAGTATTATAGATTCCGGTACGAATAATTATGGTTACATAATAACAAGATTTTTTAATTATGGGTAACCTGCTAATGACCTATTCAACAGGTAAATTTTAAATTACAAGTCGTAATTAGAATCATAAATATGCATTAGAAAACCAAAAATCGGCATAATGAAAATCACAAATTGTCATAATTTAGACATACGGTATGCCCTGTGTACCATAGCTTCCTCCTATATCAAATATCATCTCAAAGGAATGCCAAGGTTAAGGATATATTGGAAGGTGGGGTCTCAGAAGCATGGAATTTACAATTCAGAAGGAGATTATTTCTACTTTGGTCTGTGTCCAACCAAAGTAGAATTTTTTGTGTGGCTGGCAGTTCAGAACAGGATTGCCACAAAATCAATGCTTAATGGTAGGAACCGGAAGCAGTTCAGTTCTTAACAACCGAGCCGGATGCATTTTAAGGCTCCACCTGTTGGAAATTTACAGAATTTCAGATGAATGAAATCGGGGCTACCGGAGGGTCTCTCGAGGCAATCGTGCTCGTTCCGGGTTCGTCGAATCTGGACGCACCACAATTAATAGACGTATTGAATTGTGGGATTCTGTAACTCCCGTAACCCTTCTCATGATGGTGTATTACTCCCGTAACCTCCTTCTTCATGGCAGAATTCATTGGCTTGTTAATGGCAGCATTACACCTCTCCTACCTCCTTCACCCTATAAAATGAGGCTCACGTTCTTGGAGAAATCACAAGCAAACTCACAACTTTCTAGCATACTCTGAAATTCGTTCTTGAGAGAGAGAGGCAGGCGGTAGTTAGTTCGCCAAGACAGTCGACGGTGGTGTTCCGACGGCTTGCGGTTTAGCCGAGCCAACCCTGGGAGAAAGTCGCTGACGCAACCTACAACACCCACGGTAGGCGGCGAATATTTCTTAAGGTGACTGTGGTATTACACAGGCCTCGGTTCGATATTCTCGAATTCAGTTTGTATCTCGTTCTTCATATTCTGTAAATTGTTTTGTATCTTGTAATTCGATTTATTCCTGTAATTTTATCATTGGAAATGAAATTGTTCTCTGGAATGTTACGTGGCTGCCGAAATTTTCCCAACACACCATCAAACCAGCAACTTGTCAAGCTAGTGCTACCAGCACCATATACTGGGAAAAATGAAGAACCATGTGACTTTGTCATCCTTGCAAACAACTCAAGGTAAGATTGCAGAGAATTCAGGGAGGAATGAAGGGGTTAGCAATATCATGGCAAACGGAAAACGGGTAGAATATAGGACTTCTGCTGTCTCAAGTAGCACATTTTCGTTGTGGATATCTTTAGGTTTAATTTTTATTGGTTATGTACTGGCTACATAATCAGTACTGTTTTGGGAACTTGTTTCGTAGTAATTAGCATTTTGTGGATTTGTGAACTTGGTATGTGCGGAAGTGGAGGGCTTGGAAGTGTTCTGCATTTGGAAATGAACTACTATTGTTCTGTTTTTGTGCAATGACATGGGTTTCTTCTCTGTACTGGTGAATTGTTTTCACTGTTGAGCAATTTCTCGAATTCATTACTCAATCCGACTATGGCCACTGACGCACCCCAGCATGTGGGGCACATTCGAGGTTTCGCACGGATGGTTCGAGCCGTTCAATAATTTAAACAAAAAAAAAACAAGTGGGTCCGTGAAAAATCAACTTAATTGGATATCAGATGATGCTTAGTTTATTACAGAGCCATTCAATGATGCTTAGTTTCTTAAAACTTGAGGTGCGGAGGGAGGAAGGATGGCGGAGAGGGTTTAGAGCCGCGGCTAGGGTTATATATCGCCACATATTGCTGAAGGTCAGTGAGGATGTGTTTCTAACATGTAGCCGTAGACTAAAATTTCAAGGATGAACTTTTTTAGGGAGTCACATTTAGTTCTGCTTTGTGCTTATTTTTTCCTTAATGTTTTCCTCTTCAAGTTTATTGATTTTTCTTTATTTTCACATGCTTTCACTCAAGTAATTAACGAGGGAGCCCTAATACATAATTTAGCAAAAAAGAGAGGAGGGAAGACAAATAATTTACTCCATCTTTTACCCCAACCTAATTCTAGGTATATTAAGAAGCAATAGATTGTGAATTAATTTGACTAAGTTTATGGATTGAGAATTGTTTTTCATCAAAATATTGATGATATGGAATATAAAATCTTTGGACTATGGCTACAATCTATGAGATTTTTATTTTTATTTTTTATTTTGCATAATTCAGGTGTTCAGCAGGTAGCATTTGCATACGTAGTTTTTTTTTTGCTCGGCAAAGAAAATTTTATTGACTCGAAAAGGGTACATCGAGAGAGGAACTCGCTAAGCACACACGCTTATCGAGAGAGGAAAAGAAGCGGGTAAACAAGAAAATAAAACGTAGTTACGATGACTTGTTATCGTTTTATTTGGTAGATTCCGAACAATTAATATACACAGTCGCAGTTTGTATAGATCATATGCTACATCATGTACGTAGCAGATGTAGCCGGCGCACAATAACCAAATATAATCGTCGTGACTTATTAACGTTTTATTTGATGTTAGTATCAGTTTTCTACTATTACTATATTTGTAGATATTGCCGAGTATAGTTACTGAAGAGAACAAGTATGAAGCCCCCTGCATAGATAGTTTGTGTAATATATAAATACAGAGTTATTTAGATATACATATAAGTATAACATCATCATGGAATCTTTTTGTAAGGTAAACTTAGGTGTTTGTTTGATAAAATTGAAATCTGTATAATGAAAATTGAAAAACGACGTACTGAAATCTGAATGTTGAATTTTGTAAGTTGAAAAGTTGTTTGATAAACATATTAAGTATTGAATTATAAAAGATGACGAAATAATTTAGTTGTTTTAGCTATAGTGATTGTTTTTTAATTTTTCTAAGGGTCACCATGCATATATGTATAATGGGGCGGTTCTGGGGACACCTAAAAAAACATCTAAAAAACACTCCAAAGTTCCGGAATAGTCCAATGTATTACGTGTGTGTGTGTGTGTGGTAGTGGTAGAGTGATGATTGAGATGTAGTAGTGGAGTGCCGGTGAGGGTGGAATAGTCGTGGCAGTGGTGGTTGCAACGTCCCGGTTTTTGAAAACGTTAATAAAGTATTTTTCAATAATGATTTAATTAACTGAAACAAATCCACTTAATTAGTAGCGAAAGATTTGTCTGATGCATTATAAGTGAAATACTTAAGCCTAGTATGCAATGAAATTTTATTTTTAAAATTTGGATTTGTAATTAATTAAGGTTATGCAAAATCAGAGCCATAAAAGAAGATATATACGTATATATACTTGAACCTAGAAAAGAAAAGTAGTCCAGGGGGAGCTGTCAATTAAATTCGCATATGCTATTTCATGTACGTAGTGAAAGTAGCCGGCAAACAATGACCAAATTTAATAATCAGCGTGACATGTTAGTTGTATCTTTTTATTTGATGTTATTAGATTTCGAGAAGTGCTAGGGGTACAGCAGCCCAAGTACAGCAGTCAAGTACAGATTCGCTTTGCGTCCGTATCGGATTCTACAAAAATGATCGGAGCCGCTCATTTTGTTCAAAATATTTTGCTTAAGGTCCCTGTAAAAAATCATCTCAATCTGATATCGGTAAGGGCGTTTACGAATCATACAATTTTGCTTCAAAATTTGGCTTGAAATTCTGAAGCAAAAATATTGTATGATTTGTAAACGCCCTTACCGATATCGGATTGAGATGATTTTTTACAGGGACCTTAAACAACATATTTTGAACAAATGAGTGACTCTGATCATCTTTGTGGGACCTGAGACGGGCACAAAACGGATCTGTACTTGACTGCTGTACTTGGGCTGCTGCACCCCTAGCATTTCTCTTAGATTTCTACTATAACCCCGTTTCGCCAAGATTTTTATTTTTAAAGTAGTTATTTTTCGCTTGATGAAATAGGTTATTCTTTTACAATACATCACCTTTAAATCAAAAAAATAAGTACTTATTTGAAAAATAAATACTTATTCTTTTTTTTTTTTGTAACGGAGGAACAACCCTACAGCCAAGCCACTAAATGAACCCGACTGCGTAACCCAAACCTCTGGGGGAGCTGGCGCGGCCACACCAGTCACGACCCCCAACTTACTGCAAGGTACTCACCCTGTGAGGAATCGAACCTCAGATCTTGAAAAGTACTCCCAAAGCCTGAGTATCCGCCTGAACCACTGGGGTAACCCCTGGGTTTGTTACTTATTCTTCTTAGCGAAATGGGGCCTTATTACATTTGCAGATATTGTCGAGTGTAGTCATTAAGACTGTGTTTGGTTTGGGTGTTTAAAACCAATCCCTCTTTTTGTGCACGGTCTCCAATAAATTTTATTTTTAATTATTATTCTTATTTTACTATTTATCTATCTTCACTTGTTGCTCCGATCGAAAACCTCATTCACAACTCAAACCAAACAAAGCCGTGCATTGTTGCATATTGTAATGGATAAATAAATACTATACATCATCATGGAATATTTTTTGTAAAGTAAACTTGTCACGACGTAATGCTTAGGGGGAATGCCAAGAATATGCTGTCAGGTTGTGGGCAATAGGGTATGTCATGTTGTCTCCATTTATGCTCTTCCGTAGGGCTGCAAACGAGCATAATACAATGGAGTTTTATAAGTATTCAGGTTTGTTCATTAAATTTTTTAGTGAACTCGAGTTGAGCTTGCACTTTATGAAAATTTGACGAACCGAACTTGAGCTGAACTTCCTTAAATTTGAGTCGAGCTTGAACTTATTCATGAGCCATAATGAGTCAAAAATATTTATTTATTCTCCCATACAAGTCTAGAACTACAAATACAAATTTCCTTTTTTAAATAAATAAGTTCATACATATACAAAATTATAAAAACAACCTTTTTTGGGGGCCGAAAGCGCAACCTTCCCCTGCCTTAGCTATAAGCCGGCCCTGATTTGCCTCTTCAAGTTAATGGATTGTGCCTTACTTTTATACTAGCGTTTGGGGCACACATCTATCTATCTCTATCTATCTATCTACTATAGAAATGTGTTTGAGCCCCACAAGTCTTCAAACCCTCATTCCTAATTACCTAGATTTTTCACTTATTTTTTGTTTATAAAAAGTAAGAGAGAGAAATGTGGGAAAGTGGGAGAGACAGAGAGAGAGAGGGGAGGGGGGAAACGTGGGAGAGGGAGGAAGAGAAAGAGAGAAAATTATTCTACGCCACTGGGCACCGTCATGTAATACTCCAAATATATCATTTATCTATCTATCTATCTATCTATCATCTATCTATCTATCTATCAATATACTATAGAAATGTATTTGAGCCTCATAAACCTCCAAATCCCTATTCCTAATTTCTTGATTTTTTTTACTTTTTTAAAACAATAAAAAAAAAACTGCCACCTTACATGTGTTTTCCACCCAAAACCAAAAACCCCCCACGTTCAAGACTCGCAAGACAGTTTCGTAAAAAACCACGTCCACTCTCCCGCGTCCTCATTCTCCCCTCTTTTTATCTTCTTTCCACTATTTAAACTCTTCCAATGCAATCCCTCGATCTCCACTCTTCCAATGAATGCAACTCCTGATCACTTTTCCTTTTTTGTAGTCCTCACCATTTCCGTACTCAACAAAAAATTTTAAAAGTTGCCGCCAATTGTTATGAAGCCAAAAGGGAAAGTTTACATATCAATACATAGGTAAATGTAAGTCCACCATTCTATCTTCGTCATGTACCTTCACTTTTTCCACAGTCTCTTTCCTCATTAACGAAATTGTTTCGACTTTTTTATTCTCCATATTTTGAAAGTAAGAGGCTATGTTCAAGAACTCCATTGAATTAGGAGATTGCTCAATTCACTACAACGTTTGGTTTAAGTTCTTATCAACACCTAAAAGGATAAATTTTTTTTTTGTATTCATGCACTTTTCTTGCTCCTCTCTTTAATACCACAGTCCCTCTCCTAATTAACGGAATTGTTTTGACTTTTTTGTTTTCAAAATTGGCACAAACATCATTAAAATCCCGTTCGTTTAAGGGTTTTGGATTCTAATTATTATCCTATTTTTCTCCAATCATTACTCTCATTTTTCTCTCTATCTCTCTCCAATTATTAACTCTATTTCCAATCATTATTCTATTTTTCTCTACACTCATTTCCTACAAATCTAAAATCCCAAAACGAATGAGGTTTAAAGGAGTGAAGAAAGAATTAGCGCATGCAAAACACTACTTTTTGTAGTTTTCTTAAAAAGGTTTGCAAAGTAATTCGATCTTTTAGATTTGTTTTGCTTTTTCGGTGCAGTATTTGTTTTCAATTTTCAGTGGAATTCCTTATTTCAGTGCGGTTAAATTATTATGTCGGCAATTGCTTTTTTTTTTTCCCCCCTCCCCGATTTTATATAAAAATTTATATACATGGTTGGCTGTTGAATTTGTTCACTCATACCAATTCACAAAATAGAGAGGGGGGAAATGTGGGGGAGGGAGGGGGAGAGAAAAAATTATTTTATGCCATTGGGCACCATCACGTGGTATTACAAATTCATTTTTCATCACACCTCTTTCAGTATATACTAGCGTTCAACCCGTTTTATACACGGGCAAAATTAACCCGTTCTAGTGTTGTGCCCGTTCAATGCACGGGACAATTAAAAAAAAATAGGTTCAAATGGGCACAACGCTAGAACGAGTTAGTTTTGCCCGTGCATTGAACGGATTGAACGCTAGTGATACGTGTACAGATGTTTTGACGGTGCAAAGAAGTAACGCATATAGAAACGAAAACCGCTAAGGGATTTCTTGGAGCGTCCTTTATTTGGGTTTTGTTCGTTTTTGTTAGATTTAATTCCACATCGCTCATCTAAGCCACCCAAATTTAGTTAATATATTTTAGAGGTTACTCCACCTATTGCCAATTGGTTTTAGGTTGGAACCCTCTAAGAAATCTAACATGATATCAGAGCTAGGGTTTCGGAGGTTTTTTCCCTTTGTCTGTGTCATAGTTGCACTTTCTTTCATTGTGATCCGTGTGTTCCGGATCTTTTGTTCACCTCTCCACGTGCGAGTCGGGGGTCGCACGTGCGGGGAAGTGTTGGAGTTTGTCCCATATTGGTTAATTATCTCCTCCAAAACTAGTATATGAGCCTGAGCGGCCTCTCCACTCTTTGTCAATTGGTTTGGAGTTGGATACTTTAATATGGTATCAGAGCTAGGTCTTGGGTGGCCTCACTTCGCGTGGTCAAGTCTGCGTCGCCCGAGTCAATCGCCTCATCTCATCAATTCATACCTCCACGTGCATCCGGGCTGCACGTGAAGGGTCGCCCGAGTCAAATCTCCTGATTTCCTCAATTCGTACCTCCACGTGCATCCGGGCTGCACGTGAGGGGGAGTGTTAGACTTAATCCCACATCGGTCATCTAAGCCATCCAAACTCGGTTAATATATTTTAGAGGTTACTCCACTTATTGCCAATTGGTTTTAGGTTGAAACCCTCCAAGAAATCTAACATGGTATCATAGCTAGGGTTTCAGAGGCTTTTTCCCTTTGTCTGTGCCATAGTTGCACTTTCTTTCATTGTGATTCGTGTGTTCCGGATCCTTTGTTTACCTCTCCACGTGCGAGTCGGGGGTTGCACGTGCGGGAGAGTGTTGGAGTTTGTCTCACATTGGTTAATTATCTCCTCCAAAACTAATATATGAGCCTGAGCGGCCTCTGCACTCTTTGCCAATTGATTTGGACTGGCCCCGTTCCAGAAACCTTCTTAAAAAATAAGCAGCTTATTTCACATTTTCAAACTCAAAAATAATGTAAATAAAAAATATATTTTTAATTTTTTTTGCACCGTATTAAAGATCTCAATGAGATCTATCAAACAAGATCCATAGTGATAAAAAAATTATTTGTATAAATACATGATTTTTGAGAGAGAGAGAGAGAGAGAGAGAGAGAGAGAGAGAGAGAGCCGAGGTAGTTCGCTTTGGCCGCACGAACAGTTGCCCACTTGCCTTAACAAAACGTGTTGAGTCCAAATAGTACATGGGGGACGTGGCCCTATCACAGGCTGCCACCTATCCTTGGCAGCAGGGATCCCTCCTCCTTAGTCCTTAGTGGGGTTCGATCTCTTCTGTTCCGAAAACCTCTATGCGCGCTTCTGTGTCGAGGGGTTTATTGGCTATTAGGTTGTGTGAATTGTTTTTTTCATATTTTGAATTCAACGGCCGAAAAACTTCTCGGCATAGAGGCAGATGGGTTTTCTGCACAAATGATTCTGCGTACCCCTCATTATGCTCACAATGGAATGGACGTGGTCCTTTCATGGGCTGCCACCCGCATGCTCACAATGGAATGGACGTGGTCCTTTCATGGGCTGCCACCCGTCCTTGGTGGCAGGGATTCCTACTCCTTAGTAGGGTCTGATCTCTTCTATCTAGAAAACCTCTATGCCGATAGATTTTTCGGCCATTGGATTGTGTAATTATTTTAATATTTTAAATTCAACGGCCAAAAACCCGAGACATAGGGTTTTCGGTACAGAAGATCCTGCCTCCCTCCGAGTAATTATTTAGTACTCCCGGGGTATACTTTCTCCCCTCATATAACATGTAAGGCTTACATGTGGATCCCGCGTGGGCCCCACATGTTTTGTAAAGGGAGAGAGTATATGCTAGTAAAAGTTTTGAATAATTTCCACCCCTTTTTTTTTTGGTAAACCAGTTAACTAGATAATGTTATAGAAACTTGAGCATAAAGAGTTATTTAAACCCTACAGAATCATCAACTGAATAAAGGAGGTTCAACAAGAGAAACATAACTTGAGATATATAAATTAAAGGAGAACTCGGCAAGTGTATCTGCGCATCGATTTCCTTCCCTGCGAACATAGCTAGGATCACGGGCTCGGCACATCTCTATGGGGCGCCTGGATACAGACATGGAGGAAAACCGGCTCCTTTTTTATTGGATGTTTTTTTTTCAGCTTTCTACCATTACTATATCTTTTTTTTTTAGTCATTGATAAGACTACGATTTTATAGATATAGAACAAAAATAGTGAAAAAAATACATCAAATAGGGCTTTCTACTATTACTATATCTACAGATATTGCCGAGTGTCGTCATTAAGAACACAAGTAGAAAGCCCCCGTGAGGATTTAAAAAAAGAAAGAAAAAAAAAAAGGGTTAAAGCCCATAGTTATGGTGATGAATCAATACATAGTTATGATGATAAAAAAAAAAAAAATCAATACATAGTTATTTATACGTACATATATGTATAATGTCGTCATAGAATCTTTTTGCAAGGTCAACTTATTTTTAATATTGTTGCGTGTTAACTTTTTTTTTTTTTTTTGGTAACGGAGGAACTATCGTTTAGCCAAGCTAGCACATGGATCCGACTGCGCAATTCAAACCTTTGGAAGAGCTAGCACGGCCACACCAGTCACGGCCCCCCCACTTATGGCAGGATAATCACCCGGTGGGAAATTGAACCCAAGACCTTGAGGAGTACTCTCAAAACCTGAATATCCGCCCGAACCGGGCAACCCATGGGTGTGTTTGTTGCGTGTGACTTGTTAATTTTATTAGTTACATGCATGTTCAAGTATTTTGGTAAATTTTATCAGTGTTTTGAATAATTCATGATCTTGATAGTTTTTGGTAAGCTGTAAAGTTTTCATTTATGGAGACGAATGAATTGAAAATTCTCATCAATCTTTTAATCATTTTGCTTAAGATTTGTGAACGAGTACTCTTTTTCTATTAAGCTGTGAAGTTTTTCTAATGTTTGACGAATTAAAAATTCTCATTCTTCGATACATAAATTTTGTGATAAATATTTACCAATCACGTAAAAAAGACTCTTTTACCGTAATTAATAAGTCTGATTGCTTAGGACCGGCTCGGTACTGGCGGCTCCACTTTTTTTTTGAACGGCAAAGAAATTTTATTAATCTTTGATGTGGAGTGGTCAAGTGAACACCTTAATATTTTATTTTGGTGAATTTTATGCGTAGTAATTTAATTTTAGACTTTATTTGAACACTCGGATCTACATTGTGAACACCCATCAATTTAAGAAATTCATAATTGAACACCTAATACATGTAGCCCAAACAAGTACATAGTCCTAAGCCAAAACTTTAAAAATTTGGGAGAGAAAAGATGACCTATTTGCATCGGTATTGTGCTCCGACTTTTTTTTTTTTTTTTTTTACGATGCTTGACTCTACATCTCCAGAAAGAACCATGCTAAACTATTCACCACAATTTTTCCTAGAAGAATATTAGATTTATGCGCCTGCTTAATCTTGGTTGGCTCAAAATGAAAATTTGCAAAATTTTATGTTATCTAATCACACTACTACATACTACTATTTGAAATTCTCTATATATTACACTCGTTAATAGAGGCAATACCGTAATACCACATGAATTCTTGTGTATATTCTGCTCCTTAATAGAGATAAAACTTAAGATAATTCTTGAACACCTCATTAAAAAATCCTGGCGCCTCGAAATCTAGCTCACAAGGAAATTTATCATTTAAAGAAAAACTCCCTTTTTTTATTTATCTTTTCGCGTGATTTCGTATGAGGAACTAGTTGACATCACAATTTATTTCCAAACTCAAAAAATTAGCACTACAGTTGTGACACGATAATTATTGTGATTGTAGATTTCTTCTACCACGTGAACAAAATAATTATCGCGACATGATAATTTTCTCTCTTAAAAACTCAAATAGAGATTTTGCAAATAATTATTGCAACACGATAATTTTTTCTCCATTCTATTTCAGAACATTCTCGCTCTTAATCTTCTCTCTCTTAAAAACTCAAATACAGATTCAAAAAAAAAAAAAATCATAAATCCATAACCCGCCGAAGGTGCCGGGATGAAAACTGAAGCGGTGCGCGCAATTAGAATCACGATTTAATTAATCCTCAAATAAAACACAAAAAGGAACATCACGAACAACATCAAAAATGACTCAAGAACAACAATATTCTCTACAATGAGGTAACCCTAGGCTCCGTTCAGTTGTCCGGAATGTTGTACCGGAAAGTTATTCTCAGGAAAAGTTAAGTAAAGTGAAGTCAAGGAAAAAGAAATCTATTTTCTTGTGAGTGTTCATTTGACAATTTTTTTGGTAGGAAAACTAAAGTTTAGTGGTTTATTTGCCGGGAAAAGACACTTATGAGAAACTTCTTTATTTTTATTCCCATGGCTAATTTTAAATAAAAGTAACTTTGAGAGCTAAATAATAGGCTATCATATTTCAAAATTCAACACATACGGAAAATGTATTTTATCTAATGCAAAGCCTTAACATGAAAATCGACTTGCAATTCCCTATTCAATTTTCTATATTTTGAATGGTCATGCAAATCCCCCATTTAAATTGACATTCTCTAATAATCAACCATACAAATAAAGTTTAAAAAAGAAGTAGATAATAACTAAATAAATAAATATTAAACAACTGTGTTTGATTAGTTGCCGATGCAAAAACTCACTGAAAATTAGTTAGTACAAAACAAAATTGAAGACTAATGACAAAATAAATAAATACTTCCAAAAAAAATAAACTACCAATCTTTTTCCACAACAATTATCTCAGAAAGCACCATAGTAGTCGAAATTGTTGTTGCTAACGTAAATCTCAAAGTGTCTTTCTAAGAACCTAATTTGTATTTTTTTGGTATTGGAGTCATTTACTTTTTTTCTTACCCACCAATTATTTTGGCCCCACAATGGATAAAACTTTTTCCGTGACGCAAAATCCTATGCTTTTGGCAGGATCACTTTTGCAAGAAAGTAAATCTTGCAGGAAAACTTAAAAACATGTTTCCCACTACTTTCCTGCCAACTGAACACTACAAAAGTTATGGGAAAGTTGATTTTTCCATCATTTCCTGTACTTTCCTGGCAACTGAACGGGGCCCTAGAATCTAGATTTGATGAGCGGTCAACATCTTCAAAGTCAATCACTTGGGGGGTTACATTCGCAATCTAATACTTCGGAGCAGTATCCGCTTTGTTGGATTTATTCCAAAGTGAGAAGGTGCTGTAAACACTCGATCGTGACCGTCCAAAATACTTTTGGACGGTTAAGATATTAATAAAAAAATTTCGGGAAAGAGTTAATTGTAACTGGTCATAATTGAAAACGAATCTTAACAATTATTTAAGCGAATAGATAACTGAAATTGCACCGCTTCATGAACAACATGAGCTTCCGTGAAAAAGGTTCTCTCTTTATTCCACATCGCTGAGATCAGATCGCATATAATATTGGTACATAATATAACACACTTTAATTTAATGTGACAACATCGTGGGCGGAGCCAACAAGGGTCTAAGTGGGACCCCACCGAATGTTCTGAAATTCATGGAGTATTATGCTGTTTTTGGATGAGTTTTTGAAAAAAAATTGATGAGAGTAGTAGATGTAATAAATGGAGAGAAATAGAGAGAGAAATGATTAGAAGTAGAGGAAATCTTTTGAAAAAAACTTTTCAAAAAGTAAAACAAACAAAGCCTTAATGTTGGGGATTTGTAAGTTAATTAGAGAATTTATAATCCAAGGTATAAAATTGCCCTAAACATTTCATCCAAGTAAAAAATATGTATTTTTATTATGAAGAAATTGGTTCGACCTTTGACGGGAATCACTTGATGAAGCCTTGTTTTTTTTTTTTCTCAGCAAAAAGATTTTATTAATTTTTGGAAAGGATACAAAGATTAAAAGAATCTCGGACACACAGGCAAAAAGCCACCCGAAAATCAATCCCAAAGGAAGGCAAAATGCTAACGAAACCCACTAACAAGACCGAAAACCGCAAACCCTTGCCAACACCTACAACAGAAAACAAAAGGGCTAAACCCGAAACCAAAAAAACCTAGGATCAAAAACTAGCCACTACACTAAAACGGAGACCCAAGCCAAGCCACACACCGAGGACTCCTTAAGAAGCCTTGTTGCCGGTCAAAAAAAAAAACTTGATGAAGCCTTGTTTGTTTGGGATCTCAAAACTCTTGGGCAAAATCGCTAATAAGTTTTCTTTATCTATCTCTTCCAATTATTACTCTTACAACCCCAAACGAACAGGGCTGACTCTACGATACAGACCCAATACTACAAATTTTCACGCAATGAATTACCCTTTCTTTTATCGTAGTTCAAATATGACAAGTCGTCCATGGTGATTTTAAAACCAGGATTCGATTTTAGTAGAAGTAGAGTTGATGAAGATTGGTACGTGGCAATGTAGGAGTGGTCCATATATAGGCCATGAAGATATCACACAGACACACACTCCTCTATCCTATTTTCATATGGATAGTATCTCAACCAAATCAAGACTACTCCAATTATGGCAAGGTAACTAATCTCTCTCTCTCTCTCTCTCTCTCTCTCTCTCCAGGTTTCTCTCAAGGGCGGAACCAGGACTTGATTCTGTCCTGGGCTAATAAAAAAAATCGGTGGGCAAAATAGTGTATATAATATGCATACGGTCAATTTCTAAGAAATAAGGCTTATAATCCAATTCATGCATCGCGCATATTGGTAGCACCATCATATCATTGACCTCGCATATTGCGAATGTCTAGATTGTAACAAGTGAGGACATCAGATATCTATTTATTAAGAGTTAATGCAGTGGCGTCTTTAACATGCACAATATAAAAAAAACGTTCATTTTTTTTGTCCCATTATAATTTAAACCTAAAAGAGTAAGATTGTGAGAACCAACATTTTAAGCCAATTTAAGCGAATTAGCCAGTGCTTTGCATCAACTGAATCAATACAAATCTAAGCACACCAACCTGTGCTCTGCATAATAAAGAAATACTTACGGAAGCCTCGCGATTCGAGGTATTGCCAGCTGAAATCATTTGGATGGTGGGTTGGGCTAAAATTACTTAGATTCAATTTTCCATATAGATAATTTTTTTTTTTTTTGGGTTTTCGTGGTAGTGACATAGGCTACAGCCCATGGTAGCCTATGAACAGTTCCGCCCTTGGTTTCTCTCTCTCCCCTTGACAATGACTTTCTAACCTCCGCCCATTCGACGGATCGATAATAATAAGCATCTAAGAGCATCCACAATGTAATAATCAAAATTAAAAGATTGCTAAAGTTGGTAATATGTGCTTGAAAAAATGCTCACATTGTAATAATCAAAGTTAAGAATCTCCTAACCAATAATCAAATTTGGGCATTTGAATAATCAAAAGTAGCAATATTTCTGCTAATAACCAAAAAGTTGGAGTGGACCCATTGATTTTGATTGTGGGTACAAAATGAACAATATGGGATTTCACATTGCTAATTTTTGTAACCATGTAAATGAATAATCAAAAGTTGATGTGACAAATTTTGATTATTCACTTTTGATTATTACATTGCGGATTCTCTAATGATAAAAAAGTTCGGATATCAATAAATATTTCTCGGATATCAATACATCCTTTTTGAATATTGATATTGATACACATTTCTCAGATATTAATACATCTTTTTTCGAATATCGATACACTTTTTACAAATTATCCTTCACCTAATGGACATAGATTAGCATTTTTCATAAATCAACTAGTTGGGTATTTTAGCACAAACAAATATATGAGCTCTATTAAAATAGGTAAAATATAATAATACACCATAACACCTAAGATTTCTGACCCCGCCCCGGGGTAATATGATATTTCAACTTCCAATGAGATACGTACATATAATTGTATTATGCAAAATCTATTTGGGACATTCACACTCTCTTTTTTGTTATTCACATTCCTTTTTTTTGTTTATTAATGTTTGAAAGTGTACGTATTCTTTTTTCTAAATAACAAAAAAGGAAGTCTGAATAACAAAAAAGAGAGTGTGAATATCAATTCCCTATGTATTTTACAAAATCTGTAGCTATATATAGTGATATTATACAATAGTCCGGAAGTATCGCCACGTGGTACTCTAGACCACTGTACAATCACACGTTTATGTGCGCGTATACATTAGTGTATGACCCCACATGAACGTGTGATTGTAAAGTGATTCGGAGTACTACGTGGCGGTACTCCCGGACTATTGAATAATTACTCCTATATATATGTTTTATTATATAGATAGTATGTACATACTCATAATTTCCCACCACGCCTATATATTCCCCTTGTTCTCAAAGCTAATCTTCGTTCATACCGTCTGGTGCAGTTTAATACACCCCTCTCTCTCTCTCTCACTCTCTCTCTCACACACACACACACATGTATTCCCAAATTCAATTGCCTAAATGGACACTAAGCACAAACCCATTCCCAATCCAAAACCCATGCACAACAAGAACACGCCTAGCCAACCCCAGAAGGACTGGGAATCACGTTCATAATCCCAAAACAGAAAGCTTGGCTTCAGATGAAAATGGCCTACCCCATCACAACACTAAGTCAAACTACCCCTTCAGCACCGGGCCCATATCGCCACCACCTCGTCGCAGCGGGGGTGCAGCGGTAGAGCGGAAGGGGAGCAAGATATCCTTGACAGTGCCGGACAAGATTAATGGCGGCGGCGTTCAACCCGGAGATGTAGTGCTCGCTACCACGGGACCCTCAGCTGGTTCTGGAAAATCATCGCTTCTCGATGCTTTAGCAGGTCTAATATAATTTCTATTCTTTATTTCTACTTTTCCGTTTTGAAATATATAGTTTTCCCAGCTAGTAAATGATTTTGTACATAAGTCTCCGTTCTGCTAAAAGAAATACTAAGTACTTATTTGAAATCAACTTAAAAATTCATAATATTTACTTAAAAATCTAGGGGGCACAACGTGACCCCTGGTTATACATTGACTCCGCCAGTGCAGCAAAAAACTTTTTTTTGTAATACTAGTTAGCTTATTCGGATGAAAATATATGCATGAAAAAATCGTAGATCATTCGAAAAATAGATGAGAAAGGTAATTCCAAATTTAAACTGTCAATTCCATCACATAATATATATATATATATATATATACACACACATAATTCAAGTGCAATCGATTTTCCAATAAAGTCGATATTTGCATAGAGGTTTTTTTCTACGAGCTAGGCTACAAGTTGTTCGAGATTGATGAATTTTGCACAGATTATTGGGCACACAGCTAGGATCAAACGTAAAGCAGTGCTTTCTTGGCAGAGTTGTTTTAGGCTCGGACGGGTATGGAATGGAGAGATGGAGTATGGAGTGGAACGTACTCGTCTTTCGTAATATATAGCAATAAAGTAGTAGTAATAAACACATGCACGTAGGCTGTACTATCTGATTACTAATGATCACTTGGTTAAATAATTGCAGGGAGAGTTGGTCGAAGAAGCACGAGACAGTCCGAAGATGTGTATACGAATAGCCATCAACAAACTCGAGCTTCTGGCACTTTGGTTACGGAGAGGGAACAAACAGGGGAAGTAAGTTAGGGATTAATTTTTTTTATTACAAGTGATAGAACAATACAAGCATCTGAATTCTATAAAACGGGATGTAAGTCCACAATCATATTAAGCCCAACTGAAAGCCAATAACGGGAACAAATAACGAAACAAATAATCCCCATTCAGGTGAAGAAACGATAATAAGGTTTTCGATGGATAAGGAAGAAGGAATATGTTATATGGGGAGATTAGTTAAGGAGATGAGATTGATTAGCTTATACTTTTGAGGAGTAGTTGGGATGAGTGGATGGTATAAATATTACTTAATTACCCTCATCACAACACTGACTTGAGAATACAAAAAAGGTTTGAGGGATAGATAGGTCTTTTTCGCCACCCGAATAAGCTAATCCTAGGGCGGCGGTGGGATAAGTTAAGACCCTTGGAGGGGAATAAGCTATCCCTCCTTCCCTTCTTCCCGTCCGTTATCCCACTAACAAATACCTTTTTATTTATCCCCCTCCCTCCCTTATCTGATTTCCTCACTTATCTCCTAGGAGTGAGCGTAGTTCAGATTGGTTCGGTTTTATAGTAAACCAAAAACCAAATCATTACCTACGGATTGTGAATTTAGAGAACCAAACCAATCCATAGAATGCATAGAATCAAACCAATCCAAACCATAAAAATACGGTTCGGTTCCGGTTTTGACCACGTACACGGATCGTATGAAATTGAGATATCTATCTTCATAAACTTTTAAATTGAGTAGCGAGAGACATTAAATCAATCATTATTAGTATTAAAACTAATTCTTTTCTTATGTAAGGATTATTGTAAACTATTAAGAAAGAAAATAGTGGCTAACAAAGAGTGTCTATTATTGACCGGGAAAGAAAGAGATGAATGCAATTTGCCAATTTATGTTTATTATGTTAGGTTTAGATAGAATATGAATATATTTTTATCATACAAATTTAGAGTATTAGATTAGGAAATTAATTGACTATGGCTTAGGCTAATTTTATTTGGTGTATCTAAATCGTGTATATATCAATACATATACATATATACACATATGCACACATACATACGGTTTGGATCGGATTGGAACCGGAACCATTGATATAAATCCACAGATCAAACCATTGAACACGGTTTATAATTTTTTGAAACCAGAGCCAAACCACACTACTAAAAAACCAAACCAAACTATGCGGTTTGGATTGATTTGGATCGGATTCGCGGATCGACGGTTTTTTTCTCACCCCTAAACGGGCCGTTATAAGGGACAACCTAGTAATTTTGTCTGCCCGGATAAGCTAACGACACCTCCCAGGTGGATTTCATTTATCCCCTTGAGGGGGCTTGCGGGATTACTAATCCCAGATTGTTGATCCAAAAAAACCCTGGATATGGGTGGGCCCAAGATAATTAAGCTTATCCAAGCAAACCCCGGATATGTATAAGTGGATTGACATGTATGACTATTAGAATTTACGTTATTTTCTTGCAAAAAAATTAGGAGCCGTGCATAAGTGGATTGACATGTATGACTCTTAGAATTTACTCCCTTCTCTTGCAAAAAAATTACTAGAAAAAATTCTAAAAAAAAAACAATCATAGAGGAAAGGAGATAGGTTTCATGCAAAATAATGTTTGTAATTGCTGTGTCATTGGTTGAACTTTGTTTCCTTTTCAAGCAAAATAAAGTACTCCTATATATTTAACATTAGCAAAGTAATCGTGATTAATTATCTATTTAATCATCATGTACACTTCTTTATTTTTAAAAACCTTTATAAACGTTGTCATTTCAGTTTCTTGTATCAATATCCTTTAATTTTGTTCCCTTTGTCTATTCAATTAGTATATGAAAATACGAAATGATTTAAAAAAAAGAAAAAATTGTAGTAGGAAACATCAGATAAATAAATTTTATTTTGTCTTCAGTTGTTGGTCTATTTTCTTACAATTTTTTGAAGTATGTAGAAATTTTTCTACAAAATATTAACAGCAGTACGTTATTTCTTAAACCAATAGTGAGCATAATTATCTAAAATGGACCAACAATTACGAACGGATGGAGTAAAGAAAAAAGAAAAGCACCTTTTTTTTTTGTATTCATTCATGTAAAATTGTAGTATTGTCCTTTCACTTGATCAATTTTAGAAAAGTACAAAAATATAAACTGATGTTGAAAAAAGTTCATATAAAACAATAATTCAGACCAAAAAAAAACAAGATAACTGTTTAATACTTTTTCCGTTCTTAGTGAACTTTTTTTTTTATGTTTGGTCATAATTTTTACTTTTTAGACTCATCTCGTCGGGAGGATAATTAATCCAAAAAACATAACACAAATCTAACAAGAATTTTAAAAAAAAAACGGAGAAAACACAAAAACGAAGGGGAAAAAAAGAGAGTTCACAAGCCATATATAGCTACTTCTTCACCTCACTTAATTCCCATGTCCCAGCAAATTGGAAAAACTGGAAAAGGTGATACGGAAAGTCCAATCCTGAAGAAACCCAAACTACTCTGCCTCCATGGCTACAGAACCAGTTCCGAAATCCTCCAGAAACAGCTCCAAAAGTGGCCGGAGTCGCTGCTCGGGAGATTAGACCTCGACTTCATCGATGCGCCTTATCCGGCGCTAGGCAAATCCGACGTTGAGGACCTCTTCGATCCCCCTTACTACGAGTGGTTTCAGTATAACGAGGTAAAAAGATATATAATCCCTGATTCAACTGTTTTTGAATTTCTATAGTATCTGAATTCTAGATTGTAGTAAATTATTGACTTATGTTCGTATTTTGTAGATGTCCTCTGGGTGATTTTTAGATTCTGCATTCTTCAATTCATTCGTCAGAATGCATTCCTTAATATGTGGCCAAACAAGCAAAATGCAATAATGCGTGCATAACGTCAAATGAAAAATCATAACTCCCATAACCCCCTCGATTTTTGATGTAAAGTTTTTTTTTTTTAAAATGATAATAGCTTCATTGATAGAAAACAAAGATAAAAAAGATAATCATAGTAGCATCCGTCCTTAATAAAGTATTAGAAAGACCACTAGTACCTCTCATGGCCACATAAATGGGCCACCGCCACCCCATTGGCACTCATACCCACAAAAGAAAAACTCGCATTGATCAAACACGCACTTGCGGCGTTGGGTATTCTTACTGATCACGTCCACAAAACTGATGGCAAGCCAGTAGTCCAACTGATCTGATTAGTCATCAGACCTACCACCGCCGCTTGGCGCCTCGATGATGAAGAAAAAGAGGGAAAACACAAAGAAACTCTCAGATCTGAGATCTCGAGAGAGAACGTACCATCACTGGACAAGATGAGTTATTAAAAGCTAAAAAGGTTGCCATCACTTGAGAGGAAGGAAAACACCCATCAAGGGTAAAATCCTCCCCTACTGTCGCCGCGTTAGGGTGGTGAAAACCCTAGGGGGAAGGAAGAGAGAATGCGTCTAGGTTTATAAATATGATTGCTTGGTGTTTGGGTGATTTTAGATTCAGAAATGCTGTAATACATGACACTGGAAACATGAAGGTGTTGATGAAAGAGAATGGACGGCTCGGATTTACACTTGGATTCAATCCGAGCCGTTCATTCTCTTTCATGGATACTTTCATGTATTCTACCATGTCCCTTTTAGATTCTCATGTTCCTGCAAGATATAATTTTTCTGATCTCTGCGTGAATTGTGTTTTGCGTAATAGGAATATACGGAGTACTATAATTTTGAAGAAACCATTGCTTACATTGAAGATTATATGATCAAGCATGGACCTTTCGACGGTATCCTGGGTTTTTCGCAGGTGGGCAGTTGATAATTTATTTTTTGTGAAAAGTTCTTCTTTAAGTTTATTCTTATCGGTTTGTGGAAATGCCATTTTTCATCAAGAAATCTAAGAAACAAAAGAAACCACGTAGTAAATAACATTGATGGACAAGATTTTCTTAATAGGGGCCACTCCGTATAACCAAGTCTATCGAAGTATTATCTTTTGGAACCGGCTCCTCTCCAGTTTCGGAGATAGCTGTGCTGCACAATTTCGATTGTTCGGCGGATCCCATTTGAGACCTATTTCGATGATCGAATAGAGTTTGCATCGTAGAGCTCGTAAAGAAATTAAACCTTCAGAAAAAAAGTCAATAAATGTTCAACAAACGATCGATTCATATCTATTCTTAAACGAATGGGTTCCGACATGATGTACGTCTCACTTTGTACTTTTGTTTTCAAGATAAAATTTATTTTTGAAATCATGTTAAGCCATAACACGAGTTTTGGTAGGATAATCTTCTCGACGAGCTCAACAATCGCGATCATCAAATTGCGTCCAGAATGTGGCCCTGAAGCCGAAATTGGATAGATACTTGTTAGGATTTGTCCCACATCAGTTAATTATCTCCTCCAAAACTAGTATATGAGTCTGGGCGGCCTCTCCACTCTTTGCCAATTGGTTTGGAGTTGGATGTTTTAACAATACTTTTATCTCCCAATTATTAGTTTTGTGATTTTTGTGATTAATTTTCTGATAATGAATTGTAGGGAGGTATTATAGCTGCATCGATGCCGGGGATGCAATCAAATGGTGTGGCACTCACGACGGTTCCAAAGATCAAGTATCTGATTATCATTTCGGGGGGAAAGTTTGGTGGATCCACGCCTTCGTCCAACGGGTACCTCGGACACATCGGGTCTCCCGTACTGTGTGCTGATTCATTTTCCTCTCCCGTCAAGTGCCCTTCCCTCCACATTATAGGTACTTCCGTCGTTAATTTGATGCCTGATTCTTGCGCTGAACCGTAACTTGAACTGTATTGAAGACTCAATTGGTACTTATGTATTGTATGCCTGATTCTTGCGCTGAACCGTAAATTGAACTGTATTGCAAGACTCAATTGGTACTTACGTATTGCAATATCTTACGCGCGATTTATACAGGTGAAAAAGATACCTTCATGGGACTACCAGGGACTGAGCTAGTGGAATCGTTTGTGGATCCGGTTGTGATCAAACATCGCCATGGGCACACCGTGATAAGACCAAGTTAGTATTATCCAAATCTATCCCTCTCACACTGGCGTTTCGTTACTGTCAATGTTGCATACGTGAACTCTCTAGTAAAAATCCATTGATTCTCATTTGTGAGTTTCCTATTTGAACAGATCCGACAGACCGGGAGACAATACTCAGCTTCATTGAAAAGATTGAGAAGATGTAACTGCAGCAAGCCGTTGGCTTATTCTGTCATGAAGAGCGGAATTTTTTTTATGAAGGGTTACCGACCCCAAGATGTATTCGAATGTCTCATTTCGATCTTGATTGTACAGTAGCTATTTGTACAAAAAATACAGCGACCCGAAAGCTAATAAGCATTTATTCGACTAGAAATTCTATGTTCTGAAGAAGATGTGTAATTGGATTGTCTGTGGTCAGATAGCATAGTTTTCACTCAGTTGCATTGTAAAGAGCTGGTACAAGGACCGAAACAAAACAAAGAGAAAGATTTGAAGAAATAAAATGCAACTGAATTGTCTAGTGTTTGTGCAGGGTCTGGCCAAGCCAGATAGGGCTAGTTTGCCCTTGCAGACGAAAACGGCCTTGTCTGATTTTGCCTTTTTGTGTTCTTTCTTTTGATGTTGTTCAAGTTCTTAGCATGTCCTTGGCGGATATTAATTATTAAAATATGTCATGTGCCGTCATTTTCCTATTCAATAAGCCCAAGTGGCCTGCTTGAAAACCCACTAAAAGCCCAACTTTGCGACCTTGAATACAAAAAGAACTCACCATCGCGTATATTAATCACGCTTTCAAAACTTCGCGGTCCGCGAAGAATTACTTTTGACCGCAAGAATTACTCCTGGGCGCGAAAAATTAATTTTGGTCACAAAGAATTACTTTTGGCCGCAAAGTCTTGAAAGCGTGATTTACTATGCACGATGATGTTCTTTTTGTAGTCATGACTGCGAAGAATTACTCATGGCCGTGAAAAATTACTTTTAGCCGCAAAGAATTATTTCTGGCCACGAAGAATTACTTGTAGCCTCAAAGAATTACTGTTGGCCGCGAAGAATTACTTTTTCGCGACCATAAGTAATTTTTTGCAGCCAAGAGTAATTCTTCACGACAATAACTACAAAAAGACAGACCATCGTGCATAGTAATCACGCTTTCAAAATTTCACGGCCGAGAGGTTCAGACTGTTGAATTTGTTTGAATCGTCTTCGTCATTGTTTTGCCACTTTCTCACTCTTTTGAATTTGTTCGAATCTTCTTGTTTTAAGAGTAATTGCCGAAAACTGTCGCAGTAATTGGAAACTTGTTTCTTCTGGTTCTTCATAGTTAATTAGTGAAAGCATAAATGAACACACAGATTCTTGCTTCTCTAACTGGCACCTCTAGTGTTCAGAGTCCTGAATTTGTTCAAATCGTCTTCGTCATTGTCTTGCGACTCTCTCATTCCTTTGCGTCTGGGCCGATTGGTTGGTGTTCTTATTCTCATATATCGGGCCGATTGGTTGGTCCGTGTTCCGCACTACACGTGCACTATAGCACCTCGGGTTCCGTTTTGGACGGTTAAGATGTTAATGAAACTTTTCTGGAGAAGAGTTAATTGTGACTGGTTGTAATTGAAAATGAATCTCAGCCATTCATTGCGCTAATAGATGGCTGAGATTGCGCCGCTCCGTGAACCGAGCTTTCGTGAAAAAGACTCTCTTTATTCCACATCGCTGAGATCAGATCGCATATAATATTGGTACATAATATAACAAACTTTAATGTGATACTGTAACATTGTGGGCGGAGCCAACAAGGATCTAAGTGGGACCCCACTCAATATTCGATCTTTGACGGGAATCACTTGATGAAGCCTTGTGTTTTTTTTTTTTCCTCAGCAAAAAGATTTTATTAATATTTAGAAAGGATACAAATTATTGAAAGGATCTCGAGCACACCGGCAAAAGCCACATGCGAATTAATATTCTCAAAGGAAGGCAAGATACCAACCGAAACCCACTAACAAGACCGAAAACCGCAAACTCTCACCAACACCTACAACAAAAAACAAAAGGGCTAAATCCGAAACCAAAATAATCTAGGATAAAAAACTAGCCGCCGCACTGAAACGAAGACCCAAGCCAAGCCACCCACCGTCAACCGAGGACTCCTTAAGAAGCTTTGTTGCTGGTAAAAAAAAAACCCTGATGAAACCTTGTTCGTTTGGGATCTCAAAACTCTTGGGTACGACCGCTAATAAATTTTCTTTATTTATCTCTTTCAATTATTACTCTCAAAACCCTCAAACGAACAGGGCCGACTCTACAATACAGACCCAATACTACAAATTTTTTTTTTTTGGTCAAACGGAATTTAATACTACAAATTTTCGCGCAATGAATTACCCTTTCTTATTTCGTACGTAGTTCAAATACGACAAGTCGTCCATGGTGATTTTAATAAAAAAACAGGATTCGATTTTAGTAGAAGTCTTCCACGTAGAGTTGATGAAGATTGGTACGTGCAACGTAGGAGTGGTCCATATATAGGCCATGAAGACATCACACACACTCCTCTATACTATTTTCATATCGACAGTATGTCAACCAAATCAAGGCTCCTCCAATTATGGCAAGGTAACTAATTTTCCATTCTCTCTGTCTCTCTCTCTTCTCTCGTCATCTCTCCACACGCTTCTCTCTCTTACCTTGAGTGTGACTGTCTTTCCAACCTCCGCCTGTTAGACGGATAATAATAAGCATATAATGATAAATAAGTTCAGATATCAATAAACATTTTTCGGATATCAATACATCCTTTTTGAATAACAATACACATTTTTCGGATATTAGTACTTTTTTTTTTGAATTTTGATACACTTTTTACGCATTATTTTTCACCTAATGGACAGAGATTAACTTTTTTCATAAATCAACTAGTTGGGTATTTTAGCACAAACAAGTACTCCATATGAGTTGTACTAGCGAATGTCTGTGCCTGAAGGCACGTGTGAACATGACGTAATATTGCTTTAATTGACAAAGCCAACTAATGACATCAATTACTAAATCCTGACCAACGAATCAAACTAAAATCCATCAAATCAAATTCTCCATCAAATTTAAAATGAAAAATGGAAATGAAACGCCAAAACTTGTGTTAGATCTTTTAAAGATTTAGCCGCTAAGAATATTCCCAAAAAGAGTAAGTAAGATTTAGTTGAAAAGAGTATTCCCAAAAAGAGAGAGAGAGAGTAAAGGTGCATAAGTGAACATGTATTTTTCGATCGCTCCTTGACATTGAGGTTGCTTTCTTTTTCCGTTGTACACTATTTATGTTCTAGCAAATTTTTCGCTACCTGAAAAACAATCAAGCCCTAAAATCTGATTTTATGCGTAGATAACTACATAATACACAAATGAGTTCAAATAGGAGATGGTTAGGCCCCAATAATTGTCCCAGATTTGAGGTTCCAAACTTGAGGTGCATGTGAACTTGTCGCAGTAAGCAAGGAGCCATTTGTCTTCTCCTATTTTGAAAACACCAACAAAACCTCCTTTTCCTCTACTTTCATACAAGTTTCCATGTTTAGCTTCAGAGTTCCTGCACTAGGAGGATACCATTTAACTAAAATAGGAGAAGTAGCAAGAGGATTCGGGGGAGGGGGAATTTAAATGTGTCAAGACATTTAGATTCGTAAGACTACATTTTTATACAACTTTCTAGAATATTGGAATCAATTTTATCAAAAAAAAAAACTATTTCTATCTTTCCAAATCTTCCATAGGATAATTGGAAAGTGTATTTTCCTATGCATCCAAGTTGTGAGTGGGATATTCAAGTCACTCATATAGAATTGCTCATACCATTCCTCTGCACCTGTATCGATATAAGTTGAAGTATCCATTTTTAGATTATGGTCAAGTCCAAATGCAGATAAAAAAAAAGGGGCATGCAATGCTTCCTTATGCTTCAAATAATACCACATAATAAATGTAAACCAAATATCTCAAAAGAATTGATGGTAACAAACGAAGGAAACCATACTGTGAAGCACAATAGAAGGAGGTACTCATGATAAGTTTGTTCAAACGCCAACTCAAAACTATATATTAAAATAGGGAAAAATATAATAATACACCATAACACCTAAGATTTTTTACCCCGCCCCGGGGTAAAATGATAATTCAAACTCTAATGAGATCATACATATAATTGTATTACACGTACAGAATCTATTTAGAATCAATTCACTCTTTTTTTTATCCACACTCCATTTTTTTTTGTTTTTTAGTGTTGAAAATGTATGTTTTTTTTTGCTAAAAGACATAAAATGGATTGTAAATAACAAAAAATGGGGTGTGAATATCAATTCCCAACTATTTTACAAAACTGTAGCTATATATATATATATATATATATATATATATATATATATATCAGGATCCTATGAGGGATCCCTTATGGCCTTACCGTAAGGGACTCTCCTTTCCCGATCGAATTGCGACGATCTGAGCTATATATATATATATATACACATGTATTTTACAAAATCTGTTGCTATATATATATATAGCCTTATTCACGGAGGGTCTGTAAAAGAGATTTCCGCGCCATCCCATCTCGCCGATCGTTTTTTTTTTGCTCAGCATCGCCGATCGTTTCTGTTATCGATGGTCTGGATTTTAAATAAACTATATTCGTGCGAATAGTTTATTTAAAATTTAGACCGTCCAAAACACTTTTGAATGAGTGAGATTGTTCAACTCCGTAAAAACCTTCTTTACGGAGCCTCCATAAAGAAATTTTTCTCATATAGTATATACTATATATCATCAGAATTTTCCACCACGCCTATATATTCCCCTTGTTCTCAAAGCTAATCTTCGTTCATACCCTGTCCGGTGCAGTTTAATACCCCTCTCTCTCTCTCTCTCTCTCTCTCACACATGTATTCTCAAATTCAATTGCCTAAATGGACACTAAGCACAAACCCATTCCCAATCCGAAACCCATGCACGACAAGAACACGCCTAGCCAACCCCAGAAGGACTGGGAATAATCATGTTTATAATCCAAAAACAGAAAGCTTGGCTTCAGATGAAAATGGCTTACCCCATCATAACGCTAAGTCAAACTTCCCCTTCAGCACTGGGCCCGTATCGCCACCACCTCGTCGTAACGGTGGCGGCGGGGGTGCGGCGTTAGAGCGGAAGGGGAACAAGATATCCTTGACAGTGCCGGACAAGATTAATGCCGGCGGCGTTCAACCCGGAGATGTAGTGTTCGCTACCACGGGACCCTCAGCTGGTTCTGGAAAATCAACGCTTCTCGATGCTTTAGCAGGTCTATATATATAATTTCTCTTCTTTATTTCTACTTTTCCGTTTTGAAATATGTAGTTTTAGCAGCTAGTAAATGATTTTGTACATAAGACTCCGTTATGCTAAAAGAAATAAGTACTTATTAAAATTAGCATAGAAATTTATAATATTTACTGAAAAATCCAGGGGCACGACGTGATCCCTGGTTATACATTGACTCCGCCAGTACAGCAAAAAACTTTTTTCTAATACTAGTTAGCTTGTTCGGATGAAAATATGTGTGTGAAAAATTCGTAGATCATTCGAAAAATAGATGAAAAAGGTAATTCCAAATTTAAACTGTCAATTTCATCACATAAAATATACTATGCTTCATTCAAGTGCAATCGATTTCCAATAAAGTCAATTTTCGCAGAGGTTTTTTTTTTTCACTACGAGGCTGCAAGTTGTACGAGATGAATTTTGCACAGATTATTGGGCACATAGCTAGGATCAAACGTAAAGCGGCGCTTTCTTGGCAGAGTTTTAGGCTCGGACGGGTATGGAGAGATGGGGTATGGAGTGGAACATACTCGTCTTTCGTAATATATAGCAATAAAGTAGTAGTAATAAACACATGCACGTAGGGTGTACTATCTTGATTACTAATTAATGATCACTTGGTTAAATAATTGCAGGGAGAGTTGGTCGAAGCACGAGACAGTCCGAAGATGTAAGTTGAGATTAATATGAATGATCATCTATTTTTTTATATTACAAGCGGTAGAAGAATACAAGCATCTGAATTCTGTAAAACGAGACATAAGTCCACAATCATAATATATATAAGCCCAACTGAAAGCCAATAATGGGAACAAAAAACTAAACAAATAATCCCCATTGATCAGGTGAACAAATGATAATATGATTTTCGGTGGATGTGGAAAAAGGGTAGATAAGAGGTGGATATGTTATCCGGGGAGATTAGTTAAGGAGGTGGGATTAGCTTATACTTTGTTTGAGTTGTAGTTGAGATGAGTGGATAGTATAGATATTACTCCTTCCATCCCTAAATCAATGTTTGGCGCGCAAAACTTCACAAATCAATAGATATATATCAATGAGTTCTTTTAAGTTGTGAATTTTTTAACAAAATAAATGCAAACTTTTAAAGGCCTAGATTTGTGCGCCGAATATTTATTTAGAGACGGAGGGAGTACTTAATTACCCTCATCAAAACACAGACTTCAGTTTCTTCTATCAGTATCCTTTAATTTTGTTACCTTTGTCTATTCAATTTTATGAAATTACTATATGATTTGAAAAAAAGAAAAAATTGTAGTAGGAAACAGCAGATAAATAAATTTTATTTTGTCTTCAGTTGTTGGTCTATTTTCTTACAAACTTTTGGAGTATGTAGAAATTTTTTGTAAAAAATATTAACAACAGTACATTATTTGTTCAACCAATCATGAACATAATTATCTAAAATGGACCAACAATTAAGAATAGAGGGAGTAAAGAAAAAAGAAAAGACTTACCACAAAAAAAAAACTTTTTTTATTTTGTATTCATTCATGTAAAATTGTAGTATTGTCCTTTCACTTGATCAATTTTCTAAGAGTTGAAAGAGTCTTGTTGTGAATTTATATATATAGATAAAAGATAAAATAAGAATCACAAATAGAAAGAAGATGAGTGTTAGGAATCAACAACAAAAATCATTTTCGTGAAATTTCTTTTGAACGAAATTTTACAAAAGTACAAAGATATGGATTGATGTTGAAAAAAGTTCATATAAAAAGATAATTTAGACAAAAAAAAACAAGACAGCTGTTTAATTTTTTTTTTTTTGGGAAATGATTTTGTTACTCTCTTTTTTGTTAACGCCACTCCCCTGTAAGTGTATTTTTGCATCAAAAATATTTTTGCATCAAAAATACATTTGCAGGAGAGTGGCATTAACAAAAAAGGAAGTGGCAAAATCAGCAGCCATTTTTTCTTTTTTGTTTTTAGTGAACTTTTTTTTTACGTTTGGTCATGATCTTTAATTTTTAGACTCATCTCGTCAGGAGGATGATTAATCCAAAAAGCATAACGCAGATCTAACAAAAATTCAAAAAACAAACAAAACAAACAAAACACAAAAACGAAGGGAAAAAAGAAGAAGTTTACAAGCCATATATAGCTACTTTTTCACCTCACTAAAAATTCCCATCTCCCAGGAAATTGGAAAAACTGGAAAAGGTGATACGGAAAGTCCAATCTTGAAGAAACCCAAACTACTCTGCCTCCATGGCTTCAGAACCAGTTCCAAAATCCTCCAGAAACAGCTCGAAAAGTGGCCGGAGTCGGTGCTCGAAAGATTAGACCTCGACTTCATCGATGCGCCTTTTCCGGCGCTAGGCAAATCCGAAGTTGAGGACCTCTTCGATCCCCCTTATTACGAGTGGTTTCAGTATAGCGAGGTAAAAAGATACATACTCCCTGATTCAACTGTTTTTGAATTTTTATATCTAAATTCTCCATTGGCACTCATACCCACAAAAGACAAACTCGCATTGATCAAACACGCACTTGCAGCATTGGGTATTCTTACTGATTACATCCACAAAACTGATGGCAAGCTAATCCAACTGATCTTATTAGTCATCAGACCTACCACCGCCGCCTGGCTCCTTGATGATGAAGAAAAAGAGGGGAAACACAAAGAAACTCTTAGATCTAAGATCGAGAGAGAATGCATTCCTCATAAACTCTTAAATTATTGACTTCTGTTCGTATTTTGTAGATGTCCTCTGGGTGATTTTTAAATTCTACATTCTTCAGTTCATTCGTCAGAATGCATTCCTTAATATGTGGCCAAACAAGTAAAATGCAATAATGCGCGTGCATAACGCCAAATGAAAAATCATAACTACCATAACCCCCTCAATTTTAAATGTAAAGTGTTTTTTTTTTGAAATGATAATAGCTTCATTGATAGAAAACGAAGATACAAAAGATAATCATAGTAGCATCCGTCCTCAATAAAGAATTAGAAAGACCACTTCTACCTCTCATGGCGACATAAATGGGCCACCACCACCCCATTGGCAGTCATACCCACAAAAAAAAACTTGCATTGATCAAACATGCACTTGCGACGTTGGGTATTCTTACTGATCACGTCCACAAAACTGATAGCAAGCCAGTCCAACTGATTTGATTAGTCATCAGACCTACCACTGCCGCCTAGCTTCTCGATGATGAAGAAAAAGAGGGGAAACACAAAGAAACTCTCAGATCTGAGATCTCGAGAGAGAACGTACCCTCACTGGACATGATAAGTTATTAAAAGCGAAAAAGGTTGCCATCACTTGAGAGGAAGGAAAACACCCACCAAGGGCAAAACCGTTCCCTCCTGCCACCGCGTTAGGGTGGTGAAAAACCTAGGGGGAGCAGGGGCGGAGCTATGTTGGGGTCCGAGGAGGCCCCGGCCCCAGCTCCCTGAGCGTCCGAATTTTAAAATTTTTATTTTGTATATACTTGATTTTTAATATTATTGATTATTATTTGTGTATAACTATTTATAATCTCAACAATTTTGGTTCTATTTGATAAAAAAATCCAGTTATTTTATATTCTTATTTCTCAATTTCTTTCATAGATAAAAAATAAGCATGTGGTAGTTGATGTAGCCTAAAGAATGATTTTAATGTATAAATGTAATGAATTGGAAAAGAAAAACCTTATAATATAATAGGTATACGTTCCGATGAAAAATATATGTCTAATAAGCTTCTAAGTCGGGCCCCCAGGGTTAAAATTTTGGCTCCGCCACTGAGGGGGAGGGAGGGAAGGAAGAGAGAAGGCGGCTAGGTTTATAAATGTGATTGCTTGGTCAGGGTGATTTTAGATTCAGAAATGCTATAACACATGACACTGGAAACATGTAAGTGTCCATGAAAGAGAATGGACCGTCCGTTACTTTTCATAGACACTTTCATGTATCCTACCAAGTCCCTTTTAGATTCTCATGTTCCTCCAAAATAGTATAATTTTTCTGATTTCTGTGTGAATTGTGTTTTGTGTAACAGGACTACATGGAGTACTATAATTTTGAAGAAACTATTGCTTACATTGAAGATTATATGATCAAGCATGGACCTTTCGATGGTATCTTGGGTTTTTCGCAGGTGGGTAGTTGATAATTTATTTATTTATTTTTTGTTAAAAGCTTATTTAAGTTCATTCTTATTGGTTTGTGGAAATGGCATTTTTCATCTAGAAATCTAAGAAACAAAAGAAACCACGTAGTAGATAATATTGATGGAGATCGAAGATTTTTGTAATAGGGGGCCACCCCATAGAGCCTGCAAGTCTATCGAAGTATTACTTTTTGGAACTAGCTCCTCTTCAGTTTTGGAGATAGCTACACAATTTCGATTGTTCGGATCCCATCCAAGACCTATTTAGATGATCGAATAGAGTTTGCATTGTAGAGCTCGTAATCAATTTAAACCTTGAGAAAAAATCAATAAAATGTTCAAACAAACGATCGATTCATATCTATTCATAAACGAATGGGTTCCGACATGATGTCTCACTTTGTACTTTTTGTTTTCAAGATAAAATTTATTTTGAAATCATGTTAAGCCATAACACGAGTTTTGGTAGGAATAATCTTCTCGATGAGCTGAACAATCGCGATCATCAAATTGGGTCCAGAATGTGGCCCTGAAGCCGAAATTGAATAGATACTTTTATCTCCCAATTATTAGTTTTGTGATTAATTTGCTGATAATGAATTGTAGGGAGGTGTTATAGCTGCATCGATGCCAGGGATGCAATCAAATGGTGTGGCATTCACGACGGTTCCAAAGATCAAGTATCTGATTATCATTTCGGGGGGAATATTTGGTGGATCCACGCCTTCGTCGAACGGGTATCTCGGACATGTTGGGTCTCCCGTACTGTGTGCTGATTCATTTTCGTCTCTCGTCAAGTGCCCTTCCCTCCACATTATAGGTACTTCCGTCGTTAATTTGATGCCTTATTCTTGCGCTGAACCATAACTTGAACTGTATTGCAAGACTCAATTGGTTCTTATGTATTGCAATATCTTACGCGCGATTTACAGGTGAAAAAGATACCTTCATGGGACTACCAGGGATTGAGCTTGTGGAATCGTTTGTGGATCCGGTTGTGATCAAACATCGCCATGGGCACGCCGTGATAAGACCAAGTTAGTATTATCCAAATCTATCGGTCTCACACTGGCGTTTTGTTACTGTCAATGTTGCATACATGAGCTCTCTAGTAGAAATCCATTGATTCTCATTTGTGAGTTTCCTATTTGAACAGGTCCGACAGACCGGGCAACAATACTCAGCTTCATTGAAAAGATTGAGAAGATATAACTGTAGCAAACTGTTGGCTTATCTTATCATGAAGAGCTGAAAATTTCTATAAAGGGTTACCGACCACAAGATGTATTCGAATGTCTCATTTCGATCTTGATTGTACAGTGTCTGTTTTGTACAAAAAATACAGCGACCCGAAAGCTAATAAGCATTTATTCGACTAGAAATTCTATGTTATGAAGAAGATATGTGTAATTGACTAATTGTCTGTGGTCAGATAGCACATAGTGTTTTCACTCAGTCGCATTGTAAAGAGCTGGTACAAGGAACGAAACAAAACAAAGAGAAAGATTTGAAGAAACAATGCAACTGAATTGTGTAGTGTTTGTGCAGGGTCTGGCCAAGCCAGATAGGGCTAGTTTGCCCTTGCAGACGGAAACGGCCTTGTCTGATTTTGCCTTTTTGTGTTCTTTTTTTTGATGTTGTTCAAGTTGTTAAGGTATCACCAACCCGGACCCTTGTCGATCAACCCTTGAAGAAACAATGCGACCGAATCGTTTAGTGTTTGTGTAGGGTCTGCATGGCCAAGCCAGATAAGGCTGCTTTGCAAACGGCCTTGTCTGATTTAGCCTTTTTGTATTCTTTCTTTAATGTTGTTAAGGTATCACGAACCCTTGTCAAGGCCGCTCATGATAGAGCTCGGAAGGCTTTGAAGTAATCTTGATGTATTTCTGTTTATTAATGGGATGATATTTGGTGACAAGAAAAAAAAATTAAAAGTAGTAGCTACGTATGATCGATGGGATTATATTAAATACTTTATTTTATTCTTAATTACTAGGAGTACTTCATCCGTCTCAATTTAGATGTCCTCTATGTAAAGCCGTGCAACTTTAACCTCAAAATCAATACGAGTGGCCCTTGTACAGTTGGAATTGTATGTAAATCTCGTAGCGGATCAATACTTTTTGTAATCGACTATATAGCTTCTTCAATAAACGCTGGTTCTTCGATCAAGTACGTTTTAAATGACTACTTTATAGTCAGATCATTACTGCGTTTTGGATATAAAGTTTTTACCTGGTTTTTTTTTTTTTTTTTTCCTTTTTGGGTACATCGGAAAAGAAAGCAAAGAACAAACAACCAACTGCGCTCTAACAACTCCTTTGGATGAAGTGATTCCATGAGAAAAGAAATTACTTATTTGGATTAAATATTTTGGCGAGAAATGAAAGATAAAAAAAAATGTGCAAAAAATTGATTGAGAGATTAAATTCCTTCCTTCCGCCGGCGGTGGAAACTATGGATTTTCCACCACCATCATTTTTGGAAATACCCAAGATAAAATCCAAAAAGTCGTATTTTTTTAGTTTTTCAATTTGTCTCAACGAGATGAAACAATAATTTACAAAAAGTAGATGCAAAACCAACAAACACGAAAAAAATTTAAATAAAAAAAACTCAAAAAGTCCAACAAGCCCCAAAAGCTCTTAGAAAAACAAGGCCTCACTATTAGCTTTTCATTGTAATTTTCGGGATTAATTGTTCGTCACGACAAGAGGAATCGAAAAAATAAAAAAAATAGACAGAAGTTTTAAAAAAATCATATAAGACGGTATTGTAGATAAAAAAAAAATCAATTGTTTGATATTTTTTTGTCTTTAGTGATTTTTTTTTCATTATAATTTTTTATTTTTAGACTTCTCTCATCGAGACGGATGATCAATCCAAAAAAAAAATTTCTTAAATGTAAGGAAAAAAAATATCAAAATGAAAAATATAATGTAAACTCAGTGACTCACCCAAAATGTCCAAGAGATTGGGAGAAAAATATTTTGGGCCAAATGGAAGAATTTTATTTGGGAAAATGACGGCTCAGGACGTATTTTGATAATTAATATCCGCCAAAGACATTTTCAGCTTTAAAAAATATTCTCAGCATGTTCTTGGTGGGTATTAATTATCAGAATACGTCTTTGGCCGTCATTTTCCCTTTTTATCTTGATTTTTTTTGAATGGTAACAGAGGCAAGCCGCCTGCTTGAAAACCCACTAAAAGCCCAACTTTGCAGCCTTGAATACAAAAAGAACACACCATTGCGTGTATTAATCATACTTTCAAAACTTCGCGGCCCACGAAGAATTACTTTTGACCGCAAAGAATTACTCCTGAGTGCGAAAAATTAATTTTGGCCGCAAAGTCTTGAAAGCGTGATTTACTACGCACGATGATGTTCTTTTCGTAGTCATGGCCGCAAAGAATTACTCATGGCTGCGAAAAATTATTTTTGGCCGCGAAGAATTACTCTTAGCCGCAAAGAATTACTGTTGGCCGCGAAGAATTACTTTTTCGTCGCCATAAGTAATTTTTTGTAGCCAAGAGTAATTCTTCGCGGCAATAACTACAAAAAGAACAGACCATCGTGCATAGTAATCACGCTTTCAAAACTTCGAGGCCAAGAGGTTTACTGTTGAATTTGTTCGAATCTGTTAGGATCGACACACACGCACGATTTACGAGTATGAAACAGTAAAGAAATCAACACAGAGATATACGTGGTTCCCCAATACCAGGTACGTCCACGAGAGCGAGAGCTGCTGTTGTTCTTATTATCACATTACGAAATAGGGTTTACAACATAAAATATTTATACCTACTCTATTCTAACTCTAACTTGGTATTTTGTCTGTATCCCAAAATACCCTTGAACGATACCGTACCATACTGCGGGGCACAGTTCTAACAGAATCGTCTTCGTCATTGTTTTGCCACTTTCTCATTCTTTTGAATTTGTTCGAATCTTCATGTTTTAAGAGTAATTGCCGAAAACTATCGCAGTAATTGGAAACTTGTTTCTTCTGGTTCTTCATAGTTAATTAGTGAAAGCATAAATGAACACACATTCTTGCTTCTCTAATTGGCACCTCTGGTGTTTAGATCGAGTGCTGAATTTGTTCAAATCGTCTTCGTCATCGTCTTGCGACTCTCTCATTCCTTTGCGTCTGGGCCGATTGGCTGGTGTGCTTATTCTCGTTTATCGGGCCGATTGGTTGGTCCGTGTTCTGCACTACACGTGCACTACACCGGAGTGCACTAAAGCACATTCGGTTCCATTTTGGACGGTCAAGATGATAATGAAACTTTTCTGGTGAAGAGTTAATTGTGTCTTGTTATAATAGAAAATAAATCTTAGCCATTGATTGCGTGAATAGACGACTGAGATTGCGCCGCTCCGTGAACTGAGCCTTCGTGAAAAAACTCTCTTTATTCCACATCGCTGAGATCAGATCGCATATAATATTGGTACATAATAGAACACACTTTAATGTGATAACATCGTGGGCGGAGCCAACAAGGATCTAAGTGGGACCCCACTCAATGTTCTGATATTCATATTATTGGTGGAGATTTGTAAGTTAATTAGAGAATTTAATCCAAGGTATAAAATTTCCCTAAACATTTCATCCAAGTAAAAAATTTGTATTTTTATTATTCAGATTGTGAAGAAATTGGTTCGACCTTTGACGGGAATCACTTGATGAAGCCTTGTTTTTTTGATTTTATTAATCTTTGGAGAGGATACAAAGATTAAAAGGATCTCGGGTACACCAGCAAAAAACCACCCGAGAATCAATATTCCCAAAGGAAGGCAAGATGTCAACCGAAACCCACTAACAAGACTGAAAACCGCCAACCCCCACGAACACCTACAACAGAATACAAAAGGGTTAAATCTGAAATCAAAAAAACCTAGGATAAAAAACTAGCTGCCGCACTGAAACGGAGACCCAAGCCAAGCCACCCACCGTCCACCGAGGACTCCCTAAGAAGCCTTGTTGCCGGTCAAAAAAAAAACTTAAAAACTTGATAAAACCTTGTTCGTTTGGGGACTCAAAACTCTTGAGCACAACCATTATTAAATTTTCTTTATCTATCTTTTTCAATTATTACTCCTAAAACCCTCAAACGAACAGAGCCGATTCTACAATACTGACCCAATACTACAAATTTTCGCCCAATGAATTACCCTTTCTTATTTCGTAGTTCAAATATGACAAGTCGTCCATGGTGATTTTAAAAAACAGGATTCGATTTTAGTAGAAGTCTTCCAGGTAGAGTTGATGAAGGTTGGTACGTGGCAACGTAAGAGTGGTCCATATATAGGCCATGAAGACATCACACACGCTCCTCTATACTATTTTCATATCGACAGTATCTCAACCAAATCAAGGCTCCTCCAATTATGGCAAGGTAACTAATTTTCCATTCTCTCTGTCTCTCTCTCTTCTCTCGTCATCTCTCCACACGCTTGTCTCTCTTACCTTGAGTGTGACTGTCTTTCCAACCTCCGCCTATTAGACGGATAATAATAAGCATATAATGATAAATAAGTTCAGATATCAATAAACATTTTTCGGATATAAATACATCCTTTTTGAATATCAATACACATTTGTCAGATATTAGTACATTTTTTTTTGAATATTGATACACTTTTTACACATTATTTTTCACCTAATGGAGAGAGATTAACATTTTTCATAAATCAACTAGTTGGGTATTTTAGCACAAACAAGTACTCCATATGAGTTTTTTTTTTTTACCACAACGATAACATATGATATTATAGATCCAAGAAACAGTCAAGAGAAAACTTCATCCCTAAATAAGGGATCAAGAAATCAAACAGGAGGGAACTCAGTTCAAATACTACACCCAACTCCAATTAAACCCATCACTCCAAACAGTCGGAGTACTGCAGAAAATAACCAAAAACACTCACACAGGGGTGATAGAAGCCTCACAAACGGGGAGAAATCCCACACAGGGGACACCAAAGAAGAGAACAAAAAAGAGAAAAACCGGTAACGGAATCAGACGAAGTCCGCCGTATCGGAGCAGAGACTTCATCTACCAACCTAGATCTCACACTTCAGCGGGGGAGGACGCCTCTGGCGATCACGATTTGCAAGGCACTCCTCCAAAAGTCGTCGGACTCCACGACAGAAGAGGTGGAGGAGGGGCGACGTATGGTGGCCGGTTTGAGGAGGAGGAGGATGGAGGTGAAGGGGGAAGGAGAGAAAACCTCCGAGATCTAAGATTGGGAGACGAAAAAACAACACAAGGGGGAGAAATCCCTCCCCTCCCGTCACCCATTGGGGCGTAAAACCCTGGGGGGAGGGGAAGGAGGAGATGCGGGGCGGCGGCTTCTTTAGGGTTAGAGTGAGAGTGCGCGAGAGAGCTAGCTTATTATGTAGTCCAATATATTTCCATATGAGTTCTATTAAAATAGGCAAAATCTAATAATACACCATAACACCTAAGATTTTTGACCCCGCCCCGGGGAAAAATGATAATTCAAACTCCAATGAAATCATACATATAATTGTATTACACAGAATCTATTTGGGAATTGATATTCACACTCTTTTTTTTGGTTATCCATGTTGGAAATTTACGGAATTTCGGATGAATGAAACCGGGATTTCTGGAGGGTCTCCCGTGGCAACCGGTCCCGGGTTCGTTGTATCCGGACGCATCATAATCAATAGACGTATTGATGTGTGCGGCTGTAACTCCCGTAACCCCTCCACCTTGATGGTAGCATTATTCTTCCTCTTGATGGCTGATTTCATTGTGGGGGTTTCTCATATTGAATGGGTCCATTCAATATCGGCATTTGTGAAGATCTCACCTTTGGCTATAAATTGGTGCATCACGTTTTGGAGTATCATTAGAAAAATCCAAGCACTTACATCCTTCCAGCATACTATTCTTTGAGAGAGAGAGACAGGCGGTAGTCAGTTCGCCAAGGCGGTCGACGGTGGTGTTCCGACGGCTTGCGGTTTAGCCGAGCCAACCCTGGGAGGAAGATGCCGAACAAGATCCTACAACACCCACGGTAGACGGCGAATCTTTCTTAAAGAGACTGTGGTATCACACAGGACTCGGTTTCGATCCTAAAACTCTGTTTGTATCTCGTTCTTTATCTTCTGTTTATAGCTTATGTAATCTGTAACTTATTCAATCCTGTTTTTGTATTGCTATCAATGAAATTGTTCTCTGGAATTTCTATTACTGCCGAATTTTTCCCAACAAGCTTAAGAAAGATTTTGATCATTGATCGGCATCGAATTCTAGAAAATAGTTTCTGTTTTGTACTAATCTTTGAGTTGCAAGAACAGGTTCATGACAGATTAGATACGTGGAGTATCACTGGTGTATGGCTTATTATCAATCTACTCGGCAGATTGGTTGTTGATCAATCTGAGATACAAACTGAATTTTTGAAACAAGACAAACTCTGATTCGGACCAATTTTGTTGGTGGAAGTTTCTCTAATGTTGCTGCAGGATGGTGTTCGATACCGTCACGCAAAATGACGGGACATGGTGGTCCAAAGGGTGGTTATTTTTGCGGCTCGTGGGTGTAAAGGAAATTTTTCCGTTTAAATTTCTGTTGCTAGTATTCTGCATACTCCATGTTTCATATGCTAGTTGAATGCCGTATGCTTATTGATGCTAATTAGTTTTGATTATCCCTTAAAAACGGAAAGTGTGTGCTAAGGGGGAAAAAAAATTAGAACGTCCCAACGTTCTCGTTTCAGAAACTCTGATGTTTCTTGATCCCATGTTGAAGGTGATGCATGTCGATAATCAAAAGCATATTCGTATTGCTAGTTGGGTTTTGATATTAAACTCTTGGACTTTCCACTGAACGTATTTGATAAGGCACAAAATATCCTCGCGTGGAATTGTTCAGTTGCTAAGGACATGTGGCTGATTAAGGCTTGGTCATTATTAGTACCAATGAGAAATCGTTTTGGCTCTTTTGTTCATTGCACTAGATATTGCTAATATTTGCTGATTTGTCATTTCAGAGAGATGCAATGGAAGTGTTTGGTGATTGGTTCCACAACTTGGGACTGTGGAATTACAGTTTGATATCACTGGAAACGTGATGAATATTCGGGCTAACAAGTTTTCTTGTTGAGAGCATTTGAAATGGGAAAACCTATTTTCCGTGTCGGCTTTGGAGGATGAACCAGTCTAAGGTTCGCAAAAGGGAGAAAAAAAAAAAAAAGCCTGCTGGGCTTCGGCCATGGACAGTCGTGCGCGACTGGGCCTCGTTTGGATTTTGAGATAGCTGTTGGGCTATGGCCTCGGTTAGTTGTGCGCAACTCAACCTGGGATCAGTTTTGTGGTAAAACTGTTTGGCTTCGGCCTCGATTAGTTGTGCGCGACTCGATCACGGATGTTGGTAACAGATAGGCTATGACCTCGGTCAATCGTGCGCGACTTGACCTTGGATCAATTGCTTGTATGGCTATTGAAGTGGTGTACTCAGCCTCGGTCCTGGTATGATCTGCTCGGCTTGGACCGTTCGCGGTCAATTGTTTTGAAATACATGTTCTCGGTTTTCGACTGGAGCAGATGGGGAACATACAACTGGTTTCTGACTTGGGAAATTTTTTAAACACCAGATTGGATATGATCTGTTTGGTATTGAAACGGAAAAAAAAAAAAAAACGATCGTTTCCCAACTTGAGTTAGAACCGTTTGGTATTTAAAGGAAAAATTGAAGTTGTTGCAAAGGCAATGGATGTCTTTGATTACTTCTTTTTGACTTCTTGGCTTTTGATCAATTTACTGTTTTATAAAGAGATCAAAGTTTTAAAAACAGACAAAAGTCATAAAAAGCTTTTTCAGTACAAATTGATTGCTATCTTGAAAGGATCCATGTTAGCAATTTTTTTGATTTTTGTGGTTGGGGCTCCACTGGTTTTTCATGCATTGGAGTTATTTTCCACTGAATTTATTTGGGCATTTGGTTTTAATGGTTAAATTGGAAATCGAAAATGGTGGGAATACTTGTGATGGAATTGTCCTACGTGGTTTATCCACAATTGCCTGGTGCGCCAGCAGTGGTTCCTATGGGAACATGTTCTTCTTGTTTAAGAAATGAGCAGGATGGCAAGTGGCCACAACTGTCTGGTGTGCCAGCGGTGGTTCCTATGGGAAAATGTTCCTCTCATTTAAGAAATGAGCAGGGTGGGCAAGCGGTTGCCGTTGTAAAGGTTCAAGTGATAAAGACTTCTTTTCAATTAGTTGAAAGAAGCACTAAACCATTTAACTTAATTCACATTGAGGTGTGGGTTTTCAAAGTTATGTCCAAAATACGATGTGGCAATAAGAATTTTGTTACTTTTTGTTGATATTAGCATGAAATATTGCTACGTGTACTTGCTCGAGAGCAAAAACACAATATTGGATAAAGCTCATTCTTGCTAAGAATGAAGTAGGACATCAACTTAGCTAAGAATAAGGTGGTGGATAGTGACAGGTGGTAAATTCGAATTACCATTGGTGGAACTTGTGTCTAGCTAGTTCACCAAACCATTATACCTTATTCGCTTCGACAATATGGAGTTGTTAAAAGCTATATCATGCCTAAGAAGCTTCGACAATATGGAGTTTTTTTTTTTTTTGGTAAGTGTACCATTTTATAACCAACCAAACCAGAAAACCAAGGGGAATAAATCACATTACAAGTACCTATACACAGAAGTATAACCTCACTACAATCTACAGAAGTAGAAACAAAGAGAAAACAAAATTACAGGGTAGCATTCCCAAGGACTCTACTTGAAATATTCCATTGGCTACAAAGTCTTTGACAATATGGAGTTGTTAAAAGCTATATCATGCCTAAGAAGCTATGATTGATGCTAGGTTGATTAATTCTATTTTCCATAGAATTTTTGGAGTGAAGCATTTCTCTCCACATATGATGGCCTTAACAAGGTACTATGCAAGAAAGTTGATAAAACCCTAAAGCTATGGGGGGCAAATGCCTTCCTATAAATCTCACAAACGTGAGGGTGTCTTGCAAAAGTGGTTGTACCTACACCTAAGAAGGTGATAATAGGCCTCACGATTGTTGATTGTGTGCGCACAATAGCAACTTGTGTTATGTCTTGTGCATGAATATGGAATCTAGGAATGTGTTGTTCCTTGAACACATTTTCTGTCACACCCTCGATTTTAAACATAATTAGCTATACACTTTTGATAAATGAAGTCCTCGCAGTAATACAAATAATACCCAAAAGCCCTTTCTTTTCCTTGTTCTCAAATATAACATTTTGGCTCGACGACCCCAAGTTATGAAAACACCAATATCCGATGGAATTAACATTACAGTTTACAATAGACATCTTTCAAAAAATACTCCTTTCGAATCAAATGCAATAGACTTCCTCTAGTATACCTTTAAAAAAAATATGATCAACCATGGACAAGAAGCACTCCATGCCAACCTCCTTTGCTTTGTACCTGAAAATGATAGGGTTGAGCACACACTTGCCCAGTAGAGAAATCTATACTCAAGTTATATGAAAATATGATGAGTTATGCTTCTAGAGTGAATGAATATCGATAGACAAGCCCCAAGTTTACATGATCCTCAACATGCAGCATATTACAGCCAAGAGATTCCAGACAATCCTAACAATTCGCATTCTAAGCTAGAATCGCTAATATTCCCTCTAGACTAGACATACCATTAATTTGGGTTTCAGTCCTCCTCAACAGATTTATCACATTTCAGTTGTTATCACAAATCTTCATAATTATAAATACCACGTTTAGTTCTCATTCATCTCTCGTTCATTACCACGCAATTTCATTCATTCATTCCTTTTTATATCAAAACAGAGTAGAAAAATACTCACTCTGTTGATTCGAGCCAGAATACCGAAATCCGTTGATTTGTGCCCAAATACCGAAAATCGTTGATTTGCTCAGAATGCCAGAGGATCTTTATCAAAATTCTTTAACCAAAAACCAAAATCTCTTTCATCAACTTCATAAACCAATTTCATGTCATGTGTTTGAGCCTAAGCTCATGCCAGACAATTAAAGGACCCCGATGTCCTCTGCCAGGCACTCACCCGTCGATGAGTCCTGATATAACCAATATGAGCATTTAGCTCCTGCCGGGTCAGTTAAAGGACCCCGATGTCCTCTGCCAGGCACCTTACCCATAAGGAGGTCCTGAAATAATCAATATGCATTTAGCTCCTGCCGGGCCAATTAAAGGACCCCGATGTCCTCTGCCAGGCACCTTACCCATAAGGAGGTCCTGAAATAACCAATATGAGCATTTAGCTCCTGCCGGGCCAATTAAAGGACCTCGATATCCTCTGTCAGGCACTCACCCGTTGATGAGTCCTGAATGTTCTCGTTGTGTCCGTTTGTTATTCACATTTCAATTCGCGTTTCCAATTTACAAGCACCAAACCGTCCAGTCATTTCTCAATTCAAAACAAGTACTTCTCTACCAATTACGCATGTCACAATATTCCTTATAATCTACGATGTTCACGGACTCCTTTACGCTACTATAGCCTTTACGTCAATACTCCAACTATGCTAACGAAAACCAATGGCACAGGTACGTTCGACGAGTAGTACGATACGATCTTTCAAACTTAGAAATGATTTTTTTTTAGCAGAGCGATCCAAGTTCGAAAACTCATCAAAAATTGCATACTCAATATTTATCAGTGATTCCAACGCCAAAACATCACCAACTTACCAATCTTTAAAACCTACAAGGACCCATAACCAATAGGGTCGTTTAACCATACCTAAACGATGAAAAATTCCGCTCTGTAAGCTGCCCAGATTTTAAGATTACAAAGCACTCTTCTAAAAATCACTATAACTCGAGTTCTTAATATTTTTGAACGATTCCAGTCCCCATAGTTGCGCGATTGAATGAACTTTGACACGCGAAGGAACCCTAATCAAATCTGCACTCCAAGGATGGTTAAATAGGCATTTACTAAAGCAATACGAATCTGTCACGCAGCAGGACAGATTAACATACCTCCACTCAAATGATCATAACTTTCTGTGTACTAAGAGTTTTAAGACGATTCCGGTGGCAAATGAAAGCTGACTTCAAGCCCTTCAAATCGATATAAAATTTGCATGAAACGGATATCGGACGAGGAAGTTATGGCCGTTCGAAGTGGGCTGAAATCCAGAACACGAGACAGATTGCAGACCAGTTTTCTAAAAATCACCATAAATTCAATTCTCAACGGTTTCGGGTGATTCTTGCGGCATTAAAACGAGCTTTAAGTCTACTCTATTTCATACGAAGGAACCAAAATTCAAATCTGAGCTTAATAAGGCGTAAAACCCCAAAAACGCAGGCCCTGTTCTGCTGATTTTCGGGAATGGAAGGAACAAGCTTAAACAACGTAGCAAGATACGATCTAGGTACATAAACACCGTATAAACGCATAACAAGAGTAAGAAATCCCTACCTCAAGAGTTTTGAGCAAAATCCGACCCTTTGACCAAGTTAACTGAGCTCCCAAGTGGTCCGATCATAAATTTTCTTGGATGGATTGGAAGCCCTCGCTCCATAGAACAATTTTAATTCTAGGACTTTTTTCCGGAATCTTGCTTTAAGAAGATGAAATTTATGAGAGAAGTTGATGGAGAGGTGAGAGGCAAGAGAGAGCCGGATGAGAGTTAGAGTGAGAGTGATGATATGTGTGTGTGTCGGCTGACATAGAGAAAAGGAAAAGAGGAAAAATTCTTCCATGCTACTCACCCACACATATATACATGCACACACACTAATAGCACTTATTCCCTTTCACAAATAATGATATCACATTAACCCCAATCAAGTAACATGTCATTTCTCGTGTTCCACTATTTATGCCTTTTCTAACAATTGTGATCTTTAAAAGAAGAGAAAAAAGAAAAAGAAAAATTAATACGGGTCTCTACATTTTCACATAGATCCATAGAGGAGTTGAGTTCAGTTAAGCGAACTTTGAAAACTGTAGGTGAAAGCAGTCAAGACCAAGAGAAAAAAGTTGATGTTGAGCCTAGGTGTAGCAAACTGGCTAGAACATAACATCCTTTGGTCCAGACTTCCTGACATTTATGTTAGAAAGTGAGCCTCGGACATTCAAGAAAGCAGCGAGCTCTCCCGAGAGTCCTTTGTGAAAGGAGGCTATCAATAGTGAAATTGACTTCATTCTGCAGAAAGCGAATGAGCTACGTATGAGTCAGATGGATGTCAAGATAGCTTTCCTAAATGGCGATTTAGATGAAGGAATCTACATGGAGCAACCTGAGGGTTCTTCCGCGCCAATTCAAGAAAGAAAAGTATGTAGGCTTGTTAGATCTCTGTATGGTCTAAAGCTAGCACCGAAACAATGGCATGAGATATTTGACAATGCTATGTTGTCGAGTGGTTTCAAAATCAACAAATGTGACAAGTGTGTTTATGTCAAGAACACAAACGAATGGTACGTTATTTTGTGTCTCTACGTTGATAGATATGTTCATTGTTGGTAGCAATGAAAGGGTCTTTCAGTCTATCAAGGATATGTTAAACTCAAAGTTTGACTTGAAGGATATGGGCCTTGCATATGTGATTCTGGGTGTCAAGATCACCAAAACATCTGTCAGACATGCGTTGTCTCAAACACACTATGTTGACAAGTTTCTTGAGAAGTTCAACCCGTCTGATTCAAAGTGTCGCAAGAACCCCTGTGGATTTAAATCTCCGTTTATCCAAGAATGGGGGGGAAGGCGTATCTCAATCAGAGTATTCTTGGATAATTGGGAGCCTGGTGTACTTGATGAATTGTACAAGGCCCGGACATGATCACTGGAAGACAATAGTCAGTGTTCTGCATTATTTGAGGTATACTCGTGATCTAGGGTTGCACTACACTAGATATCCAACAGTACTTGATGGGTATTATGATGCGAACTAGATATCAGATATAAAGGACTCGAAATCCAAAAGTGGATATGTCTTTATACTTGGTGGTGCAGTTATTTCTTAGAAATCTTCCACAGGCGTGTATAGCATGTTCTACGATGGAATTAGAGTTTATTGCTCTAGATAAAGCATCTGAGGAGGCCGAGTGGCTACATCAGTTTTTTGACGATATTCCAAGATGGTCGAAACCTGTGCCAGCGATTAGTATCCATTGCGACAGTCAATCTGCGATTGGTAGGGCACATAGTAATATGTAGAATAGTAAGTCTAGACAGATTCGACATAGACATAATACCATTAGGCAACTACTCTCGAGTGGGGTTGTCGCTATTGACTATATAAGATCAAAGGACAATATGCGGATCCGCTAACCAAAAGGTTAAACTGAGAGCTAGTTGAGCAAGCATCAAAAGGGATGGGACTAAAGCCACTAAGCTCATAGTTACCGTGAGGGTAGCCAACCTAGTTGACTGGAGATTCCAAGATCTAGGTTCAATGAGACTATCTTTTGCGAGTAGCCGAGAACGATCACTGAGGAGACTTGGTCTCCTGCCCATTCCTATGGTGTAGAACAGTGATACCTACAAATGAAAAGAGGTTAAGCATTGCTTTTAATGACTCCTATGCGCTGGATTGCCAGGCGGGGTATAGCAGGATACCCTTTATAGGAAGGTCACCTATGTTAGTATGAAGTGGGGCCGCTTCTTTGAGAATTGTGGCAAAATTCTCGAGAAAATACTCGCAGAACCAGGAAAGGGGTGTCATGGCCAAAATGAACCCAACAGTGAGAACTGAACTACGTCAGGAGAAGTCCTGTGTGACGTCTGTTGTCTCGGTTTACATCGGCGACGGAACAGTTCAAAGCGGGACCGCACACTGGTCTGCCAGTAAACCCGATAGGCTATCACAAGGGAAGGTTCCAGGCCAAAAGCCACCTATCCTATGCAGGAATTATCCGTTGTCGCTCTCTCGGATCAGCTTTGTACTCTACACCAGTATGCCTGCCAATTCCATTCATGGGAGGGATTGTTGGATTTTACGGAATTTCGGATGAATGAAACCGGGATTTCTGGAGGGTCTCCCGTGGCAACCGGTCCCGGGTTCGTTGTATCCGGACGCATCACAATCAATAGACGTATTGATGTGTGCGGCTGTAACTCCCGTAACCCCTCCACGTTGATGGTGGCATTATTCTTCCCCTTGATGGCTGATTTCATTGTGGGGGTTTCTCATATTGAATGGGTCCATTCAATATCGGTATTTGTGAAGATCTCACATTTGGCTATAAATTGGTGCATCACGTTTTGGAGTATCATTAGAAAAATCCAAGCACTTACATCCTTCTAGCATACTATTCTTTGAGAGAGAGAGACATACGGTAGTCAGTTCACCAAGACGGTCGACGGTGGTGTTCCGACGGTTTGCAATTTAGCCGAGCCAACCCTGGGAGGAAGACGCCGAACAAGATCCTACAACACCCACGGTAGACGGCGAATCTTTCTTAAGGAGACTGTGGTATCACACAGGACTCGGTTTCGATCCTAAAACTCTGTTTGTATCTCGTTCTTTATCTTCTGTTTATAGCTTATGTAATCTGTAACTTATTCAATCCTGTATTTGTATTGCTATCAATGAAATTGTTCTCTGGAATTTCTATTACTGCCGAATTTTTCCCAACAATCCACACTCCATTTTTTTGGTTTTTTAGTGTTGAAAATATATGTATTTTTTTTTGCTAGAAGACATAAAATGGAGTGTAAATAACAAAAAATGGGGTGTGAAAATCAATTCCCAATTATTTTACAAAAACTGTAGATATATATATATATATATATGTGTGTGTGTGTGTATTTTACAAAATCTGTTGCTATATATATACATAGCCTTATTCACGGAGGGTCTGTAAAAGATATTTCCGCGACGTCCCATCTTGCCGTTCGTTACGGTTATCGATGATCTGGATTTTAAATAAATTATATTCGCGCGAATAGTTTATTTAAAATCTGGACCGCCCAAATTAAAACACTTTTCAATGAATGAGATTGTTCGACTCTGTGAAAACCTTATTTATGGAGCCTCCATAAAGAAGTTTTTCTCATATAGTATCTACCTAATAAAATATAAGGGTGTGGGGACCACACAAACATAAGTTGAAATAATGACTGAGATTCATTTGATCCAAAAACTGATGTGTGCTCTCTAACTCTCGAAAACACTCACAGTACTCTTACAAATATATTACAAAAATGTCATCAGTTCTTTTTATCCACTGCTCGGCTTCTAGCGTTGGTATAAAAAAACAAAATATATTACAAAAATGCCTGTGCCTACGGTACTACGAGGGTGCGTAGTGCCGTAGGCATAGACAAACACTAGTACCCTGTCAGAATTTCCCTCCGCGCCTATATATTCCCCTTGTTCTCAAAGCTAATCTTCGTTCATACCCTGTCCGGTGCAGTTTAATACCCCTCTCTCTCTCTCTCACATGTATTCTCAAATTCAATTGCCTAAATGGACACTAAGCACAAACCCATTCCCAATCCAAAACCCATGCACAACAAGAACACGCCTAGCCAACCCCAGAAGGACTGGGAATCATGTTCATAATCCAAAAACAGAAAGCTTGGCTTCAGATGAAAATGGCTTACCCCATCATAACGCTAAGTCAAACTTCCCCTTCAGCAATGGGCCCGTATCGCCACCACCTCGTCGTAACGGCGGCAGTGGGGGTGCGGCGGTAGAGCAGAAGGGGAACAAGATATCCTTGACAGTGCCGGATAAGGTTAATGGCGGCGTTCAACCCGGAGATGTAGTGTTCGCTACCACGGGACCCTCAGCTGGTTCTGGAAAATCAACGCTTCTCGATGCTTTAGCAGGTCTATATACTCTATATAATTTCTCTTCTTTATTTGTACTTTTCCGTTTTGAAATATGAAGTTTTAGCAGCTAGTAAATGAATTTGTAGTCGATCCGTTCTGCTAAAAGAAATAAGCTGTTATTAAAATTAGCATAGAAATTCATAATATTTTCTTAAAAATCCAGGGGCACGACGTGACCCCTAGTTATACATTGACTCCAGTAGTATAGCAAAAAACTTTTTTTTTTTTAATACTAGTTAGCTTGTTCGGATGAAAATATATGCATGAAAAAATCGTAGATCATTCAAAAAATAGATGAGAAAGGTAATTCCAAATTTAAACTGTCAATTTCATCAAATAAAATATACTATGCTTCATTCAAGTGCAATCGATTTCCAATAAAGTAGATTTTTGCAGAGGTTTTTTTTTTTTTTTTTTTCCCTACGAGGCTACAAGTTGTACGAGATGAATTTTGCACAGATTATTGGGCACATTACATAGCTAGGATCAAACGTAAAGCGGCGCTTTCTTGGCAGAGTTTTAGGCTCGGACAGGTATGGAGAGATGGAGTATGGAGTGGAACGTACTCGTCTTTTGTAATATATAGCAATAAAGTAGTAGTAATAATAAACACATGCACGTAGCGGATCAAAAAAAAAAAAAACACATGCACGTACGCTGTGCTATCTGATTCCTAATGAGTTGGTTAAATAATTGCAGGGAGAGTTGGTCGAAGCACGAGACAGTCCGAAGATGTGTATACGGGGAGGGAACAAACAGGGGAAGTAAGTTGAGATTAATATGAATGATTATCTATTTTTTTATATTACAAGCGGTAGAACAATACAAGCATCTGAATTCTGTAAACGAGACATAAGTCCACAATCATATATATTATATATAAGCCCAACTGAAAGCCAATAACGGGAACAAAAAACTAAACAAATAATCCCCATTGATCAGGTGAACAAATGATAATATGATTTTCGGTGGATGTGGAAAAAGGGTAGATGAGAGGTGGATATGTTATCCGGGGAGATTAGTTAAGGAGGTGGGATTAGCTAATACTTCGTTTGAGTTGTAGTTGAGATGAGTGGATAAGAGTGGATAGTATAAATATTACTCCATCCGTCCCTAAATTAATCAATGTCTGGCGCGCAAACCTAAATCTTTAAAAAGATACATTTTTTTCGTAAAAAGAAGGGCAAATTTTCGTAGTCGTCCCTGTAGTTTTACGGTTGTCTCACTTTCGTCCCTCTAGTTTCAAAGTGCTCCAATTTCGTCCCTGTAGTTTGTTTTACGCTCCAAATTGGTAAAATCGTTAACACAGTTAACGAAACTAACGGAAAAATATGATTAAAAAAATTAAGTGCTCCAATTTTCAATCGGGTTGAACCGGTGCGAAGATCTTATTTTTTTGATCATTTTATCCTAAATGGTCGTAATAAATTTTTGGCTCTAAGGCCTTTCAACGAGCACCCGAAAACTCCTTATTTAGTTTCAGGGCACTCTTAGGGTGCTCATTGAAAGGCTTTAGAGCCAAAAATCCATTATGACCATTTAAGATAAAATGATCAGAAAAATAAGATATTCGCACCGGTTCAAACAGATTAAAAATTGGAACACTTATTCGCGCCTGCTGCTGGTATGATGACTGAATGTTTCAACTTAGGGTGTTTTTCTCTCCCAAATACCTGATGACTTATGATGAGTGTGTCTCTTTTCAACTCCTAATTTTGGGGAGGGCTAAGAGAGTTTGGAGAAATAGCAATCAACTTCTGCTGCGGATATTGTTGGGTGACTATTTCAGCTTTGAATGGTCTTAATGCTCTCGTGCTTGATGACTTTTGGCGTTTACCACTCTCTTTTCTCAACTCCCAACTCCTGGGAGGGCTAAGAGTTTTTCTTTTGATCGCCGATGATTTATCTTTACTAGCTTCTCCATGGTTTAGCAGATAGTTTACTCTCTGCACTGATATCCACTACAACAAAAATCGTCTATCGCGACGAAAGCTAGTGACGAAATTAAATTTCGTCGCCAAATGGTACCTTATGGCGAGAAAATTGGATTTCGTCGTTAAGGGGGATTTTTTTTGCGAGGAAATAAAATTTTGTCGTCAAATGGGACTTTTTAACGAGGAAATTGAAATTTTGTCGTCAATGGGTACTCATCGGCGACGAAATTTGAATTTCCTCGGCATTCGACGACGAATTTTGAAATTTCGTCGCCAATTCAAAAAGTAATTAATTTTTTCATATTCTCATCGGCAAAAAGGAATTATTTGACGATGAAATTTGAAATTTCGTCGCCAATTGAAAAATTAATTAAATTTTCGTATTTAAAAAATTCATATTATTTAAAATAATAATATCATTATTCAAATATATTATATATGTAATATAAAAAGAACAATTAAACTTTTTGAACAAATGTGTATATATATTTGATTTTGCAATGTTATCAACAAGTTGTCATGTGGTTGGAGTATTTGTTAAGGAATTGGAGGCAGGTATCAGCAAAGCAAAGTATTATTTTTCATCAAATTCTTATTATTTCAGTATGTACTAAGTAAATGTATTTCAATGCTTAAATTAAATTTAGTATACATACAAAATTATATATGTTATTGATTTTGGCACTCCACTTTTTAATAACAACACTAGGGAGCCCAAGAATTAGGCTCCATTTGGATGAAAAAGAAAGTGACTTATTTTTTTCATCTTTATTCAAAAAAAATTCGCATTAGTTGGTTTTGCGTCAAATTTTTGTGACTTATTGATTTTTTTTATGAGAGAAATCGGAAAAGTAAAAAAATATGATAAAAACTCCCAGTTTTTTGAATAAAGACAAAATTTTTGACTTATTGTTGTCTTTTTAAAAAAATTAAAGTTTCAATTAAAATTTTATACTTTTTCAATTCCTCTCATCGAGATGAATCAATAAGTCACAAAAATTTGACGCAAAATTAACAAATGCAAATTTTTTTTTGAATAATGACAAAAAATAAGTCATTAAGTGACAAAAAATGGTTGAGTGGTGGTGGGAGTGGGGTAGTGGTGGTGGTGGTGGTTTTGGAAAAAAACAAAAACGAATGAAAAATAGTATATATTACAAATATTAGACATTTAAACACATGTTGGGGTGCTGGTGTAGTGGTTAGGGTGTTGAGCGCGCGGCAAGATGTTCCGGGTTCGAAACCCAGCGGAAGACGGAGCAAAGCAAGAAATTAATTTTTTGAATTTTTTTTTTTGTCGCAAAAAAAAATACCGACGAAAAATTAATTCGTCAGCCTTGGGGAATTCGTTTGCCTTGGGGAGCCATTGGCAAGGAATTAATTCGTCAGCCTTGGGGAGCCATTGACGAGGAAAAACTATTTTTCATCGTGAGGAGTCTTCCGCGTGAAACATAGATCGAGGAACCGGGCGAGAATTTTTTTTCGTCGGCAATCACTTCGACGACGAAAAGCATGTAATTGCCGACAAATTTTTTTTGTCATCTTAGACCTTTTTTGTTGTAGTGATCTGATGGAATCCCATGAGCAAAGGGGATTTTCTGCTGCTTTTGATACTCTTGACCTTATACTGATGTTTGAGCTTTTATTTGTTGTGATGGTTCCATATTACAGACTACCTGTGCTGGTTATCTTGACTCCAATGGATGCTGGTCTGGATGCAATTGGACTCAATTATCTCCAAATGGTACGGCTCATGTCACTGGGGTCTTCGAATAACATGTATGGAAGATGTGGTAAACCTGGATGTCTTATACGAATGATATTATCCTAAGCTAGAGTTCTGCTGCTGGTCTTGCCTTCCCATTGTTACTAGATTTCCTGGTTTCTTTTAAATCGACAGGGATGAACCGATCGACAGGGGTATATTCTGGTGTTTGCTGGAATGTGGGTGTTTTGTGAAGTGGAGTTTGGTTCCTTGCCGTGTTTCAGGACTTCTTTGGAAGCAAACGTAGTGATATATATGGGATGAAATGGAATGGAATTGAAGACTTAATAAAAGAGACTTTTATTGAATCTCCAAGTAGAAGTACATAATCGACAGGGTATGACCTAATCGACAGAGCACAATTTACTTAATAGTTACTCCTACTCCTAGAAAAGAAAAGATAAAGGCCTGTTGGCATTGTTTGTGTGTCCCTGAAACTGTCACGATCTCAAACATAAATAGAGGCCCCTTTGAGTTTGAATCTTCCCTCCAAGGTGGCAGTTAAACTTCCATTTAGACTTTGGCAAATAATTTCCACGAACAATCAGGAATCCACGTCTGGAAACCGCTCTATTGGTCGTGCATAACCGCTTCTTCGATCATGGAAGAACTGATTACATATCCCTCTAACATCTGTCACGTGATCGACGGGTAAAACAACTCACATAACGATTAATCGATTAAAAACAACAAACCAATTATTGGCTTAATGATGGATCAATAACCCCAAAACTTTATTATAGTTTTATTAATGTCTATTGAGTTTATATAATCCAAACTCATCTTTTATGGTAAATTGAAGTCGTTTTTCAACTCTCTAAGTATGCCCTTGCCACGTGTCACCCAATCGACGGGTAAAAATAAAATCACAGTTATGGAGCAAACACCCATAAGGCTTTGTGAGTTGTTGTGGGCCTCTTTGCTCCTAGGCTCTTTCAATTACTGTTGAATATAATCTTTTCCTTTCTTTCTTTTGGAGGCCAATTATGGTACCTCATTCTCTATGGTCCGTAAGTGGTCTCCCCTCGATGTACCCTTTGTTGAGCTTTAATAAAATCTTGTTGCCTATAAAAAAAAAACGACTCCGGTGACGGTGGAGCCCGCCGAACAGAGAGGGTCAGATTTGAGGGAGGAGAAAACAAAAAGAAAAAAACCATAGAGAAGAGGGGAAGAAAGAGGAGAAGGGAGAGCGGATGGAGGAGGAGGAGCCCCGGGAGAGGAGGGAGAGGGGCGCCTCCCCCCCCCCCCCCCCGGCAGAAAAGCTAGGCAGTTGTGGCTTCTCAAAATCGCCTAAGAGCTCTCAAAACCCTAGATGATTTTTTCAACGACTCTTCTATTAAGCTGTGAAGTTTTTCTAATGTTTGACGAATTAAAAATTTTCATTCTTCGATACTCAATTTTGTGATAATTATTTACCAATCCCGTAAAAAAGACTCTTTTACCGTAATTAATAAGTCTGATTGCTTAGGACCGGCTCGGTACCGGCGGCTCTCACTTTTTTTTTTGAACGGCAAAGAAATTTTATTAATCTTTGATGTGGAGTGGTCAAGTGAACACTCTAATATTTTATTTTGGTGAATTTTATGCGTAGTAATTTTATTTTAGACTTTATTTGAACACTCGGATCTACATTGTGAACACCCATCAATTTAAGAAATTCATAATTGAACACCTAATACATGTAGCCCAAACAAGGTACATAGTCCTAAGCCAAAACTTTAAAAATTTGGGAGAGAAAAGATGACCTATTTGTATCGGTATTGTACTCCGACTTTTTTTTTTTTTAACAACACTTGACTCTACATCTTCAGAAAGAACCATGCTAAACTATTCACCACAATTTTTCCTAGAAGAATATCAGATTTATGCGCCTGCTTAATCTTGGTTGGCTCAAAATGAAAATTTCATCTTGAAAATTTGCAAAATTTTATGTTATCTAATCACACTACATACTACTATTTGAAATTCTCTATATATTACACTCGTTAATAGAGGCAATACCGTAATACCACATGAATTCTTGTGTATATTCTGCTCCTTAATAGAGATAAAACTTAAGATAATTCTTGAACACCTCGTTAAAAAATCCTGGAGCCTCGAAATCTAGCTCACAAGGAAATTTATCATTTAAAGAAAAACTCCCTTTTTTTATTTATCTTTTCGCGTGATTTCGTATGAGGAACTAGTTGACATCACAATTTATTTCCAAACTCAAAAAATTAGCACTACAGTTGTGACACGATAATTATTGTGATTGTAGATTTCTTCTACCACGTGAACAAAATAATTATCGCGACACGATAATTCTCTCTCTTAAAAACTCAAATAGAGATTTTGCAAATAATTATTGCGACACGATAATTTTTTCTCCATTCTATTTCAAAACATTCTCGCTCTTAATCTTCTCTCTCTTAAAAACTCAAATACAGATTCAAAAAAAAAAATCATAAATCCATAACCCGCCAAAGGGACTGGGATGAAAACTGACGCGGTGCGCGTACTTTATTTATTTATTTTTGATCGGCAAAATAATATTATTAAGGAATCTTGTCAAAGGTTACAACAAGATAAGGGAAAGGGGGAGGTGCGCGTAATTAGAATCATGATTTAATTAATTTAGGGTAAATTTCACTTACCTCCCCTGAGGTTTCTGACAATTACAGACACCTCCCCCCAGGTTTTAGAAATTGCACTTACCTCCCCTGTCAGAGTTTGTCGGGTAACTTTGCTAACAGAAGTTGCACTTTTACTTTTTTACCCCTTCACAAATTTTCTTACTACAATGTTATCTATTTGAATAAATAAATAACTCAAAAAATACAAAACTAACTACCTTAACATTTGATCAGTCACTTCTCTATATGGGGTCTGAAAAAATAAAATTTTAAAACTTTTTATTTTCATTTATTCTTATTTAGTTCTTTACCAAATTCCTTAATCATTCTATATATGGAAAAGTATAAAATTGAATCAAAGGTAATAAAAGTTCCCTAACAAGTACCGTAACAACTAAAAAAATCCAAAAAAATGTAAACATAGTTAAAAAACTTTTTAGTAGTTTCTTTTGTCTTTGTAGCAAAAATTAATTTGAGATGCCAAATATTTTTTTTATTTTTTCGTTGGCTCAAAAAAGTAACATACTAGCTTTTAAGGTGGGTTTTAAAAGAGTTATGTTTGGTTATTTTCAGTGACTTATTTATACTTATACAAGTTGAGGATACAAGCAAGTTTTTTTTTCCTGAAAACGCAAAGAAATAAATTTTCATTCATGCCAAACTAAGCTTAATTTCACATAAATGCCAAAAATTTATACATGAGTTTATACATGTGTAGCCTGAAACCAAAAAAATAAATAAGAAGTTGATTAATATTCCAGAACCACCACCGTATCTTAGAACCACCAATTCACTTATTACAAATCTACGGACCCTAAAAATTTTAAAAAATTTACTATTTTTTTTTGCTTTTTTCTCGTCGTTAGTGAACCTTTTTAAACTTTAAGTCAATTATTTTTAATTTTTTGGTTCGTCTCAAAGAGTAGAATAAAAAAATTAAAATACCATGGACCATATTTTTCAAACTTTGAAAAAAATCCAAAAAAATCCAAATAAATTGGTTTATCTTGTTCATTTCATTTAATTTGTTTTAGATTAAAACAATTTTCAAATTGGTCCATATTTTTCTACTTCTTAGATTCCTCTTATGTAGAGAAACAAAAAAAAGTAATAATTTTTCTCCCAAAACTTAAAAAAGTTTAGAAAAGACAACAAAAAAGACGTCACTTTTGGTGAGCCCAAAATGTTGAACATGTATTATCTATTGTTGGTGTGTACATATATCATCAACATGTGGTGTTTCGATATATGTTTATTGCATTTTTCGAAATGTAAAAGAGAGTATAAAAAGCTAAAGACAAGAGATGAGGGCAAAATGGGAAATAAATCTCCACTTTTGGCTGACCTCACCAATTTCCGTCATCTTTAGCGACAGTTGACTAACGGTTGGGGGTATGTGTAGTCGACAACTAAACCAGAAGGGAGGTAAGTGCAATTTTTAAAACCTGGGGGGAGGTGTCTGTAATTGTCAGAAACCTCAGGGGAGGTAAGTGAAATTTACCCTTTAATTAATCCTCAAATAAAACACAAAAAGGAACATCACGAACAACATCGAAAATGACTCAAGAACAACAATATTCTCTACAATGAGGTAACCCTAGAATCTAGATTTGATGAGCGGTCGACATCTTCAAAGTCAATCACTTGGGGGGTTACATTCGCAATCTAATACTTAGGAGCAGTATCCGCTTTGTTGGATTTATTCCAAAGTGAGAAGGTGCCGTAAACACTTGATCGTGACCGTCTAAAAGTGTATGTTTTGGACGGTCAAGATATTAATGAAATTTTTTCGGAGAAGAGTTAATTGTGACCGGTCATAATTGAAAACAAATCTCAGCAATTAATTGCGTGAATAGACGATTGAAATTGCGCTGCTCCATGAACAACGTGAGCCTCCATGAAGAAGGTTCTCTCTTTATTCCACATCGCTGAGATCAGATCGCATATAATATTGGTGCATAATAGAACACACTTTAATGTTCTGAAATTCATACTATTAATGTTGGAGATTTGTAGGTTAATTAGAGAATTTAATCCAAGGTATAAAATTGCCCTAAACATTTCATCCAGGTAAAGATATGTATTTTTATTATTCAGATTGTGAATAAATTGGTTCGACCTTTAACGAGAATCACTTGATGAAGCCTTGTTCGTTTGGGGACCTCAAAACTTCTGGACAGGGTCGCCAATAATTTTTTTATCTCTCTTTCACTTATTACTCCCAAAATCCCTAAATGAACAAGGTCGACACCGTCGACTCTACAATACAGACACACTACAAATTTTCAAATATGACAAGTCGTCCATGGTGATTTTAAAAAACAGGATTCGATTTTAGTAGAAGTCTTCCAGGTAGAGTTGATGAAGATTGGTACGTGGCAACGTAGGAGTGGTCCATATATAGGCTATAAGAGCATCCATAGTGGAAGCAAAACCAAAAGATTGCTAAAGTTATCAATGTTTGCTTAAAAAAGTGCTCATATTGGAATAATCAAACTTAACAACCTCTTAACAACTCATTAAATTTTGGTCTTTGAATAATCAAAACTAACAACCTTTTCCCAATAACCAAATTAAGTGATCCCCACATTTTCTCAATCAAGTACATCAATCATTACACAAAAAATTTCTCTCTCCCAACAATGTTTTCAAAAAATAATGGCTGCTGATTTTGCTACTTCCTTTTTTGTTAACGTCACTCCCCTACAAGTGTATTTTTGGTGCAAAAATACACTTGCAGGGGAGTGCCGTTAACAAAAAAGGGAGTGACAAAATCATTTCCCAAAATAATTTTAAAAAACTATTATATCAGAAATCTTTTTAAAAAAAATCTGTCTTTTTATGAACTTTAAAAATTAAAAAAACGGTTTCTTCATTTTTTTAAAAAAATTGTATTTACACAAAACTGTTTTTTTTACAAAAAGAAATTTTCATAAACTATTTTTTTTATTCCACTGTTTTTCACTTAAACTGTTTTTTTTCAAGAACAAATAATTTTTTTTTTATAAAATCTGTTTTTAACATAAACTATTTTTTCAAAAGATATATGTGAAATAAAGGGGAAAAGTTTGGAGAAAACTCAGGGAATGAAGCAATTAATGGTCTCATTGGTTTTGATTATGAGCAAAAAATAACTAATGTGGGATTTGATATTGCTAACTTTAACAATCTCTAAATGAATAATCAAAATCTGATGTGGCATATTTTGATTATTCACTTTTATTTATTCCACCGCGGATGCTCTAAGATATCACACACTCCTTTATACTATTTTCATATCGATAATATCTCAACCAAATCAAGACTACTCCAATTATGGCAAGGTAACTAATTTTCCATTTTGATAAACAAAAGGGTGGGAGGAGGCGACCAGCATAGCGACTCCCCTTGGGCGTGACCATAGGGGCTCCCTACCCGCTGTGGAATGTTCGGTTCGAGCCATAGCTACTATCCGGGAGGACTGGCCGTCACCACGGCACCACTAAGGTGACTAGTTGGCCAAAGGCCTCCATGCAAATCCACACAAAGACCCAGCAGTGGCATAGGTGGAATTCGAACCGAGGTCCATTCTCTCTCTCTCTCTCTCTCTCTCTCTCTCTCTCTCTCTCTCTCTCTCTCTCTCTCTCTCTCTCTCTCTCTCTCTCTCTCTCTCTCTCTCTCTCTCTCTCTCTCTCCCCTTGACTATGACTGTCTTTCTAACCTCTGCCCATTTAACGGATAATAATAGGGAAATGATTTTGCCACTTCCTTTTTTGTTAACGCCACTCTCCTGCAAGTGTATTTTTGCACCAAAAATACACTTGCAGAGGAGTGGCGTTAACGAAAAAGGAAGTGGCAAAATCAGCAGCCTAATAATAAGCATATAATGATAAATAAGTTCGGATATCAATAAATATTTTTCAGATATCAATACATCCTTTTTGAATATCGATACACTTTTTACAAATTATCCTTCACCTAATGGATAGAAATTAACATTTTTCATAAATCAACTAGTTGGGTATTTTAGCACAAACAAGTATATGAGTTTTATTAAAATAGGTAAAATATAATAAAACACCATAACACCTAAGATTTTTGACCCCGCCCCGGGGTAAAATGATAATTCAAACTCCAATGAGATACGTACATATAATTGTATTATGCATAATTTATTTGGGAATTGATATTCACACTCTCTTTTTTGTTATCCACTCTTTTTTTTTTTTTTTTTTAGTGTTGAAAGTGTTTGTATTTTATTTTTTTTTGCTGAAAGACAAAAAGGAGTGTAAATAACAAAAAAAATAGAGTGTGATTATCAATTCCCAATTATTTTAAAAAACAAAATCTGCACCTATATATATGTATTTTACAAAATCTGTTGCTATATCTATCTATATATCTATCTAGAAAACTTTTTGTAAGGACCTTAAGTGCAGACCTCTCTTTTCCAATCAAATTTCAATGATCCAAACCGTTCAATGTGTTCAGAACGTGATTTTAAAAGTCTCTGTGAGAAATCAGCAAAAAATATGACCGGGAAGTGCTTGATTTGAGCAGTTTTTTATTGAATCGTTCAATGAAAACTGCTTGGATGAAGCTCTTTCCAGTCGGGATCTATGAGGTCCACACTTAAGCTAAGTAAGGGATCCCTTACAAGAAGCTAACCATCTATACTACATACTAAGCAAATGTGTTTTGCCTTTAAATCCATCGAAACACCTCTTTCTTAATTTTCTAGATGTGGGGGGTTGAATATGGGAGAAAATTTGTCCTATGCCCCTAGTACATCGTCATGTGGGCCGGTACTCCAAATTTATTTTTAACACACATAAAACCTTTCGATGCATATAATGAGATCAATGCTGACGTTCATCGACACCGGACTTGATTAGTTTTATTTATCCCGGGCACTATTGTATATATAATGTCATGTACTACTCAGAATTTCCCACCACGCCTATATATTCCCCTTGTTCTCAAAGCTAATATTCATTCATACCCTCTCTGGTGCAATCTAATACACACACCTCTCTCTCTCTCTCTCTCTCTCTCTCTCTCTCTCTCTCTCTCTAACACACACACGCATAAACACATGTATTCTCAAATTCAATTGCCTAAATGGACACTAAGCACAAACCCATTCCCAATCCAAAACCCATGCACGACAAGAACACGCCTAGCCAACTCCAGAAGGACTGGGAATAATCATGTTCATAATCCAAAAACAGAAAGCTTGGCTTCAGATGAAAATGGCTTACCCCATCACAACGCTATGTCAAACTTCCCCTTCAGCACCGGGCCCGTATCGCCACCACCTCGTCGCAGCGGGGGTGCGGCGGTAGAGCGGAAGGGGAACAAGATATCCTTGACAGTGCCGGACAAGGTTAATGGCGCTGGTTCTGGAAAATCAACGCTCCTCGATGCTTTAGCAGGTCTATATATATATTTTCTCTTCTTTATTTCTACTTTTCCGTTTTGAAATATATAGTTTTACCAGCTATAGTAAATGATTTTGTACCTTAGCCCCGTTCCGCTTAGAGAAATAAGTATTTTTTTTTAAATTCAACATAGAAATTCATGATATTTACTTAAAAATCCAGGAGGCACGTGACCCCCTGGTTATACATTGACTCCGTGGGTTCATCAAAAAACATTTTTTCTAGTTAGCTTGTTCGGAAAAAATATATATACAGTACATGAAAAAATCGTAGTTCATTTGAACAATAGATGAGAAATTTAAACTGTCAATCTCATCACATAAAATATACTATGCTTTATTCAAGTGCAATCGATTTCCAATAAAGTCAATTTTCGCAGAGGTTTTTTTTTTTCACTACGAGGCTGCAAGTTGTACGAGATGAATTTTGCACAGATTATTGGGCACGTAGCTAGGATCAAACGTAAAGCAGCGCTTTCTTGGCAGAGTTTTAGGCTCAGACGGGTATGGAGAGATGGAGTATGGAGTGGAACGTACTCGTATTTCGTACTCCCTCCGTCCCAATTTGTTTGTCCAATTTTGGGATTCCAACTTATTAAGGAAGCACAATGATTACACTCAAAATGTTTTTAGTTTCCAAAAATACCCTCACTTTTTGAACAATTAATGAGAGTGCACATTTCCCAATACATGATTTTTTGAAAAGTGAAAGGGCATTTAGGAAATTTTTCCTAGTCAACTTCTATTTGGACAAATAATTTGGGACATGTTAAAGTCAAAAAGTAGACAAACAAATCGGGACGGAGGGAGTAATATATAGCAATAAAGTAGTACTCCTAGTAATAAACACATGCACGTAGGGTGTACTATCTGATTACTAATGATCACTTGGTTAAATAATTGCAGGGAGAGTTAGTCGAAGAAGCACGAGACAGTCCGAAGATGTTTATACGAATGGCCATCAACAAACTCGAGCTTCTGGCACTTTGGTTACGGAGAGGGAACAGACAGGGGAAGTAAGTTAGAGATTACAGTATTATTTTTTTATTACAAGTGATAGAACAATACAAGCATCTGAATTCTATAAAACGGGACGTAAGTCCACAATCATATTAAGCCCAACTGAAAGCCAATAACGGGAACAAATAACGAAACAAATAATCCCCATTCAGGTGAAGAAACGATAATAAGGTTTTCGGTGGATAAGGAAGAAGAGATATGTTATACGGGGAGATTAGTTAAGGAGATGGAATTAGCTTATACTTTTGAGGAGTAGTTGGGATGAGTGGATAGTATAAATATTACTTAATTACCCTCATCACAACACTAACTTGAGAATACAAAAAAGATTTGAGGGATAAATAGGTCTTTTTCACCACCCGAATAAGCTAATCCTAGGGCGGTGGTGGGGTAAGCTAAGACCCTTGGAGGGGAATAAGCTATCCCCCCTCCCTTCTTCCCGTCCGTTATCCCACTAACAAATACGGTACCTTTTTATTTATCCCCCTCCCTCCCTTATCCGATTTCCTCACTTATCCCCCAAACAAACGGGCCGTTATAAGGGACAACCTAGTAATTTTGTCTACCCGGATAAGCTAACGACACCCCCAGGTGGGTTTCATTTATCCCCTTGAGGGGGCTTGCTTCTCCTACCTAGATTACTAATCCCAGATTGTTGATCCAAAAAAACCCCTGGTTATGGGTGGGCCCAAGATAATTAAGCTTATCCAAGCAAACCCTGGATATGCATTAGTGGATTGACATGTATATATGGCTATTAGAATTTACTTTATTTTCTCGCAAAAAAAGTAGGAGCCGTGCATAAGTGGATTGACATGTATGGCTATTAGAATTTACTTTATTTTCCTGCAAAAAAATTAGAAAAAATTCTATAAATAAAAAAAAAAAAACAATCATAGAGGAAAGAAGATAGGTTTCATGCAAAATAAAGTTTGTAATTGTTGTGTCATTGGTTGAACTTCGTTTCCTTTTCAAGCAAAGTAAAGTACTCCTATATATTTAACATTAGCAAAGTAATCGTGATTAATTATCTATTTAATCATCATGTACACTTCTTTATTTTTAAAAACCTTTATAAACGTTGTCATTTCAGTTTCTTGTATCAATATCCTTTAATTTTGTTCCCTTTGTCTATTCAATTATATGAAAATACGAAATGATTTTAAAAAAAAAGAAAAAATTGTAGTAGGAAACATCAGATAAATAAATTTTATTTTGTCTTCAGTTGTTGGTCTATTTTCTTACAATTTTTTGAAGTATGTAGAAATTTTTCTAAAAAATATTAACAACAGTACGTTATTTCTTAAACCAATAGTGAACATAATTATCTAAAATGGACCAACAATTAAGAACGGATGGAGTAAAAAAAAAAAGAAAAGCACTTTTTTTTTTTTTTTTGGTATCTATTCATGTAAAATTGTAGTATTGTCCTTTCACTTGATCAATTTTAGAAAAGTACAAAAATATGGACTGATGTTGAAAAAAATTCATAAAATACGATAACTTAGACAAAAAACAAGACAGCTATTTAATACTTTTTTCGTCTTTAGTGTGTTTTTTTTTTATGTTTGGTCATAATTTTTTACTTTTTAGACTCATCTCATTGTGACGAATGATTTATCCAAAAAACATAACGCAAATCTAACAAAAATTTAAAAAAAACGGAGAAAACACAAAAACAAAGGAAAAAAAAAAAGGAGTTTACAAGCCATATATAGCTACTTCTTCACCTCACTAAAAATTCCCATGTCCCAGAAAATTGGAAAAACTGGAAAAGGTGATACGGAAAGTCCAATCCTGAAGAAACCCAAACTACTCTGCCTCCATGGCTTCAGAACCAGTTCCGAATTCCTCCAGAAACAGCTCCAAAAGTGGCCGGAGTCGCTGCTCGGGAGATTGGACCTCGACTTCATCGATGCGCCTTTTCCGGCGCTAGGCAAATCCGACGTTGAGGAGGTCTTCGATCCCCCTTACTACGAGTGGTTTCAGTTTAACGAGGTAAAAAGATGTATACCCCCTGATTCAACTGTTTTTGAATTTTTATAGTATCTGAATTCTAGATTGTAGTAAATTATATATACTTATGTTCATATTTTGTAGATGCCCTCTGGGTGATTTTTAGATTCTGCGTTCCTCAGTTCATTCGTCAGAATGTATTTCTTAATATGTGGCCAAACAAGCAAAATGCAATAATGCGCGCATAATGTCGAATGAAAAATCACAACTCCCATAATCCCCTCAATTTTCAATGTAAAGTATTTTTTTTTTCAAAATGGTAATAGTTTCATTGATAGAAAATAAAGATACAAAAGATAATCAAAGTAGCATCCGTTCTTAATAAAGCATTAGAAAAACCACTACTACCTCTCATAGCCACCACCACCCCATTGGCACTCAATACCCACAAAAGAAAAACTCACACTGATCAAACACACACTTGAGGTGTTGGGTATCCTTAGTGATCACGTCCACAAAACTGATGGCAAGCCAGTGCAATTGATCTGATTCGTCATCAGACCTACCACAGCCGCCTGGTGCCTCGATGATGAATAAGAAGCCGAGAGAAAGGAAAAAGAGGGAAAACACAAAGATACTTTCAGATCTGAAATCGAGAGAGAGAACTTTCACTGGAAAGGGTGAGTTATTAAAAGCGAAAAAGGTTGCCATCACTTGAGAGGAAGGAAAACACCCATCAATGGTAAAGCCCTCCCCTCCCACCGGTGCATTAGAGTGGTGAAAACCTTACGGGGAAGGAGGGAAGGAAGAGAGAATGCGGCTAGGTTTATAAATATGATTGCTTGGTGTTTGGGTGATTTTAGATTCAGAAATGCTATAATACATGACACTGGAAACATGAAGGTGTCGATGAAAGAGAATGGACGGCTCGGATTCACACTCGGATTCAATCCGAACCGTCCATTATTTTTCATGGATACTTCCATGTATCCTACCGAGACCCTTTTAGATTCTCATGTTCCTCCAAAATATAATTTTTCTGATTTCTGCGTGAATTGTGTTTTGTGTAATAGGAAATTACAGAGTACTATAATTTTGAAGAAACCATTGCTTACATTGAAGATTATATGATCAAGCATGGACCTTTCGACGGTATCCTGGGTTTTTCGCAGGTGGGCAGTTGATAATTTATTTTTTGTGAAAAGTTCTTATTTAAGCTTAGGGGATTCTTATCGGTTTGTGGAAATGGCATTTTTCGTCAAGAAATCTAAGAAACAAAAGAAGGGCATTGCTATCTGCAGCCACTTATTTTCTGAATGTAGCATGTATATAATATGGTACACACCTGTTTATAATATGGTACACAGACTACATTCAGAAAATTTGTGGCTGCAAATAGCAAGCCCCCAAAAGAAACCACATAGTAAATAGTAACATTGATTGACAAGATTTTTTTAATAGGGGCCACTCCGTAGAACCAAGTCTATTGAAGTATTATCATGTTAGAGATTTTCAAAATAAAAGAGTCGTCGTTTTGGTTTTGTAAAATTTCCTTGTTTCCTTAGAATGCTTGTTTTCCTCTTTGTGAGTTTTGTCCCACATTGGTTAGTTGAGAGATGTTGGAGTGGTATATATTAGGGAACTTTCCTAATGTGAATAACTAATAATGCAATGTGGTGTAGCTCTATGGTGACCATACCGGCGGAGCCGGTGCTTTGCACCAGGACACACCCACACCCGCATGTGCGCGCGGCGTGGGCTGTGGCACTTTAGCGGCGCACTTTGCACGTCAGCGCTAGGCGCCTTGTAGGCGCCCTTTCTTATTGCGAGTTGGCAGTAGGGTGGCGCTGACGTGGATGCCGCGTGTCACACGTGTGGTAGGTGAGTCACACAGAGTGATTCCGATCGGGTGTGACTCGAGCCAATGGGTGCATTGGTTCGTGGGTTGCGATCGCAGCCGTTGGCTGCGAATGGTCACGATCCAACGGATTGGATCAAATCCGATTGGGTGTGAATGAAACAGTACACCAGTTTGGTGTGATTGAGTGTGACTGGTCGATCAAGACCGTAAGATCTAATCCAACGGTCAAACTAGATCGGGTGCGTACCCATTCACAATGGGTGCGTAGTGGCCTATAAATAGACCACTACTTGACAAAATATGGACACACACATACTAACATATACATGTGCCGAATTCTCCCACATCTCTCTCTATATTTTCTAGCATTCATTCTGCATTATGTTTTGCTGCAGAAAACAGAATTCAGTGATTCTCGGTTCTTATATTCACACAGCAAGTATTATGTCCGTTTCGTTAATGCAAACGCAAACGGAAGAATTTCGAGTTCGAGCTTCGATTTATCTTGAAGGCAGATTTGCTGTAACCCTTTGCATACTGTCTGGTGGGGGCAAATACTGTCTTTAGGAAAGCGACATAGTCGTGACTCGAAGTGTTTTCAACATTTGTGAAGGTTTCGCCAATAGTTCAGAATTCGCAGCAACCGGGTAAATTTTCCAACAATCTAAAGACAGTATTTTGTGATGGCGATGTCTCTACAAAAGATGACGCAAGACTTTCTGAAGTTGGAGCGGTTCGAAGGTGGGAATTTCAGGCGTTGGCAGAAGAAGATGCACTTCTTGCTAACCACCCTGAAAGTGGTTTATGTTCTGACTACTCCGAGTCCGGTGATTCCGGAGGAGCCAAATGATGAAACTATGGAGCAGGCCCGTGAAAGGGGCAAATGGGAGAATGATGACTACATCTGTAGAGGACACATTCTCAATGCGCTGTCAGATTCACTATTCGATGTCTATCAGAATTCAATGACGGCAAAGGAACTTTGGGATGCACTCAACGATAAGTATCTTTCTGACGACGCCACAAGTAAGAAGTTTCTGGTTAGTCAGTTTATGAATTATCGCATGGTTGATACAAAGCCGGTCATTGATCAGTTGCATGAGATTTAGTATATTCTCAGTCAGTTTAAGGTTAAGAATATGCATATGGATGAATCTATTGTTGTCTCCTCTGTTATTGACAAATTGCCTACATCTTGGAAAGACTACAAAAAGGAACTCAAACATAAGACCGAGGAATTTACCCTTGATCAGTTGGCCCAACATCTTCGGGTGGAGGAAGAGACAAGGCGTCAAGAGGGTAAGGATAATGCCACTTCCAAAGTTCATGTTGTGGAAGAAAGTTCCAACAAGAAACGCAAGAACAAAGGCAGTGATAAGGCTTCTGGTAAGTGGAAGAAGCAGAAATTGGATCCTACCGACACTGGTTGCTGGCATTGCGGCAAACCTGGGCATCTTAAGAAAGATTGCCGAATCCTGCAAAGGAAGAACTCTGGTGGAAAACCAAGAGCATCTGGGGCAAAGAATGCTAAATTCATTGTTGTTATTTCCGAGGCAAATATCCTCGAAGATGTTGGAGATTGGTGGATTGATTCTGGTGCAACAAAGCATATCTGCAATGACAAAAGGTTCTTTACTGAGTATAATCCAGTTGCGGATGGCACTGTTCTGTTCATGGGAAATGCGTCAACTGCACCAGTTAAGGGTAAAGGCAAAGTGGATTTGGAGTTCACTTCTGGCAAGACGCTGACTCTTACTGATGTGTATCATGTACCGGAAGTTAGGAAGAATCTCGTGTCTGCAAGTCTACTTAATAAGTATGGCTTTAAGGTTGTGTTTGAGTCGGGCAAAATTGTTGTGTCCAAGAGTGATGTATTTGTTGGTAAAGTCTATGTAACCGAGGGGATGTTTAAGCTTAATATTAATAACACAATTGTTTCTGCTTATATGCTTGACTCTCTTTCTTTATGGCATACTCGTTTAGGACAAATCAGTACAAGGAAAATGGATTGCATGGTTAAATCAGGATCAATTCCTAAATCTGAAAATGATTTGATTGATAAATGTAAGATTTGTTTGGAATCAAAGATAACCAGATTGCCATTTCCTAATATTGAGCAGACTTCATTGTTACTTGAATTGATTCATAGTGATGTATGTGATTTTCATAGCACTCCAACTAGAGGCGGTAAACTTTATATGGCAACATTCACAGATGATTATTCGAAATTTTGTTATGTTTATTTGCTTCATCCCAAAGATGAAGTACTTGATTAATTTGTTGCATATAAGACTGAAGTTGAAAATCAATGTGGTTTGCAAATAAAACGTCTTAGGTCTGACAGGGGTGGTGAATATCACTTCCCTGATTACTGTGAATCAGTAGGGATAATACATGAAGTAACTGCACCTTATACACCACAACAGAATGGAGTGGCCGAAAGGAAGAATAGAACTTTATCTGAGATGGTGGTTGCTATGCTAAGCAATGCAGGATTAAGTAAAGGTTTGTGGGGCGAAGCCATACTTACCGCTGCTTATATCCTGAATAGAGTACCTCTCAAAAAGTCTAACATTACTCCATATGAGCTCTGGTCAAAAAGGAAACCAAACCTAAGTTATTTTAAGACTTGGGGGTGTAGGGCAATTGTGAGGTTGCATGGACCTAAAAGGAAGAAATTAGGCCCAAAAGGAATCGAGTGTGTATTCCTAGGATATGCTTTGCACAGTAAAGCATATAGGTTTCTAGTGGCTTAGCATAATGATGTTGTGTCTATCAACACCATCATTGAATCTCGAGATGCAGTGTTTTATGAAAACAAATTTGACAGAATTCCAAGGTTAAAGTCTAGTAAGGATTTGGAATCTAATAAAGATTCGGAAGAGTTTCCTTTTATGTCTGAAGAGGACAATGAACCTTTAGAGGTTCCAGTTGAAGGAAATGAACCAGATGAACAAGTCGAATTGAGAAGGAGCAAACGAGTTCGAACAGAGAGAACTTTTGGTCCTGATTTCATAGTTTATCTAGTTGAAGGTACTAGAGAGACTTCATGTGCTCAAAATGTGTTTTCACTTCATGTGGAAAATGATCCTTTGACGTTTGAGGAAGCAATGAAATCGCAAAATGTAGCTTTCTGGAAAGAGGCTATCCAAGATGAAATGGACTCTATTATGGGTAATAACACATGGGTTTTGGCGGATTTACCACCTGGTTCTAAACCAATTGCTTATAAGTGGATTTTCAAGAAAAAAATGAAAATTGATGGAACTATTGATAAGTTCAAGGCCAGACTTGTAGCCAAAGGTTTTACCCAGAAAGAAGGTATTGATTACTTTGATACCTATGCCCCGGTTGCTAGAATCTCAACAATTAGAGTTTTAATTGCTCTTGCTTCCATATACAAGTTTGAGATACACCAAATGGATGTCAAGACTGCATCCTTAATGGTGAGTTAGATGAGGAAATCTATATGAAGCAACTAGAGGGGTTCGTTGTGCAGGGTTATGAGCACAAAGTTTGCAAGCTTGTAAAGTCTCTTTACGGACTTAAGCAAGCGCCTAAGCAATGGCATGAGAAGTTAGACAAAGTGATTGTGTCAAATGGTTTTACAATACACCAATCTGATAAATGTGTGTATAGTAAATTTGATGACAAACGAGGAGTCATTATCTGTTTGTACGTAGATGACATGCTCATTTTTGGTACAGACCAAGAAAGCATTTAGAGTACAAAAGATTTTCTTTCTGCTAACTTTAGTATGAAAGATATGGGTGTTGCTGATGTAATATTGGGTATAAGAATTAAAAGAAGTGGTGGTGATTTAATTCTATCCCAGAAACATTACATTGAGAAGATTTTATAGAAGTTTAATCACTTTGAAAGCAAACCGGTGTCTACTCCATATGACTCTCAATCGCCATTAGATCATAATGAGGGGAGAGCGGTCTCACAGCTAGAGTATTCTAGAGTGGTTGGCAGTTTGATGTATGCCATGACAAGTACAAGACCGGATATTGCATATGCGGTGGGAAGGCTTAGTAGGTATACTAATAGTCCTGGGCATGTGCATTGGCACGCAGTACACAGAGTACTGCGATACCTCAAAGGTACTATAGATTATGGAATAGTCTATAGTGGGTATCCTTCGGTTCTAGAAGGATACACTGACGCTAGTTGGATTACTGAGCGGAATGATCACTCTTCAACGAGTGGTTGGGTATTTACACTTGGTGGAGGGTCAATCTCCTAGGGATCTAAGAAGCAAACGCTGATAACAGACTCGACCATGGCAGCCGAGTTTGTAGCATTAGCTTCTGGTAGTAAGGAGGCAGAATGGCTGAGAAATCTATTGCTGGAAATTCCAGTGTGGCCTAAGCCTATGCCACTTGTCGCTGCATTGTGATAGTCAAGCTACGTTGTCGCGAGCGTATAGCCAAGTGTATAATGGAAAGTCCAGGCATATAGGACTTAGATATAGCTATGTGAGACAATTGATTGATGATGGGGTGATAACCATTGATTTTGTAAAGTCAAGTCAGAACTTGGCGGATCCTTTTACGAAAGGCCTTGCAAGGGATTTGGTGTTGAAAACATCAAAGGGAATGAGACTTTTGCCCAATTAGTTTAATCACTCCTGGTGGAAACTCAACTCAACCGGTTGATACTCTCAATCTCTTGAGTTCAATGAGAAATTACACCACATGTCGTGATTGGAAACAATTTAAAGTTATTTTACACATTCCAAGGTAAAGTGTTTTGTACCTATAATGTGAATACAGAGGAGGAAGAACTACTTAGTTCTTAATAGATTGTTTTGTGCTAATGTTATAGGAGCACGGATAGCGATCTACCTATGTGAGTGTGGAGGTGGTGCCGCTTCCTATAGGTCACAGGGGCTAGACCTTAGAGCGCTCATGAAATCAAGATAAAAGACCCAAGGCCAGTTCACGGGTCAACCGATTGTGATATCTGCATTATTTGGAGGATTATGTGTGAGACACGTCCGGTTGGTCAACAGAGGACAACTAGTTCAAAGACACGTCTACTATGCTGCCCTGACTAGCTTCGATATGTTTTCACTAAATGAATAGTTGAAGTCGTAAGACACTATTTATGTATGCATAAACCTTGTAATAAAAATCAAGAATATTTCATCTGTATTTCGAAAATGGTGGGGGATTGTTAGAGATTTTCAAAATAAAAGAGTCGTCGTTTTGGTTTTGTAAAATTTCCTTGTTTCCTTAGAATGCTTGTTTTCCTCTTTTTGAGCTTTGTCCCACATTGGTTAGTTGAGAGATGTTGGAGTGGTATATATTAGGGAACTTTTCTAATGTGAATAACTAATAATCCAGTGTGGTGCAGCTCTATGGTGTTTCGCACCATACCGGCGGAGCCGGTGTTTCGCACCAGGACACACCCACACGCGACGTGGGCTGTGTGGCGTGGGCTGTGGTGCATTGTGGCGCTTTAGCAGTGCACTTTGCACTTAGCACGTCAGCCTGCGCTAGGCGCCTTGTAGATGCCCTTTCTTATTGCGAGTTGGCAGTAGGGTGGCGCTGACGTGGATGCCGCGTGTCACACGCGTGGTAAGTGAGTCACACGGAGCGGTTCCGATCAGGTGCGACTCGAGCCAACGGGTGCACTGGTTCGTGGGTTGCGATCGCAGCCGTCGGCTGCGAATGGTCACGATCCAACGGATTGGTTCAAATCCGATTGGGTGTGAATGAAACAATACACCAGCTCGGTGTGACTGGTCGATCAAGACCGTAAGATCTAATCCAACGGTCAAACTAGATCGGGTGCGTACCCATTCACAATGGATGCATAGTGGCCTATAAATAGACCACTACTTGACAAAATCTGGACACACACATACTAACATATACATGTGCCGAATTCTCCCACATCTCTCTCTATATTTTCTAGCATTCATTCTGCATTCTGTTTTGCTACAGAAAACAGAATTCATGATTCTCGGTTCTTATATTCACACAGCAGGTATTCTGTCTGTTTCGTTAGTGCAAACGCAAACGAAAGAATTTCGAGTTCGGGCTTCGATTTATCTTGAAGGCAGATTTGCTGTAACCCTTTGCATACCGTCTGGTGGGGGCAAATACTGTCTTTAGGAAAGCGACATAGTCGTGACTCGAAGTGTTTTCAGCATTTGTGGAGATTTCGCCAACAGTTCAGAATTCACAGCAGCTGGGTAAATTTTCCAACATATCTTTTGGAACCGGCTCCTCTCTAGTTTTGGAGATAGCTGTGCTGCACAATTTCGATTGTTCGGATCCCATCCGAGACCTATTTCTATGATCGAATAGAGTTTGCATCGTAGAGCTTGTAAAGAAATTAAACCTTCAGAAAAAAATCAATTAATGTTCCAACAAACGATCGATTCATATCTATTATGAAACGAATGGGTTCCGACATGATGTCTCACTCTGTACCTTTGTTTTCAAGATAAAATTTATTTTTGAAATCATGTTGAGCCATAACACGAGTTTTGGTAGGAATAATCTTCTCGACGAGCTCAACAATCGCGATCATCAAATTGGGTCCAGAATGTGGCCCTGAAGCCGAAATTGGATAGATACTTCAATCTCCCAATTATTAGTTTTGTGATTAATTTGCTGATAATGAATTATAGGGAGGTCTTATAGCTGCATCGGTGCCGGGGATGCAATCAAATGGTGTGGCACTCACGACGGTTCCAAAGATCAAGTATCTGATTATCATTTCGGGGGGAAAGTTTGGTGGATCCACACCTTCGTCCAACGGTTACCTCGGACACATCGGGTCTCCCGTACTGTGTGCTGATTCATTTTCGTCTCCCGTCAAGTGCCCTTCCCTTCACATTATAGGTACTTTCGTCGTTAATTTGATGCCTGATTCTTGCGCTGAACCGTTACTTGAACTGTATTGCAAGACTCAATTGGTACTTATGTATTGTATGCCTGATTCTTGCGCTGAATCGTTACTTGAACTGTATTGCAAGACTCAATTGGTACTTACGTATTGCGATATCTTACGTGCGATTTACAGGTGAAAAAGATACCTTCATGGGACTACCAGGGACTGAGCTAGTGGAATCGTTTGTGGATCCGGTTGTGATCAAACATCGCCATGGGCACACCATGATAAGACCAAGTTAGTATTATCCAAATCTATACCTCTCACACTGGCGTTTCACTACTGTCAATGTTGCATACATGAGCTCTCTAGTAGAAATCCATTGATTCTCATTAATTTGTGAGTTTCCTATTTGAACAGATCCGACAGACCGGGAGACAATACTCAGCTTCATTGAAAAGATTGAGAAGATGTAACTGCAGCAAACTGTTGGCTTATTCTGTCATGAAGAGCGGAAATTTTTTATGAAGGGTTACCGACCCCAAGATGTATTCGAATGTCTCATTTCAATCTTGATTGTACAGTATCTATTTTGTACAAAAAAAATACAGCAACCCGAAAGCTAATAAGCATTTATTCGACTATAAATTCTATGTTCTGAAGAAGATATGTGTAATTGACTAATTGTCTATGGTCAGATAGCATAGTTTTCACTCAGTTGCATGGTAAAGAGCTGGTACAAGGACCGAACAAAACAAAGAGAAAGATTTGAAGAAACAATGCAACTGAATTGTCTAGTGTTTGTGCAGGGTCTGGCCAAGCCGGATAGGGCTAGTTTGCCCTTGCAGACGGAAACGGCCTTGTCTGATTTTGCCTTTTTGTGTTCTTTCTTTTGATGTTGTTCAAGTTGTTAAGGTATCACCAACCTGGACCCTTGTCGATCAACCCTTGAAGAAACAATGCGACCGAATCGTTTAGTGTTTGTGCAGGGCCTGCATGGCCAAACCAGATAGGGCTACTTTGCAAACAATAATCTTGTCTGATTTAGCTTTTTTGTGTTCTTTCTTTAATGTTGTTAAGGTATCACTAACCCTTGTCAAGGCCGCTCATGATAGAGCTCGGAAGGCCTTGAAGTAATCTTGATGTATTTCTGTTTATTAATGGGATGATATTTGGTCACACAAAAAAAAAGTAGTAGTAGTAGCTAATGTGAGATCACAATATCTTTTTCTACTTATGATGGGATTTTATCAAAATCTGTATTTTATTCTTAATTACTACTTCCTCCGTCTCAATTCAAATGTCCCCTATGGAAAATCTGCAACTATAACCTCAGAAAAATCGTATTTTTTGTAATATTTTTTGAGCTTTTTTGCACCGTTTGAAAGTACTCATGACTGAGATCCTTTGCACGGTGCAACAAGAATTAAAAATTAATTCCGAAAGTAATTTATTTCACTCGTTCAAACTTGTTTCTCATACTTGATTTTATCATTTTGGCATGTTTATCCAAGCTATGTGTCCGGTCATGTGTCCAGTCCAACCGGACATACTCTGCATCCAACCGATCGCATTCCAGCATCCAACTGGGCGGATTTAGCCAACTTGCAGCTGTTTTATGTGACTTTCCGGATTTTGACGAGCCAACTTCGGTTCTAAGCTTTATATTCGAGAGTGGGTTGGTATTGTCAATCAAATTTTTCTTCTGTACTTGATTCTTTTCTGTAAGGGTTTATTTAACTTTAAAAACGAGTTGACAATGAATTTTGTGTTTGACCTAAATGTTGATCCCATTTTTATTTTTATCCGGCTTATTCGATAACTTTTATGCTGTGTTCTCTTTAGTTTTCAAAAAAAATTCCCCTAGATTCCCCCTACTTCCAATATTTCTCTCTCTATCTCTTTCCACTTATTACCCCTACTATTTTTCAAAAAACTTTTCAAAAACCAAACCAAACACAGCAGTTTGAGATCCTATTTTCAACCTGACAATCGATCCAACAATTATTGAGCAAAACACGATTTATGGAAGTGATTTTCACACTCCCCTTCTTTTTTATCTCCTTGTGTTTTATGCTCGGAAGAACATACATCTTTACTTCAAAGCAGCGTTGTTAATCTTGTACCGTACCGGCCATAGAACGGTACACATTTCTTGGTGTTCTGTACCGGCCTATGCCGGTTGATATAGGGCGTATTGGTCAATACCGGGATCTTGGCCGGTACACAAATACTTGTGTATAATTTTTCTTTTAATAAAAAATCATGAATTTTAAAGTATTTTAACAAAATTACTAGTCCATTTCATAGTAGTTTGTTATTAGCACTAGTATTAAGGTGTATCCAAAATGCTACGTAGAATTTATTTTATTCTCTATTTTAAGTTTTGCAGTTATACATAAGTATATTAAAAATATTTAAAAACATATATTGTGATGAACCGTAACAGATACAAATCGATACCGATACATACCATACCATAGAGAAAACAATCTGCTAGCCTAGAACTTCTCTTCATGGTAAAGAAAATTGCACATAAAAGCATCTCCACCCCTTGCTCAAATTTGAACCCAAACTCAAATTTAAATAAAAATCACCCAAAACATCACTCTATTCTTTACTCAAACTCAAACTAAATTTGAGTTTTACTCGAATTTCTCTCGAAATTTGGTTTGAACCAAATCCTTACTCAAATTTTGAAGGCTATTTTCTCCCCCTTATATTTACAACTTTGTTATTAATGAAATCTTTCCACAAATTTATGCCTAGATTTGCATTTGCCTGTTGGATTGCTTCGTACTAACTTTGTTTGGAACCCAATGAAAGGAAAGGAAAGGAAAATAAAAGAGAAGGAAAATTGGAGGAAAAATTTACTATTCACTACTCCATTTGAAAATTTTATTTTCTTCCCTCTTTTTCTTCCAACCAAACAATGGAAGGGAAATTTTTTAAATCTTCCTTTTTTTTTTCTTTTCTTTCCATGGGTAAACAGAGCTCAAATCAAGTTTTTAACCAAATTTTTACCCACTTGGTGGAGATGCTCTAAGATAAGTTGGATAAAACGCTCGAACTGAAGATTTGAGTAGAAATCCCTTAAATCTCGCAATCCGCTCCCTGAATCCAGCCTATGGACGATTGAGTTTTACTCAAGCCAAAGAACACCCAAATCTTTGTAATCGCCGAGTTCTTTCGGAAAGACGCAGGGAAGTCCCTCTGTTGCTCCAATTCGTCAAGGTAAAACCTTTCCTCCCACGCTCAAGTTTAACCCATTGTTAGCACCATCTCTTGGTTATGTATCCTTATCTCACTCCCGAATTTCAAGAAACCCTTTTGATCCTCATGTTGTTGCAACTACGAACCGAACCCAGATACAGGAATTACTGTCGGAAAAATCCAAATTGGGTTTTGCTAAACTGGACGATGCTCTCAGTGTATTCCATCGAATGGCTCGAATTCGACATGGGTTTTCGGTAATCAATTTTAATCAGCTGTTAACTGCTATTGCCAAAATGAAGCACTATTCGACTGTCATTTCTCTATATAAAGAAATCTGTGCGGTTGGTATTCCAGTTGATGACTGGACCTTGAGTATTTTAGTTAATTGTTTTTGCCGTTTGAATCAAATCGAATGCGGGTTTTCTATCTTGGGTATCTTCTACAAATGTGGTTATGTCCCCGGGGTTGGTACCTTCAACACTCTAATCAATGGGTATGTTTTAGGAGATAAAATTGATGAGGCTGTGGAATTGTTTGGAAGGCTGATTAGAAAAGGAGATGTGAAACCTGACAAAATCACATACGCAACAATCATTAAGGCTATGTTCGTTTAGATACTTTGGAAATTTTTGATTTGGTAGTGGGTGGAGAGAGAAATAGGGTAATGATTGGAGAGAGGGGTAATGAGTGGAGAGAGATAGAGAGAGAAATGAAATTAATGATTGGAAAAATAGGGTAATGATTGGAGAAAGATGTAGGGTAATGATTGGAAAACAAAGTTAAAAATTTCCAAAATATCTAAACGAACATAGCCTAAAGGGCTTTGTAAAGTAGGAAACATTGAAATGGCTGTACGGTTGCTCAGACGTATGCAAAAAAGGAGATATAGGCCTACTGTTGAGATATATAGCACAATCATCAACAACCTTTGTAAGGACAGAAATGTGGATGACGCTTTGAGGTTTTTATCAGAGATGAGAGAGTGGGATGTTATGCCAAATGTGTTTACCTACAACTCTTTGATTCATGGCTTATGCAACTCTGGTCGATGGAAGGACGCCACAAGAATGTTGAGAGAGATGACTGGGCAAAGCATTCTTCCAGATGTTGTAACATTTAATACGTTGGTAGGTGCGCTTTGCAAGGTGGGGATGACAAAAGAAGCAGAGTGCATACTCGACATCATGATTGAAAGAGGTGCGAAACCCAATGTTCTCACTTTTAATGCACTAATAGGCGGGAATTGCTTGCAAGGACGTATGGACAAAGCAAAAGAAGTGTTCAACTCCATGGTGGATATGGGCCTTGAGCCTAACATCTATAGTTATAATATACTATTCAATGGATACTGCCAGAGGATGAATATAGACAAGGCCATGCATCTCTTCCAAGAAATGCCTCGTAAAGGTTTAAAACCTGCTACCGACACTTATAATACTTTGTTAAAGGGGTTGTTAAAAACTGGGAGATGTGATGCAGCAGATAGTGTTTTCCACGAGATGATATGTAGCGGTCAAAATCCTGACATTTTAACTTACTCGGTCTTGGTAGATGGATTCTTTAAGAACCATCAAGTTGTCAAGGCAATGGAGGTCTTTTGCTTGATGGAAGATCACGGCATAGTTCCAAATAATGGGGTTTATACTATCCTCGTAAATGGTCTGTGCAAAGCTGGGAAAATCAAAGATGCTTGGAAACATTTTTGTTCCTTTTCATCCAAAGGTTTGAAACCTGATGTTAAGACTTACAATGCAATGATCGGTGGACTTTGTGACAGGGCCTTGGTGGACAAAGCTGAGAAGTTACTTCCACTAATGGAAAAAGATGAGTGTCCACCGAATTCCTTCACTTACAACGTGATTGTGCGAGCGTATCTTGAAAGGGGTGACAAACACAAGGTTATGGTAGTTCTTCAAGAAATGATCAAGAGGTGTTTCTCACCCGATACACGTACCATGTCAATGTTAATGGATTCCCTCACAGTTGATATTGAGGGCTGCAAAATGTTTGAAATGATTCAGAAACTTATGCCAAGGTATAAAGAAACAACGAGCTGAATTTTAGGGAATAGATTAAAGTTGTCATAATAGAGATGCTTGTGTAATTGGCACACAAAGGGTTTCTGAGATTCTGTGCCTTAGCTGCATTTTACCAAGGACCTCTTCCATTGACACTCCCAGCAAAAAAAGAAACAAAACAAAGGGGGACTCTTGCATGGACACTTGCTTCTGTAGGGATCTTATATGGTTTGCTTTCAGGCATCCTCAGTTGCATAATATTACCAGCACTACAAGCAGGATTACCGTAAGTTGCATCTGAGTTTGTATGCCGTGATGTGCCATTCGCTAGTTGTCTGAATAGTCTAGTGGTTTACAGGATTTGTTGGACCATGGTAAACCTGTCCAAATTCATACACAGTCATGTCCTCTAGGTCTGCGGCTCGTTTCTGTTTACCATGGATACAAAGTTCAGGGTTCAGTTTTCTATCTTCGGTTTTATCATGTCAGGCAGCTTAGTTTTCTTTCTCCGTATAAATCATTTTTTACGAGGATAACGTGACCACGGTGTTCATGTTTTATTTCTGTTCAACGCTTTCTGGAACTGTTGGATATGTTGTCTGTGATCGTTGAGCATTCAGTTTAGTGCTATGAAAAACTCAAATATTCCTTTGTGAAGCCACAGAAGCTTATACCACTTCTGAAGGTAAACGTATAGAAGTCTTCTGCCCTGGCATACTACTATAGTACTATACTAGTAAGATGCCATTCCGATAGTGCATCAATTCACGTCAACTCCTGGTAATTCATGTCGGTCACTTGACTACTCATAGGGAACACATTGTGTCGCATACTTTTATTGACAAGTATGATTTCCTTCTTTCTGTCGTTTCTCATGTTAGGAGCAGCTCATAATGGACCTTGTATAGGTTATTTCTCGGTTTGTTTCCTATCAAACAAAAAACAAGAGGGGTGGGTGTGGTCCTAACACCCAACCAAATTGATAAACTATCCTTCTCGTATCATGGATTCATGCTTATTTTTGCGAATTAGATAATACTACCATAGCATGGCTGTCCAAAAACTGGTCTACATCATGCCGTTCTATTCAAATGCATCTGTAATCGACAAATGCTTCTGCAAGCCTTTTTAACTTCTGGTCAATGCTTTTGCAATCTGAGCTGCAGCTATTTTTTTGTTACCACATTCAAGATATAACAATGGAGCTCCTTTTCCGGGGACGGTGCAGGTAGTATCCAGAACAGTTATCCAATATACGGCTTGACCCTGTGAGGAACTTCTTATGAGGTATGACTAACACTCTAACAGCTCACATTTATCTTATGAAACCAATTGCTCCACCCTTTCGCTCCAAACTTGCAGTTCCGGTTGCAAAGGGAGGAAGTTTTATCTCCGAAGTGAAAGTGGATAATATTCTATACCAAGGGTGGTAGCCTAGTCGTCCATGGCTTACTCCCAAGTGGTTTGGGTGGTCAAGAGGTCCAAGGTTCAAGTCGTGCTAATGAAGGCCTCTCGAACTTTTTCCCTCCGGTGAGGCTTGGCTATGTTCTATTAGTCGGGCAATAGTTGCTATGGCTCCTTGGTTCCTTCTGAGCCTGCCGCAGGTCTGGAGTCCCTATAGTCACACTAACTTCAAATTTCACGCGGGAAAGGGTTTTGCATAATGTGGGGGGCTGGGTTGCTGGTTGAGATTGGACTGGTTGAATGTAGTGGTGGTCAAGACAGGGGAGGGGCAAAAGGGTGGTGTTGGTGGCTACTGTTTTGCATGCGAAAGAAGAAAAGAAAAAGGGGATACAGAGACGGGATTGGCAGCTCTGGTTGAACCAGGTTATGACAACTATAGGAGGAGGCGCGGCCCAACCTTTTAGAGGCGTAAGGCGAAATACTCAATAGTAGTTTGTTCGACATGTAAAAATTGAGTAAGCCAATTATGTGAATAGAGTTTGTGTACGAAATTTCGTTCTGCCTTTTTGTGATCTTCTTGTTTTAAATCAAAACATCCATGATTATAACTCAAAACTTGGCATGTATTGTTTCGTCATTCCAGATGAGTTCTTTTGTATTGAAAATCAATCTGTTACATAGTTTGGTTAGAAAAATGGAGCCTTCTCCAATCGGCGCCCAAGGCGATAGTCTTAAAGCTTGCGGTTTGGGCCGCCCCTTGATGGCTGTGGTCAGTTTCTTGTGTGAGAGGTGGTTGTGAGTGTGTCAATTGGGAAGGGGGAAAAATTTCAACACTCTTGTCCAACTCTCTGGTTTCATGTTCAGGGATTTCTTCTTCCCTCCTGTTCGGGCTATCGTAAACATGGTGTTATCTTTGGCTCTAACATTACATTCCATCGAACCAATGTGTTCAATTTAAAAAGAAAAAAAAATCATGTGTTCATTTTTTATCTTTTTTATTCTTTTAGCTTTGATCAAACTCTTCCATTTTTCTTGGGTTTCTAGTGAGAGAAATCAAATAAAAGTAAGGGAAAAAAACCGAAATGATCCTTGTAGTTTAGTGTTTGTGTCAATTTGGTCCCTACAGTTTGAATTGGCTCGATTTACACTCTGTAGTTTTCATTTTGTTCCAACGTGGTCCAATTACTAACTGCCGTTAGACTCAGTTAACCCCAGACATGAATGGGCTCCTTTTCTAGGGTTAAAACCGTAATCTGTCATTCTCCTCTTACCCTAATATACCTTTAAACCAAAATACAAAGCCTCATTGTTCCATTCTCCATTTTTTTTCATGGCTTCCATTCTCCATTTGTCGCGCCCGGGATTTTACCTTCGACCGAAACGTGTCTCGTTCGCCATCAGGGGGAAAGAGTGAGAGGGATTAGGGCCCGAATAAGTGATCCGATTCCTACGGTTTGTGACGTGGTTCTTCAAAAACAAGAGAAAATGAGGAGTTTTGTGTTCTATAAAAGGGGTTCGGATATTTTTGAAAAATGTTAGAATTTTAGAAAATGAAGTGAATTTTATTTTAAAAAGGGACCGAGCTTTCATCAAACTGCCTACATATCTCCGATTAAAGGAGAATCAGGTCCGGTTATAGTTCGGGCCACAAAAAGGGTTTAGAAAAAAACTTAAGAGTCTCCACTGGGCATAGAGTTTTGGTATGCCTGGTCACTTCTTGAATATCGGAAGAATAATTCAAGTATTTTAGAAAAAAGAACACGGGCCAGAGAATGGAAAAGTAAAAAACATGAGAGGAAAGGAAAAAAACCAACCTTTTGAACATCCCAACATGGCATTAATGTATTTTTTTGAATACGTTTTTGTAAAAAAAATATCTTATTCTGGCTACGTTAGGAACTCGAAGTAGGAAAAAATCAAATATAATTAAGAGAAAAATTATAGGAAAGTCAAAGAGAAATTGAGGAAAAATTGATCCTCTCTTTGAAATTTACCTTATCTTTCTTTAGGAATAAAAAACAAGGGAAGGCATTGCTTTTTTTTTTTTTTCCGTCATTACCATTTTTTGCCCAGAATTTCCAAACAGATAAGATAAATTGATCGAGTAAAATCAGTTTCGCAAAAGAAAAGAAAAGGTTCAACGAAGACAGAGAAAAAACCCTTGAAAGAAGGCTTCATTCTTTGCCTGGCAAAGTGGATTTGCCGACAACACATAATATTTGAAAAGAAAATGGGCAAAGAAAAGACCCTTAAAATGTACATAAACGGTTCAGATTTACTGCACAGTGAATCTGAGTCGTTCATGTACACTTTAAGGGTCTTTTCTTTGCTCATTTTCTTTGCACTTAGCATAATATGATTGAGTAAAATTCACTGACCCTCCTTGAGAGTTTTATTAATGACAGATAACCTTTTCACGTTTGAGGAGTGAGTACAATCCCTTATGGTTTCATTGTTTATTTCACCAATACTCAACCACAAACTGTTCAATCAAACACGTGATAAAATTATCCCAAAAATCACTTATATTGACAAATTCACCAATTTTTATAATTATATAAATAATAAAACCTCCTCAATTCTCAATCTTAAGGCCAAAAAACAATAATTTGTCTTTTATGACAAAGAAAGGATTCTCACAACGAGTAAAAATAGGTGGCTATTAGTAAATTTTACCTTTTTTTTTATCAAAACTACTACTCCTATAAGTAAAAAAGTCATTTTGATTCAAATGTAAATTGACTGTTTTTCATTAAGTTTTAACGACCTTCGGAGCAGTTTCGGGAACACTTAAAAAAATATCTAAAACAACACCTCAAATCGCAATCTCATAGTTCCCGATCAAATTTTGATGATCCGAGCAGCTCAATGTGTTCAGAACGTGATTTTAAGAGTACTCGAGAGAAATTGGCATTAAAAAATGACCGGGAAGAGCTTAATTTGAGCAGTTTTTATTGAACCGTTCAATAAAAAATTGTTCGGATGAAGCCCTTCTCGGTCATTTTTTTTTCTGATTTCTCGGGAGTACCCTTAAAATCACGTTTTGATTACATTGAGAGGCTCGAATCATCGAAATTCAATCGGGAAACTTTGTGATGTTTTTTCATATGTTTTTAGGTGTCCCCGAACCGCCCCGTTTAACCTTTTATTAACATCATCAGGTGGGCGAATTATTTTCCATAGATATAACTTACTTTTGGCTCATTTCATCACCTATTTGGACAAACATCTTTCAGTTTTGGGATATCGGTAGAATGCACATAAAAACCACAAAGGAATTCGTTGTCATTAAAGAAAGCCTGAGGGTTTGAATGAAATTTACCAAATATGAAACGACGAACTCCAAATGTTTATGGGAGCGACTATTCGCAATCCTCTATTTTCTTCTGTAGTCAGTTAAAAAATTTTGAAAATTATATTTCAATAACTACATGTCGAAAATATGTTCAACCTCCGGTAAACAACTGCCGAACATACATTTCGGTAAATAGCTGTTGAAAATAAGACTATATTTCGGTAACTACATGTCGGAAATGCACAAAAAACATATATTTCGGTAATTGGATGCTGAAAATGTATCTCAATTTCGATAACTAACTGTCGAAAATGTATCTCAATTTCGATAACTAACTGTCGAAACATATGAAAATTTTTAACGGGCTACGGGAGAAAATAGAGGGATGCGAATAGCAGCGCCCCATGCTTATTGCACCAACACCCACTTGGTGCTAGCCTCGTTCATACATACGTAACTCATTTACCATAGAAAAGGTTAAGGGCAGTTGATGAACGAACCGCTTCAACGAGGAAGATGCTGGGAATGGCTACTGTTGCTTTCTTCTCTAACCCTAGAAAAGGTACCTCGCTCCTTCTTCTTTCCCTCAAATTTCACCCATTGTTTGCTCATATAGCTTTGTTTCACACTCAAATTTCAACAAACCCTTTTGCTCCTGATACCCTTGCACAAATGGGTCCAACTCAAATTCAGAAATTGTTGTCCGAAAAACACAAATTGGGTTTCGATAAGCTCGACCATGGTCTTAGTTTGTTCCGTCGAATGGTCCAACTTCGATCTCGTCTTTCTGTCATCAATTTTAATCAGCTGTTAACTGCTGTTGCTAAAATGAAGCAATATTCGACAGTAGTCTCTTTATTTACACAAATCCGCGAGCTTGGAGTTCCAATCGATGAGTATACGCAGGCTATTCTGATCAATTGCTTTTGCCGCATGAATCGAGTTGATTATGGGTTTGCTATCTTAGCTATCTTCTTCAAATGTGGTTACAACGCGAATGTGGCTACCTTCACCAGTCTAATAAATGGGTATATTTTGCAAGACAACACTGCTGAGGCCGTGAAATTGTTCCTAAGGTTGACGAAAGACGGAGACATTATACCTAATGAGGTTACCTATGGGACCATCATAAAGGGGCTTTGTAAACTCGGAAACACTACAATGGCTGTAGAGTTGGTCCGGAGTATGCAAAAATCGCACTGCAAGCCGGATGTCGTGATTTATAACACAATCATCGACAGCCTTTGTAAGGATGGAAATGTAGATGATGCCTTGGGCCTCTTGTTAGAGATGAGAGAGTTGGATGTTATGCCAAACGTGATTACCTATAACTCTTTGGTTGACGGGTTATGCAAATCTGGTCGACAAATGGATGCTACAAGAATGTTGAGCGATATGATAGAGCAAAATATATCTCCAAATGTTATAACGTATAATACGTTGGTGGATGCATTTTGCAAAGAAGGAAAGACTACAGAAGCAGAGGGTATACTCGCTATCATGATTCGAAGCGGTGAGGAACCTAATGTAGTCACTTACAATGCACTTATGGACGGATATTGTTTGCAAGGGCACATGGACAAAGCAAAACAAGTGTTCAACTCGCTGGTGGATAAGGGCCTTGAGCCGGACATACGCAGCTATAATATTTTGGTCAATGGATATTGTAAGAGGAGGAATATAGACGAAGCCATGCTTCTCTTCCGAGAAATGGCTGGTAAAGGGTTAAAACCCGATACCGTCACTTACAACACTTTGTTAAAGGGGCAATTTATATTAGGAAGGTGCGACGCTGCAGATAGTTTTTTCCACGAGATGATACGTAGAGGTCCAAAACCTGACATACTAACTTACTCGATTTTGTTAGACGGCTTTTTGAAGAACCACAAAGTCGTCAAGGCAGTAGAGGTGTTTCGTTCAATGCAAGATCGCGGTATAACTCCTGATACTGTTGTTTACGGCATCCTCATAAATGGCATGTGCGAAGCTGGGAAAATTGAAGATGCTCGAAAACTTTTTAGTTCCATTTCTGCTAAAGGTTTGAAACCCAATGTTAAGACTTACACCGCATTGATTGGTGGACTTTGTAAGGAGGCCTTGCTGGATGAAGCCGAGGAGTTACTCTTGCAAATGGAGGGAGATGGGTGCCCACCAAATGATGTTACTTATAATATTGTGGTTCGGGCATTTTTTAAGAGGGGAGACAAACACAAGGTTATGATACTTTTACAAGAAATGATCAATAGGAATTTCTCTCCAGATGCATCTACCATGGCCACGTTAATAGGTGATAGTGATTATCTCAAAATGATCCAGAATCTTGTGTCGAGGGATAAAAAAACCGAGTCCTAGATGGTAAGGAATTGCTTTATTTTACCATAGTATGAATGCATATGTGTGTGCCATGCTAGGAATGCCCAAGTTCTATGTTCTATTTCAACTTTTTGGTGTTTCTCTTTCTAAATTGTTTTATTCCCTCTGGGATAATCTATATTGTTATCAAGTGATCAAAAGATTGTAGAAAGAGAAGCTTGGTAATCACTTTGACAGGTGATCTTTGAACTCATGAGTTTTATATTTACTTTTTATCGGCAACTCGTGAGTTATATTACCACAAGAAGCGCCATGGGAAAAAAAATGTGGAGATATAAGCGTACTTAACTAATCTATTGTGTTTAGATTGAAGTGTCTGCTAATGTGGAGATATAAGCGCCATGGGAAAAAAATGTGGAGATATAAGCATACGTAACTAATCTATTGTGTTTATCCCTATTTGTTCTATTACAAATTTCTCCAAGCTCCTTCGTTTTGTCCCTAAAGAGTTACCATGTGGGACCTTGTTTTGAAATTTTGAGGAACAAAGACAAGAAACGAAAGGCACCATGATCTTTCCTAAGCATGGGATTTATGTATTTTAGTGCATGCATTTTTCACGGACGACTCCTTAAAACTGCTGCTTTTTCGAAGCTATGCTGGATGTTCTGGTGCTGATGGTGTCTATGATTGTTGGGCATTCAGTTTTGTGCTATGTAAAACTCAAATACTCCTTTGTAAAGCCACGGAAGCTTATAAAACTTCTGAAGGTAGAGTTATTGAGGTCTTCTGCACTGGCATATGAGTAAAATGTCATTCTGATGGTGCATCAATTCACTCCACTTCTGGCAATTCACGTCGAACATTTGACTATTCTTTGGGAACACTTAGTATCACAAACTGTTATCCACAAGTATGAGTTTGTTCTTTCCATCGTTTCTCTGGTTAGGAGCAGCTCGTACTGAACCTTATCGAGGTTATTTATAATCTGTTTGTTTCCTTTCAAAGGAAAAGAAGAGGGCTGGCTGTGGTCCAAACACCGAACCAAGTTGATAAACTATTCTTCGCGTATTAAAAGTGATGGATCCATGCTTATTTTTACGTTATAGATGACAGTACGACACTATCATAGCATGGTTGTCCAAAAACTGGTCTACGTCACACCACAGTATTCAAATGCATCTTTAGTCGACATTTGCTTCTGCAACCCTTTTTTATTTAGTTAAATTTTCTTGGCAATGTGAGCTGCAGCAATCTATGTAGCACAAATGTGGACACGGAAACAGCACGGGACATAGGCACAGATACGGGACACGTCATTTCTCAAGAAATGGGGACTCTGCTGGGGACATGGATTTTTTTTTTTAAGTTATGCATCCTACAATGTAACCACTAAATATTTAGGTTGGGACTCCTATTGGATGCATCATCAACCAATGGTTTATGCCTATACAAAGAGACATGTTTTCTGTACATTTTTTACCCAATAATTTTGAAGTTATAAAAAACTTTTAAAAAGTATAAAATGAAAAAAGTGATAATAAAAATGGACACTCCACGTGGCATGTCATATACGTGTTCTCGCGTGTCCCCTGCGTGTCTTGTGTCCCTCGAATGTCTGGTACGGGTATGGCGACCTCTAATAGACTAGTAGTGTTGGTGCTTCATACAAGTTCTAGCAATGGAACTCCTTTTGCAAGACGGTGCAGGTATTCACTCTATCCAGCACTGTTATCTACGACGCCTGGTGCTTTCTGCAAGTTCTAGCAATGGAACTCCTTTTTCCGAGACGGTGCAGGTATTCACTCTATCCAGAACTTTCATCTACGATACACCTCGACTGTGTGAGGGACTTGTTAAATGATAGTTCAAAAAGCTAAAGAGAGCATCACTGGGAATTAAAAATATAGTTCATCCTTCTTCACACTTCCCCCGCTACCTAAGCCGAATCCCTTGTTGAGGAAAGGGGTTCCCTAACGCCTCACCCTTGCCCTAGTGACTTGTAGTCCAAGTTGTAAATGGATTATGTGTCTGGTGCAAAATTAAATGGATTATTTGACGGAATAATTAATCAAGTGAGTTAAAAAATCTGCTCGTTCGACAATTCGAGGGAAAAATTGTTATCTTCAAGTAACATAAACCAAGCAGCAATCCAAGTCATCTTATTTACGAACACGTACACACTCCACCCTGCCTGATTAGTTCCTCCCTCTTTCTATCTTTCTCCTAACCTCTATATGTCTCCCTCCCCCTTTCCTTCTTACCACCATCGAACCTCTCTCATCCACTTTTTTGCAGCATCACTCCCTTCCCGTCGCCACCCACATGTCCAACATCACCCACCACCAAACCTCTCTCTAACAACCGCACAACCAAACAGATTGTAGCACGGACTGTTATCGACAAGTATGATTTTGTTCTTTCCGTCGTTTCTCTTTTTAGGAGCAGCTCTTAATGGACCTTGTCTGGGTTATTTCTCTGTTTGTTTCCTATCAAACTAAAAAACTAGTGGTGTGTGTGTGGTCCTAACACCTAACCAAATTGATAAGCTATCCTTCTCCTATCATGGATTCATGCTTATTTTTGCGAATTAGATAATACTACCACAGCATGGCTGTCCAAAAACTGGTCTACGTCATTCCGTTTTATTCAAATGCCATCTGTAGTTGACATATGCTTCTGCAAGCCTTTCGAACTTCTGGTCAATGCTTCTGCAATCTGAGCTGCAGCTATTTTTTTGATACCATATTCAAGATATAACAATGGAGCTCCTTTTCCAAGGACAGTGCAGGTAGCATCCGGAACTGTTATCTTACATACGGCTTGACCGTGTGAGGAACTTCTTATGAGGTATGACTAACAGCTCACATCTATCTTATGAAACCTTAACCACGAAATTTTATTTTATTTTGATAGGCAACCTTAACCACCAATTGCTCCACCCTTTCGCTCCATACTTGCAGGTCCGGTTGCAAATAGTGGAAGTTTTATCTCCAAAGTGAAAGTGGATAATATTCTATACCAAGGGTGGTAGCCTAGTGGTCCATGGCTTACTCCCAAGTGGTTTCGGTGGTCAAGAGGTCCAAGGTTCGAGTCGTGCTAACGACGGCCTCTCGAACTTTTCCCTCCGGCGAACCCCGGCTTTGTTCTTTTAGTCCTTGGTGGGTCAATAGTTGCTATGGCTCTTTGGTCCCTTCCGGGTCTGCCGCGGGTGTGGAGTACCTATGGTCACGCCGACTACAAATTTCACGTGGGCAAGGGTTTCGCAGAATGTGGGGGACTGGGTTGCTGGTTGGGATTGGACTTGTTGAGTGTGGTGGTGGTCAAGACAGGGGAGCGGCAAAAGGGTGGTGTTGGTGGCTACAGTTCACACGAAAGAAGAGAAGAAAATGGGGATACAGAGAGGGGGGATGGCAACTCTGGTTGAACTATATGACAGCTGTAGGAGGAGGCGCAGCCCGACCTTTTGGAGGCCTAACGCAAAATACTCAAAAGTAGTTTGTTGGACATGTAAATATTAAGCAAGGCAATTATGTGCAATAGAGTTTGTGTACGAAATTTCATTCAGCCTTTTGTGATCTTCTTGTTTTAAATCAAAACATCCATGATTATAACTCAAAATTTGAAATATACTGTTCCGTCATTCCAGATGAGTTCTTCTGTATTGAAAATCAATCTGCTATATAGTTTGGTTAGATAAAATGGAGACTTCTCCAATCGGCTCCCAAGGCGATGGTCTTAATGCTTGCGGCTTGGGCAGCCCCTGGATGGCTGTGGTCAGTTTCTTGTGTTACTGTGTGTGTGGGTTTAATGTAACTGTGGTGTGCGTCTCTCTGGGAACTGTGGCTGATGTACAGGGGCTATATTGGCTGGGTGGTGTGTCTGGGTATATATGGGAGGTATGGCTGTGAGGAGTGGATTGTGAGGGTTTCTTCATGGTTCGGACTGGGGCGGGGCGGGTTATAGCTTTGGTTAGGGGATTGGAGGGTTTGTTGTGTCGTGCTTCCGTAACTTATAAGTGGGTAGGGAATTGGTTTTACAGGGCTGGGGGCTGTGGGGTGTGATGGTGGTGGGTCTCTTGCCAACTCCTATCCTGGGGGGCTAAGAGCCATGATGGTAAACACGGTTTACTGCCAATTTTCTCTTCTCAACTCCAAACCTTTTTGAAGGGCTAAGATGAAGATGCTAATTGCTGAAGGGCTAAGAGTTTTTATGGTGGGAGTCATGAATTCTAGCAAACCTTGATCTCTCTTGCCGTGATCTCGTTTGGAGACTGTGGATTATGGATATCTGTGGATGTGGAGTAGAGGTTTTGAAGGTTACTCGAAGGATGCTGCGATACAAGAATCAAATTGCCATATAGGAGTACTTTTTATGCTGGACCTGGGCTCCATTGGAAATCTATTTATTGCATTTGGTGGCTGAACTTCAGAACATATATTCTATTTTTGGACGCCTTATCCATCATCTGTGACATGGAACTGGCTTTGGTTCCATGGTGCTGGGGTTTCTGTTTTGTTTCTTTGTTTTGGTTGATTAAATATCAACCTTTTTGGACTCCTTGGCACATGATTGGCGCCGGGATAAGTGCCGACCTTGTTGGGATGTATCCTTGGCGTTGTGATGCCGTTTTTTTGCTTGCTATATCCTTGTACTTCCTGTCTCCTCTTAATAATAGTTTCTTCTTCGCCGTTCAAAAATAAAAATAAAACTTTCTTGTGTTAAAAGGTGGTTGTGAGTGTGTTCAACTCTCAGGTTTCATGTTTGAGATTTTTATTTTCCATTTTCTCATGGGATTATTTTATAACTTGGAGTCATAGCAACGAGATATAATTTGCTCCAATCTCCATGAATCTGATTCATGTTTGTTACTCCCTCCGTCCCTTTATTACAGTCCAGTATTCCATTTTGGGCTGTCCCTTAATAAATGTCCATTTTGTAAAGTTAGTGGGTAAAAGTTGGTGAATTGTCTATTTTGTCCCTAAAAGTAGATTCCATTTTGAAAAGTTAGTGAGTAAAAGTGTAATGATGATGGGTAAGTAGGGAAAGTGGAGGAAAAAGTTGATGTGAAAGGTATAATGATGATGTCTTTTTAATAAGTTGGAGTTACGAAGCAGGACATTTAAAAAGGGACGGAGGGAGTATTAGATTTCTTCTTCCCTCTTGCTCGGGCTATATGTTTGGTTCTAACATTACATTCCATCGAACCAATGAGTTCAATTTAGAAAAAATAAATTATGTGTTCATTTCTTATCTTTTTGATTCAGTTAGCTTTGATCAAACTCCTTCATTTTTCTTGGGTGTCTGGTGAGAGAAATCAAATCAAAGTAAAAGCGAAGGGAGGGTCCAAAGATTTCGTCTACAAACAAAAGACCTTCTTAAACATTTTTTTTTTTTGTGTGGTTCAATTTTTGTCAAGTTTCTTTAGAAATGTAAAAATTTTCCAATTTCTCCTGCCAGGCGAATAGGAAAGTAAAAAACATGAGAGGGAAAGAAAAAGAGATTAAATTCTTTACACTGCTGGTGTAAACATTTGTTTCCTCCAAATCAATTATATTGTGTCACGTCGTCATGTTTTATAGATTGGAACCACTGTTATGCAACGTGGTGCAATATAATTGATTTGAAGGAAACAAATGTTTACACCGGCGGTGCAAAGAATTTATTCTCAAAGAAAAAACAAGTAAAAAAATTCCCCTTTTGGACATCCCAACACGGCATTAATGTATTTTTTTTAATACGTTTTTGTGAAGGATTTTCTTATTCTGGCTACGTTAGGAACTCAAAGTAGGAAAAAAAAATATATATATATATATATATATATATATATATATATATATATAATTAAGAGAAAAATTATAGGAAAAGTTAAAGAGAAATTGAGGAAAAAATGACCTCTTTTTGAAATTTTCCCTTATCTTTCTTTAGGAATCAAACAGGGGAAGGCATTGCTTAATTTTATTTTTATTTTTTCCCGTCATTCCCATTTTTTCCCCACATTTTCCAAACAGATAAGATAAATTGATCAAGTAAAATCAGTCTCGCAAAAGAAAAGAAAAGGTTCAACGAAGACAGGAAAAAAAAACCCTTGAAAGAAGGCTTCATTCTTTGCCTGGCAAAGTGGATTTGCCGACAACACATAATATTTGAACCGAAATTAAATTAAGATTTAATCCAAATATGATTGGGTAAAATTCACTGACCCTCACTGAGATTTTTATTAATGACAGATAACCTTTTCACGTTGAGGAGTGAGTACAATCCCTTATGGTTTCATTGTTTATTTCACCAATACTCAACCGCGAACTGTTCAATCAAACACGTGATAAAATTATCCCCAAAATCACTTACATTGACAAATTCACCAATTTTTATAATTATATGAATGATAAAACCTCCTCAATTCTCAATCTTTAGACCAAAAAACAATAATTTGTCTTGTATGACAAAGAAAGGATTCGCACAACGAGTAAAAATAGGTGGCTATTAGTAAATTTTACCTTTTTTTGTTCAAAACTACTACTCCTATAATTAAAAAAGTCATTTTGATTCAAATGAAAATTGCTTGTTTTTCATTACGTTTTAACCTTTTATTAACATCATCAAGTGGGCGAATTATAAGATAGGAGTATAACTTACTTTTTGGCTCATTCCATCACCAATTTGGACAAACATCTTTTAGATTTGGAATATCGTAGAACGGTTTGTTTCAAATGAGGGGGTCCTCATTTTAGTTAAAATGTGGACCCTCTTTTTCTGATTAAATTTCGATAAACCAAGCCGCTCAATGTGTTAAGAACATGATTTTAAGGGTATCGCGAGAAATCTGCAAAAAACAGGATCAGGAAGAGCTTCATCCGAACAGTTCCGAACAATTTTTATTGAACGGTTCAAATAAAAACTGCTCATATCAAAGTCCTTTCCAGTATTTTTTTTGCCAATTTCTCGCGAATACCCTTAAAATCACATTCTAGATCATCGAAATTCGATCAGAAAATGAGAGAAATGGAGAAGTCTGCATTTTAACTAAAATGAGGACCCCATGTGAAACGGACTGATCGGTAGAATGCACATAAAAACCACAAAGGAATTCGTTGTCATTCTCTGTCATTAAAGAAAGCCTGAGGGTTTGAATGAAATTTACCAAATATGAAACGACGAACTCCAAATGCTTATTGCACCAACACCCGCTTGGTGCTAGGCCTCGTTCATACATAACGAACCGCTTCAACGAGGAAGATGCTGGGAATGGCTACTGTTGCTTTCTTCTCTAACCCTAGAAAAGGTACCTCGCTCCTTCTTCTTTCCCTCAAATCTTACCCATTAGTAGCTCATATAGCTTTGTTTCGCACTCAAATTTCAACAAACCCTTTTGCTCCTGATACCCTTGCACAAATGGGTCCAACTCAAATTCAGAAATTGTTGTCCGAAAAACACAAATTGGGCTTCGATAAGCTCGACCATGGTCTTAGTTTGTTCGGTCGAATGGTTCAACTTCGATCTCGTCTTTCTGTCATCAATTTTAATCAGCTGTTAGCTGCTGTTGCTAAAATGAAGCAATATTCGACAGTAGTCTCTTTATTTACACAAATCCGCGAGCTTGGAGTTCCAATCGATGAGTACACGCAGGCTATTCTGATCAATTGCTTTTGCCGCATGAATCGAGTTGATTATGGGTTTGCTATCTTAGCTATCTTCTTCAAATGTGGTTACAACGCGAATGTGGCTACCTTCAACACTCTAATAAATGGGTACATTTTGCAAGAGAACACTGCTGAGGCTGTGAAATTGTTCCTTAGGTTGACGAAAGACGGAGACATTATACCTAATGAGGTTACCTATGCGACCATCATAAAAGGGCTTTGTAAACTCGGAAACACTACAATGGCTGTAGAGTTGGTGAGGAGTATGCAAAAATCGCACTGCAAGCCAGGTGTCGTGATTTATAGCACAATCATCGACAGCCTTTGTAAGGATGGAAATGTAGATGATGCCTTGGGCCTCTTGTTAGAGATGAGAGAGTTGGATGTTATGCCAGACGTGATTACCTATAACTCTTTGGTTGACGGGTTATGCAAATCTGGTCGACAAATGGATGCCACAAGAATGTTGAGCGATATGACAGAGCAAAATATATTTCCAAATGTAATAACGTATAGTACGTTGGTGGATGCATTTTGCAAAGAAGGAAAGACTGCAGAAGCAGAGGGTATACTCGCTATCATGATTCGAAGGGGTGAGGAACCCGATGTAGTCACTTACAATGCACTTATGGATGGATATTGTTTGCAAGGGCACATGGTCAAAGCAAAAGAAGTGTTCAATTCCATGGTGGATAAGGGCCTTGAGCCCGACATACGCAGCTATAATACTTTGGTCAATGGATACTGCAAGAGGAGGAATATAGATGAAGCCATTCGTCTCTTCCGAGAAATGGCTGGTAAAGGGTTAAAACCCGATACCGTCACTTACAACACTTTGTTACAGTGTCTGCTTACATTAGGAAAGTGCAATGCTGCAGATAGCCTTTTTCACGAGATGATGTGTAGAGGTCTGAAACCTAACATTGTAACTTACTCGGTTTTGTTAGATGGCTTCTTGAAGAACCACAAAATCGTCAAGGCAGTAGAGGTGTTCCGTTCAATGCAAGATCAGGGTATAATTCCTGATATTGTTGTTTACGGCATCCTCATAAATGGCATGTGTGAAGGAGGAAAAATTGAAGATGCTCGAAAACTTTTTAGTTCCATATCTGCCAAAGGTTTGAAACCCGATGTTAAGATTTACAACGCATTGATTGGTGGACTTTGTAAGGAGGCCTTGCTGGATGAAACCGAGGAGTTACTCTTTCAAATGGAGGGAGATGGGTGCCCACCAAATGACGTCACTTATAATATTGTGATTCGGGCATTCTTGGAGAGGGGAAACAAACACAAGGTTATGATACTTGTACAAGAAATGATCAATAGGAATTTCTCTCCAGATGCATCTACCATGGCCACGTTAATAGGTGATAGTGATTATCTCAAAATGATCCAGAATCTTGAGTCAAGAGATAGAAAAACCAAGTCCTAGATGGTAAGGAATTACTTGATTTTACCATAGTATGAATGCTGATGCTTGTGCCATGCTAGGAATGCTGAGGTTGTATGTTCTATTTCAAACTTTTTGGTATTTCTCTTTCTAAATTGTATTTTTTTTACCTCTGGGATATTCTAAACTGCTATCAACTGAGTACCAATTGCTTTTTGGGTTACTTGAAGCAAGTTTCTGTTTCTTCAAAGTTCAAACCATGTTAGGTGTTACAACTGGCAATGCTCAGGCTGTCCCTCGATCATCTTCGTGTGTAGTATGTTTATTTCACTTCTTCTTTCTTTCCATTTAGCATCCTAGTATTCATGCTAAGATTAATCCATCAGATCACTAGCAGCACCGTAGTCTTGTTTGATCGTGATCGGATGGAGATTCAGCTACATTTTTAGAGCTGGTAAATACAGGTACGTATTGATGTATATATAATTGTGCATAAACATGCAAGAATATGTCACATAACAACAGAAGCCAGAGCAGAGTATCACAAGTTTTTATGTGCTAACAGTTGAAATTGACTTTAGAAGTGGTAGTTCAAAAGGATCTAAGTTTGTTGGATATTGAGAGAAAATGATGCCCTTGACAAAGCTCAACGGAGAAAACGGTTTTATGTTAGCCAAACCCTATTAATTGGGACTTAAAGGTAGATTTGGTTTGTAAATTGACAGAATCTGACTTCAGCTAACTCAGATTGACACATAATCAATCCGGTATACAGTTCTTCATGTTCCTAAATCAATTTTATTTCGTTACTTATAAACTTGATGTGGTTTGTGTGAATTTGCAGGAGGAACAAAAACATAGTATTCTCACTTCCTATTGTGTGTATAGGGAGACTTTCATGTTGAATGTATATGATGGCGAGAAAGTCAAAAATCGCCACCCACAACGCGAAGCAGTCATCTATAATTATAGCATTCATTGCAACGACATATGAATCACAAAGACAAAGAAAAGGCAACACAAGAAGATCTACCATACCATGACTGTGAGAATGCCATCTTTATGTCAAGGTAAAGGTTGTCTTTTAGAGTATTGGTTCTGTTTGTTTCAGCCAAAAAATGTTTTGTATTTTCTGGTAATTGATCTGTTGAAAACAAAATTCAACAAACAATGTTTTGCTCGGTTGTCAGAAAATCAACCAGCAGGAAATTTTTTCCCCGCCTTTGATTTAAGGAATCTATGGTTTTTTATTTCACGTTACACATGATTTCATACATTGTTTTGGTAGAGGAAGGAAACAATTAAAGAGGCAGGGCTACTAGTGATATGACTGGTTGGGTGAGCAAAGCACACAGCCAGCCATCATAATACTACGACAAGGGAGGAGCACAAGTTAATGGTGCATCTGGAGGTCGCAGGGCTAAACCTGAGTCCGGTACTTCTGTAATCTCCTGGCAAGATCGGATTAGGGAGCTTGAGAAGCATGGGGTGAAGAAGGTGATAGTACTGTTGTTTTTATCAGTTCAAGAAATTAATTGCCTTCCACATCGTTGTAATTAAGCTAAAAGGGCTTTGCACATCAAACGAAGATACTTGCATAACTATAGGCAAGGAACAAAATTTTGGAAACAACCGCAATATTTTTGTTTCCCAGGAGATTAAATTGGAGTGCAAGAGTTACAAGCCTGACACTTTCATTTTTCCTTAAAATCTATTGATAATGATTTATTATGTTACTGTTTCTTGAAAGAAGCTACGGTAAAATGAAGCCAAAAAAGGCCTTTCATATTCTCCTTGTGTTGCAATTAGTCTGGGTGAGTTGGTATTGTCCACCATGTTATTCGAGTCTAATTATTGTATACTTTTTCTTTAAGGGCCTGTATAAACTTTCAAAATGAGTTGACAATAAATTATGTGTTCGACCTCGTGCTAATTCCATAACTGTAGTGTTTGAGATCCTATCTTTCAATCTCACAATGAACTCAATAGTTATCAAGTAGAATACAGTTTTTCTCCCTGTATTTTATTCTCAAAAGTACTTTTACCACCTTGACATTTAGAAATAGCCATTTTGACTAATCGTGATTTTGGCCATTTTAAGTTTAACTTTCCTACCTTCAAAAATTGGTTCATGCTCGGAGAACTTTATTTTCCCCATATTTAGACTGTTTTGATTAGAATAAAAGAAGTGGGAGGTGCAAAAATGACACAGGGGTGAGTTCTCCTAAACTTATTAGTAGGAGTAGAAAATAAGTTTGTTTTGTCCTTATTTGAATTTTTTTTTTTTTTGCATTTGTTAGTTTTGTGCCAAACTTTTCTGGAATTATTGATTCGTCAAGACGAGAGGAATCGGAAACGTAATTTTTTTTTTTACTTTTATCCAAATATTTTGATAAATAACTAGTACTATTTAGCAAAAAAAGTCAATTTGATCGCCTTCTGCGGGGTGCAAGTAAGATTTGCATCGAAGAGAATGAAACACACGTAGTGGTCATTATAGTGGTTCCTTCTGATCCTATAAACCACCCCTCGCTTTGCTCACTCTTAGAGGTGCCGACTCTAACGCGAGGCTACGGAAAAAAAAGAAAGAGGAGAAGGCAACAGATATGCAGATCACTAAATCAACATCGGCAAACCGGGGCACTGAGGTAATGGAAAGGCCGAAGGACTAGCTGAACGAATGAGGTTCGGGGTTGGCTTGTTGAGTGGCCTAAAAGGCCTAAACTGTTTTAGTAGAATATACTCCCTCCGTCCTTTATTTACAGTCCCGTATTTCATTTTGGGCTGTCCCTTAATAAGTGTCTATTTTGTAAAGTTAGTGGATAAAAGTTGGTGAATTGTCTATTTTGTCCCTAAAAGTAGATTCCATTTTGAAAAGTTAGTGAGTAAAAGTGTAATGATGATGGGTAAGTAGAGAAAATTGAGGAAAAAGTTGATGTGAAAGGTATAATGACGATATCTTTTTAATAAGTTGGAGTTACGAAGCAAGACACTTAAAAAGGGACGGAGGGAGTAGTTTTTTGCCCTATATTTTATTATCGAAAGTACTTTACCACCTTGACATTTAGAAATAGCCATTTTGACTTATCATGATTTTGGCCATTTTAAGTTTCACTTCCCTACCTTCAAAAATTGGTTCATTCTCGGAGAATTTTATTTTCCCGATAAAAAATTCTCCGATATTTAGACTGTTTTGATTAGAATAAACGAAGTGGGAGGTGCAAAAATGACACTAACTTTATCGTACCAGCATCGAACCTCTCCCATCCACTTTTTTGCAGCATCGATGCCTTCCCGTCGTCACAATGTCCACAGCTGCCACCAAACTTCTCGACAAATTGAGGGGTGGATGAGCCCGAACAACCCCATTTCCCAAGTTTCAAATTTCCTTAAAATTAACCTAGTTTTTGCCTTGCAACCTTTAGATTACATTATTTGATGGGGTTCAAAAATTTGAGCACCACCCCCTTTGGATTGCATGCATCTCTATAAAAAACAAACATTGAATCGAGATTTTAACTTTTGACGTAGATATAGAAAAACAATACTACTCTCTCCGTCCCTTTTTAAGTGTCCTGATTTGTAACTCCAACTTATTAAAAAGATATCATCATTATACCTTTCACATCAACTTTTTCCTCCACTTTCCCTACTTACCTATCATCATTACACTTTTACTTACTAATTTTTCAAAATGAAATATACTTTTAGGGACAAAATAGACATTGCACCAACTTTTACCCTCCTAACTTTATAAAATGGACACTTATTAAGGGACAACCCAAAATGGAATATTGGACTCTAAATAAGGGACGGATGGAGTATATACTTTTATACAGTCTGGTTTCTATCAGGGCGCTCTGACCGGAGCTTAGGTCCGAACCACCACTCATTGGATCGTGTATTTAATGTTTCAGATTTTAATGAAACTTTTCTGCGGGAAGTTAATTGTGACCGGTCATAAACCTTCTGCAGATCCGGACCATTGAAAACACAATCCAACGATTGAGATCAAAAGTTCGGACCTAACACTAAATCAGGGCGTCCTGACCTGACCCTTAGTGTACTTTTATAAATATATACCAGAAATTTCAGTCATGGAGAGGAGACAATTAATTGCCAATACATGGTCTTTCTAACATACAAGGACAAAAATACCCCTTCTCTATCTGACTGGCCCTACTGCGCCTGGGGTTCTGTGCAGCAACCCCTACCCAAGACTAGAAACGGCAGCGTTTTGGTTAAAAAAAAAAAATCTTTACCATCAATTTGCAATCCTATGGAGCAGAAACGTGATTATGAGAGCTCTAGAGACAAAATTTGATTATGTCTCTTTAGAATAATATGATCAGAATAATAAGATCTCCACATCCGTTTAAACGAATTAAAAATTGGAGCACTTAATTTTTTAACCATATTTTTTAATATATAAACGGTCTAAAAAAAATTAAGTGCTCAAATTTTCACTCCGTTTGAATCAGTGCAAAGATCTTGTTATTCTAATCATATTATGACCCTTTAGAATAACAAGATCTTTGCACTGATTCAAACGGAGTGAAAATTTGAGCACTTAATTTTTTGAGACCATTTATATATTAAAAAATATGGTTAAAAAATTAAGTGCTCCAATTTTTAATCCGTTTGAACGGGTGTGAAAATCTTATTATTCTGATCTTATTATTCTAAAGAGACATAATCAAATTTTATCTCTAGAGCTCTCATAATCATGTTTCCGCTCCATAGGATTGCAAATTGATGGTAATGATTTTTTTTTTAACCAAAACGTTGTCGTTTTAGTCGTATGGGTAGGGGCTACTGTGCCATGGAGGCAGCAGAGCCCCCGGGTACCAATTTATTTGGATTGAAGGAGCAACTTATTTTCATACACGAGCAATTTATTTTCATATAACAAGCAACTTATTTTCAAACAACGAGCAACTTATTTATGAGCAACTTATTTTCAAACAACGAGCAACTTATTTATGAGCAACTTATTTTCAAACAACGAGCAACTCAGGGGGTAACTTAGATTCATACACGGTACAACTTAGGTTCATACAGGGGACAATTTCGATTCATAAGCATCATAAACATCACCAGATCTTCGAGTGAAATAACATCATAAGTATCATTAACACTAATTTCCGATATACCCAAAAAAAAAAAATTTCATTAACACCACCACAACCCCGCCTCCTCCACCAATCACCATCACCATCACCATCACCATCACCAGATCCTGCCATAGCCGCCACCCACCGCCTCCAAATCCCGATAGCACCCAAATCCACCCCGCCCTCCACCGAACAAGAATGAAAGGTACGGCTATGAAGAGCAAAATGCAAAAAAAAAAAAAAAATTCTTCGAAACTCAGCAGACAAACATTTAAGGAGTGTCCAGATCTTCGTGAAAATATGAACAATTCTTCCCCCAGATCCTGACATCCCGTCCAGATCTTTCAAGCTTGTAATTAGGTCCAAACCCAGATTCAACTTAGGTCCATAGAAGGGGCAACTTAGATTTATAGAAGAGGTAACTTAGGTCCAAACCCAGACTCAACTACATATCGACTCATGATCTCATACAAGGGGCAACTTAGATTCATAGAAGGGGCAACTTAGGTTCATAGAAGGGGCAATTTAGGTCCATAGAAGGAACAACTTAGATCTGAAGGGGCAACTTAGGTTCATAGAAGGGGCAATTTAGGTCCATAGAAGGAACAACTTAGATCTAAACCCAGATTCAACTTTGGTTCATAGAATGGGCAACTTAGATTTATAAAAGGGACAACTTAGGTCCAAACTCAAATTCAATTACATATCAACTCATGATCTCATACAAGGGACAACTTAGGTTTATAGAAGGGGCAACTTAGGTCCATAAAAGGGGCAACTTAGGTCTATAGAAGGGGCAACATACGTCCAAACCCAGATTTAACTACAAACTGACTCCATGTATGGAGATTTTCTTTTTCTCCGTTTCATGTATTGGGAATTTCGTTTTCCCCGTTTCATGTATGTGCAATTTCACAAAAACTTGAGGGCATAATAGTTATTTTAGGTGGCCCTTTCCATGTATTGACAATTTCTTTTCTCCTTTTCATATCCAGATGAATTTGAAAAAAAGTGGTCCATGAGTGAGGCATTATTTGCCCCTCTTACCACTATCTGGTAATTCCCCCTTTGCAATAGTATCGATTCTTCTTCTTCTTTTTTAAAGAGTTCTTAGGACTAAAACGCCTCTTACTAGATGTGTTTTTCATTACTACTGAGATTTGGATGATGGGGTTTGTGGGGTTTTATTTTCCCTTAGTTGTCATTGAGGGGTACCACCGGCGTGTGGGGCTAACTTATGGGTCTCACACGGATAATACGAACCGATAATTAATTTTAAATATTCTTTTGAATAGTCTTGTTAAAATTTACTATATCCGTCCCAAAATAAATGTTTCGGTCCGCAAAACGAGGACTTAAAATTAGTACGTTTTCTAGAAGAAAAAATTCCAAATTTTTTGATAACTAAAAATACTCATGGATATCTAATGAATTGTTGAAAAAAGTTTGAATTTTTCTTGAAAAAATAGTATTATTTTTAAGTTTTAACTCATTTCAAGTTTCTTTCGAAATGTAAAAAATTTCCAATTTCTTTTGCCAGGCGAATAGAAAAGTAAAAAACATGAGAGGGAAAGAAAAACCAAGTGAAAATTCCCCTTTTGGACGTCCCAACAAGGCATTAATGTATTTTTTTTGAATATGTAAGATTTTCTTATTCTGGCTACAGTAGGAACTCGAAGTAGGAAAAAATAAAATATAATTAAGAGAAAAATAATAGAAAAAGTTAAAGAGAAATTGTGAAATTCAATTCATTGTCATTCTCCGTCATTAAGGCTCTGTTTGGAACTTAGGAAAAAAAGAGGAAAAAAAAAGAATTTTCTCTCCTGAGGGTTTCAATTTATTGGTGCTAGCCTCGTTTCGCAAATGTGAAGAAGGGCAGTTGAAGAAACGAACCGCTTCAATGAGGAAGATGCTGGGAATGGCTACTGTTGCTTTCTTCTCTAAACCTAGAAAAGGTACCTCGCTCCTTCTTCTTTCCCTCAAATCTTACCCATTAGTAGCTCATATAGCTTTGTTTCACACTCAAATTTCAACAAACCCTTTTGCTCCTGATACCCTTGCACAAATGGGTCCAACTCAAATTCAGAAATTGTTGTCCGAAAAACACAAATTGGGTTTCGATAAGCTCGACCATGGTCTTAGTTTGTTCCGTCGAATGGTCCAACTTCGATCTCGTCTTTCTGTCATCAATTTTAATCAGCTGTTAACTGCTGTTGCAAAAATGAAGCAATATTCGACAGTAATCTCTTTATTTATACAAATCCGCGAGCTCGGAATTCCAATCGATGAGTATACGCAGGCTATTCTGATCAATTGCTTTTGCCGCATGAATCGAGTTGATTATGGGTTCGCTATCTTAGCTATCTTCTTCAAATGTGGTTACAACGCGAATGTGGACGCCTTCAACACTCTAATAAATGGGTACATTTTGCAAGAGAACACTGCTGAGGCCGTGAAATTGTTCCTTAGGTTGACGAAAGACGGAGACATTATACCTGATGAGGTTACATACGGGACCATCATAAACGGGCTTTGTAAACTCGGAAACACTACAATGGCTGTAGAGTTGGTGAGGAGTATGCAAAAATGGCACTGCAAGCCAGGTGTCGTGATTTATAGCACAATCATCGACAGCCTTTGTAAGGATGGAAATGTAGATGATGCCTTGGGCCTCTTGTTAGAGATGAGAGAGTTGGATGTTATGCCAAACGTGATTACCTATAACTCTTTGGTTGACGGGTTATGCAAATCTGGTCGACAAATGGATGCCACAAGAATATTGAGCGATATGACAGAGCAAAATATATTTCCAAATGTAATAACGTATAGTACGTTGGTGGATGCATTTTGCAAAGAAGGAAAGACTGCAGAAGCAGAGGGTATACTCGCTATCATGATTCGAAGGGGTGAGGAACCCGATGTAGTCACTTACAATGCACTTATGGATGGATATTGTTTGCAAGGGCACATGGTCAAAGCAAAAGAAGTGTTCAATTCCATGGTGGATAAGGGCCTTGAGCCCGACATACGCAGCTATAGTATTTTGGTCAATGGATACTGCAAGAGGAGGAATATAGATGAAGCCATTCGTCTCTTCCGAGAAATGGCTGGTAAAGGGTTAAAACCCGATACCGTCACTTACACCACTTTGTTACAGTGTCTGTTTACATTAGGAAAGTGCAATGCTGCAGATAGACTTTTTCACGAGATGTTGTGTAGAGGTCCGAAACCTGACATTGTAACTTACTCAATTTTGTTAGAAGGCTTCTTTAAGAACCACGAAGTCGTCAAGGCAGTAGAGGTGTTCCGTTCAATGCAAGATCAGGGTATAATTCCTGATATTGTTGTTTACGGCATCCTCATAAATGGCATGTGTGAAGCTGGGAAAATTGAAGATGCTCGAAAACTTTTTAGTTCCATTTCTACTAAAGGTTTGAAACCCGATGTTAAGATTTACACCGCATTGATTGGTGGACTTTGTAAGGAGGCCTTGCTGGATGAAGCCGAGGAGTTATTCTTGCAAATGGAGGGAGATGGGTGTCCACCAGATGATGTTACTTATAATATTGTGGTTCGGGCATTTTTGAAGAGGGGAGACAAACACAAGGTTATGATACTTTTACAAGAAATGATCAATAGGAATTTCTCTCCAGATGCATCTACCATGGCCACATTATTCCATGATAGCGATTATCTCAACATGATCCAGAATCTTGTATCGATGGATAGAAAAAACAAGTCCTAGATGGTAAGGAATTACGTGATTTTATCACAGTATGAATGCTTATGTGTGTGCCATGCTAGGAATGCCCAGGTTCTATGTTCTATGTTCTATTTCAACGTTTTGGTATTTCTCTTTCTAAATTGTTTTTTTCCCTCTGGGATAATCTATATTGTTATCAAGTCATCAAAAGATTGTAGAAAGAGAAGCTTGGTAATCACTTTGACAGGTCATCTTTGAACTCATGAGTTTTATATTTATTTTTTATCGGCAACTCGTGAGTTATATTACCACAAGAAGCGCCATGGGAAAAAAATGTGGAGATATAAGCGTACTTAACTAATCTATTGTGTTTAGATTGAAGTGTCTGCTAATGTGGAGATATAAGCGCCATGGGAAAAAAATGTGGAGATCTAAGCATAGGTAACTAATCTATTGTGTTTATCCCTATTTGTTCTATTACAAATTTCTCCAAGCTCCTTCGTTTTGTCCCTAAAGAGTTACCATGTGGGACCTTGTTTTGAAATTTTGAGGAACAAAGACAAGAAACGAAAGGCACCATGATCTTTCCTAAGCATGGGATTTATGTATTTTAGTGCATGCATTTTTCACGGACGACTCCTTAAAACTGCTGCTTTTTCGAAGCTATGCTGGATGTTCTGGTGCTGATGGTGTCTATGATTGTTGGGCATTCAGTTTTGTGCTATGTAAAACTCAAATACTCCTTTGTAAAGCCACGGAAGCTTATAAAACTTCTGAAGGTAGAGTTATTGAGGTCTTCTGCGCTGGCATATGAGTAAAATGTCATTCTGATGGTGCATCAATTCACTCCACTTCTGGCAATTCACGTCGAACATTTGACTATTCTTTGGGAACACTTAGTATCACAAACTGTTATCCACAAGTATGAGTTTGTTCTTTCCATCGTTTCTCTGGTTAGGAGCAGCTCGTACTGAACCTTATCGAGGTTATTTATAATCTGTTTGTTTCCTTTCAAAGGAAAAGAAGAGGGCTGGCTGTGGTCCAAACACCGAACCAAGTTGATAAACTATTCTTCGCGTATTAAAAGTGATGGATCCATGCTTATTTTTACGTTATAGATGACAGTATGACACTATCATAGCATGGTTGTCCAAAAACTGGTCTACGTCACACCACAGTATTCAAATGCATCTTTAGTCGACATTTGCTTCTGCAACCCTTTTTTATTTAGTTAAATTTTCTTGGCAATGTGAGCTGCAGCAATCTATGTAGCACAGATGTGGACACGGAAACAGCACGGGACATAGGCACAGATACGGGACACGTCATTTCTCAAGAAATGGGGACTCTGCTGGGGACATGGATTTTTTTTTAAGTTATGCATCCTACAATGTAACCACTAAATATTTAGGTTGGGACTCCTATTGGATTCTTCGACCAATGGTTTATGCCTATACAAAGAGAAATGTTTTCTGTACATTTTTTACCCAATAATTTTGAAGTTATAAAAAACTTTTAAAAAGTAATCCACCATCACCGTCATAGCTTCATTTTGTTCCTTCTTTTCAAGGAATCTCCAATCGGCATTGCAAATAGAATCATTAGCAAAATGACCAGTCTCTTACAGTTGCTCCAGTAACGCTTTTGCTTCACCCATCAGCCTTCTTGATGAAGTACTGATTATCAACATTTCTTTTACTAGTCTGCAGTCCTTCGGAAAAAAAACTTACTGAAAACATCTTTGCCTCCTCTTGCTTCCCTTCTCTACAGATTTCAACAGTTTGGATTTTGTAGATTTCAGGATCTGTTATGCTTGTTCCATCGGCTGAAATAATAACAACGATTCAGCAACATGGAAGTCTTTTACAGACCATCCATCATCGTAAAGATGAACACTAGGGACTTGAAATTTTGAACCTTAACTATAATTCAATTGTTCAGTTAGTTACCCAAATCCGCTGAAATTCTAAATCAGCAAGGAATGGGTTGTACCATCGGTACTGAGGACACCACCAAATTCTTTTGTATTTGTTAAGCAATACAAACAAAGTGAGAACAGAGAAAGACAAGGCTCTCTATTTGCAGATTGCTCTAAATGATGACAAAAATCAATGAGCTGGGGAGGGATGGAAAGAACAACGCCATACATGGAAAATGTCATGTCATACTTTCGGATGTGGCAGTCCAGATCACTAAGCTGCAGGCAAATTACCAGAGCTATATCGAAGAGAATTGATGCACAATTGAGAGGGACATTTTAACTTATCCGCCGATCGATGGACAAGAAAAACATTAGTTTCAAGTAAGGAAACAAGGACTGATGGATGGTATCCTTATTTGTAGAGCTACCAAATGCCTGTGTACTTATAATATGCACCACGTGCAAACCATTTGCTCAAGCTATCACTTGAGAGAACAACATGCATATGATAGTGCAAATAGTGATGATGGAAGTTTGCTTCACTGCCCAAAGTTAAAACACTTCCACACTAGACGTAAATTTTGTTCACTGCTGGGTCCATTTCAGAAACCAGTAAAGCAAGACCAAGTCAAAGCTATTTTTGTTGATTTTCCAAATTAACATCCCCACGTAGAGAAAGAGGGGAGCAGTTTTTGGAAACTGTCCAAGTACCCAAACGTGGGTCAGTGGGAAGCCAATTGTGATCTGTTGCTCTCTGCCTATGTAGAGACGGATGCAACGTTCAAGCAAAAGGGGAGGGGGGGAATTGGAGGATGGAGTCATGGATAGAACAACGCCATACATGAAAAATTCCATGTCATACTTTAGGATGTGGCAGTCCTGATCACTAAGCTGCAGTCGAATTACCAGTGCTATATTTACGGGTATTTGATGCACAATAGGAAGGGACATCTTCTACTTATCGGCAATTCAGTGGACAAGAAAACTATAGCTTACAAACTTATTTCACGCAAAAAAAACAAGCACCAATGCATATTTCCAAATGATTTGCCTGAAAGAAAATATTAACACATGGCCATAACAGAATAACGCCAGTCAAAAAACAATTTACCCGTTTAATTGCCCACATGAAGCTTGAGATCTTCCATAAATAGCTCAAACACCTGTCACAATTAACATTCTATTTCATGCTGATCGTGCAAAGCATGCAAATTAGAACAAACTGTCAAGATTCCAAAGGGTAGACACAATACTACAGCAATAACGGACAAGAGAGAAGCTTGCATCAGGGTTCATGAAACTAGAGAGTAAGGCATAGCAGAGTAAAGAAAGAGTAGACACATCAGAGAAGTAGGCATTTTCTACCTAGAAAATCACATTGCAAATGGTATCATTTGGCAAACAGCCAGTCTCTTCAATTTTGCGAGCAATGTTTTTGTTACACCCACTAGCCTTCCTAGCAAAGTTCACCTATCGTACAGGATATGTCCTACATTAGCGCGTATATCTATTTTTGTCTAGTAATAGCAGCGTGCAAGTGTTTATACTCTCATGTTCATACACATTTCACATTTCGTCGAGTTTCGTACTGTATGGCATGACATGAGGACAACTGGTAAGAGTTTTTCATTCATTTTTTTTCCCTTGGTTGAGTACCAAAAGCATCTAGTGGTTTACAGGATTTGTTAGACCATGGTAAACCTGTCCAAATTCATACACAGTCATGTCCTCTAGGTCTGCGGCTCGTTTCTTGCTTGTTTACTATGGAGACAAAGTACTTGAGGGTTCAGTTTTCTATCTTCAGTTTTATCATGTCAGGCAGCTTAGTTTTCTTTCTCCATATCTATCATTTTTAACGAGGATAATGTCACCACGGGTGTTCATGTTTTATTTCTGTTCAACGCTTTCTGGAACTGTTGGATATGTTGTCTGTGATCGTTGAGCATTCAGTTTAGTGATATGAAAAACTCAAATATTCCTTTGCGAAGCCACAGAGGCTTATACCACTTCTGAAGGTAAACATATAGAGGTCTTCTGCCCTGGCATATATACTAGTAAGATGTCATTCCAATAGTGCATCAATTCACTTCAACTCCTGGTAATTCACGTCAGTCTCTTGACTACTCATAGGGAACACATTGTGTCGCATACTTTTATTGACAAGTACGATTTTGTTCTTTCTGTCGTTTCTCATGTTAGGAGCAGCACATAATGGACCTTGTATAGGTTATTTCTGGGTTTGTTTCCTATCAAACAAAAAACAAGAGGGGTGGGTGTGGTCCTAACACCCAACCAAATTGATAAACTATCCTTCTCCTATCATGGATTCATGCTCATTTTTGCGAATTAGATAATACTACCATAGCATTGCTGTCCAAAAACAGGTCTACGTCATGCCGTTCTATTCAAATGCATCTGTAGTCGATAAATGCTTCTGCAAGCCTTTTTTTACTTCTGGTCAATGCTTTTGCAATCTGAGCTACAGCTATTTTTTTGTTACCATATTCAAGATATAACAATGGAGCTCCTTTTCCGGGGACGGTGCAGGTAGTATCCAGAACTGTTATCCAATATACGGCTTGACCCTGTGAGGAATTTCTTATGAGGTATGACTAACAGCTCACATTTATCATCTTAACCGCCAATTGCTCCACCCTTTCGCTCCAAACTTGCAGTTCCGGTTGCAAAGGGAGGAAGTTTTATCTCCAAAGTGAAAGTGGATAATATTCTATACCAAGGGTGGTAGCCTAGTCGTCCATGGCTTACTCCCAAGTGGTTTGGGTGGTCAAGATGTCCAAGGTTCGAGTCGTGCTAATGAAGGCCTCTCAAACTTTTCCCTCCGGCGAAGCTTGGCTATGTTCTATTAGTCAGGCAATAGTTACTATGGCTCTTTGGTTCCTTCTAAGCTTGCCGCGGATCTAGAGTCCCTATGGTCACGCCAACTTCAAATTTCACGCGGGAAAGGGTTTTGCATAATGTGGGGGGCTGGGTTGCTGGTTGAATGTTGTGGTGGTCAAGACAAGGGAGGGGCAAAAGGGTGGTGTTGGTGGCTACTGTTTTGCATGCGAAAGAAGAAAAGAAAAAGGGGATACAGAGACGGGGTTGGCAGCTCTGGTTGAACCAGGTTATGACAACTATAGGAGGAGGCACGGCCCAACCTTTTAGAGGCGTAAGGCAAAATACTCAATAGTAGTTTGTTCGACATGTAAAAATTGAGTAAGCCAATTATGTGAATAGAGTTAATGTACAAAATTTCATTCGGCCTTTTTGTGATCTTCTTGTTTTAAATCAAAACATCCATGATTATAACTCAAAACTTGGCATGTATTGTTTCGTCATTCCAGATGAGTTCTTTTGTATTGAAAATCAATCTGTTACATAGTTTGGTTAGAAAAATGGAGCCTTCTCCAATCGCCGCCCAAAGCGATAGTCTTAATGCTTGCGGTTTGGACCGCCCCTTGACGGCTGTGGTCAGTTTATTGTGTGAGAGGTGGTTGTGAGTGTGTCAATTGGGAAAAATTGGGAAAATTTTCAACACTCTCTGGTTTCATGTTCAGAGATTTCTTCTTCCCTCTTGTTTGGCTCTAACGTTCCATCGAACCAATGTGTTCAATTTAAAAAGAAAAAAATCATGTGTTCATTTTTTATGTTTTTTATTCTTTTAGCTTTGATCAAACTCTTCCATTTTTCTTGGATTTCTAGTAAGAGAAATCAAATAAAGTAAAAACGAAGGGAGTGTCAATTTTTTTTTGTCTACAAACGAAAGACTGCATAAACATTTTTTATTTGCGTGGTTCAATTTTTGTCAAGTTTATTTCGAAATGTAAAAATTTTCCAATTTCTCCTACCTGGCGAATGGAAAAGTAAAAAACATGAGAGGAAAGGAAAAAAACCAATCTTTTGGACATCCCAACATGGCATTAATGTATTTTTTTAATACGTTTTTGTAAAGAATTTTTTTTATTCTGGCTACGTTAGGAACTTGAAGTAGGAAAAAATCAAATATAATTAAGAGAAAAATTAAAGGAAAGTCAAAGAGAAATTGAGGAAAAATTGAACCTCTCTTTGAAATTTACCTTATTTTCTGTCATTACCATTTTTTGCCCAGAATTTCCAAACAGATAAGATAAATTGATCGAGTAAAATCAGTTTCGCAAAAGAAAAGAAAATTTTCAACGAAGACAGAGAAAAAACCCTTGAAAGAAGGCTTCATTCTTTGCCTGGCAAAGTGGATTTGCCGTCAACACATAATATTTGAAAAGAAAATCGGCAAAGAAAAGACTCTTAAAATGTACATGAACGGTTCAGATTTACTGCACAGTGAATCTGAGTCGTTCATGTACACTTTAAGGGTCTTTTGTTTGTCCATTTTCTTTGCACTTAGCATAATATGATTGGGTAAAATTCACTGACCCTCCCTGAGATTTTTATTAATGACAGATAACCTTTTCACGTTTGAGGAGTGAGTACAATCCCTTATGGTTTCATTGTTTATTTCACCAATACTCAACCACAAACTGTTCAATCAAACACGTGATAAAATTATCCCCAAAAATCACTTATATTGACAAATTCACCAATTTTTATAATTATATAAATAATAAAACCTCCTCAATTCTCAATCTTAAGGCCAAAAAACAATAATTTGTCTTTTATGACAAAGAAAGGATTCTCACAACGAGTAAAAATAGGTGGCTATTAGTAAATTTTACCCTTTTTTTATATCAAAACTACTACTCCTATAAGTAAAAAAGTCATTTTTATTCAAATGTAAATTGACTGTTTTTCATTAAGTTTTAACGGCCTTCGGAGCAGTTTCGGGAACACTTAAAAAAACATTTAAAACAACACCCCAAATCTCAATCTCATAGTTCCCGATCAATTTTTGATGATCCGAGCAGCTTAATGTGTTCAGAACGTGATTTTAAGGGTACTCGAGAGAAATTGGCATAAAAAAATGACAGGGAAGGGCTTAATTTGAGCAGTTTTTATTGAACCGTTCAATAAAAAATTGTTCGGATGAAGCCCTTCCTGGTCATTTTTTTTCCTGATTTCTCGCGGGTACCCTTAAAATCACGTTCTGATTACATTGAGCGGTTCGGATCATCGAAATTCAATCGGAAACTTTGGGATGTTTTTTCAGATATTTTTAGGTGTCCCCGAACCGCCCCGTTTAACCTTTTATTAACATCATCAGGTGGGCGAATTATTTTCCATAGATATAACTTACTTTTGGCTCATTTCATCGAGAAGTTTTTCAATGCCGAGCGGGTATTGCCGACGTGGCACCCGCTTGGCGCACCTCAGTCGTCCGATTCACTTTTGGACGGCTCGGATTGAAACCCTCTCTCTCCTCTCACCCCAACACTTTCTCTCTCCTTTTTTTCTCTCAAAATCTGAGCCGTCCAAACACGAAATGGACGGCTCGGATGTACGAGCGGGCACCACGTGATACCCGCTCGGCATTGAAATTTTTTCCCATTTCATCACCTATTTGGACAAACATCTTTCAGTTTTGGGATATCGGTAGAATGCACATAAAAACCACAAAGGAATTCGTTGTCATTCTCTGTCATTAAAGAAAGCCTGAGGGTTTGAATGAAATTTACCAAATATGAAACGACGAACTCCAAATGCTTATTGCACCAACACCCACTTGGTGCTAGCCCTAGAAACGAACCGCTTCAATGAGGAAGATGCTGGGAATGGCTACTGTTGCTTTCTTCTCTAACCCTAGAAAAGGTACCTCGCTCCTTCTTCTTTCCCTCAAATTTAACCCATTGGTAGCTCATATAGCTTTGTTTCGCACTCAAATTTCAACAAACCCTTTTGCTCCTGATACCCTTGCACAAATGGGTCCAACTCAAATTCAGAAATTGCTGTCCGAAAAACACAAATTGGGCTTCGATAAGCTCGACCATGGTCTTAGTTTGTTCGGTCGAATGGTTCAACTTCGATCTCGTCTTTCTGTCATCAATTTTAATCAGCTGTTAGCTGCTGTTGCTAAAATGAAGCAATATTCGACAGTAGTCTCTTTATTTACACAAATCCGTGAGCTTGGAGTTCCAATCGATGAGTACACGCAGACTATTCTGATCAATTGCTTTTGCCGCATGAATCGAGTTGATTATGGGTTTGCTATCTTAGCCGTCTTCTTCAAATCTGGTTACAACGCGAATGTGGACGCCTTCAACACTCTAATAAATGGGTACATTTTGCAAGAGAACACTGCTGAGGCCGTGAAATTGTTCCTTAGGTTGACGAAAGACGGAGACATTATACCTGATGAGGTTACCTATGCGACCATCATAAAAGGGCTTTGTAAACTCGGAAACACTACAATGGCTGTAGAGTTGGTGAGGAGTATGCAAAAATCGCACTGCAAGCCAGGTGTCGTGATTTATAGCACAATCATCGACAGCCTTTGTAAGGATGGAAATGTAGATGATGCCTTGGGCCTCTTGTTAGAGATGAGAGAGTTGGATGTTATGCCAAACGTGATTACCTATAACTCTTTGGTTGACGGGTTATGCAAATCTGGTCGACAAATGGATGCCACAAGAATGTTGAGCGATATGACAGAGCAAAATATATTTCCAGATGTAATAACGTATAGTACGTTGGTGGATGCATTTTGCAAAGAAGGAAAGACTACAGAAGCAGAGGGTATACTCGCTATCATGATTCGAAGCGGTGAGGAACCTAATGTAGTCACTTACAATGCACTTATGGACGGATATTGTTTGCAAGGGCACATGGACAAAGCAAAACTAGTGTTCAACTCGCTGGTGGATAAGGGCCTTGAGCCCAACATACGCAGCTATAATATTTTGGTCAATGGATATTGTAAGAGGAGGAATATAGACGAAGCCATGCTTCTCTTCCGAGAAATGGCTGGTAAAGGGTTAAAACCCGATACCGTCACTTACAACACTTTGTTACAGTGTCTGTTTACATTAGGAAAGTGCAATGCTGCAGATAGCCTTTTTCACGAGATGATGTGTAGAGGTCTGAAACCTAACATTGTAACTTACTCAGTTTTGTTAGACGGCTTCTTTAAGAACCACGAAGTCGTCAAGGCAGTAGAGGTGTTTCGTTCAATGCAAGATCGCGGTATAACTCCTAATACTGTTGTTTACGGCATCCTCATAAATGGCATGTGCGAAGCTGGGAAAATTGAAGATGCTCGAAAACTTTTTAGTTCCATTTCTGCTAAAGGTTTGAAACCCAATGTTAAGACTTACACCGCATTGATTGGTGGACTTTGTAAGGAGGCCTTGCTGGATGAAGCCGAGGAGTTACTCTTGCAAATGGAGGGAGATGGGTGCCCACCAAATGATGTTACTTATAATATTGTGGTTCGGGCATTTTTTAAGAGGGGAGACAAACACAAGGTTATGATACTTTTACAAGAAATGATCAATAGGAATTTCTCTCCAGATGCATCTACCATGGCCACATTATTCCATGATAGCGATTATCTCAACATGATCAAGAATCTTGTATCGATGGATAGAAAAAACAAGTCCTAGATGGTAAGGAATTACGTGATTTTATCACAGTATGAATGCTTATGTGTGTGCCATGCTAGGAATGCCCAGGTTCTATGTTCTATGTTCTATTTCAATGTTTTGGTATTTCTCTTTCTAAATTGTTTTTTTCCCTCTGGGATAATCTATATTGTTATCAAGTCATCAAAAGATTGTAGAAAGAGAAGCTTGGTAATCACTTTGACAGGTCATCTTTGAACTCATGAGTTTTATATTTATTTTTTATCGGCAACTCGTGAGTTACATTACCACAAGAAGCGCCATGGGAAAAAAATGTGGAGATATAAGCGTACTTAACTAATCTATTGTGTTTAGATTGAAGTGTCTGCTAATGTGGAGATATAAGCGCCATGGGAAAAAAATGTGGAGATCTAAGCATAGGTAACTAATCTATTGTGTTTATCCCTATTTGTTCTATTACAAATTTCTCCAAGCTCCTTCGTTTTGTCCCTAAAGAGTTACCATGTGGGACCTTGTTTTGAAATTTTGAGGAACAAAGACAAGAAACGAAAGGCACCATGATCTTTCCTAAGCATGGGATTTATGTATTTTAGTGCATGCATTTTTCACGGACGACTCCTTAAAACTGCTGCTTTTTCGAAGCTATGCTGGATGTTCTGGTGCTGATGGTGTCTATGATTGTTGGGCATTCAGTTTTGTGCTATGTAAAACTCAAATACTCCTTTGTAAAGCCACAGAAGCTTATAAAACTTCTGAAGGTAGAGTTATTGAGGTCTTCTGCACTGGCATATGAGTAAAATGTCATTCTGATGGTGCATCAATTCACTCCACTTCTGGCAATTCACGTCGAACATTTGACTATTCTTTGGGAACACTTACTATCACAAACTGTTATCCACAAGTATGAGTTTGTTCTTTCCATCGTTTCTCTGGTTAGGAGCAGCTCGTACTGAACCTTATCGAGGTTATTTATAATCTGTTTGTTTCCTTTCAAAGGAAAAGAAGAGGGCTGGCTGTGGTCCAAACACCGAACCAAGTTGATAAACTATTCTTCGCGTATTAAAAGTGATGGATCCATGCTTATTTTTACGTTATAGATGACAGTACGACACTATCATAGCATGGTTGTCCAAAAACTGGTCTACGTCACACCACAGTATTCAAATGCATCTTTAGTCGACATTTGCTTCTGCAACCCTTTTTTATTTAGTTAAATTTTCTTGGCAATGTGAGCTGCAGCAATCTATGTAGCACAAATGTGGACACGGAAACAGCACGGGACATAGGCACAGATACGGGACACACGTCATTTCTCAAGAAATGGGGACTCTGCTGGGGACATGGATTTTTTTTTTTAAGTTATGCATCCTACAATGTAACCACTAAATATTTAGGTTGGGACTCCTATTGGATGCATCATCAACCAATGGTTTATGCCTATACAAAGAGACATGTTTTCTGTACATTTTTTACCCAATAATTTTGAAGTTATAAAAAACTTTTAAAAAGTATAAAATGAAAAAAGTGATAATAAAAATGGACACTCCACGTGGCATGTCATATACGTGTTCTCGCGTGTCCCCTGCGTGTCTTGTGTCCCTCGAATGTCTGGTACGGGTATGGCGACCTCTAATAGACTAGTAGTGTTGGTGCTTCATACAAGTTCTAGCAATGGAACTCCTTTTGCAAGACGATGCAGGTATTCACTCTATCCAGCACTGTTATCTACGACGCCTGGTGCTTTCTGCAAGTTCTAGCAATGGAACTCCTTTTTCCGAGACGGTGCAGGTATTCACTCTATCCAGAACTTTCATCTACGATACACCTCGACTGTGTGAGGGACTTGTTAAATGATAGTTCAAAAAGCTAAAGAGAGCATCACTGGGAATTAAAAATATAGTTCATCCTTCTTCACACTTCCCCCGCTACCTAAGCCGAATCCCTAACCACCCTTGTTGAGGAAAGGGGTTCCCTAACGCCTCACCCTTGCCCTAGTGACTTGTAGTCCAAGTTGTAAATGGATTATGTGTCTGGTGCAAAATTAAATGGATTATTTGACGGAATAATTAATCAAGTGAGTTAAAAAATCTGCTCGTTCGACAATTCGAGGGAAAAATTGTTATCTTCAAGTAACATAAACCAAGCAGCAATCCAAGTCATCTTATTTACGAACACGTACACACTCCACCCTGCCTGATTAGTTCCTCCCTCTTTCTATCTTTCTCCTAACCTCTATATGTCTCCCTCCCCCTTTCCTTCTTACCACCATCGAACCTCTCTCATCCACTTTTTTGCAGCATCACTCCCTTCCCGTCGCCACCCACATGTCCAACATCACCCACCACCAAACCTCTCTCTAACAACCGCACAACCAAACAGATTGTAGCACGGACTGTTATCGACAAGTATGATTTTGTTCTTTCCGTCGTTTCTCTTTTTAGGAGCAGCTCTTAATGGACCTTGTCTGGGTTATTTCTCTGTTTGTTTCCTATCAAACTAAAAAACTAGTGGTGTGTGTGTGGTCCTAACACCTAACCAAATTGATAAGCTATCCTTCTCCTATCATGGATTCATGCTTATTTTTGCGAATTAGATAATACTACCACAGCATGGCTGTCCAAAAACTGGTCTACGTCATTCCGTTTTATTCAAATGCCATCTGTAGTTGACATATGCTTCTGCAAGCCTTTCGAACTTCTGGTCAATGCTTCTGCAATCTGAGCTGCAGCTATTTTTTTGATACCATATTCAAGATATAACAATGGAGCTCCTTTTCCAAGGACAGTGCAGGTAGCATCCGGAACTGTTATCTTACATACGGCTTGACCGTGTGAGGAACTTCTTATGAGGTATGACTAACAGCTCACATCTATCTTATGAAACCTTAACCACGAAATTTTATTTTATTTTGATAGGCAACCTTAACCACCAATTGCTCCACCCTTTCGCTCCATACTTGCAGGTCCGGTTGCAAATAGTGGAAGTTTTATCTCCAAAGTGAAAGTGGATAATATTCTATACCAAGGGTGGTAGCCTAGTGGTCCATGGCTTACTCCCAAGTGGTTTCGGTGGTCAAGAGGTCCAAGGTTCGAGTCGTGCTAACGACGGCCTCTCGAACTTTTCCCTCCGGCGAACCCCGGCTTTGTTCTTTTAGTCCTTGGTGGGTCAATAGTTGCTATGGCTCTTTGGTCCCTTCCGGGTCTGCCGCGGGTGTGGAGTACCTATGGTCACGCCGACTACAAATTTCACGTGGGCAAGGGTTTCGCAGAATGTGGGGGACTGGGTTGCTGGTTGGGATTGGACTTGTTGAGTGTGGTGGTGGTCAAGACAGGGGAGCGGCAAAAGGGTGGTGCTGGTGGCTACAGATCACGCGAAAGAAGAGAAGAAAATGGGGATACAGAGAGGGGGGATGGCAACTCTGGTTGAACTAAGTTATGACAGCTATAGGAGGAGGCGCAGCCCGACCTTTTAGAGGCCTAACACAAAATACTCAAAAGTAGTTTGTTGGACATGTAAATAAAGCAAGGCAATTATGTGCAATAGAGTTCGTGTACGAAATTTCATTCAGCCTTTTGTGATCTTCTTGTTTTAAATCAAAACATCCATGATTATAACTCAAAATTTGAAATATACTGTTCCGTCATTCCAGATGAGTTCTTCTGTATTGAAAATCAATCTGCTATATAGTTTGGTTAGATAAAATGGAGACTTCTCCAATCGGCTCCCAAGGCGATGGTCTTAATGCTTGCGGCTTGGGCAGCCCCTGGATGGCTGTGGTCAGTTTCTTGTGTTACTGTGTGTGTGGGTTTACTGTAACTGTGGTGTGCGTCTCACTGGAACTGTGGCTGATGTACAGGGGCTATATTGGCTGGGTGGTGTGTCTGGGTGGTCGACTGGGTATATATGGGAGGTATGGCTGTGAGGAGTGGATTGTGAGGGTTTCTTCATGGTTCGGACTGGGGCGGGGCGGGTTATAGCTTTGGTTAGGGGATTGGAGGGTTTGTTGTGTCGTGCTTCCGTAACTTATAAGTGGGTAGGGAATTGGTTTTACAGGGCTGGGGGCTGTGGGGTGTGAGGGTGGTGGGTCTCTTGCCAACTCCAAATGCTTATTACACCAACACCCGCTTCGTTCATATTAATACATAACTCATTAACCATAGAAAAGGTGAAGGGCAGTTGATGAAACGAACCGCTTCAATGAGGAAGATGCTGGGAATGGCTACTGTTGCTTTCTTCTCTAACCCTAGAAAAGGTACATCGCTCCTTCTTCTTTCCCTCAAATTTAACCCATTGGTAGCTCATATAGCTTTGTTTCGCACTCAAATTTCAACAAACCCTTTTGCTCCTGATACCCTTGCACAAATGGGTCCAACTCAAATTCAGAAATTGTTGTCCGAAAAACACAAATTGGGCTTCGATAAGCTCGACCATGGTCTTAGTTTGTTCGGTCGAATGGTTCAACTTCGATCTCGTCTTTCTGTCATCAATTTTAATCAGCTGTTAGCTGCTGTTGCTAAAATGAAGCAATATTCGACAGTAGTCTCTTTATTTACACAAATCCGCGAGCTTGGAGTTCCAATCGATGAGTACACGCAGGCTATTCTGATCAATTGCTTTTGCCGCATGAATCGAGTTGATTATGGGTTTGCTATCTTAGCTATCTTCTTCAAATGTGGTTACAACGCGAATGTGGCTACCTTCAACACTCTAATAAATGGGTACATTTTGCAAGACAACACTGCTGAGGCCGTGAAATTGTTCCTTAGGTTGACGAAAGACGGAGACATTATACCTAATGAGGTTACCTATGCGACCATCATAAAAGGGCTTTGTAAACTCGGAAACACTACAATGGCTGTAGAGTTGGTGAGGAGTATGCAAAAATCGCACTGCAAGCCAGGTGTCGTGATTTATAGCACAATCATCGACAGCCTTTGTAAGGATGGAAATGTAGATGATGCCTTGGGCCTCTTGTTAGAGATGAGAGAGTTGGATGTTATGCCAGACGTGATTACCTATAACTCTTTGGTTGACGGGTTATGCAAATCTGGTCGACAAATGGATGCCACAAGAATGTTGAGCGATATGACAGAGCAAAATATATTTCCAAATGTAATAACGTATAGTACGTTGGTGGATGCATTTTGCAAAGAAGGAAAGACTGCAGAAGCAGAGGGTATACTCGCTATCATGATTCGAAGGGGTGAGGAACCCGATGTAGTCACTTACAATGCACTTATGGATGGATATTGTTTGCAAGGGCACATGGTCAAAGCAAAAGAAGTGTTCAATTCCATGGTGGATAAGGGCCTTGAGCCCGACATACGCAGCTATAATACTTTGGTCAATGGATACTGCAAGAGGAGGAATATAGATGAAGCCATTCGTCTCTTCCGAGAAATGGCTGGTAAAGGGTTAAAACCCGATACCGTCACTTACAACACTTTGTTACAGTGTCTGCTTACATTAGGAAAGTGCAATGCTGCAGATAGCCTTTTTCACGAGATGATGTGTAGAGGTCTGAAACCTAACATTGTAACTTACTCGGTTTTGTTAGATGGCTTCTTGAAGAACCACAAAATCGTCAAGGCAGTAGAGGTGTTCCGTTCAATGCAAGATCAGGGTATAATTCCTGATATTGTTGTTTACGGCATCCTCATAAATGGCATGTGTGAAGGAGGAAAAATTGAAGATGCTCGAAAACTTTTTAGTTCCATATCTGCCAAAGGTTTGAAACCCGATGTTAAGATTTACAACGCATTGATTGGTGGACTTTGTAAGGAGGCCTTGCTGGATGAAACCGAGGAGTTACTCTTTCAAATGGAGGGAGATGGGTGCCCACCAAATGACGTCACTTATAATATTGTGATTCGGGCATTCTTGGAGAGGGGAAACAAACACAAGGTTATGATACTTGTACAAGAAATGATCAATAGGAATTTCTCTCCAGATGCATCTACCATGGCCACGTTAATAGGTGATAGTGATTATCTCAAAATGATCCAGAATCTTGAGTCAAGAGATAGAAAAACCAAGTCCTAGATGGTAAGGAATTACTTGATTTTACCATAGTATGAATGCTGATGCTTGTGCCATGCTAGGAATGCTGAGGTTGTATGTTCTATTTCAAACTTTTTGGTATTTCTCTTTCTAAATTGTATTTTTTTTACCTCTGGGATATTCTAAACTGCTATCAACTGAGTACCAATTGCTTTTTGGGTTACTTGAAGCAAGTTTCTGTTTCTTCAAAGTTCAAACCATGTTAGGTGTTACAACTGGCAATGCTCAGGCTGTCCCTCGATCATCTTCGTGTGTAGTATGTTTATTTCACTTCTTCTTTCTTTCCATTTAGCATCCTAGTATTCATGCTAAGATTAATCCATCAGATCACTAGCAGCACCGTAGTCTTGTTTGATCGTGATCGGATGGAGATTCAGCTACATTTTTAGAGCTGGTAAATACAGGTACGTATTGATGTATATATAATTGTGCATAAACATGCAAGAATATGTCACATAACAACAGAAGCCAGAGCAGAGTATCACAAGTTTTTATGTGCTAACAGTTGAAATTGACTTTAGAAGTGGTAGTTCAAAAGGATCTAAGTTTGTTGGATATTGAGAGAAAATGATGCCCTTGACAAAGCTCAACGGAGAAAACGGTTTTATGTTAGCCAAACCCTATTAATTGGGACTTAAAGGTAGATTTGGTTTGTAAATTGACAGAATCTGACTTCAGCTAACTCAGATTGACACATAATCAATCCGGTATACAGTTCTTCATGTTCCTAAATCAATTTTATTTCGTTACTTATAAACTTGATGTGGTTTGTGTGAATTTGCAGGAGGAACAAAAATATAGTATTCTCACTTCCTATTGTGTGTATAGGGAGACTTTCATGTTGAATGTATATGATGGCGAGAAAGTCAAAAATCGCCACCCACAACGCGAAGCAGTCATCTATAATTATAGCATTCATTGCAACGACATATGAATCACAAAGACAAAGAAAAGGCAACACAAGAAGATCTACCATACCATGACTGTGAGAATGCCATCTTTATGTCAAGGTAAAGGTTGTCTTTTAGAGTATTGGTTCTGTTTGTTTCAGCCAAAAAATGTTTTGTATTTTCTGGTAATTGATCTGTTGAAAACAAAATTCAACAAACAATGTTTTGCTCGGTTGTCAGAAAATCAACCAGCAGGAAATTTTTTCCCCGCCTTTGATTTAAGGAATCTATGGTTTTTTATTTCACGTTACACATGATTTCATACATTGTTTTGGTAGAGGAAGGAAACAATTAAAGAGGCAGGGCTACTAGTGATATGACTGGTTGGGTGAGCAAAGCACACAGCCAGCCATCATAATACTACGACAAGGGAGGAGCACAAGTTAATGGTGCATCTGGAGGTCGCAGGGCTAAACCTGAGTCCGGTACTTCTGTAATCTCCTGGCAAGATCGGATTAGGGAGCTTGAGAAGCATGGGGTGAAGAAGGTGATAGTACTGTTGTTTTTATCAGTTCAAGAAATTAATTGCCTTCCACATCGTTGTAATTAAGCTAAAAGGGCTTTGCACATCAAACGAAGATACTTGCATAACTATAGGCAAGGAACAAAATTTTGGAAACAACCGCAATATTTTTGTTTCCCAGGAGATTAAATTGGAGTGCAAGAGTTACAAGCCTGACACTTTCATTTTTCCTTAAAATCTATTGATAATGATTTATTATGTTACTGTTTCTTGAAAGAAGCTACGGTAAAATGAAGCCAAAAAAGGCCTTTCATATTCTCCTTGTGTTGCAATTAGTCTGGGTGAGTTGGTATTGTCCACCATGTTATTCGAGTCTAATTATTGTATACTTTTTCTTTAAGGGCCTGTATAAACTTTCAAAATGAGTTGACAATAAATTATGTGTTCGACCTCGTGCTAATTCCATAACTGTAGTGTTTGAGATCCTATCTTTCAATCTCACAATGAACTCAATAGTTATCAAGTAGAATACAGTTTTTCTCCCTGTATTTTATTCTCAAAAGTACTTTTACCACCTTGACATTTAGAAATAGCCATTTTGACTAATCGTGATTTTGGCCATTTTAAGTTTAACTTTCCTACCTTCAAAAATTGGTTCATGCTCGGAGAACTTTATTTTCCCCATATTTAGACTGTTTTGATTAGAATAAAAGAAGTGGGAGGTGCAAAAATGACACAGGGGTGAGTTCTCCTAAACTTATTAGTAGGAGTAGAAAATAAGTTTGTTTTGTCCTTATTTGAATTTTTTTTTTTTTTGCATTTGTTAGTTTTGTGCCAAACTTTTCTGGAATTATTGATTCGTCAAGACGAGAGGAATCGGAAACGTAATTTTTTTTTTTACTTTTATCCAAATATTTTGATAAATAACTAGTACTTTTTAGCAAAAAAAGTCAATTTGATCGCCTTCTGCGGGGTGCAAGTAAGATTTGCATCGAAGAGAATGAAACACACGTAGTGGTCATTATAGTGGTTCCTTCTGATCCTATAAACCACCCCTCGCTTTGCTCACTCTTAGAGGTGCCGACTCTAACGCGAGGCTACGGAAAAAAAAGAAAGAGGAGAAGGCAACAGATATGCAGATCACTAAATCAACATCGGCAAACCGGGGCACTGAGGTAATGGAAAGGCCGAAGGACTAGCTGAACGAATGAGGTTCGGGGTTGGCTTGTTGAGTGGCCTAAAAGGCCTAAACTGTTTTAGTAGAATATACTCCCTCCGTCCTTTATTTACAGTCCCGTATTTCATTTTGGGCTGTCCCTTAATAAGTGTCTATTTTGTAAAGTTAGTGGATAAAAGTTGGTGAATTGTCTATTTTGTCCCTAAAAGTAGATTCCATTTTGAAAAGTTAGTGAGTAAAAGTGTAATGATGATGGGTAAGTAGAGAAAATTGAGGAAAAAGTTGATGTGAAAGGTATAATGACGATATCTTTTTAATAAGTTGGAGTTACGAAGCAAGACACTTAAAAAGGGACGGAGGGAGTAGTTTTTTGCCCTATATTTTATTATCGAAAGTACTTTACCACCTTGACATTTAGAAATAGCCATTTTGACTTATCATGATTTTGGCCATTTTAAGTTTCACTTCCCTACCTTCAAAAATTGGTTCATTCTCGGAGAATTTTATTTTCCCGATAAAAAATTCTCCGATATTTAGACTGTTTTGATTAGAATAAACGAAGTGGGAGGTGCAAAAATGACACTAACTTTATCGTACCAGCATCGAACCTCTCCCATCCACTTTTTTGCAGCATCGATGCCTTCCCGTCGTCACAATGTCCACAGCTGCCACCAAACTTCTCGACAAATTGAGGGGTGGATGAGCCCGAACAACCCCATTTCCCAAGTTTCAAATTTCCTTAAAATTAACCTAGTTTTTGCCTTGCAACCTTTAGATTACATTATTTGATGGGGTTCAAAAATTTGAGCACCACCCCCTTTGGATTGCATGCATCTCTATAAAAAACAAACATTGAATCGAGATTTTAACTTTTGACGTAGATATAGAAAAACAATACTACTCTCTCCGTCCCTTTTTAAGTGTCCTGATTTGTAACTCCAACTTATTAAAAAGATATCATCATTATACCTTTCACATCAACTTTTTCCTCCACTTTCCCTACTTACCTATCATCATTACACTTTTACTTACTAATTTTTCAAAATGAAATATACTTTTAGGGACAAAATAGACATTGCACCAACTTTTACCCTCCTAACTTTATAAAATGGACACTTATTAAGGGACAACCCAAAATGGAATATTGGACTCTAAATAAGGGACGGATGGAGTATATACTTTTATACAGTCTGGTTTCTATCAGGGCGCTTGTGGGCACACGCCCCAAAAATCCCGTCTTTAAGCGTAGAAATTCCGGGTGCGCCCTTATCTCGCGGAAAGCGCGGCGAAGTGCTTCGCAGATCAGAGAGTCGCCACTCGGGTTTTGCGGTTTATACCCAAGAAACCGTTCTTTTGAAAACGTTTGGACCACGTTTGTTTGATTTTGAAAAAGGCTTTTGTAGACTGGACCGTCGTCACCTTCGATCTTGAGGTTCGGGAGCCAGATTACGAGAGGGGAAGGGTTTTATGGCACCCCCCTCGCCCAGTCCGGGGACCGGTCTCTACTCAGGCGTTTTATAAAACATTTGCATTTCTCTCTTTATTTGATCATTCTTTTAACCAATTAGGGCGGGGGAACAGTTAATAGGGATTAAAACTGTAACACATTGCATTTATGTACAAAAGATGTAACAAAATGTTTATGGATGTTTGCACTTATGTATAATAGATTGAGAACAAGCTTTTGTGGACATTTTAAGCAGACTAGAACACACTAGCGATGGAATGTTGCATACAGGATCTAGCCTGCATGCACTGGCCAGGCCACTGCATGCAGTCATGACCTGCGTGCGCCACCCCAAGACTGGCGTGCGCCGGTAGACTCAAGCTCACAGCTTCTGTTCTCAACCCTCTGGGCTCTGGAAAGGACCAGTGCACACCCAGGACAAACCACGCAGTTTATAAAGGCTACCAAACTATTACAGACAGATAAACGGGCTTAAAAGCCACCAAATAGACAGAAAACCCCTTAAACAGTGAGGGGAGGATGATCAAAGGCCTGGATGTAAGATCCATGCAAGGGCCAAGCCACTGGAATATAGACCACTAGCGCACGCCACTGATGAAAGAGCGCACGCCAGTTCTCTCTAGGTTCCAGTGCTTTGGCTCTGCACATTCTGGGCTCTGGAATAGGACCAGAGGAACCCAGAAGGCCAAACTAAGCAACAAATACAGTTAGAAAAGAAAGCAGTTCTAAATACAGAAAGCTGTAAACTGATTTTAGCATGCAGCAGGGTGATCAAAGCTTGAATAATACAAGAAAAACAATGATCCATGATCCCCACACCAGTTCTGCACCTATCACCATGACTGGCGTACGGTACTTACAACTGGCGTGCGCCACTGATCATTGTGCACGGTTTTGAAACCTTGCTAGCATTAGGGCCAGGACTGGTATAGATTACCAGCCTTGACCCTGCCAGCCCCCCTCAGGGGTCAGAACAGAAAGCAGGAGCAAGAGGTATCATACCTTTGCTAGTGAGTTTTGAGAGAGAGCTTGAGCTTGAGTTTGAAGATGATGATGGAGGGTGGATGTAGAGATGGTTATGGACTGTGAAAAGTGTGTTCTTCACTTGCTCTTTCTATGAGGAAGAAAGGGAGCAAAGAACAATGAAGGAGAAGAAGACAAAAGATGGCTTGACTTTAAGAAGCTATCCCTTTCTTAATGGTGCTAACCCTTTGCAAATGAATGCAAAGGGGGTATTTATGGAGGAGAGAAGGACTGATCAGCCAGCCCTTAAGGGCTGTTTGGGTGTGGTGAGGCTTTGGAGGAAGCTCCCATGCATTAAATGCATGGGACTTGGCTTGATGGAAGAGAAAGGAACAGTTCTGGCCGGAGTAATGATCAGGGGGCTGCCAGCTGACGTCAGGCGGCTGCAGAGGCTCCCGCCCAGCTGGCTGAAAAGGTTGATTTGACTAGTGCTGACTGGCGTGCGCCACTTGTTGAGTGGCGTGCGCCAGAGAGTAGTAATGACTGACACGTGGCAGTGGTTCCTGCGCACGCTAGTCCACCACCAGCGTACTCCAGCAGGGTTTTGTTGAGGCCATTTGGTTCTGGCTTGAGGGTTCGACAAGGGTTTGAAATGGGTTTGGACGAGGTTCGGGACGCTCAAAGCTCAAACTCATCAAACAACTCGGTATGTTCTCGACCTTAATCATCATTGGGGAATCAAAGACCATAAGTAAACTAATCCGGACAGTCCAGAATAGGGTGTCTACAGTAGCCCCCCTTTGACGGCACTTAGAGCACCATTGCTTTGGCGTAAGTAACGTCAAAGGCTTTTTTAGACACCCATCTAGGCCGTCCAGAGCAGGAAATACGTGTCAATGAGAACATGAAATTTAAATAACCTGACATTGGCTTTTGATTACGCGGCCGGGGCGGTTGATTCAGCTGGGGAGTAATTTGCCGTGAATCGGCTCCATTGAGAAAGATACGGTCCTTCGGGTGGATCGTCGTTGACTTGAAGTTGGACGGATAGATCGTCGTTGATTTGACAAGGACAGAACAGGCTGTCATGGGGTGCGGACTCTCCTGTGGGATAATCCATTGAAAGTGACTCAGGGTCACCTGTTTGATTTGAAATTGAACGGATGGACCGTCATTGATTTTGATATTGGACGGATAGATCGTCGTTGAATTGATATTGGACGGTTAGATCGTCGTTGATTTTGAAATTGGACGGATAGATCGTCGTTGATTTGAATTTTGGACGGATAGATCGTCGTTGATTTGAATTTTGGACGGATAGATCGTCGTTGATTTGAAATTGGACGGATAGATCGTCGTTGATTTGAGATGGACAGAATAGGCCGTCACTTGTTGGGGGACTCTCCTGGGGGAGAATCCATTTTGAAAGCAACCCGGGGCTACCTGTTTGATTTGAGCTTGAGACGGATGGATCGTCGTTGACTTGAGTTTGGACGGATAGATCGCCGTTGATTTGAATTCGGACGGATAGATCGTCGTTGATTTGAATTTGGACGGATTCTGCTTGGGGAGTGACCATCCTAGGTGATAGAACCAACTTGATGACCGTGGGCTGCGATTGTGACCACGGAACGTGAATTGGGCCTCAGGCCCACAAACGACTGGCGTGCGCCACTAGTTTTGTACCGTGCGCCACTTATGCTGAAATATCCAGGCCCAGATCTGGCCCAGACCCGGCCCGGCACTGCTCTTCGTCGATTAAATCTCAGGACACGACTGAGAGACGCCATACCAGTTTCAAAAACTTCCCACAACTTTCGAACTCCTCTCAAATCCTTCCAAAACCTACTCCAATCCTTCCCATCTCCCTCAATCCCACGGATTCGAACACATCCATGGCGGAACCAGGCGACGACATGGGCGGTAATGGTGGCGGCGTTGGTGATCGGTTGAGGGCGGAATCGAATGAGGCCGGAAGGCCATTAGTCGACGATCAACCCACTGTGGGGGCTTCGTCGAGCGTTAGTGCAGTGGTTCCGAGCGAGGAGGGCGGTGGCGATGGCCATGCAGAGGAGGTCGGTGACGGCGACGAGCGGCGTACGCCGGAGGAGGAGGGGCGTACGCCTGTAGTCGTGGGACCAGTGGGTCCACGGGTGCAGCGGTTGGACTCGAGGAGTGGCATAGAGGGTTTTGTGGTGTCCGGCGGTGGTTCGGGTTCAGTCGGGGCCGGCGGCAGCAGTGGCGATGGTGGCAGGGGGTCGCCGCCGAGAGACCCGGCTAGCGGCAAGGCTCCGGCAATGGTAGAGGATGTGGGGGACGTGCCGAGGGTGGATCACGTCGAGCGGATCGAGTTTGAGGCGCCCGCGGGTTCGTCCAGTCACGAGCCGATCATGAGCCGTGACTTGGCGGAGTTTGTGGGTGATGCTGCGCTTGCCCGGTTGATGAGAGAGAGCCCTGCAGTGGTTGAGGCAGTCTTGGCGGCCAGAGAGGAGAGGCTGAGGGAGATAGCCCTGTCTGACGAGGCCGAGAGACTGAGGAGAGAGGCTGAGGCGGCGCAGAGAGACCAGGAGGAGTTGGTGCGGGAGACCGAGGAGGCTGAGAGAGAGCAGGAGGAGGGTCCTGGGGCGTACGAGGTGGCCGTGGACTTAGCGGAGACCAGACGGTCGGCCACTCGTCCCCCGTTCGCTGCTGAGACGTACGTCCCTCCAGAGCCGCACGTGTTCGTAGCGTCTGGTACTGAGAGCTACGCCCCTCTACAGAGGGACTACGACGAGGAGTTGGTGCTGAGGGACCGTGAGCGGCACTTGTCCAGGGGCTGGACCGAGGTATACTCTTTAAAACTCCCCTTTAGTCTTCATTTTGTACTTGTGATGCATGATGCTCGAACCTTTTGTATTCGATTGACTGTGTAGAGTTAGTGATATCTCGACTTGCAATAGATTAGATTGGCTGTAGAGAGCTTGACTGCGCAATTCGACCATAGAATGCCTGTAGATAAGTGATATCGACTTGTGGTACGCCGTGTACTGTACCTCGACTAATAGATTGCCCTGAAATCTGACTTGACTCTGTAGGATGCTCGAACGACTTGAATCGACCGATAGGGTGCCTTGAAAAAGATAATCGACTGAACAATCACGCTTTTGTTGCCTTGATAACTTGAATCGACCAATAGGATGCCCGGTGACTTGATAAATGATTGAATAAATGCCTGAAGCTTGAATCGACCATAAACATAACTTGAAACTCGCATCGACTGAATGAATGCTCGGAAACGATAATCGACTGAATGAATGTCTTGAAACTTTGAATGACTGCCCCAAAAAGATAATCGACTGAATAATCATGCTCTTGTTGACTTGATAACCTGAATTGCTGTACTGATGCTATTTCTGTTGCCTTGGTTGTTGTGATGTGCAGAGAGGAGTGGTTAGTCAGCGGGGGCACGGTGGTCCGGCACACTCGCTCGAGTTGTACTTGAGTTTACCTGCGGGGGCACGAGAGCTGGTGGACGCGGCAGGGTTTGGCGTGTTCATCCCCACGCTGACAGCGGTGCGGAGTGATCACGCGGTGTTGTCTGCCCTGGCGGAGAGGTGGTGGGACACGTCGAACTCCTTCCACTTCCCGATTGGGGAGATGACGGTGACTCCGACGGACTTTGCGGCCATCACGGGCCTGAGGGTAGGAGGGGACCCGATCCCGTTCGACTCGGGGATCCACAGAGACAGGGAGGCGTTGCAGTGGTTCTTAGGGATGGTGCCAGCGGGGAGCTCAGAGATGGTCTCATACGACCAGTTTGTGAGGCGCGTGGAGCAGAGGGTCCCGGAGCTGGAGTCGGCAGGAGGGGAGGTTTCTGAGTTAGAGTCGGCGCAGCTGGCCCGGGTTTACTTGCTGTACTTGTTCGGGGCTACTCTGTACCCGAACAAGAGGTCCACGGTGCACTTGTCCTACCTGCCGGCCCTTTTTGACTTGCGGTCGGCTTCTCGGTTCGACTGGGGAGGAGCGGCCTTGGGCACGTGCTACTGCTTCTTTGGTGAGTTCTCCAGAGGGAGCAGGGCAGCTGCTGGGTACTGGAGAGTGTGGGAGGTAAGGAATCAATACTGTCTTTCAATTCCATTCCATACTTGTATTTTATCTTGCATATACTGTATTTCTGATGTCTTGATCGTTTGATTGTTTGATAACCTTGCAGTTGTGGGCTTACGAGGTGCTGAGGATGTACCCTCCGGAGAACAGGAGTCCGGACCCGAGGGTGCTTCCTCGAGCGATGGTCTGGGGACCGCTTCGCGTCGGGAAGAAGAGGTCGACGAAGACGCTTGCAGACTTCCGGTTGTACATTGACCACTTGACAGCCTCTCAGGTAAGGCTAGCTTTCCCTTTCGATAGTTCGTGCCTTTGAAATACTTCAATGCTGTTGCTGATGTCCTTTGATTGCTTTGCAGGTGGAGTGGGACCCGTGGAGGCCCGCAGGGCCTGAGCCTGAGTACCTTGCCCGGAGCAGAGTGGTGACAGCGAGCCGGGTGCGGCTGGAGTCGGCTTTCGGGTGGCGGTGGTACTTGGGCGACCGGGTGACGCGACAGTCACTCGACTCGTCCGAGTCCCTTGTCCCTGGGCCACTTCCGCCTCGTGCTTCGCACACTGGGAGGTACACTTTGAGAGAGCTGAGGAGGTTCACTGTTCCTGCTGCTGCGGCTCCCTTTTTGAGACGAGAGCGAGACTACGCCGTCTACCAGAGGCGATACTTGGCTGGGGCGCTTGGGGTGCTGGAGCACAGGGCAGTGCGGGCGGAGGCCTTAGTTGCCGGCGAGGAGAGGTCGGGACGGCGGAGTAGGTCGGGCCGCTCCAGGGAGAGGAGTGAGTTCGCAGAGTCGACCGGGCTCACTCAGCTTTCCTGGACGTTGCCTGTACGTGACCCTCAGGGGGAGGCTGCAGAGGTTCACTTTGAGCCCGCTAGGACTGAGCCGGCAGAGGTCACGGGACCGGTATGATGTACTTTCAGCTTTTGTTTATTCTCTGTTTCCCACATCATGCTTGTCTCGTGTTTGAAATGCCTTTGACTTCCAATACATGTGACTCAGGTGCCGCTTGAGTGGGCGAGGGAGTCCATGCGCTTGATGCTTGCCATGGAGAAGAAGTTCCACCAGATAGCCAGTGGGACTCCCTTGCAGTTGCACTACCCACCGGCAGCTCCAGCGCCTGCTGCGCAGCCTCAGGTATAACCCAGAATTCCGAATTCGATACTTATCTGCTGTGCATGTTTGTTACAATGCATGTTAGAAGTACCTGCTCTTGATTCCTGTTTCAGCATTTACATATACGCTATGCACAATATTGATATTGAATTGAATTGACAATGCAGGGACACGCTAGGGCGGCTTCTAGGCGGCGGCCAGCGGAGCCAGCCCCTCAGAAGGGCAAAGGGAAGGGGAAGGCCCCTGCTGCAGCCCAGCGACCGGCGAGGACTCCACGGCGCGAGGCCAGAGGGGTGGTGATAGCCCCCGACAGAGGGTCACCACCGCCTCAGAGAGTGCTGCGGAAGAGGGCTGCTCAGAAGCAGCCAGCGGAGGGGCCCGCGAGGAAGAAGAGGAGAGAGGAGGACGAGGACGAGGATGAGGAGGAGGAGCCCGTGTCCCTCAGCAGCGGCTCTGACTCTGCTGACGATCCCAGGTTCAGGACCACTCAGAGAGACTTAGCCGCAGCTGAGGAGAGCGAGGACGACAGCGGCGACACTGACGAGCTCTCCGACCAGTGAGGGCTACTACTGAGCCTCAGCTACTTTACTGTCTTTTCTTTTGACACTTGATTTTGATTTTGGGGCCTGCGTGCCTGTTGATTCATGGGCGGTTGTGCCTAGTACATACTTTAGCTTGCTTTTGCTCGGGCCGTTGTGCCGCTTTGTACATTTCTGCTTTCATTCCTTTTATAGATGCATGCTTTGGATAGTATAATAATTGCTTTTTCAGTTTGTTCGACTTCCACATTGGTGGTATAGAAGTAAACAAATCAAATACTAATGACATGCATTGACAAATGCCCTGAATCGACCAACAAGCGCTAGGATATACGTAGAACTGATCTAGCTCGAATGAAAGGGAAGGAAAGCCCCAGGATACGTCGAGTATCTTTAAGACACGCGGAGGATACGGCAGTTTGGCATTGGTTGGCCGGAACGCCCAATCCTCCTCTGAAAGGGAAACTGACACTTTTGTGAGGCTGTAGAGATGTACAAAGACTCGTATGAGTGGAAAACTCGGGGAAAACGAATTGAAATGGACAATAAATCGCAAAACGCTCGAAAATGCCATAAAACGGACATAAGACGCCAAAGATGACTCGATATAGTCCCGGACTGAAACCGACACCCCCGTATAATCACATAAAGCCTATATGACGTACACGGCATGAGAAAACTTGGCACGAGATCTTCGGTATGGATTTTGAGTCTCCGTATCCTAAATTTAGGAGGATACGGGCCGCCGGAGGTCCGAATTCTTCGTTAAGCGCGACATTTCCGAACCGGTGCTTCCACACAGTCCCAAACACCCTTTATGACTTGTACAAATCGACCAATTCGCCAAACAAGCCCCAGAATTGAAAACGGTTGTTCGATGACAGTTGCTGCTGTTGCTGCTGTCTGGTGCAGGCTTCACTGGCGTGCGCCAGTAGTTGGACTGCGTACGCCAGTGGTATAGGGTATCCTGCGCACGCTTGTCAAGTTGTGGCGTGCGCCACAAAAGTACGACACAGTGCCATTCTCCTGACCAACTGTCCTTCCCCTGGCTGCCTTTTGTCTCTACCATCCCACGTTCAGAACAGTGGTTCTGGCTCCTCAGAGGGGCAGTGTACTCATTGTAAGGTAGGCTTGGATGCTAGTCCTTGGCAAATGCATCCTCGGACGAAAGAAAGATGCGTACTCAATTATAAAGACGCATGCCATGCACTTACAGAACCACAGCATTTCATTGTCTTCCCCCTATTCAGTATTTCCTCTGCAATTCTTTCCAATGGCGAATCCCATTCCCACCTTAATCCGGCCTTGGTTGACGGAAATGTTCGGCGTCGACTGGTTGAATTTCCAGTACCACGGCCTTTCCTCGTTCCGGTACTTACGGCATGTGCCAGTCCGCCCGGCTCTCTTGAGGGCCGCGCTCCGGTTCTGGGATCCCGACGTCCACGTCTTCCGCTTTGGTGATGACGAAATTTGTCCTACAGTCGAGGAGTTCCAGGCTTATCTCCGGACGTACTCTTCTCCGACGCTTGTCGTTCCGCCCTACCAAGTTAGCATGCCCAGGCTGCTGACTACGGCACTTGCCATCCCCGGAGGTCTGGCCCGTTCCATGTTAGAGGGTGGCCAGGTCCATATCTTGCAGCTGATCGAGCGATATAGTCCCGAGGGTGATCCGGAGGACATGGCTTGGCAGGCGCGGCGCCGCTTTGCTCTGGTAATCTGCCTTCTTGCCGGCTACCTGCTCATTCCTGCTGACGGGCGGGTCAGCCCTTTGCTAGTGAGTGTTGCTCTCCAAATGGGGGAGGGGGATCGGCAAAATGTGATCCCGCTGGTTCTAGCTGAGACACTCATTGGTTTGGACTTGGTGTATTCCGGGGTGTCACGCACCTTCAGCGGCAGTCCGCTGCTCCTTCAGGTAGACTCACTCAGCTCACCTTTTTCTGGTTTTTCGCACTTTCTCATTTTACCTCGACTCTCGGTTTTAGGCTATTTGCTGGGCTACTCACTTGTCTTTTCGCTCAGGCTTTATCTGGCTCCTTACTTGTCTTTTTGCTCATGCAGTTATGGCTATGTGACAAGCTGAACTTGTTGCATCCTCCGGAGGCTGGCTGGGAACTTTTTCCAAAGAGGATTCATCAACGGGAAATGAGGTACCCCGAGATGAATGAGATGGAGTGGTTTGCTTTCATGCAGGAGATACAGCCGGATGAAATTGCTTGGAGGTGTTCATGGCTAGGACTGGAGGGGATGACAGTTTATTCCGATGGTTTTGACAGGGTTGTGATTGCAGGGTTGACGCAGTTCACTTTCTACATCCCAGGCCGCGTCCTTCGTCAGCTGGGTATCCCTCAGGGGAATGTTCGCATCACTGCCGGGGACTTCCGAGTCCCGAATTTCAATGCTCAGACGCTTCATGGGTATAACAGGCGCTGGGCGGACAGGGCCTTGCAAGCGGAGTCTCCGGATTTTACTCCAAGACTGAGGAAAGTTTATCGACAGTGGCTAAGAGCAGATGTGGAAGCAAGGGAAAACATTGACTGACTCCGGACCACTTTGCTGTTTTTAGAATAAACTGTGAGCCGTTAGGCTTCTCAAGCATCTGTTCTGTTTTTATGCTTAGTTGTTTTTAAGGCTTTTATGCTCAGCTTGTGTATCAGAAGTAGTAATTTTATAAATAAAGTTGAAAGACGGAGGGTTTCCCCCTTCTGACTTCTTAATGAAATGTTGGCTCGTTCCTTGACTTCGTTCGGATCTTGACATGGCAACGGAATGTCGAACACTGGATTGCTTTGATTGAATGTGACCGGGTCTCATGGTGAGACTGCCTACGTATCCCTTTTCAAGGAATCAGGTCAGAACGTAGTTCAGGCCAAGGTTCACTCGTGTATTTTACCTCTCCTTTTACGCTCTAACTTTTGCCTAGCGCCGCCTTAACAGGTTTTCGGCCTAGCGAGCTTTCGACTTTTGCCTATTTATTTTTGCCTAGACCCCCTTCACAGGTTTTTCGGTCTAGCAGGCTGCTCTAACTTTTGCTTGGAACCGCCCACCCTTGTGGTTTTCGGTCCAACGAGCATCTCTCAGGGATAGAAGCGTTTGAGTTGATCCAGGTTGACCAAAGTGCTGAATTCGTTGCCGTCGAGATCGATGAGTTGAGCAGCACCCCCGGATAGGATGGTCTTGATAAGGAAAGGCCCGGATCGCTTTGGTCGAAACTTTCCGCGGGCGTCGAATACTGGAGCCCGTATCTCCTTTGTGACCATGTCTCCTTCGACCAAACCTCTGGATTTGACCTTCTTGTCAAATGCCCGTGCAATTCGACGCTGGTAACCTTGAACGTGATACAGGGCGCGGAGTCTCCTTTCATCAAACAACATCAGTTCAACGAATCTCCCGCTGAGCCATTCAGATTCTTCGAGACCACTTTCGACCATGATCCTCAGAGAGGGAACTTCTAGTTCGATAGGAAGTACTGCTTCCATTCCGTAAACTAGGGAGAAAGGAGTTGCACCGGTTGAGGTTCGAATTGACGTCCTGTACCCCCATAGCGCCAGAGGCAGCTGCTCGTGCCAATCCCTTGCAGACTCAATAGTCTTCTTGATGATCACTTCAATGTTCTTGTTTGCTGCCTCGACTGCTCCATTTGTTTGTGGACGGTATGTTGTTGACCGGTGGATATCGATGCCGAACTCTTCGAAGAGATCCAGGACCCTTCCCTTGAAATGACTCCCATTGTCGGAGACGAACGCCTGAGGAACTCCATAACGGTAGATGATGTTCTTTCGAATGAATTGAGCCACTTGAACCGTTGTCAGAGTTTTGTAAGATTCAGCCTCGACCCACTTAGTGAAGTAATCTATCGCCACTAGTATGAACCTGTGACCATTGGAAGCAGGAGGCGAGATCATCCCGATAACGTCAATTCCCCACACCGAGAAAGGCCATGGTGAGGTCATGCCATGTAGTTTAGAGGGTGGAACATGCTGCAGGTTGGCATGGATTTGACATTTGAAACAACGCCGCACGTAGTCGATGCATTGAGATTCCATTGTTGACCAGTAGTAGCCTTGCCTGAGGATCTTCCGTGCAAGCATGACTCCACTCATGTGGGGGCCGCAGACTCCTTCGTGAATCTCTTCCATTATCCTTGTTGCTTCGGCCCCGTTGACACACAGTTTGTGCATTCCACAGTGAGACCTTCGATACAGCTTCCCTCCGCAAATGATGTACTGAGCAGCCAGCCTTTGCAGAGCAACCCGATCCTTCCTTGAAGCTTCAGCAGGGAACTCTCCTCGTTCGACAAAGTTCCAGATATCATGGTACCAGGGTAGGCCATCATCGACATCATCAATGGCGTTGACGTATTCATAAGCGGGCAAGTCCCTCTGTTCGATCACAATTGGTCGCATCCGGACCCCTACTGGAAGTTCGATCATTGAAGCCAAAGTCGCCAAAGCATCGGCGAACTGATTCTTCAAGCGTGGAATATGGGTGAAGGTTACCTTATTGAAGCGAGGAATCAGTTCTTCCAAATCTTGGTGATAAGGCTTCAGCTTTTCCTCACGGACTTTCCAGTCTCCATTAGCTTGAGAGATCACCAGGTTCGAATCTCCGATTATCTCAAGCTTCTCGACTCCCAATGCAATAGCAGCTTCCATTCCGACGATGCAGGCTTCGTACTCAGCTTGATTGTTGGTGACGTCGAAGTTTAACTTGAAAGCGAGCGGGATATGAGCCCCAGCGGGCGTAATGAGCAATATCCCAACTCCGAAACCTCTTTGATTAGCAGCCCCATCAAAATAGAGCGTCCATACTTCTTCGACAATTGTTAACACATCCTCGTCCGGGAAATTGAAGTCCACGTCTTCAGGTCCGTCAATCGGGTGGTCGGCCAGGAATTCTGCCACAGCACGGCCCTTTACTGATTTCCTTGTGACGTGTTGGAGATCGAACTCAGCCAGCAGAAGCAACCAACGCGCTAGCTTATGGGTGAGCACCGGCTTCTCAAACAGATACTTGATAGGATCCATCCGAGAAATCAGCTTCACCGAATAGGCTAGCATGTAGTGTCTAAGCTTTTTGGAAGCCCAAACTAACGCCCAACATGTCTTCTCCAGGGGGGTGTAACGCTCCTCACATCCCACCATTTTCTTGCTCAGATAGTAAATGGCTTTCTCGACTCCGTTATCTCCTTCCTGCGCTAGTAAACATCCCATAGACGTTGGTGTGACGGATAAATATAGGATCAAAGGTCGACCCGGTGTAGGCGGCATTAAGACTGGCGGATTCCTCAGATACGTCTTGATAGATTCGAAAGCAGCTTGGCACTTCTCTGTCCATTCGAAACGAACATCCTTTTTGAGCAGACGGAACAGCGGTTCGCAAGTCAGTGTGAGCTTGGCTATGAATCGACTGATGAACTGAACTTTTCCCAGGAAGCTTCGTACCCCCTTTTCTGACCGCGGTGGTTCCATCTCGAGAATTGCTGTAATCTTAGAGGGATCGACCTCAATTCCCCTTGCGGTGATCAGGAACCCCAACATTTTGCCCGCTGTGACCCCAAATGTGCACTTCTGTGGATTAAGACGCACGTTGTATTTGCGGAGCCTTTCGAGAAACTGCCTGAGCGCTGGGATGAAGTCTTCCTTTTCCTTTGCCTTGACAATCATGTCGTCGACGTAGACCTCAACGGTTTTGTGGATCAGATCGTGCAGCAAGGTGGTCTGTGCCCGCTGGAAAGTGCAACCGGCGTTCTTCAACCCAAATGGCATCATCACATAGCAATAAGTACCCCACTCGGTGACGAAAGTTGTCTTCTCTTGATCCTCGGGTGCCACAAAGATCTGGTTGTATCCTGAGAATCCGTCGACAAAAGAGAGCAAGGCATGCCCCGCCGTGTTGTCCACGAGCACATCAATGTGAGGCAAGGGAAAACTATCTTTGGGGCTTGCTTTGTTCAAGTCCCTAAAGTCGACGCAGACTCGGATTCTCCCATCTTTCTTAGGAACTGGCACGATGTTGGCCACCCACTTCGGATATTCGGCAACCCTCAGGAATCCGGCGTCGATCTGCTTGGTGACTTCTTCTTTGATCTTTTCCACCCAATCTGGTCTCATTCGGCGGAGCTTCTGCTTGACTGGAACAGCCCCTGGAGCTAACGGAATTCGGTGCTGCACGATTTCAGGATCGATGCCGGGCATGTCGTTGTGAGACCATGCGAAAACCTCGAAGTATTCTTTGAGCAGATCAATCAGCGCAGTGCGATCCTCCGGGGATAGAGTTGAACCAATTTGCATCATTCGGGGGTTATCCTCGTCTTTCAAATTTATAGAAATTACTTCTTCTTTTAGAGGCTGAGCATGCCTTTCGTCTTCCTTTTCGATGAGGGAACGCAACTCAGCGGGAATGCTCCCGTCGAAGTCTGTTCCTTCATCGTCGGGGTCGACACAGTTTATATATAATTCAGCAAAGTAATCAGAAGCAGGGTCATTCATTTCATAAAACCCAGACGGGTTGCCAAGTACAGTTGACTCGAATTCAAAGTAGAAGCTATGACGTGGAGGGCCAAGAGGCACAAACTCCGACTCTGAGCTAGACCTAGACCGGACAGACTCCGTGTCAGACTCAGGCACATTGTCAATGCATGTCAAGCGTGGAGTGAAAAAGCAATTATTTAGGCTACCCTTAGCCTCTACAATGAGAGAGGTCGGATCCTCGATGACGTCCTGCGAGTCGGGCCCAAGCATCAGCACTTCGGCTTCTTCTTCTTCACCAACCAAACCTACTTGAGAGAACAGCATCTCCAAGCTTTCTTGATCAACAGCCATGACCCAGTCTGTCTCTTCCTTAGTCTGGACCAGCTGCTTCTTGAACTCTGCCTCTGCCAGCTTGTCCTTGGCTATTTCTTCTTCATCATCGGACCAGGTGTCCGCAGCAAAGATCTCAAATCCCGGAAGCCAAGTCCCAGTCTCTGGATCCCAAAACGGTTCTGGTTGACCCCCATACACAATGCTCCCACCTTCGCGGACAAAGTAGCTGTCGGGATCACCATAGAGGGTACGGGGTTTTCCCGTGCCTTTCCCCTTTTTAGCCTTTTCGGCCGAAGGTACGTACCCCAAACCGGCTCGGCTTTCGGTAGAGGGAAAGACAGGGAACTCAGCGACCCCCTGCTGGTTGATCCCGAGTCCGAAACCAGGCATGTAGCCCATTTTCCTCATGATATCGACTGCAGTGGAGCTGATGTAGAAGTCCCCGTCTACAGTGATGGTAAGAATGGAACCCGCAGTGTCGAACGAGAATCCCCCAAAGTCAGAGTCTTCTTCTCCATGTGTAATCCCTAGAACGGGCTCATCCTCTTTAAGCGGGCGGATCCCAGCGTCTCCGCAAATGGTGAGGGTCCCAGTCGGAAGCCCCAGCAAGACTTTCTGGTGGAGAGTCGAGGGCACTGCCATGATATCTGACCTGTGCAACCATGGCCTTCCTAGCAACAGATTGAAAGTGGCTGGGATATCAACCACATGGAATTCCACCTCCATTTCAAAACCCTCGGCGTCGAGCTTGAGCATAATGGTACCCTCGACCACTCGGCGAGTGCTATCGTAGGCTTTGACAGCCAGGTTGGACGGTGCGAGGTCTTTCTTGGCGAATCCCAATCGGTAGGCAACCCTCAGCGGGCAGACATTAATGGCGGAGCCATTGTCAATGAGTACAGTTGGCACCCAGAGCCCCTTGCACTTGACGGTAATGTGCAATGGGCGGTTGTGGTCAGTTCCTTCAACGGGCAGATCCCGCTCGGTGAACGTAACAGAGTGTTTGGCAAGCAATGGCAGGATGAGAGAGACCAATGCTTCGGGGGTGATGTCGGTTGGTACCTTGAGACGGGCGAGAGCCCCAGACAGTCCATCGCGATGCTCCTTTGATGACGCAATCAAACCCCAAACGGATACTGCTGCAGGGATCCTTTCAAGTTGCCTCTGAATCATGTCCCCTTCCGGGATTCCAGCAAGGATGTTCGGAGTGCCTCTTTGAGCCGCTGGATTAGTGGGTTGCCCAACGGGAGGATTGGATGAGCTCCCAGCCTGTAAGTTGGCGGGCTGAAAGACTCGGCCGCTCCTCGTGACATTGGCGACATCCCACCAAGAGGTTGCACTGTTGAAATCCCAGAAATCTGCGGGTATGTCCTCCATCTTACGTTTTCCCTTATCAGTTGCTGCCACGGTTGCAGATTGGTCCTGTTCTGAAGTCAGATCTTGTTCCCAGTTCTGCATTGCTAAGTCTTCCCAAAACGTCGGATCCTGTGCTGCGGCTTCTTCGAATGGTACTCCCGGGTTGGTCACAAATGGCGTATCCCAGAAACCTGCGTCAACCAAAGCGGAGTTGACGGTCCACACCTCATTTCCCATATTGACGTCTACCACCTTTTCCTCGTCCCAAAAGTCAGCGGGCAGCGGGTTCGAATTAAGGTCGACGATTTCGTCGACTTCCCACAGATTGTCGGGCACAGCGTCCAAAGTCATAATGCGGCAATCCTCGCGGGAGATAGGCAAAACAGGGCACGGGAGATTCTCATCAATCATGTAGAGGTCGGGGTCAAGCCCTTCCTCGGCCACCTGCTCTAGGGGTTCTTCTTGTTGGAAGTCTCCCTCAGGGTAGAGTGCTTCGTAGTTGGGCAGGACCGCCTCTAGATCATAGTTGGCCGGGAACTGCCATGCTGGCTCGGGATCCCAAAAATACGGTTCCTCTTCGATGATAGGTGCAGGTTCGGCCGGACAGAATAACGTGCGTAGTGACAGGCCATCGAGCGGGTCGGCTTGTACTGCAATCCACTCCTCTTCCAATTGACCGAGCCATGCTTGATAAGCTTGCAGAGGCATAGGGAAACCCAGATGGTACTGCTCATTCCAGTCGTGAGCCAGTGCCGTCCATTCTCTCATCCTTTCTTCCATTTCCCAGATGGGAGATATCATGTTGACGTCGAGTTCGGTTGGGAATGCCACGATGGGCCTTGGGTGATTGATTGAGGTTATATAGTCGGTAGGGTTAAATATGGTGGAGCTAAGGGATATCTGGCCGATTTGGTTATGGTGCTTCGGGAGGGAGTTGGAGATGACATTGGGTTTAGATGGTGGGTTAGGAAGGGTTCCATTATCCACCAAATCCTGTATCGCATGACGGAGACGATAACAAGAGTCGGTGTAATGGCCGGGCATTTGATGGTAGGCACAAAAAGCATTGGGGTTGTGGCTAGGTGGTGGATTTTGAGGGAGTGGAGTTGGGGTAAGAGGTCTGAGATGACCAGACTTGGCCAATTTTTCGAGGACAGCAGAGAGAGGTGCTTCGAAGTTGGCAAAGACACGGGGTTGGTTACGGTTCCGGGGTTTTTGTGGTGCCTGCACTTGGTTGACATCGGCTGTATGGTTAGAGCTGTGGGTTGTGGCAGTGTTGCTTGCAGTGGCAGCGTTGGCATAGTTGCTACCACCGAAGAGAGCAGTGCTGCTTCCGGTGTACACACGTGGCTTGGATTTCGATGTTGAGGAGGCAGAAGCAGCCTCAGTTCTTGGGATGACCCCATTCTGAAGAGCTTCTTCTATGGCGAGCCCAGAATCGAAGAAGGTTTCCCAGTTTGCTCCTTGTACTAGCACGAGGTTCTTCGCGAAGTCCGGCTGCAGGTTGCGGGAGATGATGCGGATCTGGTCCTTCTCGCTGGGACGATCCGTCATTTTGGCCGCTTTTGCTCTCCATCTTTGAATGAAGTCGGCAAAGGGCTCCTTCGCGCCCATCTTGGTTGATTCCAACTCTCGCGTGGTCATTTTCAGTTGGACGTTGTAGCTATACTGGGAGTTGAAGGCAGCCCCAATATCGGCCCAGTTCCTCCTCTTAGAAAGATCCAACGACAGAAACCATTGGAATGCAGGACCGGTGAGAGTTTGTGGAAAGAGTTGGGCCATTGTTTCTTCCTCAATCCCATGCAATTTCATGGCGCTGTGGTATGCCAACAAATGGGTCTTAGGATCTCCAGAACCATCAAACTTTACAAAATCGGGCATTTTAAACCTCTCGGGTAGCCTAGCATTAGGAAAAGGGCAAAGACGATCCATGTCCAAACCACCAGCACCTATCTTCTCGGCCTTGGAGACTGTTTCTTCGAGTTTGGCCATCTTGGCGATCAGCATGGCCATTTCCGGATTCAGAGCAGGGATTTCTCTTTGACGGTTCTCTTCGACCACAAGTTCACGTTCTTCACCACCTCCTCCAGCTGCAGCTGCCGGAGGGAGGCGTTCCTCGATTAAGGCACGGAGATTGGCAGTAGAGGCATCGGCCTGATCGGCCCTTTCCTGCATGATGGCCAAATTGCGTTGAATGTCGGCGAGGACCTGAGCAAGAGTTGGAGTTTCAGCCATCTTGAGAGGTTCGACCTTGGCTTGGAAGGGCTGTCGAGGCGTAGAGGATGGAGTGAAAGGTGAGGCCTCTCCCAACAGAAAACAATCCGGAGCTTCCGTCGTGGCAGACTCAGAAACAGACCCACCCAAATCTTCTCACAGACAGACCCGGCGGACGTTCTCAAGTAGGTTTGGCTCTTGATTCTGAATCTGTACGGTGCGATGGCTAGACAGTAAAGTAGAAGGGCTCAGTGACAGCCTGCAGCAATTTTATTTGAAAGAGAGAATGAAAAATGCTCAACGTCGTCGGTGTCCTCCTAGACTCTAGAACTAGCAGACAAAACCGTTTTATGACAGCCGGACGCTGCCCAAGTCCTCGGATTTCTTTTCGACGGTGTACCTTGAAGGAATCGACGAACACTAAGAGATGTCGAAACAGCCTAAGTTTTTGACTATCCCGCTCTCGAAGTTTCAATGTTTTGGAATGGAACAAACTTGGTGTCGATGACATGATACCGTAACCAAGGGGGCATAAGCAGCACTGTGCTGGAGCCTCGAATGGTGTAAGTGCTTAACACTTTTAACCTGGGCGGTATGGGTATCATGGCATGACTCCCGTTGTTCCTAGTTTTGCGTTTGAAACCTCGATTGGGTTTTAGACAAGGACTTAGAAAGTCTCGATTTCCCAAAGTCTTGTTGACCCAAGGAATTGGAAAGTTGATAACGTGCACCATCACGATGCACGACTCTTCATCGGTCCAGGCAGCGCCCTAACAGGCATAAACAGGTTTTGAAAGAGAGAAACCCTAAAAGCCGCCCTAGCATGCTCCTACGCAGGACGGTATGAATGTATGTACAGGCATGCGATATGAAAAGCAGTAACACATAGACAGTTTATGGGGGTTAGATGCAAGTAATCCTACCCTGTGGGTTCCTGTCTTAGTTTGGAAGGTTCTATTGCTTTGTACGCATGGCGAGGTTGGTTTTGGCTTAGAGGGGTTCCTCAGACTAGAGATGTTTTATACCTCCCATCGCAATGCGTGCAGCAGAGCAATGGTCGAACGGTAATACGTCTCATCATCGTCCAAGGTTGTTGGGCATTCGAGGACCCCGGGCTCCAGTAAACTGTGCCGGTTACCCAAAACGCCTCAACGGGGCTGATAGAACACCGATGCAAATGAACGTGTGTCGAAAGAATGATCGAGAGAGAGAAACGAAATGCTTTTCAAAAACGCCTTTTTAAGCTTGGCTCACTTCATTAATCGACACTTGGAGAAAACTACATAAGCGAACAATAGTAGAAGCCCCAGATTGGAATGGCCGGATGTAGAATCCTGTTATGATACCATTCCACTCTTCAGTAGCGCGGAGCGTACTGTTTTGCCAGACTTTTGAAAAATTGTTCATTCATGTATTAATTTCCAAATGTTTGATTAATGTAACGTCCCCAGCAGAGTCGCCACTGTGGGCACACGCCCCAAAAATCCCGTCTTTAAGCGTAGAAATTCCGGGTGCGCCCTTATCTCGCGGAAAGCGCGGCGAAGTGCTTCGCAGATCAGAGAGTCGCCACTCGGGTTTTGCGGTTTATACCCAAGAAACCGTTCTTTTGAAAACGTTTGGACCACGTTTGTTTGATTTTGAAAAAGGCTTTTGTAGACTGGACCGTCGTCACCTTCGATCTTGAGGTTCGGGAGCCAGATTACGAGAGGGGAAGGGTTTTATGGCACCCCCCTCGCCCAGTCCGGGGACCGGTCTCTACTCAGGCGTTTTATAAAACATTTGCATTTCTCTCTTTATTTGATCATTCTTTTAACCAATTAGGGCGGGGGAACAGTTAATAGGGATTAAAACTGTAACACATTGCATTTATGTACAAAAGATGTAACAAAATGTTTATGGATGTTTGCACTTATGTATAATAGATTGAGAACAAGCTTTTGTGGACATTTTAAGCAGACTAGAACACACTAGCGATGGAATGTTGCATACAGGATCTAGCCTGCATGCACTGGCCAGGCCACTGCATGCAGTCATGACCTGCGTGCGCCACCCCAAGACTGGCGTGCGCCGGTAGACTCAAGCTCACAGCTTCTGTTCTCAACCCTCTGGGCTCTGGAAAGGACCAGTGCACACCCAGGACAAACCACGCAGTTTATAAAGGCTACCAAACTATTACAGACAGATAAACGGGCTTAAAAGCCACCAAATAGACAGAAAACCCCTTAAACAGTGAGGGGAGGATGATCAAAGGCCTGGATGTAAGATCCATGCAAGGGCCAAGCCACTGGAATATAGACCACTAGCGCACGCCACTGATGAAAGAGCGCACGCCAGTTCTCTCTAGGTTCCAGTGCTTTGGCTCTGCACATTCTGGGCTCTGGAATAGGACCAGAGGAACCCAGAAGGCCAAACTAAGCAACAAATACAGTTAGAAAAGAAAGCAGTTCTAAATACAGAAAGCTGTAAACTGATTTTAGCATGCAGCAGGGTGATCAAAGCTTGAATAATACAAGAAAAACAATGATCCATGATCCCCACACCAGTTCTGCACCTATCACCATGACTGGCGTACGGTACTTACAACTGGCGTGCGCCACTGATCATTGTGCACGGTTTTGAAACCTTGCTAGCATTAGGGCCAGGACTGGTATAGATTACCAGCCTTGACCCTGCCAGCCCCCCTCAGGGGTCAGAACAGAAAGCAGGAGCAAGAGGTATCATACCTTTGCTAGTGAGTTTTGAGAGAGAGCTTGAGCTTGAGTTTGAAGATGATGATGGAGGGTGGATGTAGAGATGGTTATGGACTGTGAAAAGTGTGTTCTTCACTTGCTCTTTCTATGAGGAAGAAAGGGAGCAAAGAACAATGAAGGAGAAGAAGACAAAAGATGGCTTGACTTTAAGAAGCTATCCCTTTCTTAATGGTGCTAACCCTTTGCAAATGAATGCAAAGGGGGTATTTATGGAGGAGAGAAGGACTGATCAGCCAGCCCTTAAGGGCTGTTTGGGTGTGGTGAGGCTTTGGAGGAAGCTCCCATGCATTAAATGCATGGGACTTGGCTTGATGGAAGAGAAAGGAACAGTTCTGGCCGGAGTAATGATCAGGGGGGTGCCAGCTGACGTCAGGCGGCTGCAGAGGCTCCCGCCCAGCTGGCTGAAAAGGTTGATTTGACTAGTGCTGACTGGCGTGCGCCACTTGTTGAGTGGCGTGCGCCAGAGAGTAGTAATGACTGACACGTGGCAGTGGTTCCTGCGCACGCTAGTCCACCACCAGCGTACTCCAGCAGGGTTTTGTTGAGGCCATTTGGTTCTGGCTTGAGGGTTCGACAAGGGTTTGAAATGGGTTTGGACGAGGTTCGGGACGCTCAAAGCTCAAACTCATCAAACAACTCGGTATGTTCTCGACCTTAATCATCATTGGGGAATCAAAGACCATAAGTAAACTAATCCGGACAGTCCAGAATAGGGTGTCTACAGCGCTCTGACCGGAGCTTAGGTCCGAACCACCACTCATTGGATCGTGTATTTAATGTTTCAGATTTTAATGAAACTTTTCTGCGGGAAGTTAATTGTGACCGGTCATAAACCTTCTGCAGATCCGGACCATTGAAAACACAATCCAACGATTGAGATCAAAAGTTCGGACCTAACACTAAATCAGGGCGTCCTGACCTGACCCTTAGTGTACTTTTATAAATATATACCAGAAATTTCAGTCATGGAGAGGAGACAATTAATTGCCAATACATGGTCTTTCTAACATACAAGGACAAAAATACCCCTTCTCTATCTGACTGGCCCTACTGCGCCTGGGGTTCTGTGCAGCAACCCCTACCCAAGACTAGAAACGGCAGCGTTTTGGTTTAAAAAAAAAAATCTTTACCATCAATTTGCAATCCTATGGAGCAGAAACGTGATTATGAGAGCTCTAGAGACAAAATTTGATTATGTCTCTTTAGAATAATATGATCAGAATAATAAGATCTCCACATCCGTTTAAACGAATTAAAAATTGGAGCACTTAATTTTTTAACCATATTTTTTAATATATAAACGGTCTAAAAAAAATTAAGTGCTCAAATTTTCACTCCGTTTGAATCAGTGCAAAGATCTTGTTATTCTAATCATATTATGACCCTTTAGAATAACAAGATCTTTGCACTGATTCAAACGGAGTGAAAATTTGAGCACTTAATTTTTTGAGACCATTTATATATTAAAAAATATGGTTAAAAAATTAAGTGCTCCAATTTTTAATCCGTTTGAACGGGTGTGAAAATCTTATTATTCTGATCTTATTATTCTAAAGAGACATAATCAAATTTTATCTCTAGAGCTCTCATAATCATGTTTCCGCTCCATAGGATTGCAAATTGATGGTAATGATTTTTTTTTTAACCAAAACGTTGTCGTTTTAGTCGTATGGGTAGGGGCTACTGTGCCATGGAGGCAGCAGAGCCCCCGGGTACCAATTTATTTGGATTGAAGGAGCAACTTATTTTCATACACGAGCAATTTATTTTCATATAACAAGCAACTTATTTTCAAACAACGAGCAACTTATTTATGAGCAACTTATTTTCAAACAACGAGCAACTTATTTATGAGCAACTTATTTTCAAACAACGAGCAACTCAGGGGGTAACTTAGATTCATACACGGTACAACTTAGGTTCATACAGGGGACAATTTCGATTCATAAGCATCATAAACATCACCAGATCTTCGAGTGAAATAACATCATAAGTATCATTAACACTAATTTCCGATATACCCAAAAAAAAAAATTTCATTAACACCACCACAACCCCGCCTCCTCCACCAATCACCATCACCATCACCATCACCAGATCCTGCCATAGCCGCCACCCACCGCCTCCAAATCCCGATAGCACCCAAATCCACCCCGCCCTCCACCGAACAAGAATGAAAGGTACGGCTATGAAGAGCAAAATGCAAAAAAAAAAAAAAAATTCTTCGAAACTCAGCAGACAAACATTTAAGGAGTGTCCAGATCTTCGTGAAAATATGAACAATTCTTCCCCCAGATCCTGACATCCCGTCCAGATCTTTCAAGCTTGTAATTAGGTCCAAACCCAGATTCAACTTAGGTCCATAGAAGGGGCAACTTAGATTTATAGAAGAGGTAACTTAGGTCCAAACCCAGACTCAACTACATATCGACTCATGATCTCATACAAGGGGCAACTTAGATTCATAGAAGGGGCAACTTAGGTTCATAGAAGGGGCAATTTAGGTCCATAGAAGGAACAACTTAGATCTGAAGGGGCAACTTAGGTTCATAGAAGGGGCAATTTAGGTCCATAGAAGGAACAACTTAGATCTAAACCCAGATTCAACTTTGGTTCATAGAATGGGCAACTTAGATTTATAAAAGGGACAACTTAGGTCCAAACTCAAATTCAATTACATATCAACTCATGATCTCATACAAGGGACAACTTAGGTTTATAGAAGGGGCAACTTAGGTCCATAAAAGGGGCAACTTAGGTCTATAGAAGGGGCAACATACGTCCAAACCCAGATTTAACTACAAACTGACTCCATGTATGGAGATTTTCTTTTTCTCCGTTTCATGTATTGGGAATTTCGTTTTCCCCGTTTCATGTATGTGCAATTTCACAAAAACTTGAGGGCATAATAGTTATTTTAGGTGGCCCTTTCCATGTATTGACAATTTCTTTTCTCCTTTTCATATCCAGATGAATTTGAAAAAAAGTGGTCCATGAGTGAGGCATTATTTGCCCCTCTTACCACTATCTGGTAATTCCCCCTTTGCAATAGTATCGATTCTTCTTCTTCTTTTTTAAAGAGTTCTTAGGACTAAAACGCCTCTTACTAGATGTGTTTTTCATTACTACTGAGATTTGGATGATGGGGTTTGTGGGGTTTTATTTTCCCTTAGTTGTCATTGAGGGGTACCACCGGCGTGTGGGGCTAACTTATGGGTCTCACACGGATAATACGAACCGATAATTAATTTTAAATATTCTTTTGAATAGTCTTGTTAAAATTTACTATATCCGTCCCAAAATAAATGTTTCGGTCCGCAAAACGAGGACTTAAAATTAGTACGTTTTCTAGAAGAAAAAATTCCAAATTTTTTGATAACTAAAAATACTCATGGATATCTAATGAATTGTTGAAAAAAGTTTGAATTTTTCTTGAAAAAATAGTATTATTTTTAAGTTTTAACTCATTTCAAGTTTCTTTCGAAATGTAAAAAATTTCCAATTTCTTTTGCCAGGCGAATAGAAAAGTAAAAAACATGAGAGGGAAAGAAAAACCAAGTGAAAATTCCCCTTTTGGACGTCCCAACAAGGCATTAATGTATTTTTTTTGAATATGTAAGATTTTCTTATTCTGGCTACAGTAGGAACTCGAAGTAGGAAAAAATAAAATATAATTAAGAGAAAAATAATAGAAAAAGTTAAAGAGAAATTGTGAAATTCAATTCATTGTCATTCTCCGTCATTAAGGCTCTGTTTGGAACTTAGGAAAAAAAGAGGAAAAAAAAAGAATTTTCTCTCCTGAGGGTTTCAATTTATTGGTGCTAGCCTCGTTTCGCAAATGTGAAGAAGGGCAGTTGAAGAAACGAACCGCTTCAATGAGGAAGATGCTGGGAATGGCTACTGTTGCTTTCTTCTCTAAACCTAGAAAAGGTACCTCGCTCCTTCTTCTTTCCCTCAAATCTTACCCATTAGTAGCTCATATAGCTTTGTTTCACACTCAAATTTCAACAAACCCTTTTGCTCCTGATACCCTTGCACAAATGGGTCCAACTCAAATTCAGAAATTGTTGTCCGAAAAACACAAATTGGGTTTCGATAAGCTCGACCATGGTCTTAGTTTGTTCCGTCGAATGGTCCAACTTCGATCTCGTCTTTCTGTCATCAATTTTAATCAGCTGTTAACTGCTGTTGCAAAAATGAAGCAATATTCGACAGTAATCTCTTTATTTATACAAATCCGCAAGCTCGGAATTCCAATCGATGAGTATACGCAGGCTATTCTGATCAATTGCTTTTGCCGCATGAATCGAGTTGATTATGGGTTCGCTATCTTAGCTATCTTCTTCAAATGTGGTTACAACGCGAATGTGGACGCCTTCAACACTCTAATAAATGGGTACATTTTGCAAGAGAACACTGCTGAGGCCGTGAAATTGTTCCTTAGGTTGACGAAAGACGGAGACATTATACCTGATGAGGTTACATACGGGACCATCATAAACGGGCTTTGTAAACTCGGAAACACTACAATGGCTGTAGAGTTGGTGAGGAGTATGCAAAAATGGCACTGCAAGCCAGGTGTCGTGATTTATAGCACAATCATCGACAGCCTTTGTAAGGATGGAAATGTAGATGATGCCTTGGGCCTCTTGTTAGAGATGAGAGAGTTGGATGTTATGCCAAACGTGATTACCTATAACTCTTTGGTTGACGGGTTATGCAAATCTGGTCGACAAATGGATGCCACAAGAATATTGAGCGATATGACAGAGCAAAATATATTTCCAAATGTAATAACGTATAGTACGTTGGTGGATGCATTTTGCAAAGAAGGAAAGACTGCAGAAGCAGAGGGTATACTCGCTATCATGATTCGAAGGGGTGAGGAACCCGATGTAGTCACTTACAATGCACTTATGGATGGATATTGTTTGCAAGGGCACATGGTCAAAGCAAAAGAAGTGTTCAATTCCATGGTGGATAAGGGCCTTGAGCCCGACATACGCAGCTATAGTATTTTGGTCAATGGATACTGCAAGAGGAGGAATATAGATGAAGCCATTCGTCTCTTCCGAGAAATGGCTGGTAAAGGGTTAAAACCCGATACGTCACTTACACCACTTTGTTACAGTGTCTGTTTACATTAGGAAAGTGCAATGCTGCAGATAGACTTTTTCACGAGATGTTGTGTAGAGGTCCGAAACCTGACATTGTAACTTACTCAATTTTGTTAGAAGGCTTCTTTAAGAACCACGAAGTCGTCAAGACAGTAGAGGTGTTCCGTTCAATGCAAGATCAGGTATAATTCCTGATATTGTTGTTTACGGCATCCTCATAAATGGCATGTGTGAAGCTGGGAAAATTGAAGATGCTCGAAAACTTTTTAGTTCCATTTCTACTAAAGGTTTGAAACCCGATGTTAAGATTTACACCGCATTGATTGGTGGACTTTGTAAGGAGGCCTTGCTGGATGAAGCCGAGGAGTTATTCTTGCAAATGGAGGGAGATGGGTGTCCACCAGATGATGTTACTTATAATATTGTGGTTCGGGCATTTTTGAAGAGGGGAGACAAACACAAGGTTATGATACTTTTACAAGAAATGATCAATAGGAATTTCTCTCCAGATGCATCTACCATGGCCACATTATTCCATGATAGCGATTATCTCAACATGATCCAGAATCTTGTATCGATGGATAGAAAAAACAAGTCCTAGATGGTAAGGAATTACGTGATTTTATCACAGTATGAATGCTTATGTGTGTGCCATGCTAGGAATGCCCAGGTTCTATGTTCTATGTTCTATTTCAACGTTTTGGTATTTCTCTTTCTAAATTGTTTTTTTCCCTCTGGGATAATCTATATTGTTATCAAGTGATCAAAAGATTGTAGAAAGAGAAGCTTGGTAATCACTTTGACAGGTCATCTTTGAACTCATGAGTTTTATATTTATTTTTTATCGGCAACTCGTGAGTTATATTACCACAAGAAGCGCCATGGGAAAAAAATGTGGAGATATAAGCGTACTTAACTAATCTATTGTGTTAGATTGAAGTGTCTGCTAATGTGGAGATATAAGCGCCATGGGAAAAAAATGTGGAGATCTAAGCATAGGTAACTAATCTATTGTGTTTATCCCTATTTGTTCTATTACAAATTTCTCCAAGCTCCTTCGTTTTGTCCCTAAAGAGTTACCATGTGGGACCTTGTTTTGAAATTTTGAGGAACAAAGACAAGAAACGAAAGGCACCATGATCTTTCCTAAGCATGGGATTTATGTATTTTAGTGCATGCATTTTTCACGGACGACTCCTTAAAACTGCTGCTTTTTCGAAGCTATGCTGGATGTTCTGGTGCTGATGGTGTCTATGATTGTTGGGCATTCAGTTTTGTGCTATGTAAAACTCAAATACTCCTTTGTAAAGCCACGGAAGCTTATAAAACTTCTGAAGGTAGAGTTATTGAGGTCTTCTGCGCTGGCATATGAGTAAAATGTCATTCTGATGGTGCATCAATTCACTCCACTTCTGGCAATTCACGTCGAACATTTGACTATTCTTTGGGAACACTTAGTATCACAAACTGTTATCCACAAGTATGAGTTTGTTCTTTCCATCGTTTCTCTGGTTAGGAGCAGCTCGTACTGAACCTTATCGAGGTTATTTATAATCTGTTTGTTTCCTTTCAAAGGAAAAGAAGAGGGCTGGCTGTGGTCCAAACACCGAACCAAGTTGATAAACTATTCTTCGCGTATTAAAAGTGATGGATCCATGCTTATTTTTACGTTATAGATGACAGTATGGCACTATCATAGCATGGTTGTCCAAAAACTGGTCTACGTCACACCACAGTATTCAAATGCATCTTTAGTCGACATTTGCTTCTGCAACCCTTTTTTATTTAGTTAAATTTTCTTGGCAATGTGAGCTGCAGCAATCTATGTAGCACAGATGTGGACACGGAAACAGCACGGGACATAGGCACAGATACGGGACACGTCATTTCTCAAGAAATGGGGACTCTGCTGGGGACATGGATTTTTTTTTAAGTTATGCATCCTACAATGTAACCACTAAATATTTAGGTTGGGACTCCTATTGGATTCTTCGACCAATGGTTTATGCCTATACAAAGAGAAATGTTTTCTGTACATTTTTTACCCAATAATTTTGAAGTTATAAAAAACTTTTAAAAAGTAATCCACCATCACCGTCATAGCTTCATTTTGTTCCTTCTTTTCAAGGAATCTCCAATCGGCATTGCAAATAGAATCATTAGCAAAATGACCAGTCTCTTACAGTTGCTCCAGTAACGCTTTTGCTTCACCCATCAGCCTTCTTGATGAAGTACTGATTATCAACATTTCTTTTACTAGTCTGCAGTCCTTCGGAAAAAAAACTTACTGAAAACATCTTTGCCTCCTCTTGCTTCCCCTCTCTACAGATTTCAACAGTTTGGATTTTGTAGATTTCAGGATCTGTTATGCTTGTTCCATCTGCTGAAATAATAACAACGATTCAGCAACATGGAAGTCTTGTACAGACCATCCATCATCGTAAAGATGAACACTAGGGACTTGAAATTTTGAACCTTAACTATAATTCAATCGTTCAGTTAGTTACCCAAATCCGCTGAAATTCTAAATCAGCAAGGAATGGGTTGTACCGTCAGGTACTGAGGACACCACCCAATTCTTTTGTATTTGTTAAGCAATACAAACAAAGTGAGAACAGAGAAAGACAAGGCTCTCTATTTGCAGATTGCTCTAAATGATGACAAAAATCAATGAGCTGGGGAGGGATGGAAAGAACAACGCCATACATGGAAAATGTCATGTCATACTTTCGGATGTGGCAGTCCAGATCACTAAGCTGCAAGCAAATTACCAGTGCTATAACGAAGAGAATTGATGCACAATTGAGAGGGACATTTTAACTTATCCGCCGATCGATGGACAAGAAAAACATTAGTTTGAAGTAAGGAAACAAGGACTGATGGATGGTATCCTTATTTGTAGAGCTACCAAATGCCTGTGTACTTATAATATGCACCACGTGCAAACCATTTGCTCAAGCTATCACTTGAGAGAACAACATGCATATGATAGTGCAAATAGTGATGATGGAAGTTTGCATCACTGCCCAAAGTTAAAACACTTCCACACTAGACGTAAATTTTGTTCACTGCTGGGTCCATTTCAGAAACCAGTAAAGCAAGACCAAGTCAAAGCTATTTTTGTTGATTTTCCAAATTAACATCCCCACGTAGAGAAAGAGGGGAGCAGTTTTTGGAAACTGTCCAAGTACCCAACGTGGGTCAGTGAGAAGCCAATTGGGATCTCTTGCTCTGCCTATATAGAGATGGATGCAACGTTCAAGCAAACGGGGGGGGCGGGGGGGGGGGGGGGGGGGGGGGGGGGGGGGAGGGAGGTGGGAGGTGGGCGTCGGCAGGCGAGGGGAGGGGGGAATTGGAGGATGGAGTCATAGATAGAACAATGCCATACATGAAAAATTCCATGTCATACTTTAGGATGTGGCAGTCCTGATCACTAAGCTGCAGTCAAATTACCAGTGCTATATTTACGGGTATTTGATGCACAATTGGAAGGGACATCTTCTACTTATCGGCAATTCAGTGGACAAGAAAACTATAGCTTACAAACTTATTTCACGCAAAAAAACCAAGCACCAATGCATATTTCCAAATGATTTGCCTGAAAGAAAATATTAACACATGGCCATAACAGAATAACGCCAGTCAAAAAACAATTTACCCGTTTAATTGCCCACATGAAGCTTGAGATCTTCCATAAATAGCTCAAACCCCTGTCACAATTAACATTCTATTTCATGCTGATCGTGCAAAGCATGCAAATTAGAACAAACTGTCAAGATTCCAAAGGGTAGACACAATACTACAGCAATAACGGACAAGAAGAATCTTGCATCAGGGTTCATGAAACTAGAAAGTAAGGCATAGCAGAGCAAAGAAAGAGTACACACATCAGAGAAGTAGGCATTTTCTACCTAGAAAATCACATTGCAAATGGTATCATTTGGCAAACAGCCAGTCTCTTCAATTTTGCGAGCAATGTTTTTGTTACACCCACTAGCCTTCCTAGCAAAGTTCACCTATCGTACAGGATATGTCCTACATTAGCGCGTATATCTATTTTTGTCTAGTAATAGCAGCGTGCAAGTGTTTATACTCACATGTTCATACACATTTCACATTTCGTCGAGTTTCGTACTGTATGGCATGACATGAGGACAACTGGTAAGAGTTTTTCATTCATTTTTTTCCCCTTGGTTGAGTACCAAAAGCATCTAGTGGTTTACAGGATTTGTTAGACCATGGTAAACCTGTCCAAATTCATACACAGTCATGTCCTCTAGGTCTGCGGCTCGTTTCTTGCTTGTTTACTATGGAGACAAAGTACTTGAGGGTTCAGTTTTCTATCTTCAGTTTTATCATGTCAGGCAGCTTAGTTTTCTTTCTCCATATCTATCATTTTTAACGAGGATAATGTCACCACGGGTGTTCATGTTTTATTTCTGTTCAACGCTTTCTGGAACTGTTGGATATGTTGTCTGTGATCGTTGAGCATTCAGTTTAGTGCTATGAAAAACTCAAATATTCCTTTGCGAAGCCACAGAGGCTTATACCACTTCTGAAGGTAAACATATAGAGGTCTTCTGCCCTGGCATACTACTATATATACTAGTAAGATGTCATTCCAATAGTGCATCAATTCACTTCAACTCCTGGTAATTCACGTCAGTCTCTTGACTACTCATAGGGAACACATTGTGTCGCATACTTTTATTGACAAGTATGATTTTGTTCTTTCTGTCGTTTCTCATGTTAGGAGCAGCACATAATGGACCTTGTATAGGTTATTTCTGGGTTTGTTTCCTATCAAACAAAAAACAAGAGGGGTGGGTGTGGTCCTAACACCCAACCAAATTGATAAACTATCCTTCTCCTATCATGGATTCATGCTTATTTTTGCGAATTAGATAATACTACCATAGCATTGCTGTCCAAAAACTGGTCTACGTCATGCCGTTCTATTCAAATGCATCTGTAGTCGATAAATGCTTCTGCAAGCCTTTTTTTACTTCTGGTCAATGCTTTTGCAATCTGAGCTACAGCTATTTTTTTGTTACCATATTCAAGATATAACAATGGAGCTCCTTTTCCGGGGACGGTGCAGGTAGTATCCAGAACTGTTATCCAATATACGGCTTGACCCTGTGAGGAATTTCTTATGAGGTATGACTAACAGCTCACATTTATCATCTTAACCACCAATTGCTCCACCCTTTCGCTCCAAACTTGCAGTTCCGGTTGCAAAGGGAGGAAGTTTTATCTCCAAAGTGAAAGTGGATAATATTCTATACCAAGGGTGGTAGCCTAGTCGTCCATGGCTTACTCCCAAGTGGTTTGGGTGGTCAAGATGTCCAAGGTTCGAGTCGTGCTAATGAAGGCCTCTCAAACTTTTCCCTCCGACGAAGCTTGGCTATGTTCTATTAGTCAGGCAATAGTTACTATGGCTCTTTGGTTCCTTCTAAGCTTGCCGCGGATCTAGAGTCCCTATGGTCACGCCAACTTCAAATTTCACGCGGGAAAGGGTTTTGCATAATGTGGGGGGCTGGGTTGCTGGTTGAATGTTGTGGTGGTCAAGACAAGGGAGGGGCAAAAGGGTGGTGTTGGTGGCTACTGTTTTGCATGCGAAAGAAGAAAAGAAAAAGGGGATACAGAGACGGGGTTGGCAGCTCTGGTTGAACCAGGTTATGACAACTATAGGAGGAGGCGCGGCCCAACCTTTTAGAGGCGTAAGGCAAAATACTCAATAGTAGTTTGTTCGACATGTAAAAATTGAGTAAGCCAATTATGTGAATAGAGTTAATGTACGAAATTTCATTCGGCCTTTTTGTGATCTTCTTGTTTTAAATCAAAACATCCATGATTATAACTCAAAACTTGGCATGTATTGTTTCGTCATTCCAGATGAGTTCTTTTGTATTGAAAATCAATCTGTTACATAGTTTGGTTAGAAAAATGGAGCCTTCTCCAATCGCCGCCCAAAGCGATAGTCTTAATGCTTGCGGTTTGGACCGCCCCTTGACGGCTGTGGTCAGTTTATTGTGTGAGAGGTGGTTGTGAGTGTGTCAATTGGGAAAAATTGGGAAAATTTTCAACACTCTTGTCCAACTCTCTGGTTTCATGTTCAGAGATTTCTTCTTCCCTCTTGTTTGGCTCTAACATTCCATCGAACCAATGTGTTCAATTTAAAAAGAAAAAAATCATGTGTTCATTTTTTATGTTTTTTATTCTTTTAGCTTTGATCAAACTCTTCCATTTTTCTTGGATTTCTAGTGAGAGAAATCAAATAAAAGTAAAAACGAAGGGAGTGTCAATTTTTTTTTGTCTACAAACGAAAGACTGCATAAACATTTTTTATTTGCGTGGTTCAATTTTTGTCAAGTTTCTTTCGAAATGTAAAAATTTTCCAATTTCTCCTACCTGGCGAATGGAAAAGTAAAAAACATGAGAGGAAAGGAAAAAAACCAACCTTTTGGACATCCCAACATGGCATTAATGTATTTTTTTTAATACGTTTTTGTAAAGAATTTTTTTTATTCTGGCTACGTTAGGAACTTGAAGTAGGAAAAAATCAAATATAATTAAGAGAAAAATTATAGGAAAGTCAAAGAGAAATTGAGGAAAAATTGAACCTCTCTTTGAAATTTACCTTATTTTCCGTCATTACCATTTTTTGCCCAGAATTTCCAAACAGATAAGATAAATTGATCGAGTAAAATCAGTTTCGCAAAAGAAAAGAAAATTTTCAACGAAGACAGAGAAAAAACCCTTGAAAGAAGGCTTCATTCTTTGCCTGGCAAAGTGGATTTGCCGTCAACACATAATATTTGAAAAGAAAATCGGCAAAGAAAAGACTCTTAAAATGTACATGAACGGTTCAGATTTACTGCACAGTGAATCTGAGTCGTTCATGTACACTTTAAGGGTCTTTTGTTTGTCCATTTTCTTTGCACTTAGCATAATATGATTGGGTAAAATTCACTGACCCTCCCTGAGATTTTTATTAATGACAGATAACCTTTTCACGTTTGAGGAGTGAGTACAATCCCTTATGGTTTCATTGTTTATTTCACCAATACTCAACCACGAACTGTTCAATCAAACACGTGATAAAATTATCCCCAAAAATCACTTATATTGACAAATTCACCAATTTTTATAATTATATAAATAATAAAACCTCCTCAATTCTCAATCTTAAGGCCAAAAAACAATAATTTGTCTTTTATGACAAAGAAAGGATTCTCACAACGAGTAAAAATAGGTGGCTATTAGTAAATTTTACCTTTTTTTTTAATCAAAACTACTACTCCTATAAGTAAAAAAGTCATTTTGATTCAAATGTAAATCGACTGTTTTTCATTAAGTTTTAACGGCCTTCGGAGCAGTTTTGGGAACACTTAAAAAAACATTTAAAACAACACCCCAAATCTCAATCTCATAGTTCCCGATCAATTTTTGATGATTCGAGCAGCTCAATGTGTTCAGAACGTGATTTTAAGGGTACTCGAGAGAAATTGGCATAAAAAAATGACAGGGAAGGGCTTAATTTGAGCAGTTTTTATTGAACCGTTCAATAAAAAATTGTTCGGATGAAGCCCTTCCTGGTCATTTTTTTTCCTGATTTCTAGCGGGTACCCTTAAAATCACGTTCTGATTACATTGAGCGGCTCGGATCATCGAAATTCAATCAGAAACTTTGGGATGTTTTTTCAGATGTTTTTAGGTGTCCCCGAACCGCCCCGTTTAACCTTTTATTAACATCATCAGGTGGCCGAATTATTTTCCATAGATATAACTTACTTTTGGCTCATTTCATCACCTATTTGGACAAACATCTTTCAGTTTTGGGATATCGGTAGAATGCACATAAAAACCACAAACGAATTCGTTGTCATTAAAGAAAGCCTGAGGGTTTGAATGAAATTTTCCAAATATGAAACGACGAACTCCAAATGCTTATTGCACCAACACCCACTTGGTGCTAGCCCTAGAAAAAGGTGAAGGACAGTTGATGAAACGAACCGCTTCAATGAGGAAGATGCTGGGAATGGCTACTGTTGCTTTCTTCTCTAACCCTAGAAAAGGTACCTCGCTCCTTCTTCTTTCCCTCAAATTTAACCCATTGGTAGCTCATATAGCTTTGTTTCGCACTCAAATTTCAACAAACCCTTTTGCTCCTGATACCCTTGCACAAATGGGTCCAACTCAAATTCAGAAATTGTTGTCCGAAAAACACAAATTGGGCTTCGATAAGCTCGACCATGGTCTTAGTTTGTTCGGTCGAATGGTTCAACTTCGATCTCGTCTTTCTGTCATCAATTTTAATCAGCTGTTAGCTGCTGTTGCTAAAATGAAGCAATATTCGACAGTAGTCTCTTTATTTACACAAATCCGCGAGCTTGGAGTTCCAATCGATGAGTACACGCAGACTATTCTGATCAATTGCTTTTGCCGCATGAATCGAGTTGATTATGGGTTTGCTATCTTAGCCGTCTTCTTCAAATCTGGTTACAACGCGAATGTGGACGCCTTCAACACTCTAATAAATGGGTACATTTCGCAAGAGAACACTGCTGAGGCCGTGAAATTGTTCCTTAGGTTGACGAAAGACGGAGACATTATACCTGATGAGGTTACCTATGCGACCATCATAAAAGGGCTTTGTAAACTCGGAAACACTACAATGGCTGTAGAGTTGGTGAGGAGTATGCAAAAATCGCACTGCAAGCCAGGTGTCGTGATTTATAGCACAATCATCGACAGCCTTTGTAAGGATGGAAATGTAGATGATGCCTTGGGCCTCTTGTTAGAGATGAGAGAGTTGGATGTTATGCCAAACGTGATTACCTATAACTCTTTGGTTGACGGGTTATGCAAATCTGGTCGACAAATGGATGCCACAAGAATGTTGAGCGATATGACAGAGCAAAATATATTTCCAGATGTAATAACGTATAGTACGTTGGTGGATGCATTTTGCAAAGAAGGAAAGACTACAGAAGCAGAGGGTATACTCGCTATCATGATTCGAAGCGGTGAGGAACCTAATGTAGTCACTTACAATGCACTTATGGACGGATATTGTTTGCAAGGGCACATGGACAAAGCAAAACTAGTGTTCAACTCGCTGGTGGATAAGGGCCTTGAGCCCAACATACGCAGCTATAATATTTTGGTCAATGGATATTGTAAGAGGAGGAATATAGACGAAGCCATGCTTCTCTTCCGAGAAATGGCTGGTAAAGGGTTAAAACCCGATACCGTCACTTACAACACTTTGTTACAGTGTCTGTTTACATTAGGAAAGTGCAATGTTGCAGATAGCCTTTTTCACGAGATGATGTGTAGAGGTCTGAAACCTAACATTGTAACTTACTCAGTTTTGTTAGACGGCTTCTTTAAGAACCACGAAGTCGTCAAGGCAGTAGAGGTGTTTCGTTCAATGCAAGATCGCGGTATAACTCCTAATACTGTTGTTTACGGCATCCTCATAAATGGCATGTGCGAAGCTGGGAAAATTGAAGATGCTCGAAAACTTTTTAGTTCCATTTATGCTAAAGGTTTGAAACCCAATGTTAAGACTTACACCGCATTGATTGGTGGACTTTGTAAGGAGGCCTTGCTGGATGAAGCCGAGGAGTTACTCTTGCAAATGGAGGGAGATGGGTGCCCACCAAATGATGTTACTTATAATATTGTGGTTCGGGCATTTTTTAAGAGGGGAGACAAACACAAGGTTATGATACTTTTACAAGAAATGATCAATAGGAAATTCTCTCCAGATGCATCTACCATGGCCACATTATTCCATGATAGCGATTATCTCAACATGATCAAGAATCTTGTATCGATGGATAGAAAAAACAAGTCCTAGATGGTAAGGAATTACGTGATTTTATCACAGTATGAATGCTTATGTGTGTGCCATGCTAGGAATGCCCAGGTTCTATGTTCTATGTTCTATTTCAACGTTTTGGTATTTCTCTTTCTAAATTGTTTTTTTCCCTCTGGGATAATCTATATTGTTATCAAGTCATCAAAAGATTGTAGAAAGAGAAGCTTGGTAATCACTTTGACAGGTCATCTTTGAACTCATGAGTTTTATATTTATTTTTTATCGGCAACTCGTGAGTTATATTACCACAAGAAGCGCCATGGGAAAAAAATGTGGAGATATAAGCGTACTTAACTAATCTATTGTGTTTAGATTGAAGTGTCTGCTAATGTGGAGATATAAGCGCCATGGGAAAAAAATGTGGAGATCTAAGCATAGGTAACTAATCTATTGTTTTTATCCCTATTTGTTCTATTACAAATTTCTCCAAGCTCCTTCGTTTTGTCCCTAAAGAGTTACCATGTGGGACCTTGTTTTGAAATTTTGAGGAACAAAGACAAGAAACGAAAGGCACCATGATCTTTCCTAAGCATGGGATTTATGTATTTTAGTGCATGCATTTTTCACGGACGACTCCTTAAAACTGCTGCTTTTTCGAAGCTATGCTGGATGTTCTGGTGCTGATGGTGTCTATGATTGTTGGGCATTCAGTTTTGTGCTATGTAAAACTCAAATACTCCTTTGTAAAGCCACGGAAGCTTATAAAACTTCTGAAGGTAGAGTTATTGAGGTCTTCTGCACTGGCATATGAGTAAAATGTCATTCTGATGGTGCATCAATTCACTCCACTTCTGGCAATTCACGTCGAACATTTGACTATTCTTTGGAAACACTTAGCATCACAAACTGTTATCCACAAGTATGAGTTTGTTCTTTCAATCGTTTCTCTGGTTAGGAGCAGCTCGTACTGAACCTTATCGAGGTTATTTATAATCTGTTTGTTTCCTTTCAAAGGAAAAGAAGAGGGCTGGCTGTGGTCCAAACACCGAACCAAGTTGATAAACTATTCTTCGCGTATTAAAAGTGATGGATCCATGCTTATTTTTACGTTATAGATGACAGTACGACACTATCATAGCATGGTTGTCCAAAAACTGGTCTACGTCACACCACAGTATTCAAATGCATCTTTAGTCGACATTTGCTTCTGCAACCCTTTTTTATTTAGTTAAATTTTCTTGGCAATGTGAGCTGCAGCAATCTATGTAGCACAAATGTGGACACGGAAACAGCACGGGACATAGGCACAGATACGGGACACGTCATTTCTCAAGAAATGGGGACTCTGCTGGGGACATGGATTTTTTTTTTTAAGTTATGCATCCTACAATGTAACCACTAAATATTTAGGTTGGGACTCCTATTGGATGCATCATCAACCAATGGTTTATGCCTATACAAAGAGACATGTTTTCTGTACATTTTTTACCCAATAATTTTGAAGTTATAAAAAACTTTTAGAAAGTATAAAATGAAAAAAGTGATAATAAAAATGGACACTCCACGTGGCATGTCATATACGTGTTCTCGCGTGTCCCCTGCGTGTCTTGTGTCCCTCGAATGTCTGGTACAGGTATGGCGACCTCTAATAGACTAGTAGTGTTGGTGCTTCATACAAGTTCTAGCAATGGAACTCCTTTTGCAAGACGGTGCAGGTATTCACTCTATCCAGCACTGTTATCTACGACACCTGGTGCTTTCTGCAAGTTCTAGCAATGGAACTCCTTTTTCCGAGACGGTGCAGGTATTCACTCTATCCAGAACTTTCATCTACGATACACCTCGACTGTGTGAGGGACTTGTTAAATGATAGTTCAAAAAGCTAAAGAGAGCATCACTGGGAATTAAAAATATAGTTCATCCTTCTTCACACTTCCCCCGCTACCTAAGCCGAATCCCTAACCACCCTTGTTGAGGAAAGGGGTTCCCTAACGCCTCACCCTTGCCCTAGTGACTTGTAGTCCAAGTTGTAAATGGATTATGTGTCTGGTGCAAAATTAAATGGATTATTTGACGGAATAATTAATCAAGTGAGTTAAAAAATCTGCTCGTTCGACAATTCGAGGGAAAAATTGTTATCTTCAAGTAACATAAACCAAGCAGCAATCCAAGTCATCTTATTTACGAACACGTACACACTCCACCCTGCCTGATTAGTTCCTCCCTCTTTCTATCTTTCTCCTAACCTCTATATGTCTCCCTCCCCCTTTCCTTCTTACCACCATCGAACCTCTCTCATCCACTTTTTTGCAGCATCACTCCCTTCCCGTCGCCACCCACATGTCCAACATCACCCACCACCAAACCTCTCTCTAACAACCGCACAACCAAACAGATTGTAGCACGGACTGTTATCGACAAGTATGATTTTGTTCTTTCCGTCGTTTCTCTTTTTAGGAGCAGCTCTTAATGGACCTTGTCTGGGTTATTTCTCTGTTTGTTTCCTATCAAACTAAAAAACTAGTGGTGTGTGTGTGGTCCTAACACCTAACCAAATTGATAAGCTATCCTTCTCCTATCTTGGATTCATGCTTATTTTTGTGAATTAGATAATAAAACCACAGCATGGCTGTCCAAAAACTGGTCTACGTCATTCCGTTTTATTCAAATGCCATCTGTAGTTGACATATGCTTCTGCAAGCCTTTCGAACTTCTGGTCAATGCTTCTGCAATCTGAGCTGCAGCTATTTTTTTGATACCATATTCAAGATATAACAATGGAGCTCCTTTTCCAAGGACAGTGCAGGTAGCATCCGGAACTGTTATCTTACATACGGCTTGACCGTGTGAGGAACTTCTTATGAGGTATGACTAACAGCTCACATCTATCTTATGAAACCTTAACCACGAAATTTTATTTTATTTTGATAGGCAACCTTAACCACCAATTGCTCCACCCTTTCGCTCCATACTTGCAGGTCCGGTTGCAAATAGTGGAAGTTTTATCTCCAAAGTGAAAGTGGATAATATTCTATACCAAGGGTGGTAGCCTAGTGGTCCATGGCTTACTCCCATCCCAAGTGGTTTCGGTGGTCAAGAGGTCCAAGGTTCGAGTCGTGCTAACGACGGCCTCTCGAACTTTTCCCTCCGGCGAACCCCGGCTATGTTCTTTTAGTCCTTGGTGGGTCAATAGTTGCTATGGCTCTTTGGTCCCTTCCGGGTCTGCCGCGGGTGTGGAGTACCTATGGTCACGCCGACTACAAATTTCACGTGGTCACGTGGGCATGGGTTTCGCAGAATGTGGGGGACTGGGTTGCTGGTTGGGATTGGACTTGTTGAGTGTGGTGGTGGTCAAGACAGGGGAGCGGCAAAAGGGTGGTGCTGGTGGCTACAGATCACGCGAAAGAAGAGAAGAAAATGGGGATACAGAGAGGGGGGATGGCAACTCTGGTTGAACTAAGTTATGGCAGCTATAGGAGGAGGCGCAGCCCGACCTTTTAGAGGCCTAACACAAATACTCAAAAGTAGTTTGTTGGACATGTAAATAAAGCAAGGCAATTATGTGCAATAGAGTTTGTGTACGAAATTTCATTCAGCCTTTTGTGATCTTCTTGTTTTAAATCAAAACATCCATGATTATAACTCAAAATTTGAAATATACTGTTCCGTCATTCCAGATGAGTTCTTCTGTATTGAAAATCAATTTGCTATATAGTTTGGTTAGATAAAATGGAGACTTCTCCAATCGGCTCCCAAGGCGATGGTCTTAATGCTTGCGGCTTGGGCGGCCCCTGGATGGCTGTGGTCAGTTTCTTGTGTTACTGTGTGTGTGGGTTTACTGTAACTGTGGTGTGCGTCTCACTGGAACTGTGGCTGATGTACAGGGGCTATATTGGCTGGGTGGTGTGTCTGGGTGGTCGACTGGGTATATATGGGAGGTATGGCTGTGAGGAGTGGATTGTGAGGGTTTCTTCATGGTTCGGACTGGTTATAGCTTTGGTTAGGGGATTGGAGGGTTTGTTGTGTCGTGCTTCCGTAACTTATAAGTGGGTAGGGAATTGGTTTTACAGGGCTGGGGGCTGTGGGGTGTGATGGTGGTGGGTCTCTTGCCAACTCCTATCCCGGGGGGCTAAGAGCCATGATGGTAAACACGGTTTACTGCCAATTTTTTCTTCTCAACTCCAAACCTTTTTGAAGGGCTAAGATGAAGATGCTAATTGCTGAAGGGCTAAGAGTTTTTATGGTGGGAGTCATGAATTCTAGCAAACCTTGATCTCTCTTGCCGTGATCTCGTTTGGAGACTGTGGATTATGGATATCTGTGGATGTGGAGTAGAGGTTTTGAAGGTTACTCGAAGGATGCTGCGATACAAGAATCAAATTGCCATATAGGAGTACTTTTTATGCTGGACCTGGGCTCCATTGGAAATCTATTTATTGCATTTGGTGGCTGAACTTCAGAACATATATTCTATTTTTGGACGCCTTCCCCATCATCTGTGACATGGAACTGGCTTTGGTTCCATGGTGCTGGGGTTTCTGTTTTGTTTCTTTGTTTTGGTTGATTAAATATCAACCTTTTTGGACTCCTTGGCACATGATTGGCGCCGGGATAAGTGCCGGCCTTGTTGGGATGTATCCTTGGCGTTGTGATGCCGTTTTTTTGCTTGCTATATCCTTGTACTTCCTGTCTCCTCTTAATAATAGTTTCTTCTTCGCCGTTCAAAAATAAAAATAAAACTTTCTTGTGTTAAAAGATGGTTGTGAGTGTGTTCAGCTCTCAGGTTTCATGTTTGAGATTTTTATTTTCCATTTTCTCATGGGATTATTTTATAACTTGGAGTCATAGCAACGAGATATAATTTGCTCCAATCTCCATGAATCTGATTCATGTTTGTTATTAGATTTCTTCTTCCCTCTTGCTCGGGCTATATGTTTGGTTCTAACATTACATTCCATCGAACCAATGAGTTCAATTTAGAAAAAATAAATCATGTGTTCATTTCTTATCTTTTTGATTCAGTTAGCTTTGATCAAACTCCTTCATTTTTCTTGGGTGTCTGGTGAGAGAAATCAAATCAAAGTAAAAGCGAAGGGAGGGTCCAAAGATTTCGTCTACAAACAAAAGACCTTCTTAAACATTTTTTTTTTTGTGTTGTTCAATTTTTGTCAAGTTTCTTTAGAAATGTAAAAATTTTCCAATTTCTCCTGCCAAGCGAATAGGAAAGTAAAAAACATGAGAGGGAAAGAAAAAGAGATTAAATTCTTTACACTGCTGGTGTAAACATTTGTTTCCTCCAAATCAATTATATTGTGTCACGTCGTCATGTTTTATAGATTGGAACCACTGTTATGCAACGTGGTGCAATATAATTGATTTGAAGAAAACAAATGTTTACACCGACGGTGCAAAGAATTTATTCTCAAAGAAAAAACAAGTAAAAAAATTCCCCTTTTGGACATCCCAACACGGCATTAATGTATTTTTTTTAATACGTTTTTGTGAAGGATTTTCTTATTCTGGCTACATTAGGAACTCAAAGTAGGAAAATATATATATATATATATATATATATATATAATTAAGAGAAAAATTATAGGAAAAGTTAAAGAGAAATTGAGGAAAAAATGACCTCTTTTTGAAATTTTCCCTTGTCTTTCTTTAGGAATCAAACAGGGGAAGGCATTGCTTAATTTTATTTTTTTCCCGTCATTCCCATTTTTTTCCCACAATTTCCAAACAGATAAGATAAAATTGATCAAGTAAAATCAGTCTCGCAAAAGAAAAGAAAAGGTTCAACGAAGACAGGAAAAAAAAAAACCCTTGAAAGAAGGCTTCATTCTTTGCCTGGCAAAGTGGATTTGCCGACAACACATAATATTTGAACCGAAATTAAATTAAGATTTAATCCAAATATGATTGGGTAAAATTCACTGACCCTCACTGAGATTTTTATTAATGACAGATAACCTTTTCACGTTGAGGAGTGAGTACAATCCCTTATGGTTTCATTGTTTATTTCACCAATACTCAACCGGGAATTGTTCAATCAAACACGTGATAAAATTATCCCCAAAATCACTTACATTGACAAATTCACCAATTTTTATAATTATATGAATGATAAAACCTCCTCAATTCTCAATCTTTAGACCAAAAAACAATAATTTGTCTTTTATGACAAAAAAAGGATTCGCACAACGAGTAAAAATAGGTGGCTATTAGTAAATTTTACCTTTTTTTTGTTCAAAACTACTACTCCTATAATTAAAAAAGTCATTTTGATTCAAATGAAAATTGCTTGTTTTACATTACGTTTTAACCTTTTATTAACCTCATCAGGTGGGCGAATTATAAGATAGGAGTACAACTTACTTTTTGGCTCATTCCATCACCTATTTGGACAAACATCTTTTAGATTTGGAATATCGGTAGAACGGTTTGTTTCAAATGAGGGGGTCCTCATTTTAGTTAAAATGTGGACCCTCCTTTTCCGATTAAATTTCGATAAACCGAGCCGCTCAATGTGTTAAGAACATGATTTTAAGGGTATCGCGAGAAATCTGCAAAAAAAAGGATCAGGAAGAGCTTCATCCGAACAGTTCCGAACAATTTTTATTGAACGGTTCAAATAAAAACTGCTCATATCAAAGTCCTTTCCAGTATTTTTTTTGCCAATTTCTCGCGGATACCCTTAAAATCACGTTCTAGATCATCGAAATTCGATCGAAAAATAAGAGAAATGGAGAAGTCTGTATTTTAACTAAAATGAGGACCCCATGTGAAACGGACTGATCGGTAGAATGCACATAAAAACCACAAAGGAATTCGTTGTCATTCTCTGTCATTAAAGAAAGCCTGAGGGTTTGAATGAAATTTACCAAATATGAAACGACGAACTCCAAATGCTTATTGCACCAACACCCGCTTGGTGCTAGGCCTCGTTCATACATAACGAACCGCTTCAACGAGGAAGATGCTGGGAATGGCTACTGTTGCTTTCTTCTCTAACCCTAGAAAAGGTACCTCGCTCCTTCTTCTTTCCCTCAAATCTTACCCATTAGTAGCTCATATAGCTTTGTTTCGCACTCAAATTTCAACAAACCCTTTTGCTCCTGATACCCTTGCACAAATGGGTCCAACTCAAATTCAGAAATTGTTGTCCGAAAAACACAAATTGGGCTTCGATAAGCTCGACCATGGTCTTAGTTTGTTCGGTCGAATGGTTCAACTTCGATCTCGTCTTTCTGTCATCAATTTTAATCAGCTGTTAGCTGCTGTTGCTAAAATGAAGCAATATTCGACAGTAGTCTCTTTATTTACACAAATCCGCGAGCTTGGAGTTCCAATCGATGAGTACACGCAGGCTATTCTGATCAATTGCTTTTGCCGCATGAATCGAGTTGATTATGGGTTTGCTATCTTAGCTATCTTCTTCAAATGTGGTTACAACGCGAATGTGGCTACCTTCAACACTCTAATAAATGGGTACATTTTGCAAGAGAACACTGCTGAGGCTGTGAAATTGTTCCTTAGGTTGACGAAAGACGGAGACATTATACCTAATGAGGTTACCTATGCGACCATCATAAAAGGGCTTTGTAAACTCGGAAACACTACAATGGCTGTAGAGTTGGTGAGGAGTATGCAAAAATCGCACTGCAAGCCAGGTGTCGTGATTTATAGCACAATCATCGACAGCCTTTGTAAGGATGGAAATGTAGATGATGCCTTGGGCCTCTTGTTAGAGATGAGAGAGTTGGATGTTATGCCAGACGTGATTACCTATAACTCTTTGGTTGACGGGTTATGCAAATCTGGTCGACAAATGGATGCCACAAGAATGTTGAGCGATATGACAGAGCAAAATATATTTCCAAATGTAATAACGTATAGTACGTTGGTGGATGCATTTTGCAAAGAAGGAAAGACTGCAGAAGCAGAGGGTATACTCGCTATCATGATTCGAAGGGGTGAGGAACCCGATGTAGTCACTTACAATGCACTTATGGATGGATATTGTTTGCAAGGGCACATGGTCAAAGCAAAAGAAGTGTTCAATTCCATGGTGGATAAGGGCCTTGAGCCCGACATACGCAGCTATAATACTTTGGTCAATGGATACTGCAAGAGGAGGAATATAGATGAAGCCATTCGTCTCTTCCGAGAAATGGCTGGTAAAGGGTTAAAACCCGATACCGTCACTTACAACACTTTGTTACAGTGTCTGCTTACATTAGGAAAGTGCAATGCTGCAGATAGCCTTTTTCACGAGATGATGTGTAGAGGTCTGAAACCTAACATTGTAACTTACTCGGTTTTGTTAGATGGCTTCTTGAAGAACCACAAAATCGTCAAGGCAGTAGAGGTGTTCCGTTCAATGCAAGATCAGGGTATAATTCCTGATATTGTTGTTTACGGCATCCTCATAAATGGCATGTGTGAAGGAGGAAAAATTGAAGATGCTCGAAAACTTTTTAGTTCCATATCTGCCAAAGGTTTGAAACCCGATGTTAAGATTTACAACGCATTGATTGGTGGACTTTGTAAGGAGGCCTTGCTGGATGAAACCGAGGAGTTACTCTTTCAAATGGAGGGAGATGGGTGCCCACCAAATGACGTCACTTATAATATTGTGATTCGGGCATTCTTGGAGAGGGGAAACAAACACAAGGTTATGATACTTGTACAAGAAATGATCAATAGGAATTTCTCTCCAGATGCATCTACCATGGCCACGTTAATAGGTGATAGTGATTATCTCAAAATGATCCAGAATCTTGAGTCAAGAGATAGAAAAACCAAGTCCTAGATGGTAAGGAATTACTTGATTTTACCATAGTATGAATGCTGATGCTTGTGCCATGCTAGGAATGCTGAGGTTGTATGTTCTATTTCAAACTTTTTGGTATTTCTCTTTCTAAATTGTATTTTTTTTACCTCTGGGATATTCTAAACTGCTATCAACTGAGTACCAATTGCTTTTTGGGTTACTTGAAGCAAGTTTCTGTTTCTTCAAAGTTCAAACCATGTTAGGTGTTACAACTGGCAATGCTCAGGCTGTCCCTCGATCATCTTCGTGTGTAGTATGTTTATTTCACTTCTTCTTTCTTTCCATTTAGCATCCTAGTATTCATGCTAAGATTAATCCATCAGATCACTAGCAGCACCGTAGTCTTGTTTGATCGTGATCGGATGGAGATTCAGCTACATTTTTAGAGCTGGTAAATACAGGTACGTATTGATGTATATATAATTGTGCATAAACATGCAAGAATATGTCACATAACAACAGAAGCCAGAGCAGAGTATCACAAGTTTTTATGTGCTAACAGTTGAAATTGACTTTAGAAGTGGTAGTTCAAAAGGATCTAAGTTTGTTGGATATTGAGAGAAAATGATGCCCTTGACAAAGCTCAACGGAGAAAACGGTTTTATGTTAGCCAAACCCTATTAATTGGGACTTAAAGGTAGATTTGGTTTGTAAATTGACAGAATCTGACTTCAGCTAACTCAGATTGACACATAATCAATCCGGTATACAGTTCTTCATGTTCCTAAATCAATTTTATTTCGTTACTTATAAACTTGATGTGGTTTGTGTGAATTTGCAGGAGGAACAAAAACATAGTATTCTCACTTCCTATTGTGTGTATAGGGAGACTTTCATGTTGAATGTATATGATGGCGAGAAAGTCAAAAATCGCCACCCACAACGCGAAGCAGTCATCTATAATTATAGCATTCATTGCAACGACATATGAATCACAAAGACAAAGAAAAGGCAACACAAGAAGATCTACCATACCATGACTGTGAGAATGCCATCTTTATGTCAAGGTAAAGGTTGTCTTTTAGAGTATTGGTTCTGTTTGTTTCAGCCAAAAAATGTTTTGTATTTTCTGGTAATTGATCTGTTGAAAACAAAATTCAACAAACAATGTTTTGCTCGGTTGTCAGAAAATCAACCAGCAGGAAATTTTTTCCCCGCCTTTGATTTAAGGAATCTATGGTTTTTTATTTCACGTTACACATGATTTCATACATTGTTTTGGTAGAGGAAGGAAACAATTAAAGAGGCAGGGCTACTAGTGATATGACTGGTTGGGTGAGCAAAGCACACAGCCAGCCATCATAATACTACGACAAGGGAGGAGCACAAGTTAATGGTGCATCTGGAGGTCGCAGGGCTAAACCTGAGTCCGGTACTTCTGTAATCTCCTGGCAAGATCGGATTAGGGAGCTTGAGAAGCATGGGGTGAAGAAGGTGATAGTACTGTTGTTTTTATCAGTTCAAGAAATTAATTGCCTTCCACATCGTTGTAATTAAGCTAAAAGGGCTTTGCACATCAAACGAAGATACTTGCATAACTATAGGCAAGGAACAAAATTTTGGAAACAACCGCAATATTTTTGTTTCCCAGGAGATTAAATTGGAGTGCAAGAGTTACAAGCCTGACACTGTCATTTTTCCTTAAAATCTATTGATAATGATTTATTATGTTACTGTTTCTTGAAAGAAGCTACGGTAAAATGAAGCCAAAAAAGGCCTTTCATATTCTCCTTGTGTTGCAATTAGTCTGGGTGAGTTGGTATTGTCCACCATGTTATTCGAGTCTAATTATTGTATACTTTTTCTGTAAGGGCCTGTATAAACTTTCAAAATGAGTTGGCAATAAATTCTGTGTTCGACCTCGTGCTAATTCCATAACTGTAGTGTTTGAAATCCTATCTTTCAATCTCACAATGAACTCAATAGTTATCAAGTAGAATACAGTTTTTCTCCCTGTATTTTTACTTTTACCACCTTGACATTTAGAAATAGCCATTTTGACTAATCGTGATTTTGGCCATTTTAAGTTTAACTTTCCTACCTTCAAAAATTGGTTCATGCTCGGAGAACTTTATTTTCCCCATATTTAGACTGTTTTGATTAGAATAAAAGAAGTGGGAGGTGCAAAAATGACACGGGTGAGTTCTCCTAAACTTATTAGTAGGAGTAGAAAATAAGTTTGTTTTGTCCTTATTTGAAATTTTTTTTTTTTTTTTGCATTTGTTAGTTTTGTGCCAAACTTTTCTGGAATTATTGATTCGTCAAGACGAGAGGAATCGGAAAAGTAATTTTTTTTTTTACTTTTATCCAAATATTTTGATAAATAACTACTTTTTAGCAAAAAAAGTCAATTTGATCGCCTTCTGCGGGGTGCAAGTAAGATTTGCATCGAAGAGAATGAAACACACGTAGTGGTCATTATAGTGGTTCCTTCTGATCCTATAAACCACCCCTCGCTTTGCTCACTCTTAGAGGTGCCGACTCTAACGCCAGGGCTACGAAAAAAGAGAGGAGAACCCTCGCTTCGCTCACTCTTAGAGGTGCCGACTCTAACGCGAGGCTACGGAAAAAAAGAAAGAGGAGAAGGCAACAGATGCAGATCACTAAATCAACATCGGCAAACCGGGGCACTGAGGTAATGGAAAGGCCGAAGGACTAGCTGAACGAATGAGGTTCGGGGTTGGCTTGTTGAGTGGCCTAAAAGGCCTAAACTGTTTTAGTAGAATATACTCCCTCCGTCCTTTATTTACAGTCCCGTATTTCATTTTAGGCTGTCCCTTAATAAGTGTCCATTTTGTAAAGTTAGTGGGTAAAAGTTGGTGAATTGTCTATTTTGTCCCTAAAAGTAGATTCCATTTTGAAAAGTTAGTGAGTAAAAGTGTAATGATGATGGGTAAGTAGGGAAAATGGAGGAAAAAGTTGATGTAAAATGTATAATGACGATGTCTTTTTAATAAGTTGGAGTTACGAAGCATGACACTTAAAAAGGGACGGAAGGAGTAGTTTTTTGCCCTATATTTTATTATCGAAAGTACTTTACCACCTTGACATTTAGAAATAGCCATTTTGACTTATCATGATTTTGGCCATTTTAAGTTTCACTTCCCTACCTTCAAAAATTGGTTCATTCTCGGAGAATTTTATTTTCCCGATAAAAAATTCTCCGATATTTAGACTGTTTTGATTAGAATAAACGAAGTGGGAGGTGCAAAAATGACACTAACTTTATCGTACCAGCATCGAACCTCTCCCATCCACTTTTTTGCAGCATCGATGCCTTCCCGTCGTCACAATGTCCGCAGCTGCCACCAAACTTCTCGACAAATTGAGGGGTGGATGAGCCCGGACAACCCCATTTCCCAAGTTTTAAATTTCCTTAAAATTAACCTAGTTTTTGCCTTGCAACCTTTAGATTACATTATTTGATGGGGTTCAAAAATTTGAGCACCACCCCCTTTGGATTGCATGCATCTCTATAAAAAACAAACATTGATTCGAGATTTTAACTTTTGACGTAGATATAGAAAAACAATACTACTATTTCCGTCCCTTTTTAAGTGTCCTGATTTGTAACTCCAACTTATTAAAAAGATATCATCATTATACTTTTCACATCAACTTTTTCCTCCACTTTCCCTACTTACCTATCATCATTACACTTTTACTTACTAACTTTTCAAAATGAAATATACTTTTATGGACAAAATAGACATTGCACCAACTTTTACCCTCCTAACTTTATAAAATGGACACTTATTAAGAGACAGCCCAAAATGGAATATTGGACTCTAAATAAGGGACGGATGGAGTATATACTTTTATACAGTCTGGTTTCTATCAGGGCGCTCTGACCGGAGCTTAGGTCCGGACCACCACTCATTGGATCGTGTATTTAATGTTTCAGATTTTAATGAAACTTTTCTGCGGGAAGTTAATTGTGACCGGTCATAAACCTTCTGCAGATCCGGACCATTGAAAACACAATCTAACGATTGAGATCAAAAGTTCGGACCTAACACTAAATCAGGGCGTCCTGACCTGACCCTCAGTGTACTTTTATAAATATATACCAGAAATTTCTTTTATTGTAATTGTATAGAGTGATTTCAGTGGACGGAGGGGCAATAATTTTGCAACCCAAGGTGTACTTTTTTGAAATTCTTAAGTCATGGAGAGGAGACAATTAATTGCCAATACATGGTCTTTCTAACATACAAGGACAAAAATACCCCTTCTCTATCTGACTGGCCCTACTGCGCCCGGGGTTCTGTGCAGCAACCCCTACCCAAGACTAGAAACGGCAACGTTTTGGTTAAAAAAAAAAAATCTTTACCATCAATTTGCAATCCTATGGAGCAGAAACGTGATTATGAGAGCTCTAGAGACAAAATTTGATTATGTCTCTTTAGAATAATATGATCAGAATAATAAGATCTCCACATCCGTTTAAACGAATTAAAAATTGGAGCACTTAATTTTTTAACCATATTTTTTAATATATAAATGGTCTAAAAAAAATTAAGTGCTCAAATTTTCACTCCGTTTGAATCAATGCAAAGATCTTGTTATTCTAATCATATTATGACCCTTTAGAATAATAAGATCTTTGCATTGATTCAAACGGAGTGAAAATTAGAGCACTTAATTTTTTGAGACCGTTTATATATTAAAAAATATGGTTAAAAAATTAAGTGCTCCAATTTTTAATCCGTTTGAACGGGTGTGAAAATCTTATTATTCTGATCTTATTATTCTAAAGAGACATAATCAAATTTTATCTATAGAGCTCTCATAATCATATTTCTGCTCCATAGGATTGTAAATTGATGGTAAGGATTTTTTTTATAACCACAACGTTGTCGTTTTAGTCGTATGGGTAGGGGCTACTGTGCCATGGAGGCAGCAGAGCCCCCGGGTACCAATTTATTTGGTTTGAAGGAGCAACTTATTTTCATACAACGAGCAATTTATTTTCATACAACAAGCAACTTATTTTCATACAACGAGCAACTTATTTACGAGCAACTTATTTTCAAACAACGAGCAACTCAGGGGGTAACTTAGATTCATACACGGTACAACTTAGGTTCATACAGGGGACAATTTCGGTTCATAAGCATCATAAACATCACCAGATCTTCGAGTGAATATACCAGATCTTCGAGTGAAATAACATCATAAGTATCATTAACACTAATTTCCGATATACCCAAAAAAAAAAATTCATTAACACCACCACAACCCCGCCTCCTCCACCAATCACCATCACCAGATCCCGCCATAGCCGCCACCCACCGCCTCCAAATCCCGATAGCACCCAAATCCACCCCGCCCTCCACCGAACAAGAATGAAAGGTACGGCTATGAAGAGCAAAATGCAAAAAAAAAAAAAAATCTTCGAAACTCAGCAGACAAACATTTAAGGAGTGTCCAGATCTTCGTGAAAATATGAACAATTCTCCCCCAGATCCTGACATCCCGTCCAGATCTTTCAAGCTTGTAATTAGGTCCAAACTCAGATTCAACTTAGGTCCATAGAAGGGGCAACTTAGATTTATAGAAGAGGTAACTTAGGTCCAAACCCAGACTCAACTACATATCGACTCATGATCTCATACAAGGGGCAACTTAGATTCATAGAAGGGGCAACTTAGGTTCATAGAAGGGGCAATTTAGGTCCATAGAATGAACAACTTAGATCCAAACCCAGATTCAACTTTGGTTCATAGAATGGGCAACTTAGATTTATAAAAGGGACAACTTAGGTCCAAACTCAAATTCAACTACATATCAACTCATGATCTCATACAAGGGGCAACTTAGGTTTATAGAAGGGGCAACTTAGATCCATAAAAGGGGCAACTTAGGTCCATAGAAGGGGCAACATACGTCCAAACCCAGATTTAACTATAAACTGACTCCATGTATGGAGATTTTCTTTTTCTCCGTTTCATGTATTGGGAATTTCGTTTTCTCCGTTTCATGTATGTGCAATTTCACAAAAACTTGAGGGCATAATAGTTATTTTAGGTGGCCCTTTCCATGTATTGACAATTTCTTTTCTCATTTTCATATCCAGATGAATTTGAAAAAAAGTGGTCCATGAGTGAGGCATTATTTGCCCCTCTTACCGCTGTCTGGTAATTCCCCCTTTGCAATAGTATCGATTCTTCTTTTTTTTTAATGAGTTCTTAGGACTAAAACGCCTCTTACTAGATGTGTTTTTCATTACTACTGAGATTTGGATGATGGGGTTTGTAGGGTTTTATTTTCCCTTAGTTGTCATTGAGGGGTACCACCGGCGTGTGGGGCTAACTTATGGGTCTCACACGGATAATACGAACCGATAATTAATTTTAAATATTCTTTTGAATAGTCTTGTTAAAAATTACTATATCCGTCCCAAAATAAATGTTTCGGTCCGCAAAACGAGGACTTAAAATTAGTACGTTTTCTACAATAAAAAATTCCAATTTTTTTGATAAACTAAAAATACTCATGGATATTTTTAAGTTTTAACTCATTTCAAGTTTCTTTCGAAATGTAAAAATTTTCCAATTTCTTTTGCCAGGCGAATAGAAAAGTAAAAAACATGAGAGGGAAAGAAAAACCAAGTGAAAATTCCCCTTTTGGACGTCCCAACAAGGCATTAATGTATTTTTTTTGAATATGTAAGATTTTCTTATTCTGGCTACAGTAGGAACTCGAAGTAGGAAAAAATAAAATATAATTAAGAGAAAAATAATAGAAAAAGTTAAAGAGAAATTGTGAAATTCAATTCATTGTCATTCTCCGTCATTAAGGCTCTGTTTGGAACTTAGGAAAATAAAAAAGGAAAATAAAAGAATTTTCTCTCCTGAGGGTTTCAATTTATTGGTGCTAGCCTCGTTTCGCAAATGTGAAGGGCAGTTGAAGAAACGAACCGCTTCAATGAGGAAGATGCTGGGAATGGCTACTGTTGCTTTCTTCTCTAAACCTAGAAAAGGTACCTCGCTCCTTCTTCTTTCCCTCAAATCTTACCCATTAGTAGCTCATATAGCTTTGTTTCACACTCAAATTTCAACAAACCCTTTTGCTCCTGATACCCTTGCACAAATGGGTCCAACTCAAATTCAGAAATTGTTGTCCGAAAAACACAAATTGGGTTTCGATAAGCTCGACCATGGTCTTAGTTTGTTCGGTCGAATGGTCCAACTTCGATCTCGTCTTTCTGTCATCAATTTTAATCAGCTGTTAACTGCTGTTGCAAAAATGAAGCAATATTCGACAGTAATCTCTTTATTTAGACAAATCCGCGAGCTCGGAATTCCAATCGATGAGTATACGCAGGCTATTCTGATCAATTGCTTTTGCCGCATGAATCGAGTTGATTATGGGTTTGCTATCTTAGCTATCTTCTTCAAATGTGGTTACAACGCGAATGTGACGAAAGACGGAGACATTATACCTGATGAGGTTACATACGGGACCATCATAAATGGGCTTTGTAAACTTGGAAACACTACAATGGCTGTAGAGTTGGTGAGGAGTATGCAAAAATGGCACTGCAAGCCTAATGTCGTGATTTATAGCACAATCATCGACAGCCTTTGTAAGGATGAAAATGTAGACGATGCTTTGGGCCTCTTGTCAGAGATGAGAGAGTCGGATGTTATGCCAGACGTGGTTACCTATAATTCTTTAGTTGACGGGTTCTGCAAATCTGGTCGACAAATGGATGCCACAAGAATGTTGAGCGACATGACAAAGCAAAATATATTTCCAGATGTCATAACGTATAATATGTTGGTGGATGCACATTGCAAGGAGGGAAAGACTAAAGAAGCACAGGAAATACTCGCTATCATGATTCGAAGAGGTGAGGAACCCGATACGGTCACTTACAATGCACTTATGGATGGATATTGTTTGCAAGGGCACATGGTCAAAGCAAAAGAAGTGTTCAATTCCATGGTGGATAAGGGCCTTGAGCCCAACATACGCAGCTATAATATTTTGGTCAATGGATACTGCAAGAGGAGGAATATAGATGAAACCATGAGTCTCTTTCGAGAAATGGCTTGTAAAGGGTTAAAACCTAATACTGTCACATACACCACTTTGTTACAGTGTCTGTTTACATTAGGAAAGTGCAATGCTGCAGATAGACTTTTTCACGAGATGTTGTGTAGAGGTCCGAAACCTGACATTGTAACTTACTCAATTTTGTTAGAAGGCTTCTTTAAGAACCACGAAGTCGTCAAGGCAATAGATGTGTTTCGTTCAATGCAAGATCACAGTATAACTCTTAATATTGTTGTTTACGGCATCCTCATAAATGGCATGTGCGAAGCTGGGAAAATTGAAGATGCTCGAAAACTTTTTAGTTCCATTTCTACTAAAGGTTTGAAACCCAATGTTAAGATTTACACCGCATTGATTGGTGGACTTTGTAAGGAGGCCTTGCTGGATGAAGCCGAGGAGTTATTCTTGCAAATGGAGGGAGATGGGTGTCCACCAGATGATGTTACTTATAATATTGTGGTTCGGGCATTTTTGAAGAGGGGAGACAAACACAAGGTTATGATACTTTTACAAGAAATGATCAATAGGAATTTCTCTCCAGATGCATCTACCATGGCCACATTATTCCATGATAGCGATTATCTCAACATGATCAAGAATCTTGTATCGATGGATAGAAAAAACAAGTCCTAGATGGTAAGGAATTACGTGATTTTATCACAGTATGAATGCTTATGTGTGTGCCATGCTAGGAATGCCCAGGTTCTATGTTCTATGTTCTATTTCAACGTTTTGGTATTTCTCTTTCTAAATTGTTTTTTTCCCTCTGGGATAATCTATATTGTTATCAAGTCATCAAAAGATTGTAGAAAGAGAATCTTGGTAATCACTTTGACAGGTCATCTTTGAACTCATGAGTTTTATATTTATTTTTTATCGGCAACTCGTGAGTTATATTACCACAAGAAGCGCCATGGGAAAAAAATGTGGAGATATAAGCGTACTTAACTAATCTATTGTGTCTAGATTGAAGTGTCTGCTAATGTGGAGATATAAGCGCCATGGGAAAAAAAATGTGGAGATCTAAGCATAGGTAACTAATCTATTTTGTTTATCCCTATTTGTTCTATTACAAATTTCTCCAAGCTCCTTCGTTTTGTCCCTAAAGAGTTACCATGTGGGACCTTGTTTTGAAATTTTGAGGAACAAAGACAAGAAACGAAAGGCACCATGATCTTTCCTAAGCATGGGATTTATGTATTTTAGTGCATGCATTTTTCACGGACGACTCCTTAAAACTGCTGCTTTTTCGAAGCTATGCTGGATGTTCTGGTGCTGATGGTGTCTATGATTGTTGGGCATTCAGTTTTGTGCTATGTAAAACTCAAATACTCCTTTGTAAAGCCACGGAAGCTTATAAAACTTCTGAAGGTAGAGTTATTGAGGTCTTCTGCACTGGCATATGAGTAAAATGTCATTCTGATGGTGCATCAATTCACTCCACTTCTGGCAATTCACGTCGAACATTTGACTATTCTTTGGGAACACTTAGTATCACAAACTGTTATCCACAAGTATGAGTTTGTTCTTTCCATCGTTTCTCTGGTTAGGAGCAGCTCGTACTGAACCTTATCGAGGTTATTTATAATCTGTTTGTTTCCTTTCAAAGGAAAAGAAGAGGGCTGGCTGTGGTCCAAACACCGAACCAAGTTGATAAACTATTCTTCGCGTATTAAAAGTGATGGATCCATGCTTATTTTTACGTTATAGATGACAGTATGATACTATCATAGCATGGTTGTCCAAAAACTGGTCTACGTCACACCACAGTATTCAAATGCATCTTTAGTCGACATTTGCTTCTGCAACCCTTTTTTATTTAGTTAAATTTTCTTGGCAATGTGAGCTGCAGCAATCTATGTAGCACAGATGTGGACACGGAAACAGCACGGGACGCAAGCACAGATACAGGACACGTCATTTCTCAAGAAATGGGGACTCTGCTGGGGACATGATTTTTTTTTAAGTTATGCATCCTACAATGTAACCACTAAATATTTAGGTTGGGACTCCTATTGGATTCTTCGACCAATGGTTTATGCCTATACAAAGAGAAATGTTTTCTGTACATTTTTTACCCAATAATTTTGAAGTTATAAAAAACTTTTAAAAAGTATAAAATGAAAATAGTGATAATAAAAATGGACACTCCACGTGACATGCATTTAGAACCGTTCGATACATATGAGTCCACATTCATCTAATGGTAGCGGACACAGTTGTGTCCGGATTTGTTTTCCTAGACTTTTCATATGGGAAAGAGCTAAAAGTATCATATGGGAAAGAGCGAAAAGTAGGTGAAAAAGTATTTTACAGAAATTAGAAGCAATGGGGATGTTGTGTTTCAATAAGCAAATCAACCATAGCACTGTAATCCCATAATCCATCCTCCAAAAAGGACTATAAGTCTATAACAGTAAGAACACTCGCAACACTTAAACATTTTTAGTCCCAAACCTGGAAGCAACATGCTCATATGGAAGAAAATTAAGTAAAAATGTATACCAGAATGTTGAGTAACCATTTTTGTATGCGAATACTGGGTTGGAAAAAAAAAATAGATTTTAAGATTTTTGGAAGCTGGTGGCAACGGGGACGACCACAACGATGATGAGAATGAGGAGGATTATGATTGCAATGCACATCCACCAGCGGCTGCTCTTCTCGTATGTCTGGCAGTCTTGAGGTTCTTAGTGCCATCGGTCACATACTGGGAGGCAGCATTGTTCATGTGGTGTTCGATATTGTCCATTTACTCCCCCTCGGCCTCCACCATCACCGTCATAGCTTCATTTTGTTCCTTCTTTTCAAGGAATCTCCAATCAGCATTGCAAATAGAATCATTAGCAAAATGACCAGTCTCTTACAGTTGCTCCAGTAACGCTTTTGCTTCACCCATCAGCCTTCTTGATGAAGTACTGATTATCAACATTTCTTTTACTAGTCTGCAGTCCTTCGGAAAAAAAACTTACTGAAAACATCTTTGCCTCCTCTTGCTTCCCCTCTCTACAGATTTCAACAGTTTGGATTTTGTAGATTTCAGGATCTGTTATGCTTGTTCCATCTGCTGAAATAATAACAACGATTCAGCAACATGGAAGTCTTGTACAGACCATCCATCATCGTAAAGATGAACACTAGGGACTTGAAATTTTGAACCTTAACTATAATTCAATCGTTCAGTTAGTTACCTAAATCCGCTGAAATTCTAAATCAGCAAGGAATGGGTTGTACCGTCAGGTACTGAGGACACCACCCAATTCTTTTGTATTTGTTAAGCAATACAAACAAAGTGAGAACAGAGAAAGACAAGGCTCTCTATTTGCAGATTGCTCTAAATGAGCTGGGGAGGGATGGAAAGAACAACGCCATACATGGAAAATGTCATGTCATACTTTCGGATGTGGCAGTCCAGATCACTAAGCTGCAAGCAAATTACCAGTGCTATAACGAAGAGAATTGATGCACAATTGAGAGGGACATTTTAACTTATCCGCCGATCGATGGACAAGAAAAACATTAGTTTCAAGTAAGGAAACAAGACCAAATGCCTGTGTACTTATAATATGCACCACGTGCAAACCATTTGCTCAAGCTATCACTTGAGAGAACAACATGCATATGATAGTGCAAATAGTGATGATGGAAGTTTGCATCACTGCCCAAAGTTAAAACACTTCCACACTAGACGTAAATTTTGTTCACTGCTGGGTCCATTTCAGAAACCAGTAAAGCAAGACCAAGTCAAAGCTATTTTTGTTGATTTTCCAAATTAACATCCCCACGTAGAGAAAGAGGGGAGCAGTTTTTGGAAACTGTCCAAGTACCCAACGTGGGTCAGTGAGAAGCCAATTGGGATCTCTTGCTCTGCCTATATAGAGATGGATGCAACGTTCAAGCAAACGGGGGGGGGGGGGGGGGGGGGGGAGGGAGGTGGGAGGTGGGCGTCGGCAGGCGAGGGGAGGGGGGGAATTGGAGGATGGAGTCATAGATAGAACAATGCCATACATGAAAAATTCCATGTCATACTTTAGGATGTGGCAGTCCTGATCACTAAGCTGCAGTCAAATTACCAGTGCTATATTTACGGGTATTTGATGCACAATTGGAAGGGACATCTTCTACTTATCGGCAATTCAGTGGACAAGAAAACTATAGCTTACAAACTTATTTCACGCAAAAAACCAAGCACCAATGCATATTTCCAAATGATTTGCCTGAAAGAAAATATTAACACATGGCCATAACAGAATAACGCCAGTCAAAAAACAATTTACCCGTTTAATTGCCCACATGAAGCTTGAGATCTTCCATAAATAGCTCAAACCCCTGTCACAATTAACATTCTATTTCATGCTGATCGTGCAAAGCATGCAAATTAGAACAAACTGTCAAGATTCCAAAGGGTAGACACAATACTACAGCAATAACGGACAAGAAAGAATCTTGCATCAGGGTTCATGAAACTAGAAAGTAAGGCATAGCAGAGCAAAGAAAGAGTACACACATCAGAGAAGTAGGCATTTTCTACCTAGAAAATCACATTGCAAATGGTATCATTTGGCAAACAGCCAGTCTCTTCAATTTTGCGAGCAATGTTTTTGTTACACCCATTAGCCTTCCTAGCAAAGTTCACCTATCGTACAGGATATGTCCTACATTAGCGCGTATATCTATTTTTGTCTAGTAATAGCAGCGTGCAAGTGTTTATACTCACATGTTCATACACATTTCACATTTCGTCGAGTTTCGTACTGTATGGCATGACATGAGGACAACTGGTAAGAGTTTTTCATTCATTTTTTTCCCCTTGGTTGAGTACCAAAAGCATCTAGTGGTTTACAGGATTTGTTAGACCATGGTAAACCTGTCCAAATTCATACACAGTCATGTCCTCTAGGTCTGCGGCTCGTTTCTTGCTTGTTTACTATGGAGACAAAGTACTTGAGGGTTCAGTTTTCTATCTTCAGTTTTATCATGTCAGGCAGCTTAGTTTTCTTTCTCCATATCTATCATTTTTAACGAGGATAATGTCACCACGGGTGTTCATGTTTTATTTCTGTTCAACGCTTTCTGGAACTGTTGGATATGTTGTCTGTGATCGTTGAGCATTCAGTTTAGTGCTATGAAAAACTCAAATATTCCTTTGCGAAGCCACAGAGGCTTATACCACTTCTGAAGGTAAACATATAGAGGTCTTCTGCCCTGGCATACTACTATATATACTAGTAAGATGTCATTCCAATAGTGCATCAATTCACTTCAACTCCTGGTAATTCACGTCAGTCTCTTGACTACTCATAGGGAACACATTGTGTCGCATACTTTTATTGACAAGTATGATTTTGTTCTTTCTGTCGTTTCTCATGTTAGGAGCAGCACATAATGGACCTTGTATAGGTTATTTCTGGGTTTGTTTCCTATCAAACAAAAAACAAGAGGGGTGGGTGTGGTCCTAACACCCAACCAAATTGATAAACTATCCTTCTCGTATCATGGATTCATGCTTATTTTTGCGAATTAGATAATACTACCATAGCATGGCTGTCCAAAAACTGGTCTACATCATGCCGTTCTATTCAAATGCATCTGTAATCGACAAATGCTTCTGCAAGCCTTTTTAACTTCTGGTCAATGCTTTTGCAATCTGAGCTGCAGCTATTTTTTTGTTACCACATTCAAGATATAACAATGGAGCTCCTTTTCCGGGGACGGTGCAGGTAGTATCCAGAACAGTTATCCAATATACGGCTTGACCCTGTGAGGAACTTCTTATGAGGTATGACTAACACTCTAACAGCTCACATTTATCTTATGAAACCAATTGCTCCACCCTTTCGCTCCAAACTTGCAGTTCCGGTTGCAAAGGGAGGAAGTTTTATCTCCAAAGTGAAAGTGGATAATATTCTATACCAAGGGTGGTAGCCTAGTCGTCCATGGCTTACTCCCAAGTGGTTTGGGTGGTCAAGAGGTCCAAGGTTCAAGTCGTGCTAATGAAGGCCTCTCGAACTTTTTCCCTCCGGCGAAGCTTGGCTACGTTCTATTAGTCGGGCAATAGTCGCTATGGCTCCTTGGTTCCTTCTGAGCCTGTCGCGGGTTTGGAGTCCCTATGGTCACGCCAACTTCAAATTTCACGCGGGAAAGGGTTTTGCATAATGTGGGGGGCTGGGTTGCTGGTTGAGATTGGACTGGTTGAATGTAGTGGTGGTCAAGACAGGGGAGGGGCAAAAGGGTGGTGTTGGTGGCTACTGTTTTGCATGCGAAAGAAGAAAAGAAAAAGGGGATACAGAGACGGGGTTGGCAGCTCTGGTTGAACCAGGTTATGACAACTATAGGAGGAGGCACGGCCCAACCTTTTAGAGGCGTAAGGCAAAATACTCAATAGTAGTTTGTTCGACATGTAAAAATTGAGTAAGCCAATTATGTGAATAGAGTTAATGTACAAAATTTCATTCGGCCTTTTTGTGATCTTCTTGTTTTAAATCAAAACATCCATGATTATAACTCAAAACTTGGCATGTATTGTTTCGTCATTCCAGATGAGTTCTTTTGTATTGAAAATCAATCTGTTACATAGTTTGGTTAGAAAAATGGAGCCTTCTCCAATCGCCGCCCAAAGCGATAGTCTTAATGCTTGCGGTTTGGACCGCCCCTTGACGGCTGTGGTCAGTTTATTGTGTGAGAGGTGGTTGTGAGTGTGTCAATTGGGAAAAATTGGGAAAATTTTCAACACTCTTGTCCAACTCTCTGGTTTCATGTTCAGAGATTTCTTCTTCCCTCTTGTTTGGCTCTAACATTCCATCGAACCAATGTGTTCAATTTAAAAAGAAAAAAATCATGTGTTCATTTTTTATGTTTTTTATTCTTTTAGCTTTGATCAAACTCTTCCATTTTTCTTGGGTTTCTAGTGAGAGAAATCAAATAAAAGTAAAAACGAAGGGAGTGTCAAAAAATTTTGTTTCCAAAGAAAGACTGCATAAACATTTTTTATTTGCGTGGTTCAATTTTTGTCAAGTTTCTTTCGAAATGTAAAAAATTTCCAATTTCTCCTACCAGGCGAATGGAAAAGTAAAAAACATGAGAGGAAAGGAAAAAAACCAACCTTTTGGACATCCCAACATGGCATTAATGTATTTTTTTGAATAGGTTTTTGTAAAGAATTTTCTTATTCTAGCTACGTTAGGAACTCGAAGTAGGAAAAAATCAAATATAATTAAGAGAAAAATTATAGGAAAGTCAAAGAGAAATTGAGGAAAAATTGAACCTCTCTTTGAAATTTACCTTATCTTTCTTTAGGAATCAAACAAGGGAAGGCATTGCTTAATTTTTTTTTTCCGTCATTACCATTTTTTGCCCAGAATTTCCAAATAGATAAGATAAATTGATCGAGTAAAACCAGTTTCACAAAAGAAAAGAAAAGGTTCAACGAAGACAGAGAAAAACCCCTTGAAAGAAGGCTTCATTCTTTGCCTGGCAAAGTGGATTTGCCGTCAACACATAATATTTGAAAAGAAAACGGGCAAAGAAATGACTCTTAAAATGTACATGAACGGTTCAGATTTACTGCACAGTGAATCTGAGTCGTTCATGTACACTTTAAGGGTCTTTTCTTTGCATTTAGCATAATATGATTGGGTAAAATTCACTGACCCTCCCTGAGATTTTTATTAATGATAGATAACCTTTTCACGTTTGAGGAGTGAGTACAACCCTTATGGTTTCATTGTTTATTTCACCAATACTCAACCACGAACTGTTCAATCAAACACGTGATAAAATTATCCCCAAAAATCACTTATATTGACAAATTCACCAATTTTTATAATTATATAAATAATAAAACCTCCTCAATTCTCAATCTTAAGGCCAAAAACCAATAATTTGTCTTTTATGACAAAGAAAGGATTCTCACAACGAGTAAAAATAGGTGGCTATTAGTAAATTTTACCTTTTTTTTTTTATCAAAACTACTACTCCTATAAGTAAAAAAGTCATTTTGATTCAAATGTAAATTGACTGTTTTTCATTAAGTTTTAACGGCCTTCGGAGCAGTTTCGGGAACACTTAAAAAAACATTTAAAACAACACCCCAAATCTCAATCTCATAGTTCCCGATCAAATTTTGATGATTCGAGCAGCTCAATGTGTTCAGAACGTAATTTAAAGCTACTCGAGAGAAATTGGCATAAAAAAAATGACCGGGAAGGGCTTAATTTAAGCAGTTTTTATTGAACCGTTCAATAAAAAATTGTTCGGATGAAGCCCTTCCCGTTCTTTTTTTTTTATTTTATTTCTCGCAGGTACCCTTAAAATTACGTTCTGATTACATTGAGCGGCTCGGATCATCGAAATTCAATCGGAAACTTTGGGATGTTTTTTCAGATGTTTTTAGGTGTCCCCGAACCGCCCCATTTAACCTTTTATTAACATCAATAGGTGGGCGAATTATTTTCCATAGATATAACTTACTTTTGGCTCATTTCATCGAGAAGTTTTTCAATGCCGAGCGGGTATTGCCGACGTGGCACCCGCTTGGCGCACCTCAGTCCTCCGATTCACTTTTGGACAGCTCGGATTGAAACCCTCTCTCTCCTCTCACCCCAACACTTTCTCTCTCCTTTTTTTCTCTCAAAATCTGAGCCGTCCAAACACAAAATGGACGGCTCGGATGTACGAGCGGGCACCACGTGATACCCGCTCGGCATTGAAATTTTTTCCCATTTCATCACCTATTTGGACAAACATCTTTCAGTTTTGGGATATCGGTAGAATGCACATAAAAACCACAAAGGAATTCGTTGTCATTCTCTGTCATTAAAGAAAGCCTGAGGGTTTGAATGAAATTTACCAAATATGAAACGACGAACTCCAAATGCTTATTGCACCAACACCCGCTTGGTGCTAGGCCTCGTTCATACATAACGAACCGCTTCAACCGTTCAATAAAAAATTGTTCGGATGAAGCCCTTCCCGGTCTTTTTTTTTTTTTTTGATTTTTCGCAGGTACCCTTAAAATTACGTTCTGATTACATTGAGCGGCTCGGATCATCGAAATTCAATCGAAAACTTTGGGATGTTTTTTCAGATGTTTTTAGGTGTCCCCGAACCGCCCCGTTTAACCTTTTATTAACATCATCAGGTGGGCGAATTATTTTCCATAGATATAACTTACTTTTGGCTCATTTCATCGAGAAGTTTTTCAATGCCGAGCGGGTATTACCGACGTGGCACCCGCTTGGCGCACCTCAGTCGTCCGATTCACTTTTGGACGGCTCGGATTGAAACCCTCTCTCTCCTCTCACCCCAACACTTTCTCTCTCCTTTTTTTCTCTCAAAATCTGAGCCGTCCAAACACGAAATGGACGGCTCGGATGTACGAGCGGGCACCACGTGATACCCGCTCGGCATTGAAAATTTTTCCCATTTCATCACCTATTTGGACAAACATCTTTCAGTTTTGGGATATCGGTAGAATGCACATAAAAACCACAAAGGAATTCGTTGTCATTCTCTGTCATTAAAGAAAGCCTGAGGGTTTGAATGAAATTTACCAAATATGAAACGACGAACTCCAAATGCTTATTGCACCAACACCCGCTTCGTTCATATTCATACATAACTCATTAACCATAGAAAAGGTGAAGGGCAGTTGATGAAACGAACCGCTTCAACGAGGAAGATGCTGGGAATGGCTACTGTTGCTTTCTTCTCTAACCCTAGAAAAGGTACCTCGCTCCTTCTTCTTTCCCTCAAATTTAACCCATTGGTAGCTCATATAGCTTTGTTTCGCACTCAAATTTCAACAAACCCTTTTGCTCCTGATACCCTTGCACAAATGGGTCCAACTCAAATTCAGAAATTGTTGTCCGAAAAACACAAATTGGGCTTCGATAAGCTCGACCATGGTCTTAGTTTGTTCGGTCGAATGGTTCAACTTCGATCTCGTCTTTCTGTCATCAATTTTAATCAGCTGTTAGCTGCTGTTGCTAAAATGAAGCAATATTCGACAGTAGTCTCTTTATTTACACAAATCCGCGAGCTTGGAGTTCCAATCGATGAGTACACGCAGGCTATTCTGATCAATTGCTTTTGCCGCATGAATCGAGTTGATTATGGGTTTGCTATCTTAGCTATCTTCTTCAAATGTGGTTACAACGCGAATGTGGCTACCTTCAACACTCTAATAAATGGGTACATTTTGCAAGACAACACTGCTGAGGCCGTGAAATTGTTCCTTAGGTTGACGAAAGACGGAGACATTATACCTAATGAGGTTACCTATGCGACCATCATAAAAGGGCTTTGTAAACTCGGAAACACTACAATGGCTGTAGAGTTGGTGAGGAGTATGCAAAAATCGCACTGCAAGCCAGGTGTCGTGATTTATAGCACAATCATCGACAGCCTTTGTAAGGATGGAAATGTAGATGATGCCTTGGGCCTCTTGTTAGAGATGAGAGAGTTGGATGTTATGCCAGACGTGATTACCTATAACTCTTTGGTTGACGGGTTATGCAAATCTGGTCGACAAATGGATGCCACAAGAATGTTGAGCGATATGACAGAGCAAAATATATTTCCAAATGTAATAACGTATAGTACGTTGGTGGATGCATTTTGCAAAGAAGGAAAGACTGCAGAAGCAGAGGGTATACTCGCTATCATGATTCGAAGGGGTGAGGAACCCGATGTAGTCACTTACAATGCACTTATGGATGGATATTGTTTGCAAGGGCACATGGTCAAAGCAAAAGAAGTGTTCAATTCCATGGTGGATAAGGGCCTTGAGCCCGACATACGCAGCTATAATACTTTGGTCAATGGATACTGCAAGAGGAGGAATATAGATGAAGCCATTCGTCTCTTCCGAGAAATGGCTGGTAAAGGGTTAAAACCCGATACCGTCACTTACAACACTTTGTTACAGTGTCTGCTTACATTAGGAAAGTGCAATGCTGCAGATAGCCTTTTTCACGAGATGATGTGTAGAGGTCTGAAACCTAACATTGTAACTTACTCGGTTTTGTTAGATGGCTTCTTGAAGAACCACAAAATCGTCAAGGCAGTAGAGGTGTTCCGTTCAATGCAAGATCAGGGTATAATTCCTGATATTGTTGTTTACGGCATCCTCATAAATGGCATGTGTGAAGGAGGAAAAATTGAAGATGCTCGAAAACTTTTTAGTTCCATATCTGCCAAAGGTTTGAAACCCGATGTTAAGATTTACAACGCATTGATTGGTGGACTTTGTAAGGAGGCCTTGCTGGATGAAACCGAGGAGTTACTCTTTCAAATGGAGGGAGATGGGTGCCCACCAAATGACGTCACTTATAATATTGTGATTCGGGCATTCTTGGAGAGGGGAAACAAACACAAGGTTATGATACTTTTACAAGAAATGATCAATAGGAATTTCTCTCCAAATGCATCTACCATGGCCACGTTAATAGGTGATAGTGATTATCTCAAAATGATCCAGAATCTTGAGTCAAGAGATAGAAAAACCAAGTCCTAGATGGTAAGGAATTACTTGATTTTACCATAGTATGAATGCTGATGCTTGTGCCATGCTAGGAATGCTGAGGTTGTATGTTCTATTTCAAACTTTTTGGTATTTCTCTTTCTAAATTGTATTTTTTTTACCTCTGGGATATTCTAAACTGCTATCAACTGAGTACCAATTGCTTTTTGGGTTACTTGAAGCAAGTTTCTGTTTCTTCAAACCATGTTAGGTGTTACAACTGGCAATGCTCAGGCTGTCCCTTGATCATCTTCGTGTGTAGTATGTTTATTTCACTTCTTCTTTCTTTCCATTTAGCATCCTAGTATTCATGCTAAGATTAATCCATCAGATCACTAGCAGCACCGTAGTCTTGTTTGATCGTGATCGGATGGAGATTCAGCTACATTTTTAGAGCTGGTAAATACAGGTACGTATTGATGTATATATAATTGTGCATAAACATGCAAGAATATGTCACATAACAACAGAAGCCAGAGCAGAGTATCACAAGTTTTTATGTGCTAACAGTTGAAATTGACTTTAGAAGTGGTAGTTCAAAAGGATCTAAGTTTGTTGGATATTGAGAGAAAATGATGCCCTTGACAAAGCTCAACGGAGAAAACGGTTTAATGTTAGCCAAACCCTATTAATTGGGACTTAAAGGTAGATTTGGTTTGTAAATTGACAGAATCTGACTTCAGCTAACTCAGATTGACACATAATCAATCCGGTATACAGTTCTTCATGTTCCTAAATCAATTTTATTTCGTTACTTATAAACTTGATGTGGTTTGTGTGAATTTGCAGGAGGAACAAAAATATAGTATTCTCACTTCCTATTGTGTGTATAGGGAGACTTTCATGTTGAATGTATATGATGGCGAGAAAGTCAAAAATCGCCACCCACAACGCGAAGCAGTCATCTATAATTATAGCATTCATTGCAACGACATATGAATCACAAAGACAAAGAAAAGGCAACACAAGAAGATCTACCATACCATGACTGTGAGAATGCCATCTTTATGTCAAGGTAAAGGTTGTCTTTTAGAGTATTGGTTCTGTTTGTTTCGGCCAAAAATGTTTTGTATTTTCTGGTAATTGATCTGTTGAAAACAAAATTCAACAAACAATGTTTTGCTCGGTTGTCAGAAAATCAACCAGCAGGAAATTTTTTCCCCGCCTTTGATTTAAGGAATCTATGGTTTTTTATTTCACGTTACACATGATTTCATACATTGTTTTGGTAGAGGAAGGAAACAATTAAAGAGTCAGGGCTACTAGTGATATGACTGGTTGGGTGAGCAAAGCACACAGCCAGCCATCATAATACTACGACAAGGGAGGAGCACAAGTTAATGGTGCATCTGGAGGTCGCAGGGCTAAACCTGAGTCCGGTACTTCTGTAATCTCCTGGCAAGATCGGATTAGGGAGCTTGAGAAGCATGGGGTGAAGAAGGTGATAGTACTGTTGTTTTTATCAGTTCAAGAAATTAATTGCCTTCCACATCGTTGTAATTAAGCTAAAAGGGCTTTGCACATCAAACGAAGATACTTGCATAACTATAGGCAAGGAACAAAATTTTGGAAACAACCGCAATATTTTTGTTTCCCAGGAGATTAAATTGGAGTGCAAGAGTTACAAGCCTGACACTGTCATTTTTCCTTAAAATCTATTGATAATGATTTATTATGTTACTGTTTCTTGAAAGAAGCTACGGTAAAATGAAGCCAAAAAAGGCCTTTCATATTCTCCTTGTGTTGCAATTAGTCTGGGTGAGTTGGTATTGTCCACCATGTTATTCGAGTCTAATTATTGTATACTTTTTCTGTAAGGGCCTGTATAAACTTTCAAAATGAGTTGGCAATAAATTCTGTGTTCGACCTCGTGCTAATTCCATAACTGTAGTGTTTGAAATCCTATCTTTCAATCTCACAATGAACTCAATAGTTATCAAGTAGAATACAGTTTTTCTCCCTGTATTTTTACTTTTACCACCTTGACATTTAGAAATAGCCATTTTGACTAATCGTGATTTTGGCCATTTTAAGTTTAACTTTCCTACCTTCAAAAATTGGTTCATGCTCGGAGAACTTTATTTTCCCCATATTTAGACTGTTTTGATTAGAATAAAAGAAGTGGGAGGTGCAAAAATGACACGGGTGAGTTCTCCTAAACTTATTAGTAGGAGTAGAAAATAAGTTTGTTTTGTCCTTATTTGAAATTTTTTTTTTTTTTTGCATTTGTTAGTTTTGTGCCAAACTTTTCTGGAATTATTGATTCGTCAAGACGAGAGGAATCGGAAAAGTAATTTTTTTTTTTACTTTTATCCAAATATTTTGATAAATAACTACTTTTTAGCAAAAAAAGTCAATTTGATCGCCTTCTGCGGGGTGCAAGTAAGATTTGCATCGAAGAGAATGAAACACACGTAGTGGTCATTATAGTGGTTCCTTCTGATCCTATAAACCACCCCTCGCTTTGCTCACTCTTAGAGGTGCCGACTCTAACGCAAGGCTACGGAAAAAAAGAAAGAGGAGAAGGCAACAGATGCAGATCACTAAATCAACATCGGCAAACCGGGGCACTGAGGTAATGGAAAGGCCGAAGGACTAGCTGAACGAATGAGGTTCGGGGTTGGCTTGTTGAGTGGCCTAAAAGGCCTAAACTGTTTTAGTAGAATATACTCCCTCCGTCCTTTATTTACAGTCCCGTATTTCATTTTGGGCTGTCCCTTAATAAGTGTCCATTTTGTAAAGTTAGTGGGTAAAAGTTGGTGAATTGTCTATTTTGTCCCTAAAAGTAGATTCCATTTTGAAAAGTTAGTGAGTAAAAGTGTAATGATGATGGGTAAGTAGGGAAAATGGAGGAAAAAGTTGATGTAAAAGGTATAATGACAATGTCTTTTTAATAAGTTGGAGTTACAAAGCATGACACTTAAAAAGGGACGGAGGGAGTAGTTTTTTGCCCTATATTTTATTATCGAAAGTACTTTACCACCTTGACATTTAGAAATAGCCATTTTGACTTATCATGATTTTGGCCATTTTAAGTTTCACTTCCCTACCTTCAAAAATTGGTTCATTCTCGGAGAATTTTATTTTCCCGATAAAAAATTCTCCGATATTTAGACTGTTTTGATTAGAATAAACGAAGTGGGAGGTGCAAAAATGACACTAACTTTATCGTACCAGCATCGAACCTCTCCCATCCACTTTTTTGCAGCATCGATGCCTTCCCGTCGTCACAATGTCCGCAGCTGCCACCAAACTTCTCGACAAATTGAGGGGTGGATGAGCCCGGACAACCCCATTTCCCAAGTTTTAAATTTCCTTAAAATTAACCTAGTTTTTGCCTTGCAACCTTTAGATTACATTATTTGATGGGGTTCAAAAATTTGAGCACCACCCCCTTTGGATTGCATGCATCTCTATAAAAAACAAACATTGATTCGAGATTTTAACTTTTGACGTAGATATAGAAAAACAATACTACTCTTTCCGTCCCTTTTTAAGTGTCCTGATTTATAACTCCAACTTATTAAAAAGATATCATCATTATACTTTTCACATCAACTTTTTCCTCCACTTTCCCTACTTACCTATCATCATTACACTTTTACTTACTAACTTTTCAAAATGAAATATACTTTTATGGACAAAATAGACATTGCACCAACTTTTACCCTCCTAACTTTATAAAATGGACACTTATTAAGAGACAGCCCAAAATGGAATATTGGACTCTAAATAAGGGACGGATGGAGTATATACTTTTATACAGTCTGGTTTCTATCAGGGCGCTCTGACCGGAGCTTAGGTCCGGACCACCACTCATTGGATTGTGTATTTAATGTTTCAGATTTTAATGAAACTTTTCTGCGGGAAGTTAATTGTGACCGGTCATAAACCTTCTGCAGATCCGGACCATTGAAAACACAATCTAACGATTGAGATCAAAAGTTCGGACCTAACACTAAATCAGGGCGTCCTAACCTGACCCTCAGTGTACTTTTATAAATATATACCAGAAATTTCTTTTATTGTAATTGTATAGAGTGATTTTAAAAAAAAGAAGGGGGGGGGGGGGGGGGGGGGGGGGAATTCGGTTTCAGTGGACGGAGGGGCAATAATTTTGCAACCCAAGGTGTACTTTTTTGAAATTCTTAAGTCATGGAGAGGAGACAATTAATTGCCAATACATGGTCTTTCTAACATACAAGGACAAAAATACCCCTTCTCTATCTGACTGGCCCTACTGCGCCCGGGGTTCTGTGCAGCAACCCCTACCCAAGACTAGAAACGGCAACGTTTTGGTTAAAAAAAAAAAATCTTTACCATCAATTTGCAATCCTATGGAGCAGAAACGTGATTATGAGAGCTCTAGAGACAAAATTTGATTATGTCTCTTTAGAATAATATGATCAGAATAATAAGATCTCCACATCCGTTTAAAAGAATTAAAAATTGGAGCACTTAATTTTTTAACCATATTTTTTAATATATAAATGGTCTAAAAAAAATTAAGTGCTCAAATTTTCACTCCGTTTGAATCAGTGCAAAGATCTTGTTATTCTAATCATATTATGACCCTTTAGAATAATAAGATCTTTGCATTGATTCAAACGGAGTGAAAATTTGAGCACTTAATTTTTTGAGACCGTTTATATATTAAAAAATATGGTTAAAAAATTAAGTGCTCCAATTTTTAATCCGTTTGAACGGGTGTGAAAATCTTATTATTCTGATCTTATTATTCTAAAGAGATATAATCAAATTTTATCTCTAGAGCTCTCATAATTATATTTCTGCTCCATAGGATTGTAAATTGATGGTAAGGATTTTTTTTTTAACCAAAACGTTGTCGTTTTAGTCGTATGGGTAGGGGCTACTGTGCCATGGAGGCAGCAGAGCCCCCGGGTACCAATTTATTTGGTTTGAAGGAGCAACTTATTTTCATACAACGAGCAATTTATTTTCATACAACAAGCAACTTATTTTCATACAACGAGCAACTTATTTACGAGCAACTTATTTTCAAACAACGAGCAACTCAGGGGGTAACTTAGATTCATACACGGTACAACTTAGGTTCATACATGGGACAATTTCGGTTCATAAGCATCATAAACATCACCAGATCTTCGAGTGAATATACCAGATCTTCGAGTGAAATAACATCATAAGTATCATTAACACTAATTTCCGATATACCCAAAAAAAAAAATTCATTAACACCACCACAACCCCGCCTCCTCCACCAATCACCATCACCAGATCCCGCCATAGCCGCCACCCACCGCCTCCAAATCCCGATAGCACCCAAATCCACCCCGCCCTCCACCGAACAAGAATGAAAGGTACGGCTATGAAGAGCAAAATGCAAAAAAAAAAAAAAATCTTCGAAACTCAGCAGACTAACATTTAAGGAGTGTCCAGATCTTCGTGAAAATATGAACAATTCTCCCCCAGATCCTGACATCCCGTCCAGATCTTTCAAGCTTGTAATTAGGTCCAAACTCAGATTCAACTTAGGTCCATAGAAGAGGCAACTTAGATTTATAGAAGAGGTAACTTAGGTCCAAGCCCAGACTCAACTACATATCGACTCATGATCTCATACAAGGGGCAACTTAGATTCATAGAAGGAGCAACTTAGGTTCATAGAAGGGGCAATTTAGGTCCATAGAAGGAACAACTTAGATCCAAACCCAGATTCAACTTTGGTTCATAGAATGGGCAACTTAGATTTATAAAAGGGACAACTTAGGTCCAAACTCAAATTCAACTACATATCAACTCATGATCTCATACAAGGGGCAACTTAGGTTTATAGAAGGGGCAACTTAGGTCCATAAAAGGGGCAACTTAGGTCCATAGAAGGGGCAACATACGTCCAAACCCAGATTTAACTATAAACTGACTCCATGTATGGAGATTTTCTTTTTCTCCGTTTCATGTATTGGGAATTTCGTTTTCCCCGTTTCATGTATGTGCAATTTCACAAAAACTTGAGGGCATAATAGTTATTTTAGGTGGCCCTTTCCATGTATTGACAATTTCTTTTCTCATTTTCATATCCAGATGAATTTGAAAAAAAGTGGTCCATGAGTGAGGCATTATTTGCCCCTCTTACCACTGTCTGGTAATTCCCCCTTTGCAATAGTATCGATTCTTCTTCTTTTTTTTTAATGAGTTCTTAGGACTAAAACGCCTCTTACTAGATGTGTTTTTCATTACTACTGAGATTTGGATGATGGGGTTTGTAGGGTTTTATTTTCCCTTAGTTGTCATTGAGGGGTACCACCGGCGTGTGGGGCTAACTTATGGGTCTCACACGGATAATACGAACCGATAATTAATTTTAAATATTCTTTTGAATAGTCTTGTTAAAAATTACTATATCCGTCCCAAAATAAATGTTTCGGTCCGCAAAACGAGGACTTAAAATTAGTACGTTTTCTACAATAAAAAATTCCAATTTTTTTGATAAACTAAAAATACTCATGGATATCTAATGAATTGTTGAAAAAAGTTTGAATTTTTCTTGAAAAAATAGTATTATTTTTAAGTTTTAACTCATTTCAAGTTTCTTTCGAAATGTAAAAATTTTCCAATTTCTTTTGCCAGGCGAATAGAAAAGTAAAAAACATGAGAGGGAAAGAAAAACCAAGTGAAAATTCCCCTTTTGGACGTCCCAACAAGGCATTAATGTATTTTTTTTGAATATGTAAGATTTTCTTATTCTGGCTACAGTAGGAACTCGAAGTAGGAAAAAATAAAATATAATTAAGAGAAAAATAATAGAAAAAGTTAAAGAGAAATTGTGAAATTCAATTCATTGTCATTCTCCGTCATTAAGGCTCTGTTTGGAACTTAGGAAAATAAAAAAGGAAAATAAAAGAATTTTCTCTCCTGAGGGTTTCAATTTATTGGTGCTAGCCTCGTTTCGCAAATGTGAAGGGCAGTTGAAGAAACGAACCGCTTCAATGAGGAAGATGCTGGGAATGGCTACTGTTGCTTTCTTCTCTAAACCTAGAAAAGGTACCTCGCTCCTTCTTCTTTCCCTCAAATCTAACCCATTAGTAGCTCATATAGCTTTGTTTCACACTCAAATTTCAACAAACCCTTTTGCTCCTGATACCCTTGCACAAATGGGTCCAACTCAAATTCAGAAATTGTTGTCCGAAAAACACAAATTGGGTTTCGATAAGCTCGACCATGGTCTTAGTTTGTTCCGTCGAATGGTCCAACTTCGATCTCGTCTTTCTGTCATCAATTTTAATCAGCTGTTAACTGCTGTTGCAAAAATGAAGCAATATTCGACAGTAATCTTTTTATTTATACAAATCCGCGAGCTCGGAATTCCAATCGATGAGTATACGCAGGCTATTCTGATCAATTGCTTTTGCCGCATGAATCGAGTTGATTATGGGTTTGCTATCTTAGCTATCTTCTTCAAATGTGGTTACAACGTGAATGTGGACGCCTTCAACACTCTAATAAATGGGTACATTTTGCAAGAGAACACTGCTGAGGCCGTGAAATTGTTCCTTAGGTTGACGAAAGACGGAGACATTATACCTGATGAGGTTACATACGGGACCATCATAAACGGGCTTTGTAAACTCGGAAACACTACAATGGCTGTAGAGTTGGTGAGGAGTATGCAAAAATCGCACTGCAAGCCAGGTGTCGTGATTTATAGCACAATCATCGACAGCCTTTGTAAGGATGGAAATGTAGATGATGCCTTGGGCCTCTTGTTAGAGATGAGAGAGTTGGATGTTATGCCAGACGTGATTACCTATAACTCTTTGGTTGACGGGTTATGCAAATCTGGTCGACAAATGGATGCCACAAGAATATTGAGCGATATGACAGAGCAAAATATATTTCCAAATGTAATAACGTATAGTACGTTGGTGGATGCATTTTGCAAAGAAGGAAAGACTGCAGAAGCAGAGGGTATACTCGCTATCATGATTCGAAGGGGTGAGGAACCCAATGTAGTCACTTACAATGCACTTATGGATGGATATTGTTTGCAAGGGCACATGGTCAAAGCAAAAGAAGTGTTCAATTCCATGGTGGATAAGGGCCTTGAGCCCGACATACGCAGCTATAGTATTTTGGTCAATGGATACTGCAAGAGGAGGAATATAGATGAAGCCATTCGTCTCTTCCGAGAAATGGCTGGTAAAGGGTTAAAACCCGATACCGTCACTTACACCACTTTGTTACAGTGTCTGTTTACATTAGGAAAGTGCAATGCTGCAGATAGACTTTTTCACGAGATGTTGTGTAGAGGTCCGAAACCTGACATTGTAACTTACTCAATTTTGTTAGAAGGCTTCTTTAAGAACCACGAAGTCGTCAAGGCAGTAGAGGTGTTCCGTTCAATGCAAGATCAGGGTATAATTCCTGATATTGTTGTTTACGGCATCCTCATAAATGGCATGTGTGAAGCTGGGAAAATTGAAGATGCTCGAAAACTTTTTAGTTCCATTTCTACTAAAGGTTTGAAACCCGATGTTAAGATTTACACCGCATTGATTGGTGGACTTTGTAAGGAGGCCTTGCTGGATGAAGCCGAGGAGTTATTCTTGCAAATGGAGGGAGATGGGTGTCCACCAGATGATGTTACTTATAATATTGTGGTTCGGGCATTTTTGAAGAGGGGAGACAAACACAAGGTTATGATACTTTTACAAGAAATGATCAATAGGAATTTCTCTCCAGATGCATCTACCATGGCCACATTATTCCATGATAGCGATTATCTCAACATGATCCAGAATCTTGTATCGATGGATAGAAAAAACAAGTCCTAGATGGTAAGGAATTACGTGATTTTATCACAGTATGAATGCTTATGTGTGTGCCATGCTAGGAATGCCCAGGTTCTATGTTCTATGTTCTATTTCAACGTTTTGGTATTTCTCTTTCTAAATTGTTTTTTTCCCTCTGGGATAATCTATATTGTTATCAAGTCATCAAAAGATTGTAGAAAGAGAAGCTTGGTAATCACTTTGACAGGTCATCTTTGAACTCATGAGTTTTATATTTATTTTTTATCGGCAACTCGTGAGTTATATTACCACAAGAAGCGCCATGGGAAAAAAATGTGGAGATATAAGCGTACTTAACTAATCTATTGTGTTTAGATTGAAGTGTCTGCTAATGTGGAGATATAAGCGCCATGGGAAAAAAAATGTGGAGATCTAAGCATAGGTAACTAATCTATTGTGTTTATCCCTATTTGTTCTATTACAAATTTCTCCAAGCTCCTTCGTTTTGTCCCTAAAGAGTTACCATGTGGGACCTTGTTTTGAAATTTTGAGGAACAAAGACAAGAAACGAAAGGCACCATGATCTTTCCTAAGCATGGGATTTATGTATTTTAGTGCATGCATTTTTCACGGACGACTCCTTAAAACTGCTGCTTTTTCGAAGCTATGCTGGATGTTCTGGTGCTGATGGTGTCTATGATTGTTGGGCATTCAGTTTTGTGCTATGTAAAACTCAAATACTCCTTTGTAAAGCCACGGAAGCTTATAAAACTTCTGAAGGTAGAGTTATTGAGGTCTTCTGCACTGGCATATGAGTAAAATGTCATTCTGATGGTGCATCAATTCACTCCACTTCTGGCAATTCACGTCGAACATTTGACTATTCTTTGGGAACACTTAGTATCACAAACTGTTATCCACAAGTATGAGTTTGTTCTTTCCATCGTTTCTCTGGTTAGGAGCAGCTCGTACTGAACCTTATCGAGGTTATTTATAATCTGTTTGTTTCCTTTCAAAGGAAAAGAAGAGGGCTGGCTGTGGTCCAAACACCGAACCAAGTTGATAAACTATTCTTCGCGTATTAAAAGTGATGGATCCATGCTTATTTTTACGTTATAGATGACAGTATGACACTATCATAGCATGGTTGTCCAAAAACTGGTCTACGTCACACCACAGTATTCAAATGCATCTTTAGTCGACATTTGCTTCTGCAACCCTTTTTTATTTAGTTAAATTTTCTTGGCAATATGAGCTGCAGCAATCTATGTAGCACAGATGTGGACACGGAAACAGCACGGGACGCAGGAACAGATACAGGACACGTCATTTCTCAAGAAATGGGGACTCTGCTGGGGACATGGATTTTTTTTTAAGTTATGCATCCTACAATGTAACCACTAAATATTTAGGTTGGGACTCCTATTGGATTCTTCGACCAATGGTTTATGCCTATACAAAGAGAAATGTTTTCTGTACATTTTTTACCCAATAATTTTGAAGTTATAAAAAACTTTTAAAAAGTATAAAATGAAAATAGTGATAATAAAAATGGACACTCCACGTGACATGCATTTAGAACCGTTCGATACATATGAGTCCACATTCATCTAATGGTAGCGGACACAGTTGTGTCCGGATTGTTTTCCTAGACTTTTCATATGGGAAAGAGCTAAAAGTATCATATGGGAAAGAGCGAAAAGTAGGTGAAAAAGTATTTTACAGAAATTAGAAGCAATGGGGATGTTGTGTTTCAATAAGCAAATCAACCATAGCACTGTAATCCCATAATCCATCCTCCAAAAAGGACTATAATAGGGAGTGTTCCACTTTCCCTTCTTTTTTAAAAAGTTCTTTTTCTTCAATTTTCAAACTCAAATATAATGAAAATGAAAAATAATTTTTTAATTTTTTTTGCACCGTATAAAAGATCTCAATGAGATCTATCAAACAAGATCCATATTTGTAGAAAAATTATTTGCGTAAATATATGATTTTTGAGCTTGAAATTACCTTCTTTTTCTAAAAGTTACTTTTTATAGAAACCGGAACACCACCTAAGTCTATAACAGTAAGAACACTCGCAACACTTAAACATTTTTAGTCCCAAACCTGGAAGCAACATGCTCATATGGAAGAAAATTAAGTAAAAATGTATACCAGAATGTTGAGTAACCATTTTTTGTATGCGAATACTGGGTTGGAAAAAAAAAATAGATTTTAAGATTTTTGGAAGCTGGTGGCAACGGGGACGACCACAACGATGATGAGAATGAGGAGGATTATGATTGAAATGCACATCCACCAGCGGCTGCTCTTCTCGTATGTCTGGCAGTCTTGAGGTTCTTAGTGCCATCGGTCACATACTGGGAGGCAGCATTGTTCATGTGGTGTTCGATATCGTCCATTTACTCCCCCTCGGCCTCCACCATCACCGTCATAGCTTCATTTTGTTCCTTCTTTTCAAGGAATCTCCAATCGGCATTGCAAATAGAATCATTAGCAAAATGACCAGTCTCTTACAGTTGCTCCTGTTGAAGATTGGAGCTTTCTCACGTTTTTCACAAGAGGGAGGATTTTGGTCAAAGAAGATCTTCAGAGGATTGGCTCAAAATCCCCTCCAGCAGCTATGTTTGACAAAAGGAAGCTCTAGGATAAAGCTGCATTAAATGAGGAAGAGTCTCAATGGGAATTCTTCTCTCTGGCGTGGCTGTGAACATGGGTTTTCTCCTCCCTATATATACCCTAGTAGTTTGCTATTGTAAAGTAACACAGAGATCCGAGAGTTTGTGAGTTTGGGTGGGTATACACTGGGATTGGGTGAGAGTTTGTACATCCTCCAAATACAAATCAGCTGTCCGTGGAGTAGGCGATTTGCCGAACCACGTAAATCCGTTGTCTCTGTGTTCATTTGGGTGTGTGTGTTTCTTTGTGTGTTTTTGGTTTGATCCTTACGGCACAACAAATGGTATCAGAGCACTAGGGAACCAAAAACTTGCGAAACCACTGCCATTTCTGTTGTCTGTCCGAAATTGCAGTTTTTTTAAACTGCTTGAAAACTTGATCTGATCTGTTCATCCCGTTTGTATCGTTGATACGAAGAGATTGGTGTGAGACCCATCTCAATCGGAGCAGAAACTAGCTCTCACGTGCCGTTCGTGGAGCGTGTAAGGCTAGTTAGCGTGTGTTCACGCTTTGGTTGAAGAAGAAGCTGACTCAGCTTCCTGTACCTGCTTGTTGGTTCATTAGAAGATGTTTGACCGGTCAATTTACTCTTCCACGTTTTTTGACCGGTTGGTTTTGATCAGTCCAGTCAACCGCACCTAGTAAGCTAGCCGACTACGTTTTGTTTTCGAGATCCCGGAACCGTTCTTTTTCCGATTTTGGCGTGTGAGTAGTTGATTTTGACTATCTCGACGCCCCAGATCCAACCGCGCACTTTGTTTTGCGTGATTCCTCTCCGAAGTTGCTGCTGTAGTTCAACGCAGCCTATAAACGCTATTATCTGAGCGACGGTTCTTGTTCGAGGATTTTCCTAAGGAGTCCCAATGGCCGAAGCATCTGAAAATGTTGTCACTGAGCCCTCTAGAGGCTCTGTGCGGAGGACCACGGTGTCCAATGCCAAGTTCGAGGTGGAGAAATTCGATGGCACCAATAACTTTGGCATGTGGCAGTGCGAGGTGAAGGATGTATTGATCCAACAAGAGTTGGATATTGCATTGGAGGATAAGCCCAATGATATGGTGGAGAAAGACTGGGATAGATTGAATCGCCAAGCTTGCGGCACAATCCGTTTGTGTCTTGCAAAAGATCAGAAGTATTTTGTTATGCAGGAGACGAGGGCTAAAGAATTATGGAAAAAGCTCGAGGATAAGTTCATGACCAAGAGCGTAGAGAACCGCCTCTACCTTAAGAAGAAGCTCTTCCGTTTCCAGCACCGTGCAGGTACCCCGATGATTGAACACTTAAATGAGTTCAATAAAATACTTGCTGATCTTCAGAATCTTGATGCCAATATCCTCGACGAGGATAAGGCACTGCTGCTGCTGAATTCTCTTCCTGATGAGTATGATCACCTGATCACTACTCTATTGTATGGTAAAGAAGAGATTAAGTTTGAAATCGTGTCCAATGCTTTGATCAATAATGAGTATCGCAGGAAAGACAAGGAGACTCACAGGGACACGACAACTGAAGCTCTGATTGTGAGAGGCAACTCTCGGCCCCAATCGAGAGGAGCCCCTCAGTTCCGCATTCCGAAAGATGTATGTGCCTATTGTCGTCAGAAAGGGCATTGGAAGGCAGATTGTCCAACACTGAAGAAAGTGAAGGACACAGAGGATTCCAACGCCAACATTATTATTGTGGAGGATGAAGATTTTGCTCTTGTCAGTTCATCACTAGCTATCCATCCTGATAAGTGGATATTTGATTCTGGTTGTACCTATCATATGTGTCCCAACAGGGACTTGTTCTCCAGCTTCAAGGAGTTGGATGGATGTTCAGTTATTATGGGCAATGGCCATGCCTGTAAGACTATGGGGATAGGTAAAATCAGCTTGTTTTCGTATGATGAATCTGTATTTGTTTTGTCTGATGTTCGGTATGTCCCGAACCTGAAGCAAAATCTCATCTCTTTGGGAGCTTTAGAGTCCACAGGTTTAGAAATTTCTGTGCAAGGTGGAGCTCTAGAGATTAGTTCAAAGAATCTGGTTGTGATGAGAGGCACCCGACGCAACAACCTATACTTCCTTGAAGGGAGTAAAGCAGAAGGTGGAGCTGCCACCGTTATTGGGGAATTTGATTCTGAATCTACTGCAGATCTGTCAGCTGAAATTATTGGGAGTGAGTTTGATGGTGGTTCAAGCTCAGTCCACCTGATTCAATGTTAAGCACCTTCGGGGTGCATGCGCCTCCGGGGCGCCTGGCTCAATCGAGGTTGAGCATTTGGCTTGATATGGGTCAAGCATCCGAATTTGAATCTAAATATGTTGCCGGGGCTTTTGAGTTGTCGCGCGACTTGTCCGAATCTGTTCTGAAGTTTACTTGAAGACTTCGGAAATCTGGCTCTTCTGTTGGTTTGTTCCGGTACTCTGAATTTGTTAAGAGCATCTGTTATCTGCAGTCAGTCTGTTTGTTTGTTCTGTTTTGAGAGCACTGTTGTTTGCTTCTGTAGTTTGCTCTCTTGTCTCTCTTTGTTTGTTCGAGTTTGTAGAGAGTCTGTTTGTTCTGGTTTTTGGATTGTATTTGGAGGCAGCTTGATTGTGTTTGGGAGGTGATTTCTCGCCAAGGTGGAGATTGTTGAAGATTGGAGCTTTCTCACGTTTTTCACAAGAGGGAGGATTTTGGTCAAAGAAGATCTTCAGAGGATTGGCTCAAAATCCCCTCCAGCAGCTATGTTTGACAAAAGGAAGCTCTAGGATAAAGCTGCATTAAATGAGGAAGAGTCTCAATGGGAATTCTTCTCTCTGGCGTGGCTGTGAACATGGGTTTTCTCCTCCCTATATATACCCTAGTAGTTTGCTATTGTAAAGTAACACAGAGATCCGAGAGTTTGTGAGTTTGGGTGGGTATACACTGGGATTGGGTGAGAGTTTGTACATCCTCCAAATACAAATCAGCTGTCCGTGGAGTAGGCGATTTGCCGAACCACGTAAATCCGTTGTCTCTGTGTTCATTTGGGTGTGTGTGTTTCTTTGTGTGTTTTTGGTTTGATCCTTACGGCACAACAGCTCCAGTAACGCTTTTGCTTCACCCATCAGCCTTCTTGATGAAGTACTGATTATCAACATTTCTTTTACTAGTCTGCAGTCCTTCGGAAAAAAAACTTACTGAAAACATCTTTGCCTCCTCTTGCTTCCCCTCTCTACAGATTTCAACAGTTTGGATTTTGTAGATTTCAGGATCTGTTATGCTTGTTCCATCTGCTGAAATAATAACAACGATTCAGCAACATGGAAGTCTTGTACAGACCATCCATCATCGTAAAGATGAACACTAGGGACTTGAAATTTTGAACCTTAACTATAATTCAATCGTTCAGTTAGTTACCCAAATCCGCTGAAATTCTAAATCAGCAAGGAATGGGTTGTACCATCGGTACTGAGGACACCACCAAATTCTTTTGTATTTGTTAAGCAATACAAACAAAGTGAGAACAGAGAAAGACAAGGCTCTCTATTTGCAGATTGCTCTAAATGATGACAAAAATCAATGAGCTGGGGAGGGATGGAAAGAACAACGCCATACATGGAAAATGTCATGTCATACTTTTGGATGTGGCAGTCCAGATCACTAAGCTGCAAGCAAATTACCAGAGCTATAACGAAGAGAATTGATGCACAATTGAGAGGGACATTTTAACTTATCCGCCGATCGATGGACAAGAAAAACATTAGTTTCAAGTAAGGAAACAAGGACTGATGGATGGTATCCTTATTTGTAGAGCTACCAAATGCCTGTGTACTTATAATATGCACCACGTGCAAACCATTTGCTCAAGCTATCACTTGAGAGAACAACATGCATATGATAGTGCAAATAGTGATGATGGAAGTTTGCATCACTGCCCAAAGATAAAACACTTCCACACTAGAAGTAAACTTTTGTTCAAGCAAAAGGGGAGGGGGGGAATTGGAGGATGGAGTCATGGATAGAACAACGCCATACATGAAAAATTCCATGTCATACTTTAGGATGTGGCAGTCCTGATCACTAAGCTGCAGTCGAATTACCAGTGCTATATTTACGGGTATTTGATGCACAATTGGAAGGGACATCTTCTACTTATCGGCAATTCAGTGGACAAGAAAACTATAGCTTACAAACTTATTTAACGCAAAAAAACAAGCACCAATGCATATTTCCAAATGATTTGCCTGAAAGAAAATATTAACACATGGCCATAACAGAATAACGCCAGTCAAAAAACAATTTACCCGTTTAATTGCCCACATGAAGCTTGAGATCTTCCATAAATAGCTCGAACACCTGTCACAATTAACATTCTATTTCATGCCGATGGTGCAAAGCATGCAAATTAGAACAAACTGTCAAGATTCCAAAGGGTAGACACAATACTACAGCAATAACAGACAAGAAAGAATCTTGCATCAGGGTTCATGAAACTAGAAAGTAAGGCATAGCAGAGTAAAGAAAGGGTATACACATCAGAGAAGTAGGCATTTTCTACCTAGAAAATCACATTGCAAATGGTATCATATGGCAAACAGCCAGTCTCTTCAATTTTGCGAGCAAAGTTCACCTATCGTACAGGATATGTCCTACATTAGCGCGTATATCTATTTTTGTCTAGTAATAGCAGCGTGCAAGTGTTTATACTCTCATGTTCATACACATTTCACATTTCGTCGAGTTTCGTACTCTACAGCATGACATGAGGACAACTGGTAATGTTCATGCTTACCAAAAAGTGTATTGTACAGATGGAACCTACATCATTTCAACCAATAAGAGGGAGAGGTAATGTTCACAAAATTGCACTCGAGAAAGTCTAATCTCGAGAATGATTAGAGCAAAATACTAGTAGTAGAAAAGTTATTATTTGTGTGGTTCTCGTCGAAAGATTCATCATTTAATCGGGAAGGGATCATGAAAGCCTGCCTCTTCAACGAATTCTTTTGGAATAGCATCTATGTCTCTGTGATTCGATCCTCAATTTTTTCGAAATATCCATTCCCAGATCAACCAACCACATTCTTCCATTCAGTGTTCTAAAAATCGAAACTAATCGGTGATTAATCGGCAAATAATCGATGGCGGGCCTATCCAACGAGATCCGACTAATTGCTATGCGCCGATTAATCTCTAATTACTATGCACCGATTAATCACCGTTTACTAGGCTTCAAAGCTCGAAGGTGGGCCGACCCGTCCGACTAGCGCGAGCGACTTTTAGAACATTGGTTCATTCTGGACAGTTTTGGCCAATCCATGGCAGCTAATAATGAAAAGCACCATAATGCAATGGGGATGCTGTGTTTCAAGAATCAAATCAACCAGAGCACTGTATTCCCATAATCCATCCTCCAGAAAGGACTTCAACACTCTCAACATTTTTAGTCCCAAACCAGGGACCAACATGCTCGCTCATACGGAAAAAAGAATCCAAGGCAGGTAAAAAAGAATACAAGAATGCAGATCGAGCAACCATTTTTTTTTTTCTGCGAATTCGACGTGAAAAAAAAAACAGAAGATTCAAGAGTTTCTGAAGCTGGTGGCAATGGGGACAACCACGACGAGAATGAGAATGAGGAGGATTATCAGCCCGATGCACATCCACCGGCGGCTGCTCTTCTGGTACGTCTTGGCGGTCTTGAGGTTCTTTGTGCCATCGGTCACGTACTGGGCGGCATTGATCACGTGGTGCTCGATGTCGTCCATTTGCTCCCCCTGGGTCTCCACCATCACCGCCATGTCGAGGAACACCTGGTGGAGCTCCAAGAGGCTCTTCTCTATCTCCTTGGCCGCGTCGTGCCTGTCTTGTATCTCCACCACTGTTTCCAGCACCTTTCCCCTCCCATGCTCCTGTTTACCCCAAAAAAACCCACAAACGCAAATTCAAATTCAACCCCAATGCTAAATTCCAAAACTTGAACCTTCACTAAATTCCAATCCTAAACTTTGTTACTCAAATCCGCTGAAATTCAAATCAGCAATGAATGGAGCCCGTTCTCCTATGGGAAATAAGTACTCATTTTTGGAATTAAATCTCGTAAAGCAGGAAATAAGTCCGAAAAACATAAAAACCTTAGGGAACGGGGTCTCAGGGTCTAGATTTTTGTTGGGAAATTGTAACGATCAATGGTATATAAAGGGCCGGCTCAAGACGATCGGAGAAATAAGTCCTTATTCTTGGAATTAAATCTCGTAAAGTAAGAAATAAGTTTGAAAAACATAAAAACCTTAGGGAACAATAAGTCCGAAAAACAAAAAATCCTTAGGGAACAGGGGGTCTCATGGTCTAGATTTTTGTTGGGAAATTGTAACGATCAATGTCATATAAAGGGCCAGCTCAAGACGATCGGAGAAATAAGTACTTATTCTTGGAATTAAATCTCGTAAAGCAAGAAATAAGTCTAAAAAACATAAAAACCTTAGGTAACTGGTCGCAGGGTCTAGATTTTTGTTGGGGAATTGTAACGATCAATGTCATATAAAAGGCCGGCTCAAGACGATCGGAGGGTTGTTACTAGATTATCTCAAAAACCTCTATTTTCCAAAAAAAAAAAATACTCCTATTTAACATCTACCACCATAGGTACATTTACAAGACAAATATAGAAAGAGATTTCAAATAACTTAATTAATACCTGAATTGCCCTTTTGAGGAAGTCCTCCCCACCAACCCCATTCCCACTAGAAATAATCTTCTCAATCACTTCCTCATCCGGATTCTCCCCAGTAACTGTAAAATACCTCCTCCCAACAGTCTCCTTGTACTCATCCATCATCCTCTCCCTCAACCCTTGAAACTCCACCATCAGCTCCTTCAGCTTCTTCCTCAGCCCGTTCGTTACCGCGGTCCTGGTCCGGTCCACCGGAGTACCCGATTTACAGCCCGACACCCGCCTGCTCACGGCGTTGGCCCGGTCCATCTCCTGCAGCTCGGACCCGATCCCCCTCGCCGCCCTCAGCACCGCCAGCACGTCGGCGTTGATCCGGTGGCGGAGGGCTTTCACGGACTCGGGTTTGTGGAGGGTTTTGGACTCCTCGTTGGATTCCTGGAGCCGGGTCAGGATGACCCGGATCGAACCCATCTGCTCCTTCACCTTCTCTGCCTGATCCAGGAAGGACCCGAGGTGCTTGTCCATGTGGATCGCGGCCGCCGTCATTTGGATATCCGGGTCGGGTCCGGCCTCGAGGTCTTTCATGGCTTCTTTCTTTAGATCCACGTAGCTCACGAATGATTTGGTCATCAGGTCGTTCATCTTGGCTGTGTTTGGAGAGAGAGAGAGAGAGAATGGAAAGTGGAGATGTGAAAAGGGAATGGTGAGAGCTGTGGAATTTGTTGAATCTGGGTGTGAGATTTTGGAAAGGGTTTTTATAGCGGATAGTATCAGAGCTTCCCCAGATTTGATACTGTAAGGAAAGTAGCCGTTGTGGCTTCTTAACGGCTATATTTCTAGATTTGACTTTTCTATTTTATTCTTTGGAGTATGAGGGATCCTTGAGCTGTAACTGTAAATGCAGGGACATCTTTTGTGCCATTGCTTTTGCTATTTGATAAGGGCGATTGGACTTAAAACACCCTAAAGTTTGGAAAGATTAATTTAGGAAGGATTGAAAAAGATTTGAAATTTCCCTTGTTAATTTTCGAGTAACAAAACTCTTGCGTACGGTCTTCAATAAATTTTCTCTATCTATTTCTCTCTATTCATTACTCTAAAAAATCTCCCTCAAAACTCAAACAGAACAGAATAGAGTCTACAAGATAATTGATGTGGTGGAACTCTATACCACAAAATTAGTTATGCTATATATTTTGGTTTGAGTGTGAGAAGGAATTATATTATAAAAATACTAATATTTTTGGCTATAGATGGGGAGAAATTAATCCGGAAGATATGACTTACCTCAACCCAAAATTAATAATTCAAAAATATCTCATGAAATAGAGATGCCCAAAAAATTAATTCTACGATCAAAAGTCAGACCTTCAAAGCAACATTAGTTGCCCCTAATACCAACCTTTTACTTCGGGAATCAAACATGTTCAGCTCTTGTCTTTCCTTGTTCCCCGTTTATTTCCAAAATAGACAACGCCTCTCTCACATGGTGTGAGACCAACACATATATAAAACTCACACCATGCGAGAGAACGTTACAAATAACCGTTACATTGAATATTTTTTTCCCTCCGTACCCAACTCCAGATGCATCAATGTTACGATGCAACTTTTACCTTTGAATCAACGGCGAAAATAAACCCCCAAGCCAAATTGGGCACGGAGTAGTATTTGCGCTCTAAAAGCCCTTGGTTCTCGATAAAAGACATACTCCATCCGTCCCCTTTTTAAAGTCTAGTATTCTATTTTAGGCTGTCCCTTAAAAAGTGTCCATTTTGTAAAGTTAGTGGATAAAAATTGATACATTTTTCATTTTGCCTCTAAAAGTAGGAAAAATTAGTGAATAAAAATGTAATGATAATGTCTCCATAGAGGATAAATAGGAAAAGTGGAGGTAAAAGTTGATGTGAAAGGTGTAATGATGATGTTTTCTTAATAAGTTAGAATTACGAAGCGGAACATTTAAAAAGGGACGGAGGGAGTATCAAATGCGAGCTCTAAAGCCCTTGGTTCTTGATAAACGAGATATCAAATGCGAGCCTGGTATGTTACTTGCAGTGAAAACTAGCCATCATTTTTCTTTCATTTTCCTTTCTCCCAGTCACTCATACAGCATTAATCAGTACTCAAAATAGTACAAGATGGCTGAAGAGGTCAAGCCATAGCAACGCCTCACCCACCCTCACACCAGAAAAAGGTTTAAAATGAAGTTCTTTCCCAGCTGAAAGAAAATCACTTTACATGACTAATCACAACTGTTGTAACTCCCACAATTATTACCAAGGGTATTCTATCCACCTATTCTAGAGGATAAAACTGCAGATATCATCAAGGGATGTAAACTAACGATATCGAGAAATTCATGTGTGTTAGTTGTGAGATCCAGGTGTTCACTCGAGCTGTTTCGTCCAATCAAAAGGCGCCCAATCTCGGGCAAAACTCGAAACAGCTTGCTTTTGAGTCTCCTCTGAATCATGCTTCCTACGACCATAAATGCCCTCTTCCAGCAACTTCAGCATGCCCCTTATGACATTCAGTCCGAAGTTGGCTTTGAACTGCTGCTCATCATCAATCACATGGACAAACCCCTTGTTTAATCCGAATTCAACATGGAAGTATGGAAAATCCTTGGGAACAGAACCACGCAACCCCTTTACACTTGTATCAATGAGCTTCTTCGAATTGTGCTGGCTCCACTCATCTTCAGCTTCATCAATTGCCTAAAGGAAACTCATTTCACAAACATGTGAGTAGGAAAATACTAGCAGAAGATTACTACAGATGTTGAGTTCTCCAGAAACAAGTAAAATTTTGTCGATGTTGCTCAAGGTTTAAAGATTAAACCAATCACCAAGGGTTTTCTTTCTGTAAAAGACCAATAGTGTTATGTTGTTGTTGTATTGAGACGTATTTCTGTCTCAATACAACAAATAATATGGCAGAATAAAACCAATTGTACATGCAGAAAAACTTTCAGAATATAGAGGAGAAGGGGAAGGCGAACAAACCCATTGAAAATAAGACATCCAAGGTAAGTGGTTTCAGCAGAAATAAACACAGTATCAACTAATAACCTCGACAGAGTAGAAAAAACGCACCTTTTTGAAATAGAGAGGTGCCTGTTTTGCAATGTCCTGGGGCAAGGGAATGCACTCAACCAAACAATGGCGCCTTTGCTGGGCCAACCCCATGACCGTTTCAAGGAACACAACATCCTTTTCTTGCTTTGCAAACATCATGATAAGGCATTTCTTGAAGTTGCGAATTTCGTCCCACACATTATTGTCCACAGCCCTTGTAGCTGATTCATGCTGTTTAGACATAATAACTAGGAAATCAATCATAACAGCCACAATGAAGAAAAAAGCTGGGAGTCTGTCTGTGACTCAACGAGAATGAAATTAGTGAATCTATTACAACAATAACAATAGCAGTACCCATGTAAATATGTACAAACAAAGCTGAGTCCACAACGATATCAGTGACATGAAAATAATGAAGAATTAACCTTCATTAGACAAAAGAGACGGATTTATCAAGGTGTCATGAAAAGCATACTAAGATAACACACCAAAACTCACCTGCAATGTTAAAATGCAGCAATGACCCGCTGCAACAGACTGCCAGTGTGGTAAACTGAGGTAGGTGAAATTGGCTATAGCAACCACAAGATGTCTTGGCCTATTGGGGTTCTCAAAGCAGAATTTGCAACGCTCTTGTTGAGTTAAGATGCGCGTTGAAAAATTAGTCTTCTCATTTAACTTCTGATCGGTGCCCCCTTTTTTCTTCGCCTTTCTCCTTGGACCATCATCGAAATCATATTCATCATCTGCTTGAGCAGATGTACTAAACTTCTTGTTTTGTACAATCTTTTGGGCAAGATGCATGTCAGCATCATCCTCTTTCTTCCTTTGCCGAATAGACGTGTCATGCGTTGTATATCTGAAACATCGAAAGGAAAGAAATATCAGGACTGACAAGGTCTACTCAGAAGATTAAAAATATAAGACATGACAATTCAAAAACAAAAGGCAAGTAGGGAAGTGTACTGGCAGATTAATTATGGGTCAAAGTATAAAAACTTAGTTCAGGAAAAATGTAAAACAACATGCTCATCGGGTTACATTTCGATAAGCGTAAATAGTTTGTCAATAAACAACTACCAAAGAAAGTGTCTTATCTCTGCAATGTTACTTGAATTTATTTTAAGATGCATGATTACCTTCTTGTGTTTCTCTCACTTGGTGGCCTACTGGATTCATCCTCAGCAACTTGCTTTGCTTTAACATTTTCTGCTTCTTTCTGAAGAAAAAAAATACATCAGAACATAGTTTCAATTAACAATCAAGGTGAAAACTCAGGCTTATTATAACAGGTGCACCAAGAACATTGACACACCTGAAACATTTGAGTTCCGTGAAAAAAAAATGCTGAAACAAAGCAATATAAGGATTGACATTGCCATAATCCCATCACAGCAAAAACCAAAAAAAAGAACAAAAATTAAACAGGATGCAGCAAAAAACAAAAAACAAAAACAAATTAAAGAAATAGAGACAAGGGAAAAAAGAAAAAAGAAAAAAAAAAGACCACAATGTAATTAATATCTCCGCACAAGAATGACGGTGCAGCATAATGTAAGTACAAAGGCGTGCTTCCACAGAGACACTAGTGCAATGCTCTTTATTGCCATAGCATATACCTCTAATTCTTTGTTGTTTCCTTGTCTTTCAAGAAAAGAATAAATGTTACCATGAGGAAAGAAATAAACAAGCCGCAGCATCACTGCAATTCTTAGACAAATACAATCCACTAAAACTCTTAAAGTGTTAGACTCTGCCAGTTTTAACAGTGACCACACTGACAGGCAACTGATTTAACCAATAAAATACAGAACTTCCTAAAGCACGTCCAAATCAGTTGAAAAAAGGTTACTATCTCGAATGATAACCAAGAGATAAGCCTGTCCTCATATCACAGTTCAAGCAAGGTTGCTAAACTCCAGATCTTCATTGAATCTGTGATGCTGTTCAATAATCATATTATAGACTCAAACTGGTGATCACAATTTCTGTAATGATTATGAAGATTGCAAATGTTAAACAAATCATGCATTCAGCTTTTTGGCTAAAAGCGCACACACAAAACACAGGTACGAACAAGAGACACGAAATTTTAAAAAACCAAGACTAACTCACTAATCATCAACAAACCCCTTCAACCTAAAATATAACCCAATAAAGAACATGTGAAATACACAACAATCATTTTCCCCAGGGTGTCTGAGATGCATCCAGAGTATATAAGCCGTTACCTAGTTTGTCTAACAAATAATGATCATAACAAGACTCCGCGTGGCATGTCCCCACGCTAACCCTGTCGTGTTCGAAATTTTGTAGTCTATAACACATGTCAGATACTGTAACGACAGCAGTGAAGAGTCTGTGCTTCATTGCTAGAACATAATTAACGTAAGTTTGGCTTAATTCCCCACATAAATTGAGGTGTCTCATAGGCTTGCCAAAGCGTGCACCTAGAGAAAATCACACAAAAGGGAAAGATTCCATTGGAGAGTCTGGATTTCAAGCAGCAGTTTTTTTGCTGGGATAGCTCCTACAACCATACTGCCTCACAAATTTACACCTAAAACAAATGATGCAGCTCAACGAGAAAGACAATCCCAGTGTGAGCAGTAACGCACTAGTTAGCAGTTGTGAACGAAAAAAATCAGCTCTTGAATCAAATACTTAGCCTTTTCTGGTGTTTAAAACTTAAAAGTAATCAAGGGCTGTTAACATGTCCAAACTTGAAAAGAGCTAAAAACCTAATATTGACTCTATAACACCAGAAAAAACCAACATGGCTCTTGCTTCAGATAAAGCATACTCCATGCCCTAACAACACTCAAAAGTCAAAACCCATAGCATATTATAGCCTAATTCTGCTATGCTATTCCCTAAAGAGAAAAGAAAAAGACAAACAGCAGAAAACATAGACGCACATGCAGAAACAGTAAGAGACTGGAATTGAAAAAAAGTTAATGCATGCTATCAATTCCTGTGTTGGGCCAGTCCATACGGAGCTTTTTCCTTGCTTTAATTGGGCCACCGCTAGTGGATGGTGGGATTGATTCCCCACATTAGTCAGTTCATTGGGGCCGGATACCGGGTGACAAAAAGAGAGATTTTTACCTCTACGTACAGTCGTACAGAAAAGTGAAACTTAATTCCCATTAAGGAGAGATGGAATACTTAATTCCCACTAGGTCCACTTTTACAAAAATCCATTTACCATTAATGGAAGTGTCACCCTATGGTTTCAGGATATCCTAGGGCTTTAGGGTACCCTAGTTCCCTTGGTTACCCTAAAATCTTAGGGTACCCTAGGGTTTTAGGGTTTAGGGTACCCTAGGGTTAAGGTTTAGGCGCTTTCATAGAACCCTAGGGTTTAGGTAGTTTCATAGGGGTTTTAGGGTGGACTTTCCTATTATAGGGTTTTAGCGATTTAGGCACTTTCATAGGGCACCCTAGGAGTTTAGGCATTTTTATAGGGTACCCTAGGGTTTAGGCACTTTCATAGGGTGCCATAGGGGTTAGGCACTTTCAGGATTTAGGGTTTTAGGCACTTTTGTAGGCTTTCAGTGTTTCATTAATTAGAGGAGACCTAGTGGGAATTACTTTCTATTTTCTGGACCTAGAGGTAAAAAGCCCCAAAAATAAATACTGAAAAAAGTAAAAGAAGTGTTTTGTCTCACCATAAGTTTTTCAGCTTCTTCATGCTTTCCTTTCAAACGAAGTTGCAAAGCTTTTGCGGCCAATTGGTTTGCACTCAATCCCTCGTTAACAATTGTAAAAGATGCACTAGGTACCGACTCTGACTCTACTTTTCTCTCTCTGTTTGGAGAGCCAACAGAACCACCAGGTTCATCATCCTTCTGACGAGTAACTTCATTCATAAAGCTTCCATCATTTGCAAACCTATTTAAGCTTGACAATGCACTAGAGATAAGGCCGGAATCCTCAGAGGACATGGTTTGCCTTTTCTGCTTGCCCCAAGATAAAGAATCATGAAGTTTAGGCACTTTCATCTCCGAACGTCGGCAAGATACATCCCGCATGCTTTCTCGGCCAGAATTCTACATATAAGTTACAAAATGCAAGTTAAAAAGAAGAAAATATCTTTGTACCCAAATAAAAAATGAAAAAAAACAAAGAATATCAACTTACTTAAAAAAAGAACCAAGATTAGATGATTATGCTAAACAAAATGAAACACACTTGGCCAATGAATATGCCAAAGCTTTTCGCAGCATAACTTCATTAAGATCTAAGTACCTTGCCAGGTATCTTTTCATTGTGATCCTCCACAACTGTTTGGTGTTCCCCTGTTAAGCCCCTCTTTCTATTGTGTATGGCATGGAGGTGAGCACGAGATGAAGCAGCTTTACGTGATGCCACAGAAACCGCTAGCTGACCCACTGAAACCCACCGCTCTTCCACAACCTATACAATTTAAATGGATCGCATAAAATTGGTAAATGCTTAGATATGCTAACTTTTTTAAGTCCAAAATATACAAGATCTTACCTCCTTCAAATTCCGTCCTTCGCGGGCTGCCTGCTCTTGAGCACGCTTCAAGGCTTTTAATCTCCAGCTGGCACCCCCGTCTCCAACAACAGAAGATGACACCCCAGCCTTTTTCCCGTCTTCAACTTCTGGATAACCAGATCCATTATTCTTCAAATATGGATTCAATTCTCTGGGATGTTCTCTCTTTATCTGCCCCAATAAGCAAAAATTGTTTAAGTCACAAAGAATCAGCGTGTGCTCTTGTATGGGAAAGAGCAAAAGACAAAAGAAAAGGCTGGTCTGAATAGGACAGAGTCATAGACGTCTCAGGGATGATCAAAGTAGCCCCTCACTTTCCTAACCAATGAGGTCTGCCACAAAATAAAACCCAAAGGCGAAGTAGACAAATTCTCCATCCTCCTAAAACATCAAAAGCTATGATATTTTCTCCTCCATCCAATTTCCACTAGGATAGGTATGACAATTCACTGAAGGTGATTCAAGTGCAATCATAGAGCAAAATTCAGGATGAACAGTGAGGCTTTAAAACAAAGTTGACGGAGAGGGCATACCTCCTCAGCCTGAGGTTCCTCTAGCTGATCTGAAGTTGTTGCAGGCTCTCTCTCATTGTTGTCTTTCGGTCTAAGCATCCACTCTAATCCCATTTCCTTTCTCACAGTATTGCTACTATCTAGGGACTGAGATCCTCTGCCATCACCTACACAGAGATGTTGAAACATGTTTTAAGTTCAAAAACTGGAAACAAAAATGCCTATATTGAATGAAATACTACAAGAAAAGTGAGTACCAGTCAAGTCATCTCCCATAGACTCTATTTCACTCCCTCTTCGACTACCCTTCTTCCTTCCATGGGTTTTACTTCCTTTCGGATGCTTATCTTCTCTACCACTGCGGCTATCCTTCTGTTCGTCATCGGAATTAGACAAAGAAGAGTCTTCAGATGAGTAATCCTTTCTCCCATTTCTTGACTTCTTCTTTGACCGGTCTCTAGCTTCATCTTCCGAGGAATCCCCATATCGTTTCTTCGCTCTTTTCTTATTCCTACGTTTCTTTTCATCTTGGTCAGAGCCGCTCTGACTTTCTTTTCCGCTAGAGTATGAAGAGCACTCATCCGAAGAATACCACTTCTTTTTATTTCTAGATCCTTTTCCTATTCTTTCAAGGTCATCCTCATCTGAACTACCATGTCGATAACTTTTCTTTTTCCTTCTACCTCTTTCCTTCTTACCAACTGGATTCTTTCTCTCTCTTCTAGAATCATTCAAGTCTTCATTTTGTGCCTACCACAAAACTTAAACCATCAATACCAACGAAAAAAAATTTATGCTATTGAGTCTCGATAGACGGAAAAACCATAGGAGCATTAAGAAAATAAACTTATCGAGTGAATTAACTCAAGGCTCATTACAAATGAAACAAAGAAAACTGAGGCTTTACCTTATCAACCTGATCCCGGGGTACGAACTTCAACCCCGAAAGCATCTTCTGTTTTATTTACTGACAGAGGAACAGGATTTGGGCAACAAAACTAGTAAAAGCTGTCCTGAAGAATCAAAATAAAGACAACGAAGAAGAAAGAACATTAGGAGCATGCACAATTCAACATAAAAACTGTGGCAGCACAGAATCTCAATAATCTCAAGGAATAACAACTCAATGGAAATCCAATTCAAAACATACAGCATCTCCAGCTTTTACTCATACTTCCACTCAAATTTGAGTAAAAACTTCATTTGGGATGAAACACTCCACTGGGCAAACCCAAATCCAAGCACAAATTTGAGGAAAAGCTTCATTAATGGTGTGGTTGCAAAATTGGGAGGAAAAAGATAGCCTTTCAGAACCAAAACTTGGAGATGCTCCAAGACCATCTCCAGCCCTAACCTGTTTTCTAGACTTAGAACCAAACTATGAGTGAAAACCTCCTAAATTTCACTCCATCCTCGATCCACATGATTGAGTTTTACTCGAATCTTTACTCAAATCAATCGAACAATTGGGGCCGAACGTAGCCCAAGCTCAAATCTAACTTGGTTCCAAAGTAACGAAATCTCGACAATTCAAAGCTTTACCTAAGTAGTGGAATTTATGAGCAAATTCTTTTTCAGGGAAACGAATTCCGGTACGAATTCCCCTTCAAAACGAACCTAATTGAATTGAGGAAGAGAAAACGGAGAGAGAAGAGGATAAAGAACTTACCGAGTGAGCGAGCGAGACCCCGTTTCAAACACGACGAACACCAGAACCGAAGTTCCACTCTTGTTCGTGTAGTATCTAACCCTAATTGGCTTGCCGGAGCAGGTGATGGAACTGGAAAATTATTCTAAGTAAGAAAGTCTCGCCGTAGAAATTGTGAGACTCGGAGGTGGGTTTCTCCCTTTCCAGTTTCCTTGTTTGAGCCCTTGAAGGTATCCCAAGCTGGCAAGATTTATCAATAGTGCCCTAAGTAAAATAAATTAGGATTAACGAATGATAAAAAATAATAATAATAACTAAATAAATAAATAAACAAACTACAAAATCACTCATTTCATCCCTCAACTTCTTGATTGGAACCAATTCGGCGTCTAACATTACCGGATTCCCTTTTTTTGGACGGAAAAGTTAACGGATTCTCCAATTTTGTCTAAAATTCTATCCCTAAATTATGCTCCGTTTGTCTACTTTGTCCATAAAGGCGTAAACTATGCTCCGTTTGAGTTTTAAAAGACCGATAAGTGACTAAATGGACTAGACTGGATATATTAAAATCCAATGTTCTAAAGGCGGAGGGTCAGCGCCATGACTACCCCTTGGCGTTTTGTTCGGTAGCCAGGGAGGGTAGGCGGACTTTCGCGGCAAAACGAAGTCGACGGCTTGGAGAGACAGAGGGAGAGGGAGAGCAGAAAGAGAGAGAGAGAGAGAGAGAGCAGAAAGAGAGAGAGACAAGAGAAGGAGAGAGACGCGCGAGAGAGAGAGACCAGACGAGAGAGAGATTAGAGACATACCTGACAACAATCGGCGATCGTCGTGAAGCAGGAGGGCAACGATGGTGGGTTTTCTCGATCCTCTCTGGATCTGGAAATCGATATATATCTACATAATATGACAAGGAAGTGTTTGAATCCAAAAGACAATCAACGGTTCAGAATTATACCCTGCATAAATCTACACCCTCCATTCTACAATCTATAGAATTATGGTTAGTTTCTGACAATTTAATTTGGCTTTTTTTTCATTGATAGTAGGGATGAGAGCTGTGTTTGTGGAAGACCATATTAAGTTCGACATTAGTTGTGTTTGTGGACAGACTTTCCTAGGGAGAAAATCTTAGTGTGTTCTTTTTATATATCTACTTGAGACATGCATTTTTGTTGTTATGTATTATTTTTTTATTTGAATTGGTGTTTGGATGACGTTTTTTATTTTATCAAAGTTTTATGCTTTTGAGTTGTGCATGCAGAAGTTAGGGATTGGAAAATTATTTGCTCTTTACTTGCCGATTGAAGTTAAACAGGTCAATAAATATATTTGGGTTATTGTTTTCCGCAAAATTGAATTCATTGGGCAAGGGTTGATATAGTATTAGGTTCAATGTCCAGTATTTATTTGTGTGTCTTGATCGTTGCGCCGTGCCTTCAGGCACGGGCATTCGCTAGTTGTAGTATATATAATATATATGTGTTATGATAAATTACACAATAAGTCCTTTTAATATATATTAATACCATCATATCTACACTAAAAGTATGAAAAAATATCAAAAAAAAAAAAACGGCAAACTCCTTGGCGGCACCTAGGCGCTTGGCGGCGGGTTGCCGCCCAACTACCACCAAGCGCCATTTAGAACACTGTTAAAATCATGGGACAGGTGCTTGGTTCGGATATTTGACCTGGAAACAACCTAGATCTTGAGCCCTGCCTTTAATAAAATCAAAATTTTAGACAAATTATTGCTTACCTTTTTGTTTTCTTTCTAAACAATTCCATTAAAGATGAAAAAAAAAAAAAAAAAAAAGAGAAAGAAGCCAAAGAAATACTCTTATTTTGTTTTTTAATTAATATTCCCCAAATATGGTCAGTATCTAAACAAATGACCAAAAGTACAAAGTACAATGTCCTACCTCTACTAAAGAAGAAACACTTCGGTTCAATTTTCGCTTGCCACAAATTGGCCAATTTTTCCAATTTAACCCCCTGATTGGGGGGCATGCACTGTAGTCCGGTATCCATAATGGTAATTTTACCTCCTTGTCTTAGTGGCCCAGGTGGGTGCCTCACGCACAGCCACGTAGGCGTTGAAAGCTGCTACAGTTCTACTCCCTCACGTTAATACCTCTGTCTCTCTCCAGCGATTTTTCTTCCATGGCCTCTCTCTCTCTCTCTCTCTCTCCAGATCAAGACATGCGACTCTATTCCAGAGTAGTCCAAATTTCTGGCTGCCAACATACCTATCGCCATGCCGGTGAAGTCACTCGCACAGTCGCACTATATCAGTTGCTCAGGTTCTACATGTCTCTCACTGATCTCAAATCATCTCCCTTCCCCTCTCTCTCTCTCTCTCTCTCTCTCTCTCTCTCTCTCTCTTGTAATTAACTTTTTTTGCAGAGTAAATCTGAGGATCTAGCACTACCCCTTGCGGAGGCGACTGGTACAAATTAATAGCAGAGATTTGTATCCTTGTTTGAGTCTCAATCTGTGCGAAATTGGGCGTGTTCCAGGCGAGCATCTTCAAAGACGTTCTTGAAACTCGATCGATCGATCGACGTACACAACGGAAAGGAAGTTTCATTTTGAAAATAATTGGTAAGCTGCAAGCCTATATATCTTTATACTTATATGCATGCTAGGGTTTCGATTCCACTGATGTAACTTGTGAACGATATAAGTAGTAGTTAGTTTTTTTTTTTTTTGAAGAATCAATAATCATAGTAATCTGATTATTGATAAGTAGTAATTAGTTTTTTTCCTGATTAATCAGTTCAAAGGGGTTAGATTGATGGCATTGAAAGCCCTAATTACGGTGATTTCGATTTTTTTAATGAATCTCCTACCTCTCCCAGAAGATTTTGCAAGATGAGAGAGAGGCTTTCCTCTTCTGTGCTCTGAGCTGTTACCTGCTTTTTCTCGGATTTTTGGCGTAGGATTTAGCTTGGTTTTTCGGCTGTTTACTCTGGTGTTTGGGATCGATCGTTAGTGCTCTGCTTCTTGCCGTTGGTGATAGGTATTGCTTACGATTTGAATGGTGTATTTTGGCTGTTCTGTCATGCAGTGCTCTGTTCTTGGCAGTTTGTGATCTTGTAATTTTTCTGTCTGAGTTTTGACTATGGATTAGGTTCTGATCTCTTTTCCGTACGACATTGGTGCTGCATGTGTGCGTTTGTGGTGCATTTTTCTTTTTTGATTCTAACTGTTTGTTGATATTTGTTGCATGTTTGCCTTCATCCTTCGTTACTCCGTTCTAAAATTCTAGAGGTATTTTGGGTTGCATGTTTGGTTTTCTCCTAGAATTTGGAGTTTTGTTTGTTCTAAAATTGTGGAGCTATTTTTCGTTACATGTTTGGTTTGTTGCTCATTCCTTCTCCGATATCATGGAGCTTGGTGCCCTGGTCGAGAAGAATAGGGATATATAAGTATATGCTCGAAACTAATGCTGTCCAACTGAAAACTAATGCTCTTTTAGCAAAAGCTTCATTTCTTGTTCCATGTCATGGAGGATTTCGTGTTCTGTTACTTTCGATTAGGGTCTAGGGTTTCTGAGCTCGATCTGTTTATTTGGACAAAAAAAATTGTTAATGAGAAACAAGAAATCAATCGAAGTTCTATGATACTTACGATGGATCCCCGCAGTTAGTAGTTTGTGTGCTTAATTTTTGAACTTTTATGTGTTTGTTGCAGGCTTTGCCCAACCAACAGACTGTTGATTACCCGAGCTTCAAGCTCGTCATCGTTGGCGATGGTGGAACTGGTATTTTATTACTTGCTTCCTTTATTTTAGGTTGTTAATTCACGTTGTTATTTATTTTGTCACATCTTAGAATGAACTACACTAGGAGTGAAACCCACAAACTCGATGCATCTAAGAGTAGCTAAAAAACCGCTGGACCAAGTGCCTCGGTTAATTCACATCGTTAGTGTGGCAAAAACGTTATTCCACTTGAGAGTGAGTCACAGTCTGTCAGTGGGATAATGTTGAGCCTCTGTTTGGTGCTTCAGTTTTTTCCTGCGAACCGAAGTGAAAGTTAAACGCTATACTTGGTAAGGACAGGTTTTGAAGTATGTAGAGTGAAGCAGTAACAAAATGTTGTGCATTTGGCTTATGTTTCTGGATCATTTCTGGTGTTGTAGGGAAGACGACATTTGTGAAGAGGCATCTCACCGGCGAATTTGAGAAGAAGTATGAACGTAAGTGTCTCCATTAAAATATTCTCTTTCTTAAGGTTGAATTGTGTAATACTTTTCATGATCGTGGGTGCTTGCGTGATGGTTTTGTGGAGATGATAATGTGATTTCAAAATACTTGATAATTTCCTCTGATATTGAGTTCTGTCTTGCGTTTTGCATTGTTTTATCACCATACACCCATGTTACTAATGATTGGGTTTTGGGTTTTGTTTGTAATAGCAACCATTGGTGTGGAAGTTCACCCTCTGGACTTCTTCACAAACTGTGGGAAGATCTGATTTTATTGCTGGGATACCGCAGGGCAAGAAAAATTCGGTGGTCTTAGGGTATATTTCTGAAAATTGTCTTATTCTTAACCGTTGTGGAAATTATGTGAAGAGTTGTTGGTATTTATTCCTTTTGCAAGGCAGTAATTGTTTGATATAATTGCAGATCCTTACCTGAACACCGATGCTGGTACCATGTCTTCTTTTGAACATGGGGAAGTTTTTGTTCTTGATGACAAGGGAGAGGTTTGCTTACCTGTTTCTTTTTCTGCATTTTTTTATTGGTTGCTTGGCAAAAGTTAGTATTTGTTAGATTGTTAGATTAGCACCTTGGAAGTTGGCCATGATCAAACCCATATCCCCACAGCAATTTTTATGCCAGAAGCAGAGTTGGGGTACTTGATTTCTTTGCTCTTCGCCAAGAAAGCCCAATTGTTTGGGGAAGGCTTATGAAAGAGTACTAGCCATTACTTACTTGCGTGGATTCAACCCCCTTGGTTCTGTAACCTGTTTATCAATCATATTATTTTTAGTCTGCAGAAAAAAATAGAAAAAACCCCGATAATTAGTAGAACAAGCTTAAGGTGGGACCTCTTGTGATTCCGTGCTTCTTACCATCTTCTAGGTAATGCAGTATTATTAAACCTATATAACCTATAGCTATCAGTTCCATGGAGGAAATATAATATGGACTAAGTACCTTCAATATGAGTCCTGTCAAACAAACTGGCCCTAAAGTTCAAGGTATTTATGCCGTGTCATGTACCTCACCGGCTCACCCATGCTTGATTATTTTCTGATGTCTCCTTTATTTTTTATTGGAAAATAAAGGTTTGTACCACTGCAGGTTCAAAGCAATTTGAAGGTATCATAACTTGTAAAGTTATTGGAGGGTTCTATGCTCTAACAACTGTCTACTTTCCAGAATAATACTACAGCTCGCAGTTCATGCATTCACTCCGGAGTTTCCTTGGCAACAAAAGATAGATAGCTGTTGGGTGCCGAGTTCACCTATTCCTTGAGCACACACTTAAGTCTCTTATTAGCTCATTAATGTATTCAAAGCCTGTGCTTTCTTGCAAACTTTGTGCTTGCCTTTCCCGACAATGGGTACTTGGTGGACCATCCTTTCAGTAAGCTTTCCAGATGTTAAACTCATTTGCTTTTACCATTGTGACCATATATAACTTATATTTGGATTCCACAAATATTCAAACACATTCTCTTCAACGGGCATGACAGACGTGCCTTGCACGTCGCCCCGTACCTAGTAATACAAATACATTGGAAAATCATGATGGACCAGGCCATTGTAAAATCAATACGTCTACAATCACAAACACTTACGCACAGAATCTCTCACATTAATGTGTGAGAGAGTTTGCGCATAAGTGTTTTTGGTTGTCGAAATTTTTTGCAGCATTTCAGTCAACAATCTAAAAATAGACTGTTTCGTTCAGAATGAGCGTGGACATAGTCATTAAAGCGTCTTCATCCAAAAGCGCAAACTCATCCAAAAATCATTACCCTACATATTTCAGCCTATATTCTGCAGATTGAAAACTCAAAGGACCCCATTTTACTCAAAACAAGAAGTTAAACTACAATAGGGTGCCGTGCAGGTAATCTACGAAAAACTGACTAAGGAGCTCAGGCTCAGCCAGTGAGATGTCTATTTTCTCTTTCTGCCACGAGGTTTAATTGAAGAAACATTCTTTGAAGTGCCAGTGAGCTTCACTGTAGACTCTTCCTCACTCTTTTCATCATCACTTCCATCAAAAGTCTCTGTTTTGTCTGTTGATTCTTCATCCTCTTCTTCTTCAGGCAATTTTCCGGATTTTTCCTGTTTCGAAAGTCGGTCTCTAAGCTCTCTAAGTTTTGCTTTCTTTGAATTCAATACCCCAAGAAACTGGAACAAAATAATAGGACTTGTCATTCTAATGTTTCCGAAAGCAAGAAATAAACAACTGCTAAGGCAAAAAGTAGACATTTTTTTCGACTGTTAAAAAGTGGTAGAATTGGGAAAATCAAAACAAAGGATCTAACGACTCACAATAGTCAGATGCTTCAACTCTTCAATTTTCTCTCTTTACTTACCCTGATCCTTAACCCAAATACCGCCTTAGGCTACCCAGTTCGGTGGTCCCATATCAGTGCCTATCGTGATTTCTACAGGACTCAAGTTCCCACCTCACCATGGACTCTCCATGTTAGGCACTCGGATAGCAGTTTAGTGGGAGATTGTGTATCGGCATGCGAATTAAAACTACGTCAAGGACAATTATGTGAGATCTCATCACCCAATGCTGCTGCATTGGGATTCAAGGACAGGGAATCAACTCAGGGGCCATATCCTACTTTTCTAATCCTGTTGAGCTTCACCTTGGGAATTGAAGCATTCATGTTCACCAAGGTGAGGCAAGATAGGAAAAGAGCTGAAAGCCTTCAAAGTCCTCTCTCACACACACACACATTAGATTCCTGAGTAACATCAGTGTGCTCTATGTTTCGAGGTGGTGAAGGAATCTGAAAGTTAGGCTACAGGAGTCCAACAAAAGATATACTACCCTTGAGCCTTGAAAACAACCAGTCACCAACATGTGGTGCTTCAACTAGAATATATATTACTTGTGATACTGAACCTACTTTTTCTGCTGTTGCTCTTTTCTTCTTTATAACCCCATCAAAAAAAATAAAAAAATAAAAAACTAGCTGACATAGTATACCACTTATGCTCCAATTTCAGGAAGCACATGAAAGGTCAAAAAGAATGTGGGTTAGTGTAGACCACACACCTTCGCATAGATTGCGTCTTCAAACTCTGTCTTCTCATTGCTGAATCTCTCACTTTGTGCTAAACACTTCTCAGCTTCTACTCTTAGCTTGTCGAATGATTGTGTTTTCCATACAACTTCATCCTATATATATCGGACAGGAATAATCAGATCAAGGCAGAATGCAACACCATATTTACCCAAACTGGAAAGGAAATTACACAAAAGAACCAGTAAAGAAGAAGAAACATCAAATAAGTATTTCCAAAGTTCCATTGAACAAGCTTCGACACAGCAATAAATAGGATTCAGATTCCAGAAGAAAGCGAAAATACGACATTAAGATCAGAATCCAAATTAGAAAATCCTACCATGACAAATAGGTTGAATTTCATTGGACCCAGATATGATACATACGCGCATTCACGCGCACACGAATACGTGCAAGTATACATGTAACGTAGCTACAATGACTTTGTCCTAAAGAGTAGCAATACCAGGCTCCTGCATTATGGCCCACCCAACACTGATTAGTTTTAGTGCAAGCCAGGCTCAATGTAAAGGTCTTCAAGGGTAGTGGGACCGAATTCCATTCCTCGTCAAAGGTTTGGGTTAGCAAAAGACTGATTTGTATCTAAGCACTCTTTTATTACTGGTTGCCAAGACAACATGGCACCACAGGCACAATTTTGCAGTTTCAGTGGAGTAACTACAAGTCTACAACTACAAAACAAAAGGGGGGGAAGGCCAGTTTAGCTAGGATGCCATGTCCAAAAAGTTAGAGCCGCTAGAAGACAACAAAGTTCACAAGCATATCTTTCATTCAGACATTCACAACTATTTGGATGGATGTAAAGCATCTGGAATAAAATCGAGAAAACCATATACAGCAAATGCATTGATGAAAAACTTGGGAGAGGTTGAGAACTATGCATAATCTTACACTTAGTCGCACGTTTGCGTCCATGAGAAAGTCCAAGATTCCTGCTGTAGTTTCCTTATCATTGGGTGAAGGCTTACATTTCCATCGCCATTCTAGCTTAGTCCCTTCCTTCTCAAATGTCCATGACAACTGCATAAAATTACACAATGAGTGAAACTATAATTAGCATTTATGAGCCACAAAAGAAGTCAAAGTCTTCCAACATTAACAATCTTCATTGAGCTCAATGATGGAAACATAATTTTGTCCATAAGGGACCTTATGACAATCCAAGGCAAAGATACTCATAAATTGCATGCATGTTTCTGTTGTTTAACAAACTAATTCTAGTCTAATTATTGTCTCATAGCCACATTTAAACCACTAAAGGTAAGGGATACTAATTCGACATGAACTTTGTGGTGTGGTGGTTTCCGTCGGACTCCTTCGGATCTCTCCTCCGCTGCGTACCTGCACTAAGGTGTGGGGCGGTTGGCCGCCTCTCGCCCCTCCGACGAGCAAGTCAGTAAACAGGAGGGAGAAGTGTATTGTGAGTGCATAAGGTTGCGTACCTCCTTTAGGGTTTATCTCTCTCCTTATATAGGCGACGTACTTGCTCTCTAAGCCAAGGGGTGCCGTGACGTGGGGCACATGCATGTGACGTCACGGGTAACTGCCTCCCTTCCCAGAGATTCCATCACCTTCTGGAAACAGGAGGTTGCTCCACGTGGTCTCTACCCGAGTCTAAACCGACCCGGACAACCGACCCGACCCGCCATGACCGACCCGTGGTCTTGGCTAATGGGACGCTTAACTGGACCACTTGGTTAGTGAGGCCGACCCTTCGGTCCGGCCCACCTACGCTCGGTACCTTCGTTCGTCTTTGGGCTGGGCCCAACCTACTGTTAGGAAGGCTGGCCAGGGGAGCCCATACGCTGGCTCCACCCGCTTCCTCAGTCTGAGCCCGTCATGGGCCTAAGAACGGTTCGGCCCTACCACAAACTTCATGTTTAACAATACACTGCAAGCCCTAATTCTATAGACACAAATTATGCATTTTCAACTTCAGCTATGGTTATTAGAGGCCAAACTACATTTAACCTTGTTTGCCTCATATTATTCCCTTTGTATTTGCGTGTTATTATGTCATATTTGTGTTCGATGATTCAATCTTCATTATGGAACCTAATCATTGGGGCTTCAGAGTAAAAAAAAAATTGGCAGTCCAGAGTCCAGACAAACACGTACATAACCCCTTTGTTTAGCAAAAGAAACTTAATAAAGCCCAATTAAGGTAACATGATTCACAAACTTGAAATTCCAAGAACTGTTGGACCAAATTTCAAAAACACGGATTAAGAATTTTCACCAAATACAAGTATAAGGTAAGTTACATGCAACAAAATCCAGTGAACAAAAAAACTAATACTTCATCAACAAACCCCATAAAGACTAACCTACATACAAACCTTAGTAGCAGGAGCTCCTAAAGTGGTGCCACTCCCACCTTGAGAGCTCGCTCCCAACTAAGGAGCTTAACGGGAGCTTGCTCCTTACGAAAATGGGAGCTTTTGTACGCTCTTTATGTAGATATACAAGGATTTATTAATTGGTCTGTAATGAGCTCATATATGATATATCTAGCCCAAGTCATGATATCTTGAAGAAAAAAAACCATATATTGTAACACTAGCTCATTTTTTACACTTACGGTGGACTTGGCCCTTATTTTTACTCTCTAAAATAATTTTAATTCTAAAGTGAATATTTTATGCTACATTATCTTCTTTCGTAATATATGTACAAGCTCCTTTCACGCTCCCAACCCTACATTCCCCTGCTCCGTGCAACTAAGATACAAACAAATAATCGCGGGTATTTACATTATCAAACACACATCACGAGATAATCAAATCGAGAACTAACTCTTCTGTGCCCGTTTCCGGCATCCGTAAATCCGTAAACCGATCCCGGCTGTTGAAACCCTAGGTGCCTCTCGGCCAACTCGATGTATTCGGAGACGGGTTGGTCCCACTGAGACGCTCTCTCCCTAACCTCGTCCTCAGCAGCTGAACAATATCAAACGACGTGGGCTTAATCAAGCCAAATCGCATCAAAATTAAACACGAAATTTAGAGAGAGAGAGGGTATTCGCGGTACCGTTGAGGGTCCAGGCGTGGAGGCCGTCGGAGATGGAGAGGTCGAAGCGAGAGGGGAACCAGGTGGCCCTGACGAAGATTGGGTCGGTGGTGGTCTGGTCTGCGTTTGGGATTTCAAGTTTGAGGCATGTGTGCTTTGTTGACTCCATCAATGGAGGGACTGTAAGAATCAGTGAACGCAGGGGGGAGAGAGAGAGAAAGAGAGAGAGAGAGAGAAGCTTCCCGCCTACTCTCAAACGAGACTCAACTGGCGATGCTATTCTCTGCGGTCGAACCATCAATTGACGCTGATGGAGGGGAAAATAAAGAAATGGATCCTCGCCCGAAGGGCTATAAATGGACCGAGCAGCTCGCGAGCTCGGTTCGTTAACCTTGTCTCGGCTCGTCTCATTTAATAACGACTAACGAGTGGAGCTCGAATCGTTTGACAAAAGTTTGACTCGTTTGACAAAAACTCGACTCGATTAAAAACGTTCGTTTAGTAAATGACTAAGCTTGACTCGTTAAGGCTCGATCCGAACTCGAGCTCAAGTTTTTGGCTCGTTTAGCCGAGCTCGACTCGGTTCGTTTGCGGCCCTAACTCGAGCTCAACCGCCTCTCGCCCCTCCGACGAGCAAGTCAGTAAACAGGAGGGAGAAGTGTATTGTGAGTGCATAAGGTTGCGTACCTCCTTTAGGGTTTATCTCTCTCCTTATATAGGCGACGTACTTGCTCTCTAAGCCAAGGGGTGCCGTGACGTGGGGCACATGCATGTGACGTCACGGGTAACTGCCTCCCTTCCCAGAGATTCCATCACCTTCTGGAAACAGGAGGTTGCTCCACGTGGTCTCTACCCGAGTCTAAACCGACCCGGACAACCGACCCGACCCGCCATGACCGACCCGTGGTCTTGGCTAATGGGACGCTTAACTGGACCACTTGGTTAGTGAGGCCGACCCTTCGGTCCGGCCCACCTACGCTCGGTACCTTCGTTCGTCTTTGGGCTGGGCCCAACCTACTGTTAGGAAGGCTGGCCAGGGGAGCCCATACGCTGGCTCCACCCGCTTCCTCAGTCTGAGCCCGTCATGGGCCTAAGAACGGTTCGGCCCTACCACAAACTTCATGTTTAACAATACACTGCAAGCCCTAATTCTATAGACACAAATTATGCATTTTCAACTTCAGCTATGGTTATTAGAGGCCAAACTACATTTAACCTTGTTTGCCTCATATTATTCCCTTTGTATTTGCGTGTTATTATGTCATATTTGTGTTCGATGATTCAATCTTCATTATGGAACCTAATCATTGGGGCTTCAGAGTAAAAAAAAAATTGGCAGTCCAGAGTCCAGACAAACACGTACATAACCCCTTTGTTTAGCAAAAGAAACTTAATAAAGCCCAATTAAGGTAACATGATTCACAAACTTGAAATTCCAAGAACTGTTGGACCAAATTTCAAAAACACGGATTAAGAATTTTCACCAAATACAAGTATAAGGTAAGTTACATGCAACAAAATCCAGTGAACAAAAAAACTAATACTTCATCAACAAACCCCATAAAGACTAACCTACATACAAACCTTAGTAGCAGGAGCTCCTAAAGTGGTGCCACTCCCACCTTGAGAGCTCGCTCCCAACTAAGGAGCTTAACGGGAGCTTGCTCCTTACGAAAATGGGAGCTTTTGTACGCTCTTTATGTAGATATACAAGGATTTATTAATTGGTCTGTAATGAGCTCATATATGATATATCTAGCCCAAGTCATGATATCTTGAAGAAAAAAAACCATATATTGTAACACTAGCTCATTTTTTACACTTACGGTGGACTTGGCCCTTATTTTTACTCTCTAAAATAATTTTAATTCTAAAGTGAATATTTTATGCTACATTATCTTCTTTCGTAATATATGTACAAGCTCCTTTCACGCTCCCAACCCTACATTCCCCTGCTCCGTGCAACTAAGATACAAACAAATAATCGCGGGTATTTACATTATCAAACACACATCACGAGATAATCAAATCGAGAACTAACTCTTCTGTGCCCGTTTCCGGCATCCGTAAATCCGTAAACCGATCCCGGCTGTTGAAACCCTAGGTGCCTCTCGGCCAACTCGATGTATTCGGAGACGGGTTGGTCCCACTGAGACGCTCTCTCCCTAACCTCGTCCTCAGCAGCTGAACAATATCAAACGACGTGGGCTTAATCAAGCCAAATCGCATCAAAATTAAACACGAAATTTAGAGAGAGAGAGGGTATTCGCGGTACCGTTGAGGGTCCAGGCGTGGAGGCCGTCGGAGATGGAGAGGTCGAAGCGAGAGGGGAACCAGGTGGCCCTGACGAAGATTGGGTCGGTGGTGGTCTGGTCTGCGTTTGGGATTTCAAGTTTGAGGCATGTGTGCTTTGTTGACTCCATCAATGGAGGGACTGTAAGAATCAGTGAACGCAGGGGGGAGAGAGAGAGAAAGAGAGAGAGAGAGAGAAGCTTCCCGCCTACTCTCAAACGAGACTCAACTGGCGATGCTATTCTCTGCGGTCGAACCATCAATTGACGCTGATGGAGGGGAAAATAAAGAAATGGATCCTCGCCCGAAGGGCTATAAATGGACCGAGCAGCTCGCGAGCTCGGTTCGTTAACCTTGTCTCGGCTCGTCTCATTTAATAACGACTAACGAGTGGAGCTCGAATCGTTTGACAAAAGTTTGACTCGTTTGACAAAAACTCGACTCGATTAAAAACGTTCGTTTAGTAAATGACTAAGCTTGACTCGTTAAGGCTCGATCCGAACTCGAGCTCAAGTTTTTGGCTCGTTTAGCCGAGCTCGACTCGGTTCGTTTGCGGCCCTAACTCCTGTCCGGTCTGGCCTGTTTTTAACCTTACCCGGTCTTGTTTCGATAGTATTAGTGACTGTTTAGTGTTTACCCTTCGGAGCTTGTAAAAAAAAGAAAAAAGTTATGCTAATAATTATGGTGCTCGAAGCAGGACTCAAATAAAACAGATTCCTTCTAAAGGGTGACATTGAAAAAAATTGGAAAGTCAAAATATTTTTATGCCGAAATTGAAAGGTGAAAAGCCAAAATGATTTTTTGTCAAAGTGATATAAAAGAAATTTTCCAGAAAAAAAAACGTTATTTGAAACTTGAGGAAATGGGTTCGTCCGGGCTCATCCATGTCTTTAGTTGTGGGGTTGTTAAGAGAGAGGTTTAGTGGCATCTGAAGAAGAAGAGAGTGATTTCTTCTAGCACGAAAGATCTGGATTCTGGAGGAAACAACCAAGGCATCAAACCCTGGGAGTTCCTCAGGCGTCCACGTCAATGGAAACTCGGACTTTGGTACAGTGGATGATGGGACCGTAGAAGTCTTGGCGTAACGCGTACGATTGAGCAAAACGAAGCAGAGGTGGCTGTTGTCCAGAGGGACGGACCAACGAGTGAAAGGTAGGGCGTAGGGGCGACAATTGCACGCCGATGGACCTTATTCAAGCCTTTCATGTAAATAGGCAACAGTTGAAACAGACCAAGCCACCAAAATGTTTTTCATGGACTTAAAAGGGCTGCGGTTACTGAGAAGCTGCATCAGGCAGGACGGGACGGGAGGGGAGGTAGAGGACGAGAGGAATCCCAGGCCAGGAAGGATCAAAACACTCAGCTCATAAATCATCAGCATCACCGAAACCAATGACATAGAGCTTTCCATCCATGGATACGGTGAAAGGGGCGAATCTGGTGCAGAGCGTCCCGAAGCCATTAGTATCCCAAATCGACTTTCAGGCCGCCCATATTGGCGTCCGAATGAATACAATTCGATTTTAAGTATGGGAAAAAATAAATTATAACTTGTGGCCCTTTATTGCCTTCTGTGTTTGTGTGCATGTACGTATCAGGACTTTTGACAAATAGGCACGAACTACAATTACCCGGAGCACCTTGTTCCGTGCTAAGACGTTTTGGCTGTCAGTTTGGAATTGCTTCAGCTTCTGAAATAGAACTTGCGGTGTCATATCTATGCATATTAACGCGTTCATGCATTCGTGGATTTCAATTCTCTCCTACAAAATGAATCTGTAGATTGTACATGGGCCAAAAAAGAACATTGCTGAAGTTGTTGTTACCAACACTTCACAGGAAAATGGAAGACAAGAGTAAACAAAGTGAATACAATTTCCATTTGGAACGCCGCCACCAAAAACCCTCAATGGTATTGACGGGAGATCCAATTTGCTCAACCTATCTAGCTATACATAGATGTATATATACTCTCAGTATTCAGAAATATCTCCCGTTGATCAAACTGTCTCGACCAACTCCTTGGCACTGATTTCTGATTCCTTCTCAGCATCAGCCTCCTCCTTGGGTGCTGTCGCAATATTGTCCTTCCGATTTTCAGCATTCTCGTTCTTTTCCAGCACAATTTCGATCTAAATTTGAGAGAGAGAGAGATCAGTACTAACAATTTGAGTCCAACTGGAAAAATGGACACAAAATGTTGAGCAAATGTACCTTAGGCTTCTGAATTATGCGGCCTTTTGCTTCATCCTTGATGCCAACGGTAGATGTCCAAACCCCTGATTAATTTTCCCGAAAATGCCCAATCATATTTAAAAAATAACCATATAGTTAATGCTAGAGACACAGAAACACGTGCATGGACAAAAAATAAAGGGTATGGTTGATCTACTTCATGAATGTTGATCTAAACCACACACTAGTATTTTAGGTAGACTATTGGGTATGGTTTTCGGCGTCTATTGCATTGTTGTTACCCTAGTTAATGAACGGTTAAGCCTAAAAACATAGTTTATTACCTTTTTCCATCGCGAGTCCGTTGGCCTTCAGAATCTCAGCAATTGTGACCACAGTTGGAATAGCTGGAATAGATATACAGCAGATATTAGCATGCATAATGCCTTACAAACTGCCTAATATAAAGATCAACTGTTGAGCCACAATCAAGGAGGCAGAATTCAGCTTAGGCTCACCTGTTCTAAACTTGTCGAATGTAAAATAGAAATATTTGTCTAAATCTGTCTTACAAGACAAGGCTAATAGCCTAACGTTACAGCGTTCTGAATTCATGTGTTCCGAAACATACATAGGGCTACGTTCATATCGATAACAATTTTCTATCTCCGGCAGTCCTACTTTCTAACTGGATCACAAACATACTATCTTCTTTTCTGTTCTTTTTTTGAATGGAATCACAAACATACTCAGACAAAGAAATACCCATGCAACAAATGAGGAAGTCCAGTAATCTGATCCTTCATTTGCTCAATGTGCTTCATTCATGACCATAAACACAAAGAATAAAGTACACAGATAACTTGAAGTTAAAATATGAAAGATCTCAGGAAGGAACACATACCCATTCCCAAAGCAGAAAGCACGACGTTGTTGTGCTGCTTAATGCACCTCTGCCATGGATACAAGAGTTTGTCATTGACAAAATCCAAGAATATAGAGCAGTACTAAAGGTTTTTTTTTTTGTGGAAATTCGTAACTGATCCTACCAATCGCAACCTTAGGTCGCATGGCCACTCCGTAAACTATATTGGCTATCCCCTTCTATATCTGTTTCATACAATATTTCGCTTGTAGGGAGGGTGGCCCAACAAGAATTTTCAGCATCAATTTGAGATCCAAAATAGCTCAAGGATAGGAACATTTCATGCTCATCCACTAGTAGTCAATACTCAAGAACCCAGTATTTTCGTCCAATAATGGGAATCCACAGCTTAAGAAACATAGCGACGCTAAAAGCACTAGAAATTTGTGAGGATGAAATGCTCGGGATCAAGAGAAAAAGACAGAAATAGCAATATGAACCTTTATACTTCAACTTATCATATGATGCCAAGGGAAAATCATTTTTGTTGTTCTTGGAGTATTCATTTTTGTTGTCCAAGATCAATGGTACTGTTGGAAGGAGATTGCTTAATTTGCCAAAGATTTCAAAAACAATGAGGAACTCCTCAATATATCTTCAAATTTTGGGACCAAAAAACTAGTGTCAATCACAGCTTCGGAAAACCATCATAAAATGTTACTCCTTCCGTCCCAATTTGTTTGTTTACTTTTAAATTTTACGTGACCCAAAATGTTTGTCCAGTTTTACATAAATCGGTTCCCTTAATGCCCTCTCTCTTTCAACAAGACATGCATTGGAGGATATGCACTCTCATCTTCAAGGTAAAAACAAATGAGGGATATTCTCAAAAACTCAAAAAAAGACTCATAATTATCATTTTGTGCTTTTAAAAGGTTGAAATCTAAAATTTGTACAAACAAATTGGGACGAACAGAGTACTAATTATCAACCAACTAATAAACCGACGATGCAACTGCCAGATCAACTCAATCAATCCTAGAGTAATCATCATTTATAATTAAACTAGGGGAAGGATTTATGCACACCTCTTTTGTACAATACGGTGGACCTTTCTTGTTTCTTATCTATGGAAATTCACAAAATTAAGAATGGCAATTTCATATGGCAGACAGTAAGAAGTATATTTGCACAAAAGCAGAGAAAATGCCATTTTCCTATCCCCTTTGGATGGAGGGATTTCGCAGGAAAAGAAAAGAAAGGGTTACGATTTCTAGTCAAATCACTCATTTGGATCAATTATTTTGGCGAGGAATGAGGGGAAAAGTTCATAAATGCAATTTTTTATTTGGCTCTTTTCCTTTCTCACTAAAAAGGCTGCTCTTTCTTATCAAAAAGGGATGCTCTCATCTCGCCCTTTCTCACCATCCAGGGGCCGTAAAACAAACAATTTATTAAAACCCTAATCCTCAAAAACAGATCAAGACATTTGAGAATCTAGAAGTATTTCAAAACAAATGTAGTAGAATCTTTAACAAATGCGAAAGAATGGTGCTAGAGAGAGAGAAAACCTTGGCGAGATTGAGGTAGAAGAAGAGGGGCTTCTTGGTGTTTGAAACCTGAATCCTGTTCTTCTTCTGTGCCTCCACAATCGTGCCCTCTTCGACCTTCTTGTTCTCCACATCACCACCGTCCGCGGCGGTGTTAGTGGCGGTGGTGGTGGTGGTATTCACAACTTCAATCGCTTCCATGATACTCTCTCTCTCCTTTTGTTTGGGGAATGCAAGTATGAGGAGAGAGAGATAGTATAGTATTTTGATCATTGGGGCGGTTTGCATGGGCCGACAATAGCGGTAGTTGTCTGAGAGTGAAGGGGTGGACACGTGGCTGTTTATGGGCTGTTGGTATGGTAGTTATTTTTTGGCAGTTACAACTCAAACGACAATGTAAGAGAGAGGAAGAGAGACTCTAAATGCACACCAACTCCTTCTCCGTACGCCCACCAAATGAAAATGGTCAGTTCGATGATGCAAAGCAGCTAGTGCCCGCACGATGCGTGTGCAATTGTATGTGTTTGCAACACAAAATCAACTCCTACTTCTCCACACAAATTTCCGTCAAGGAAAATTTCTTTTTATGAGTTTTACTTACCTGGTTTTTTTTTCCCTGACGGTCAAGTGTTCGAGCCAGCTTATTTGCACCTCAATTAATCTCCTCCCCGGTCCGTTCAAAGGCAGGCCACCCATGTCAAGACTAGAAAATTTTCAAGAAATTCCTTTTCTTGCGGCCTGACCGCCTCAAGAATCTAACTCTGATAAATTGTGTGGGGGGCAAACCAAGGGCGGAACCAGGAATTAATTCTACCCTGGGCTAATTGAAAAACAATTTTAGTGGGCAAATTTCTTTCAATTGTATAAATATCGTATCGGATACATATTGAGTATCTTAAAATATGTTCAAGATTTTTGAAAGAGGGAGAATACGGAAAGAGAGTATTTCTATTACATTTGAACTCAATTCTTTTTTCTGGGCAAGAGAGTATTTGTATTATATTTGAACTCAATTCTTTTTTATGGACTTGGTACAAAATGGCTAGAACCTATCCTATTTATACTACTTCATGGAAAGCAGATAAACTTTGAGATAATTCTAAAATTACACATGACTAATTCTCACAAAAAATTCAAATATTTCACAAGGATATTCTAGAGCTTACACATGACTAATTCTCACAAAAAATTCTAGATATTTCACAAGGATATTCTAGAGGTTTCAGAGCTAGATATTTTAGAGTTTCTAAAAACCAGTGGCGGAGCTATGTTAGGACCCAGGGGGCCCCGACCCAGAGTTTTAAATTATATATTTTTTATATACCTGATTTTGAATATTATCAATAATTATTCATGTATAGGCACTCATAATTTTAATAATTTTGGTTTTAATTTGATAAAAATCCAGTTATTTTACATTCTTATTTCTCAATTTTTTTCATAAATAAAAAATAAACACGTGACTGTTGAAATAGACTAAAGAAAAAAACAAAATAATTGGTATACTTTAACTACATTAGGCTAAAATTAAATTATTTCAATGTACAAATTTAATGTGTTGGAAAGCAAACACTTTATGATATACTAATAAGTATACGTTCCGATAAAAAATATTAACTATTAAGCCAGCCCCTTTCATATCAAAATCCTGACTCTGCTACTAGTAAAAATTAGATATTTATAAATAAATAAATAAAAATTGGGGGGTGGGGGGGTTTCTAAAGTGGACCTGGGCTACAGCCCAACTAACAGTGGGTGTCCTTCCGCCCTTGGAGCAAATCCACCAACTAACCGAACTATGGGCTTACCTGTTGTGTGAAGGGTCTTCATGCCATTTGTATTTGCTCTTAGTTCCTCTTTTTTTCTTTTTTTTGTTCTTAGTTCCTCATTTGGCCTTTCTTGCCAGTTCTCCGTTTCTCGCTCTTGATGAGGGATCAGAAGTTTGAAATGGTACAGTTATCAGGCTGGTTTGGTACCTGCCTATCTACTTTACATTTTCACCCTCACTTGTCAAACATGTTGCGCACACAAATTCAAGGGCATTTTATGGGATAAATTATTAGTCTCCCTAAAATTTGAATCCAACCCAAAATAAGTGCTCTCCCTTTATAAGTAGAATAGATAGATGTAGAATGAGAAAAACTTTTTCACGGCTGAAAATAGTTTAACTATTCACGCGAATAGTTTTTTTTATTTTTTTTAAATCCGGACTATTGATTGTCGAAATAGACTGCTGAGATTGCGCGGAGCCGTGAATACAATTTAGTTGTGGTGCGCTTAGCATACAATATTTAAAACAACCACTCCACATATAGAATAATGAGCAACAAACAAAACCCCAGGTTGTTTTGGTGGTCAATGAGAGTTAGGAGTTCGTTCTCTTTTAAGATTTCAGTTTTGGAACCTCCAAGGTGCTATCAACTTTAATTGAACTTCACTAGCAGACGATGGGTCTGATTGCCGACGGATTAGTTTGGGTGGCCCTAACAAATTAAATTAAAGGAAAAAAGGGAAATAAACAAAAAGGACTACTATTACCACACCTCCAAAGGAATTCTATGTCCCATATTATTTTGTGGGATTTTAGTAGTCCAACGTAATTGTTATACAATTCCATGTCTGGCTCAAGCAATCAAACCCCCCAAACTGAATCCGGATACAGTCCAGGTTTAGGTTTCACGATAAGAATGTACGTATGGTTTTGACTTCAGTCACGTAATCCTTCAAAATGGCCTTCGCTCCAGCTCACAATTATTGTCTTGCACTCACGCTCTCAATCCTCATACTTAGGAATTTTATTTGCTTGATAGGTTTTTTAAAGACGTTCTTCACGCTCACGCTCGTACTCGCCCGTGCATTATGTGACTTAGGTTTGAACAACCAAATCTAGTCTTCCAACTAGCTCAACCTTGAACATTGCTGCAGAAGTTGGAGCTTCATGTGAAGTTCAGGCATTCCAAATAGAAAGTAACATTCTTAAATACGCAGAAAGTCAGAAACGGATTCAAAGGTATTTCAGCTTTCAGTTGCACAAAAATGAAAAACGCAAATGGATATTCTCAATACAACCTTAATTTAATTGCCTCATTCGACCTCGTGCAGAAGATAGATTTTGCAGCTGTTATACCTATCCAAGAACAAAAAAGTTCACATTCAGTCACATGGTTTCATCATATCGAGGAAAGTCGTAACTACAATCAGCCAATCAAGTATATATGAAATGACCACCAAAACGCCTATCCGAGACCAGATCTTATAAGAAAATTCTTCATCTTACATGGGACAAGATCTTATAAGAAAATTTTCAGTGCAAATAGTGTCCTTTATTCCCACCTTTTATTGTCCAACACGAGGCTCGTACGTATCACTGGTAGGCGGTTGCAAACTTTGCCCAGATGCAGCCAAAAGAAGTAACTCTGGATTTACTTTTCAAAAGTCCCAACAATGACCGAGTACAAGAAAGAAGGTGAATACTGAGACTACACTTATATGTTCAGCGGCGAAGGAAATTAATTCCTGCATTGTCCAGAACCTGCCGGTTTAGAGTTGCTATATTGTAATATATAGCTCTCATGTAATGCATTTGTTCTACAATAACGGAAATTCAACTGAATGAATCATAGCAGCAAATGCTGTATCATTGAGCAACTTATCAAGAAATAACTGTTTGATCTCATTTCATGGCAAAACTGAAGTGTCTCACCCCAAGATTAACCCACAAATCAAATGGTAAAGCAGGATTTGGAGGGTTCTTCAGGGATTGCTCGGGAGCTTGGATACTAGGCTATTACGGGAAACAAACAAGTGGTTCTAGTCTCGAGTCAGAGTTATGGGCGATATACCAGGGTCTCACAATCATATTGGAGAAAGGCATTCAAGATGTGAAAATTTAAACTAATTCGCTGGTAGCAGTTAATCTCATGCTACCAAGTACCAACCATCAACATGCTCCTCCTTATTTACCTACAAGTAATGGAAGGGGCAAGATTTTAGGCCAGAGGAGCAACATTGAAGTAAAGGGTAAAGAAAAAAGCCACATATATACACAATGCTTATTCGACTTTAAGAGTTACTCCCGGCTACAACTTCTAATTCTTGGTGATGAACTCCTTCACTAAATGATGGAGCACAATCTTTCTGGTTTCTACTTCAAGATGTTGCTTTTAACAGTTCTCCATAAGTTTTTACTTGTCGCACAAAATGTTTTCATAAGATATGACCCAAGCTCATAAGTTTACCATCAACGGAGAATTGGTCCAAACAATCTAAATGAGAGAACAAGGACCTCAAAAAGTCTTCCTACTCAAGCATCAATACAAACACCTGACGGGCTACAATAGAGTAAAATGGTTAAGATGAAGAGTCTCAACGCTAAAGAAAGCAGATTTCAAGATAACATCCAAACAAAAAGGAGAGAGTTCTATGAATTGCAAAAAGCTAATAGAAGCACAACACAAACCATAAGAATTTCAATAGGTATCCATTAATTGCATAATAATGGCAAACCCACTCATTTGAATCCACATCTACCTAAACAAAGCCTAAAAGGTAAATGAAGTTGCACCATCTATAGCAACGGATTGAAGAAATTCCTATACAAGTAGTCACTGAACAATTCCATTTCATAATCCACTACTCAATGAACCCTCATTACAAGAACGAGATAATTAACTTCTATCAGTGAAAGAAGAATCTAGCATAGTAATCAGGCTCTAATCACAAAATCAAAATTATGATCACTGATCCTGAATCCAGAGAATCCACATAGAAGTTAGGCTCCGACCCATATCAAAGAAACAAAAGATACTAATGGTCAAATGGACCCCAACATATGGACTAGAAAGGAATTTTTATTTCTTCCATTTGAAGATTATAGCATTAACCTTAACAAAGCCCAACAATTTGATCAAGTGGTGACACAAAATTCATCCCTTTTTACGGTTCTTTGCAGTGGTCCCCGTGAGCACCTTCCAATGGCGGCAACGTCTGCACATAACAACACATAATCCCATTACTTTTAACTGGAGTTGAAGCGAGTGAGACATTTCATCAAACAGTTAATGGGCAGCAAGTAAATTGAGAAATAGCTTTACCAAACTAGGCTTGAAGATGTTGTGGACGACGGAGGCGCCAGAAAGAAGCGAAACAATGACGACGACGCACGACCACGCCATCGACGGAGTGCCCGTCGGCTGCCTCCCTCCTCCGAATCTCTGCTTCATTTCTCACCCGCCGACTTGACTTGCAGCAGCTGGCGACGTTCACTAGAGGGAAATAGTTTGAGGAAGTTGAATGGTGGAAAAATACTTTGGATGAGGAATTGTTGCCTGATCGGATGATCTGAGAATCGAGTCCGGTGCTCGGTGTTCTCCGTAAGTGCCGTTGGAGCCCTGTGTTTTCGCGTGAGAAGAAGATGCGTGAATCACAGACGCGTTTAGCTTTTCAGCGTGCTTTTTTCCCCCTATGGCCGCGATATCTGGAAAGCGTGAAATGAAAACACGCTTCTTACCCAAACCATGGCCGCGAAAGTTTACTACTGGCCGCAAACCAGTGCAGCGGCATCGTTTGGATTAGGATTAGTCGTGTTTCCGAAACACGAGATAGTCCTACAGGCCAATGCATGGGGTGCTAGGATAATTGACAACCACATTTCATTGTGGGCCCAACACATGGATGAATTGGCATGATTCATGATAGTATGAAAGCTCGGATAGTTTAAAAAAAATCATGTCCGGTAAGTATCGGATACCATGATACTTCTTCGTGTGTTTTGGGTACGCAAAGCACGTACCTTACTTAGACTTCCAATTTTTTCTCCTCCTCATGAGGCGTACCCAATATATAATCAATCTATACCCCGACCAAATTAGCATTTTCATTCATGAACAAAAGGATTGGAGCTTGTTGAAGATGAACGAGATGTCTACACCGAGATTTATCTTATGATAGTGCGGAACAAAATCAGCCTGTAGAACTTCTGCAAGAGCATAACAACGATTTTGAGTCCTTCATGTCTCGTCATTTAGAAATCAGAGATAGCTAGCAATAAGCAATGTGTATCATGCTCTTCGTAATGACTTGGTCGAACATATGTGGCAACGTCATGGAGAGATGTAGCTTTTCTTAATTTTCTTTTCTTTTCTTATCTATGTACTTGTCAAAGATTTTTTGTGGCATTAAGCGTAAGCTTTTTGTAATGCATGGATCTGCCTATGGAGGCATCTTTAATTTTGTTCTGATATTATGGCACTTCTAAATTTCAAGAAAGAAGTTAACTATTTGATTATCGACGTAACATAGGCGCAGTACTGCATTTTCTGTAGGGAAGAAGTGAATTACTATCTTATTATTGACTCAACTTCAAAAAAAAAAAATTCATCAGCAAAGAGAGAGAGTTTTATTAAGGGTAGAAGAGGATACAACCAAAACCAGAGTTGATAAGGAATCAGCCCCAGGAAACAGTACCAAATGAATCACAACAGTCTAAAAACAGGAAGATAAAACTCTCTCTTTGTTTGTCCTAGCTCTTTGTTTCTGTTTCTGTTTCTAAGCCTAGCTTCTTCCATTGCATTAACGTAGGCCGATTCACTGAAAATTTTCCATACCCAGTCCCTGCCCAGTGCCCAATATCCATTTGTCTTTCCACCCCGGTTTTCCTGAGTGGAATACTGAGAATCTGCTCAACATCACGCTGGATAAAGGCTTCTTTAATCAACTCCTCATTCCATACCATACGATCCACATCAATGAGGGCACTGACTACATTGCATCTACTATCAGTTGCGTTAGGAGTTAGGATTTTAGGAAATAAAGGGTCGCAAAGCAAAGGCTCTCCCAAAATCTTAATCTGCGCACCATTACCTACTCGATATTTCCAACCTTTTTCCACCATCGTCTCCTTAATGGCCAGTGTACTTTGCCAAGTCCATGAAGCCGCTTGCCTTGGTTATGCTTCCAAAAAAGCACAGTTGGGGAAATTTTTGTCTTTGAAAGCCTTGAAGAAGACTGAAGCCTCACCCACCAAAATATTTTGGGCCAACTTAATTGTATGTTAAAGATAAACACTTTAGTCTTTTTGCTTGTTCAAAAAGCTCAAAAAGACCCTGAAATAGTTTGCTCAAAGGCTTCTAAGTCCTTGAAAACCAGTCCTGTACCCTTCCCTTTAACATCCGTCAATTTCCCCCATCCAATACAGTGAATTTTCCTTGTGTCCTTAGCTCCACTCCAAAAGATTGAGCAATAATTGAATTCAACATCTTAAACATGCCAAAGGGAATTTTAACACAGGCCATAGGACAAGTGGGCAACACTAAGAGGACTGATTTGGCTAAAACCTCTTTTCCAGCAGGATTCAGGAGGCAACCCCAAGTATTTGCTGAATGAGTACCAAATCCTAGGATTTCTTGGCACTCCATTCTTCTTTCAACTGTCGTGTTCAAGCTGAAAAGAATTGAGGATTTTGGATATTCAGTAGCTAACCGGACGCTTGCCTGTGTGATTCCTGAATTTGTTTAACCACTGCACAATCTTCTCCCACTGCCCTGCAGAAAATCAAAGAGTCGTCGGCGAAAGGGAGATGTGCTAATGTATTCATGTCATTTAATCTTGAATATATTATTAAGCTTGAAACAACTGACAGAACTTCTGAGGAAGACCTCAGATGGTGCAGGGGTGATTTTGAGAGTTCCACATTCAATCAAACACAATCTTTTGAAGTTCCAGCAGTGTCAAAATGATCGTGCAACATTGGATACAGTTTTCTGGGAGGATGAAACCGTTATTGGTAGCTTCTGGAATAGAATACCTTGGTGCAAAATCTGACTCCATTTAACGACAATCTATAAAGCAATAACTGCAGCATTTAAGCTTTATAATTAAAAAAATCTGCACAATCAGCACGTGGGCGATATACCATACATTAACATGCTACAATGTCAAGTCATCATGTTGAACCAGATAGAAAAAGCAGAACCACAACAGTTATCATGCAAATCATGTAGCTGGACCTTAAAGCAAAATTACACCGTAATAGCTACTTACATGCATACTCCATCTTGTATTGAACTACTTTGATCTACTTCTCGTTTTCCATGTAAGAAGTTACTTCTACCTTATTATCGCACAAACGAAATAATCATGATGTGAACGGAGCCTCTGGATTAAGTATCTGAGGTTACTGATTATGGGAGGCAGTTATTCTGTCTAGGGAGAGCTCTACTGAAGAGAAGGAAGATCTTAGTTCTTGATGAAGACACTGCCTCAATTGACAACGCAACAGATTCTCTAATACAGAAAACCATCAGAACAGAATTTGCAGACTGCACTGTCATCACAGTGGCCCACAGAATACCAACTGTTATGGATTGCACAATGGTGCTTTCTGTTGGTGATGGTGAGTTCTATTTTTTTTTCCTTTCATCATGGGAATTTTTGCTTTAAGCAGCCGTCTTATTAACCGGATATGAGTATCGGATGGGATTAAATATTCAAGAGGATCAAATAATCGGTGTTTGGTTAAAAGTTTGATGGCTCTGATTAAACACTCCTTGAATATAAAATCCCCCAACTTGTGAGACATATCTTGGGGTACTATTAGTCTAGTGAAATTACATATTTTATGGGATTATATACCTGTACGATCAAACAAAAGGGTCACATTTGTTAGGAAAGTTAAAACAAAAATAAAAGTCTGCACTGTCATCACATTTTTTTTTTGGATATTCACTAGCTAACCGGATGCCCTGTATGATTCCAGAATTTGTTTAACCACTGCACAATCTTCTGCCACTGCCCTGCAGAAAATCAAAGAGTCGTCGGCGAAACGGAGATGTGCTAATGTATTCATGTCATTTAGTCTTGAATATATTATTAAGCTTGAAACAAACGGCCCTTGACAGAGCTCAATGGAGAAAAAGGATTCATGTAGCCGACCCCAATTGATTGGGACATAAGGCTCGGTTTGGTTTGGATATTATTAAGCTTGAAACAACTGACAGAACTTCTGAGGAAGACCTCAGATGATGCATGGGTGATTTTGAGAGTTCTGCAATCAATCAACACAATCTTGTGAAGTTCCAGCAGTGTCAAAATGATCGTGCAACATTGGATACAGTTTTTTGGGAGGATGAAACCGTTATTGGTAGCTTCTGGAATGGAATAGAATACCTAGGTGCAAAATCTGGCTCCATTTAACAACAATCAATAAAGCAATAACTGCAGCATTTAAGCTTCATATTTTAAAAAATCTACACAATCAGCACATAGACGATATACCATAGCATAACCATGCTACAATGGCAAGTCATCACGTTGGACCAGATAGAAAAAGGTGAACCAAAACAGTTATCAAGCAAGCAAATCATGTAGTTGGACCTTAAAGCAAAATTACACCGTTATGACTACTTAGATACATACTCCATTTCATATTGAAGTACTTTGATCTACGTCTCGTTTTCCATGTAAGAAGCTATTTCTACCTTATTATCGCACAAACGAAATAACCATGATGCATCCGGAGCCTCTGGATGGAATATGCTGAAGGGCCTAAACTCTAGTATTCTCTAGACCAATTCTGAATTAGTGATAGCTCAAATCTGCTAGGGGTGGAGGTGGTCTGTTGAGTACAAAAATAAGCAGTTCAACCATATAGCTTAAACATCTGATAAAACTTTTGAGGAACACCTCAGATGATGCAGGGATGATTTTGAGAGATCCATATTCAATCGAAAATAAACTTTTAAAGTTCTTAGGGTGTCAAAATGATCCTGCAACTTAGGATAGAGTTTCTTTGTGAGAATGAAACTATTGTTGTTAGCTTTTTGAAAAAGAGTTCTCAAGTGAAACAAAATCATACTCCATTAGCTGCAGCACAGAAGCTTTATATTTAACATTTTTTCTTCATGATGAGAAGGTAGACCATAGACTATAAGAAAAGTGTACAATATAATGGCAGTCATGAAGTTGAAAGAAAAACAGCGCCAAAACAGTAATCATGCAATTCATCAAGCTGGACACCAAAGCAAACTGAATATGTAAGTGCATACTCCACCTCATGTTGTACTACTATGATCTCTGTCTCCTTTTCTTCCTAAGGTGTTACTTCTTCCTTGCCGTCACACAAACAAAATAACTGTGACACTATCGGAGATTTTGTAATAAGATTATTTTACGAGGAAATATGCCAGAGGAGCCTAATCTCCTCATCCTAACATAACATTCGTACTACTAAATGAAACCTATCTCTACTCTTGTGTCATTTTTATCTGAGAAACCAGATCCCTCTTCTTCGGTTTCATAGTTTAGTGTCCCTCACAAAGCTCAAGAATTCATATTAGTCGTCCCGAGGAATCCATTTTCTCTTTCTCTTCTTTACTCCCGTCTCCTTCCTCTTTATCGATTACACCTTCGACGTCAATGGGTTTCTGCCCATTGACACTCGGAACGGAAATACGTTTCCTTTTGGTACAACCTCAACATTCATGCCATACAATTTGAAGTTCACTTGTACGTTGGTGAGAGAGCTCAATGCCTAATTTCACTTCTCTGGAATGAGCTGTACGCATCATTTCCTTCTTTCCCAAATCTTTTGTGTTTTCTCTATCTTATTTGAAAGGGTAGTGTTTAACTTAAATTTCATCTTTTCTTTCCTTCAACACCATTTTCATTTCACAACAGGTATCCAAAATGTTAAAAGAGGATTCAAAGTACCCACGGAAACCTCATTACATTTGCTTAATTTACAGTCGATTAGTACCTTGCATCAATTCCTAATACCATTATCCAAACAAAATCAAAACCCACAAAGCTATTAGATTGTTACTTACACTCTGAGGCTTAAGATGTGGGTCTGTTTCTGATAGCGAAATCCGACACGCTGAGTCGCTAGCACACCTCTACCGGCTGACTCAGTGATCGGAACTCGGATCGGCGGCGGGGAAGGTCGACTTCATTTGCAATGATGATTAGTGGAGTATAACGGAACGGACAACGACCAAAAAATCCTTTTGAGAAAGAAAGAAAAAAAAAAAAAAAAAGAGTCTTCCAGGTTGTAATCAAGTGCGCGCTGGTAACTTTCTTTCATTTTTTTCCGAGGTATATCTTCTCCGATCAAATACCATTAGGTACTCGATCAACTTGATATTTTACAAAATCAGTCTAATAAACAAGCTCTACAACATGGACGAATCGGATCTTTAAATAAGTTCTAAAGTAAGGTTGAAAATTGCCAAAAACGGCGAGAAGCTCACTTTGCTTTATGAGGTTGTAATCAAGTGTGGGGAGGTTTCTTTTTTTCATTTTTTTTCGAGATATATCTTCTCCGATTAAATACCATCAGGTATTCGATTGACTTCATGTTTTACATAATCATTCTAATGGATAATATAGAAAATATGGACAAACCAGATCATCAAAATAATTTCAAAATAAGTTTGAAAATTGCCAAATAAGGGAGAGAAATCTTCTTCTTCATACTTCGTTGAATTTGAGAAGTCCAACTCGTGTTTCATAAACCCGCGTTCGGACGGTTTTTTTCCCCTGCCTAAAGCGTTTTCCACGAAGACGCTTTTGTTATAACACAGATCCGTGCTGAACGCGATGTTGAGCCAATAGAAACTCGCGTTATTGGAACACGATTTTCCCAGAACATATATAAATACGTAGTTATTTTTGTGTTCCAAGATTTTCCTCTCACTCTACGTCAATAGTGCCGGCCCCGACATTTGGGTTACCCAAGCCCAATCTTATGCTTTGTTGCCCACTTACTATTAAGTCATAAAAAATATTTAAAAAAAAAAAAACATAAAAGTACCCAAAAAAAATCAAAGTTACATGTTGTTCCTTAGCTTGAATAATATCAAAAAAATCAACATCAAAATATAACCCCGGTTATAGTGCTTTATAATTAGCACGATCCGATTAAAAAAAAAACTTCCCTTTGCATTTTTTAAAGCAAATTTGTCAATTAAGTCATCGTATTTTACTTATCCACGAACTCGGAGTCTGTTCCGCTAAGTTTTGGTTATTTGTGCTTTTTTGTTGATATATGTGACAATAATGGCATGTCTCAAAACGCATAAAAAGTTACAAAAAAAGCCCCAAAATGCTTTTAACGGAATGATGCCTCATTTTCAATTGAGATCATAGCCAACCTATTTAATCTCTCTTGCGAAATGGTAGTTCGAAGTTAAAAGCAGAACTGTGTTAGCTCGCTTAATTTTTTTTAACTACTCGTATGACTTTTTTTTTTAATCAAATGTAAGAATATATCTACATTACTCTACTAATATTGTGCTTGTTAAATCGAAAATTTCCAACAAAATAATTTAGGATTTTGTTTTTCGTAATATTGTGGGTTGGGAGGAAAACAAAAAGGAGTTGAGTTTTGTTCACCCTCCGCTTAAGAGGGTGAACGTTACCCTCCTTTTTATTGGTTAAAATGATGTGGATCTCACCACAAAGTGATATCATGCTTACCAAAAAGTGTATTGTATGGGTACATTATTTCAACCAATAAAAGAAAGGGTAATGTTCACCCTCTTTTAAGGAGGGTGAACAAAATTGCACTCAACAAAAAGAAGTATTATGCGGATGTGACCTACATCATTTCAACCAATAAGATGGAAGATAGTGTTCACCGGTGAATAAAATTGGACTCAACAAAAAGAAGTAGAACACAAAATGGAAAAATAAATTATGGATTGGAAGGAAAACAAAAAGAGCTAGACAAAAATGGAAAAAATGTTCACCATCTTTTAAGGAGGGTGAATAAAATTGGACTCAACAAAAAGACGTAAAACAAAAATGGAAAAATAAATTATGGATTGGAAGGAAAACAAAAGGACCTAGAACAAAAATGAAAAAAAATAAAAGAAACGAGTGGGGTTGGGGGGGGGGGGGGGGTTTTGAACCCGAAACATCTGGAACTTTGACAACACGCGTTGCCCACAACACCAACCGTATGCCTTGCAGCAAATACGGAAGCTTATTTATATTTATATATATTTAACATAATTTTTTTTTTTGGGAATGCCCCAGCCTGGGGGTTGCCCAAGCCCGAGAGCTTGCGGGGCTTACCACTGGGCCAGCCCTGTACGTCAATCACCTCATTTTTTATTTCACTGATGCATACAGCCTCCTACGCCTGTATTCACTTCCTGATCTATGCTTGCTCAAAACTCATTTTATTTTCACAAATGCAGTCAATTAAAGGATTCCCATAAACTGCTCGATGAAATGTCTGAAACAGACGTGGTTTCTTGGATTGCTTTAGTTTTGGGTTGTGCTCCAGTAGGACATGTACGTGAGGCAAAGGAGGTCTTCGAGGACATGGAGAATAACCGGATCGAGCCAAATGTGGTATCTTGTAATGGGACGATCGAGGGGATTCAATCAGAGTGGATGTTATTCTTGTGAGTATCTAATTGTCAACAACGCAAGTTTGAAACATGGACATTTCCAATTAATTCTTGTGAGTATCTAATAGTCAACAACGCAAGTTCCCAACCCCGTTTCAATCCACGACATGAACAATTATACACAACATGAACGGTCTCAATGAATCAATAATGCATCAAAATATCATGCTATATCTTTAAATACAAGAATCAAGCTCAAGATTAAAACTCTACACACGTGAATAGATTTTTCAGCAAAACAAGCTATCTATTCTGGCCCAAAAATTGAAGAAAACGGTATCGGAACTTCAAGATCTTTCACATAGACGTAGCCACGAATGGTAGGAAGATAAGTTGTGAAGAACATGTTGCCTAAAAAGGCTCAAAACAGGGGCATCTTTGAGATACACCAGAACTGATACAAAACAGGACCAGTTGAAGAAAACGAGATTTTTGAGATATGATTTAGATCGGTTATTTTTGTTCCCTATTTTTCCTTGATAGATAAAACAATAACAAAACTTTTCACACAAGAATCAGCTAAAACGGAGGTTCGTAGAGGCTAGGGAATTTTTTTGAAGTTCACTGTTCAACAGGAAAACTGGCAGTATACAATTTTGTTTTAATCTTCAAGCCTCTTATTTTTCCTTAGCAATTTCTATATATATATATATTATGAGCAATAATCAAGAATCTAATATGTTTAACAAGCACTCTATTAACGCATCGAAGTTCTATTCAACATAGATCTCAAGCATCATTTTAGGATCAAAATCTAATTAACACATAAGAAGATTAAAACACATCAACATGTAACATCTACAAAATCACAACTCCGCAACTTAATCTAGACATGGATAATAAAAGCAGCAACACAATTTTCTCCCAAATTCAGCAGTTCCTGATCACAATTACAGAGTCGACCCAACCCACCTTGATTTTTTCTTAGTAACTGGAATAGCTTTCACGTGCTTGTCGTTGGCTTGGCGTAGACTCAAGGATTTGGGCGCCTCGCTATCTTCGATCTTGCCACACCCAAAAATCGGAGCGCACTTAATCCAAGCACAAACCTAGAGAATCTAACAACTTCGAAGGTTGTTCTCGATGACAAAACTCTGGTTTACAAACGAAGAGAGAGAGAGAAGCAGACAACAGAGAAGAGGAGACGAAGGCAGACGTCTGCAGAAAACGCGTGAAGGTGTGAATGTGAAAAATGATAAGACGAAAATACCCCTGAACAAAACTTGTAATGCCAGACGCTAAAAGACAAAATAGAATGACTTTTTTGGGGACACAAACGGAATATTAAGAAAGTCAGAAAACCCATATTAGTAATTTGGAAAATGGCCAAACAGTAGCTCGAACCCACCACAAAACACACAAAATGACGGAAACGCCCCTGTATGAACCAGGTATTTGCCTGGAATATTCCAACCCAAAGGACCAGATTTTCCACCAAAGGGTATTTTGGGCTTTCAACAAAAATGGTTTCGTCCTCCACAAAACAAGCCAATCCTATTTAAGGAAGGCAGGAACGGATATCAGTTCGTATTCTCGTGAAACCAAAATATCCTAGAAATAAAACATATGACTCGTAACCCAGTTCGCAAACCAATATTACTTTCATATGGTTTTGAGGACTTTTATCATCCTTTGGAGCCAAGGGTTCCATTGTATCCCAACATAACTTTCTCTATGCGAACAACAGGAACTGACAGTTCTTGTGCATCCACCAATTTTTCACCAACTTTCTTGCTCTTGGTCAGGCCTTCAATAGCCTTGAGTCCACTGGACAAGGAATCTATTACCAAGGTAGATGTGACTTCCTTTTCTATAAAGAATTGTGTTCCAACAACTCTCAAAATTACACCTGTTCTCTCCCGGGACATATGGCGCCGAGCATTTTGGTCAATCTCCCTCCAGAAAGCACGAAAGAATGTTCCTCACAAGTACAGAACAACATCTCACATGCTAATGATGAAGCATATCCGACAGAAAACTGACAGTACTATAACAAAGAATACAGAAAATATTGTAGGAAAGAAATAAAGAAGACGGAGAAGGAGAGAATAAGATAAACTTTAAATCTTGTCACAATCAAGCAGCAAAATGAAACATATAACACAAGTTCTCACTCAAGCAGCTTAAAGGTCTAAAAAAACAGCTACAGTTCTGTTGATTAATGCAGAACAACAAAACTAAGGAAAATGTCAGAATCTATAGTTGTGAAGTGGAGTAAAAACCAAATACCCTGCATTAAACTTATTTTTAAACTTCCTTGACTAAATTCCTTTTTGGACTGATTTTTCAAGAAAGTCTAAAAAAGAAGTTTTGTCATAAAAAAGAAGTTTTGTCAGATAGGCCATCTATACAGAAAATACTTATTCGTGTGCTTCTTGTGGTAATATAACTCACAAGTTGCCGATCAAAAACTAAAAATAAAACTACAAGTTCAAAAATCACCTGTCAAAGTGATTACCAAGCTTCTCATTCTACAATCTTTTGATTTCTTGATAACAATCTAGAATATCCCCAAGGGAAAAAACACAATTTAGAAAGAGAAATACCAAAAAGTTGAAATAGAACATAGAACCTCGGTATTCCTAGCATGGCACACACATAAGGCTTCATACTATGGTAAAATCAAGTAATTCCTTACCATCTAGGACTTGGTTTTTCTATCCCTCGACCCAAGATTCTGGATCATTTTGAGATAATCGCTATCATCGATTAACGTGGCCATGGTAGATGCATCTGGAGAGAAATTCTTATTGATCATTTCTTCTATAAGTATCATAACCTTGTGTTTGTCTCCCCTCTTTAAGAATGTCTGAATCACAATATTGTAAGTGACATCATTTGGTGGGCACCCATCTCCCTCCATTTGCAAGAGTAACTCCTCGGCTTCATCAAGCAAGGCCTCCTTACAAAGTCCACCAATCATTGTGTTGTAAGTCTTAACATCGGGTTTCAAACCTTTAGCCGAAATGGAACTAAAAACTTTTCGAGCATCTTCAATTTTCCCTGCTTTGCACATGCCATTTATGAGGATACCATAAACAACAATATCAGGAGTTATACCTTGATATTGCATTTCATGGAACACCTCTACTGCCTGGACAACTTTGTGGTTCTTGAAGAAACCGTCTAACAAAACTGAGTAAGTTACAATGTTAGGTTTTGGACCTCTACACATCATCTCGTGAAAAAGACTGTTAGCAGCATCGCACCTTCCTAATGTAAACAGACCTTGTAACAAAGGGTTGTAAGTGACGGTATTGGGTTGTAACCCTTTACAAGCCATTTCTCGGAAGAGATGAAAGGCTTCATCTACATTCTTCCTCTTGCAGTATCCATTGACCAAAATACTATAGCTGCGTATGTTGGGCTCAAGGCCCTTATCCACCATGGAGTTGAACACTTCTTTTGCTTTCTCCATGTGTCCTTGCAAACAATATCCGTCCATAAGTGCATTGTAAGTGACTACATCGGGTTCCTCACCCCTTCGAATCATGATAGCGAGTATACCCTCTTGCTTCTTTAGTCTTTCCCTCCTTGCAATGTGCATCCACCAACATATTATACGTTATGACATCTGGAAATATATTTTGCTCTGTCATGTCGCTCAACATTCTTGTGGCATCCATTTGTCGACCAGATTTGCATAACCCGTCAATTACAGAAGTATAGGTAACCACGTCTGGCTTAACATCCCACTCTCTCATCTCTGACAATAGGCTCAAAGCATCATCTACATTTCCATCCTTGCAAAGGCTGTCGATGATTGTGCTATAAATCACAACATCAGGCTTGCAATGCGATTTTTGCATCCTCCGGACCAACTCTACAGCCATTGTAGTGTTTCCAAGTTTACAAAGCCCGTTTATGATGGTCCCGTACGTAACCTCATTAGGTATAATGTCTCCACATTTTACCAACCTTAGGAACAATTGCACAGCCTCAGCAGTGTTATCTTGTAAAATATACCCATTTATTATAGAGTTAAAGACAGCCACATCCACTCTGTAACCACATTTGAAGAAGATACCTATGACAGCAAACCCAAAATCAACTTTCTTCATGCGGCAAAAGCAATTGATCAAAACAGAAAGCGTAATCTCATCAATTGGAATTCCCAGCTTGTGTATTTCTCTAAATAAAGAGATTACTGTTGAATATTGCTTCATTTTGGCAATACCACTTAACAGCTGACAAAAATGGACGACCGAAAGACGAGATCGAAGTTGGACCATTCGACGGAACAAACTAAGACCATGGTCGAGCTTATCGAAACCCAATTTGTGTTTTTCGAACAACAATTTCTGTATTTGAGTTGAACCCATATTTGCAAGGGAATCAGGAGCAAAAGGGTTTGTTGGAATTTGGGTGTGAAACAAAGCTATATCATCACCTCCCAATTTGTTACAGCTGAGGGAAAGGAGAAGAGAGATACCTTTCCTTCTAGGGTTAGAGATCATTGCAGCAGCTGCCATTGGACGCATCTTCCTCACTGAAGTGACCCTTCGCCAAAAAAGAAAAATAGATTTGAAGAGAAAGAGTAAAAGGTAGTATGTGCGACCTTACACACGGACAATGCTACTGACACAATAATCTAAACACAATAATTTATACAACCTCTCATATATATGTGGGGCCCACACATAGTAGTATATGTGGAGCTCACATGCATGTGAGAGGTTGTGTAAGTTATTGTGTTTAGATTGTTGTGTAAGTAGCATTTTTGCTTACACAAACGCTTGTGAGGAAAGGGAAAATCGTTTACCGATGGGGTACCGACAGCGTGTGGGGCCATTATTGGGTTTTACATGAATAATTTAAATCGTTCATTAATTATAGAATAACTAGTGCTAGTCCGTGCCTACGGCACTACGCATCCCGGTTGGAAGGAGATAGCAGTTGTGTGATTTAGGTGAAAAGTGAAAACCATGGGCACTTAACCGAGAAATGGGAGGATGCAGCCTTTGGATCAAATGAATCCTAGCCGTTCCAACAACTTGTCCCCACACCCTTCTGTTTTATAATAGAGACTAATGCTAACCCGTGCCTACGGCACTACGCATCCCGATTGAAAAGGGATGGCAATTGTGTGATTTAGGTGAAAACCATGGACACTTAACTGGGAAGTGGGAGGATGCACTACAGCCTTTGGATCAAATGAATCTAAGCTGTTCCAACAACTTGTCCCCACACCCTTCTGTTTTATAATAGAAATTATTTGAGTAGTTCTATAAAAAAAATTAGATCAAGTGTATATGTGTAAATGGTTGATTCAATTTTTAAGTTTCGATTCAAAATTAAAGATCTTAAATTCTGAATGAAAATTTGAAAATTTGGATCAACCATTTATAGATATATAATTAAGCTGGTTTTTTGTAAGACTGATTTTGAAAATATTTTAAAATTAATGAACGGTTTGAATTACCCGTGTGGGACCCACAAGTGAGCCCCACACATCGTCAGTACCCCATCGGTACTTAACTGGTCAGTTGTAGCGGGGTTAGTATGGCGGCCCCTTTATTTTTAGAGAATTGATTTTGACATTCTTTATTTTCTCTAACGGCACTTCTCTTCTCTCACGAAACAAATCACCTAGCAGAGACACAAAGGAGAGTGACAAAATCACTCCCCTGTTTTTTATCCCCTAAACTTTCTTATGTTGCACTTCATCTCTAAACTTTCTTTGGTGCAATTAAAACCAAGTAACAAACCACTGTTAAATTTCTTTAAATAAGTTAATTAAAGAGGAAGAAGGAGGGGCAAAATCATCCAAGAAACCCTCCATGCTTAGAGCATCCGCAATGGGAATAATCAAAATCAATAACCAAAATGTGCCATGTCAGCATTTGATTATCCATTTAGTTCATAATCAAACATAACAACCTCTACCTCCACATTGGTTATTTTTACATCCCTAACAAAAAAAAAACACCACAATACACAAATGCACCTATGTCCAATCGCAAACGAGTTCCAATCACACATCCGACGACACCAAATTATTCCTCTCGATGAGACGATTCCAATGTAAGGTATTTTTGAGTTATTGAATTTTGAGTTTGGTTAAGGGGTTTGGTTATTGGTAAAAGTTGTTAAGTTTGGTTATGGAATGGGTGGAATTTGGTTATTTGGTGACAATTGAAACTTGAGGGACGAAATCGAGACAACCGTAAAACTAGAGGGACCACTACGAAAATTTGCCCTTTTTTTTTTATGGCCAATCGGTAATAAGATTATTCATTAAATCAAAAGAGAAAAATCAAGAGGAACCTCTCTATGAATCCGGCTTGGGAAATCTCCCTGCCATGACATAGAAGTCTCAGCGGATAGGGCATATTAAGCTATCTCATGAGTCATGAGCCACCCTATTACAATTGCGAGAAACAAAATAAAAAGAACAAATCTGAAGAAAATGAACTAAATTAAGACAATCTCTGATGATCACTCTCAAGCTGGCCTTGGCACTAATCCTTCCTCGCAGCATCTTAACAATGCTCTGAGCATACCCTTCCAAAATATACTCCATCCTACCACAGTTCTTTGCCATCAAAACCGCAAATCGAAGCCCCAAAGCTTCAACCGTGTCTGCTGCTGTAGCATTGCCAATTGGCAAAGCTTCTGCTCTTTGCAAATTACCCAACGCATCTCTCATTACAACTCCAACTCCCCCTTCACCAATTGTAGAATTGAAGGCTTCCATCAACTTTAATCTTAAGGATACCCTGGGCTGGTGGACTCCACTGATTAGACTGAATCATTGCCTGGTTTTTCGGCTCAACTGCTTCCTTAAAATGCACCTGACCGAACTCGTCAAATTCATTCAACGCATTGACTCTGAATACAGTGAATTTTCCTTGTGTCCTTGGCTCCACTCCAAAAGATTGAGCAATATTTAAATTCAACATCTTAAACATGCCAAAGGGAATTTTAACACAGGCCATAGCACAAGTGGGCAGCGCTAAGAGGACTGATTTGGCTAAAACCTCTTTTCCAGCAGGATTCAGGAGTTCCCCTTTCCAACCCTTTGATTTTGCTCAACACCCTTTCCTTGATGTACATCAACGCTGCCCTCTTGGATCTTCCGATGATATAAGGCAACCCCAAGTATTTGCTGAACAAGTACCAAATCCCAGGATTTCTCGACACTCCATTCTTCTTTCAACTGCCGTGTTCAAGCTGAAAAGAATTGAGGATTTTTGGATATTCACTAACTAACCGGATGCCCTGTCTGATTCCAGAATTTGTTTAACCACTGCACAATCTTCTCCCACTGCCCTGCAGAAAATCAAAGAGTCGTCGGCAAAAGGGAGTTGTGCTAATGTATTCATGTCATTTAGTCTTGAATATATTTATTAAGCTTGAAACAACTGACAGAACTTCTGAGGAAGACCTCAGATGATGCAGGGGTGATTTTGAGAGTTCTGCAATCAATCAAACACAATCTTTTGAAGTTCCAGCAGTGTCAAAATGATCGTGCAACATTGGATACAGTTTTTGGGAGGATGAAACCATTATTGGTAGCTTCTGGAATGGAATAGAATACCTAGGTGCAAAATCTGGCTCCATTTAACAACAATCAATAAAGCAAAAGCAATAACTGCAGCATTTACGCTTTATAATTTTAAAAATCTGCGCAATCAGCACGTAGCCGATATACCATAGCATAACCATGCTACAATGGCAAGTCATCACATTGGACCACATAGAAAAAGCTGAACCAAAACAGTTATCAAGCAAGCAAATCATGCAGATGGACCTTAAAGCAAAATTACACCGTAATGGCTACTTACATACATACTCCATTTCATATTGAAGTACTTTGATCAATGTCTTGTTTTCCATGTAAGAAGCTACTTCTACCTTATTATCGCACAAACGAAATAACCATGATGCGAACGGAGCCTCTGGATTAAGTATCTTCATGATGGAATATGCTGGAGGGCCTAAACTCTAGTATTCTCTTGATATAGGCTCCAATTTGAGGCCATCCAATTCTGAATTGGTGATGGCTCAAATCTGCTAGGGGTGGAGGTGGTCTGTTGAGTACAAAAATAAGCAGTTCAACCATATAGCTTAAACATCTGATAAAACTTTTGAGGAACGCCTCAGATGATGCAGGGATGATTTCGAGAGATCCACATTCAATAAAAAATAAACTCTTGAAGTTCTTAGGGTGTCAAAATGATCCTGCAACTTCGGATAGAGTTTCTTTGTGAGAATGAAACCATTTTTGTTAGCTTTTTGAAAAAGAGTTCTCAAGTGAAACAAAATCATACTCCATTAGCTGCAGCACAGAAGCTTTATATTTAACATTTTTTCTTCATGATGAGAAGGTAGACCATAGACTATAAGAAAAGTGTACATTATAATGGCAGTCATGAAGTTGAAAGAAAAACAGTGCCAAAACCGTTATCATGCAATTCATCAAGCTGGACACCAAAGCAAACTGAATATGTAAGTGCAAACTCCACCTCATGTTGTACTACTATGATCTCTGTCTCCTTTTCTTCCTAAGGTGTTACTTCTTCCTTGCCATCACACAAACAAAATAACTGTGATACTATCGGAGATTTTGTAATAAGATTATTATACGAGGAAATATGCCAGAGGAGCCTAATCTCCTCATCCTAACATAACATTCATACTACTAAATGAAACCTATCTCTACTCTTGTGTCATTTTTATCTGAGAAACCAGATCACTCTTCTTCGGTTTCATAGTTTAGTGTCCCTCACAAAGCTCAAGAATTCATATTAGTCGTCCCGAGGAATCCATTTTCTCTTTCTCTTCTTTATTCCCGTCTCCTTCCTCTCTGTCGAAGAAGTGTATTACACCTTCGACATCAATGGGTTTCTGCCCATTGACACTCAGAACGGAAATACGTTTCCTTTTGGTACAACCTCAACATTCATGCCATACAATTTGAAGTTCACTTGAACGTTGGTGAGAGAGAACTCAATGCCTAATTTCACTTTCTCTGGAATGAGCTGCACACATCATTTCCTTCTTTCCCAAATCCTTTGTGTTTCTCTATCTTATTTGAAAGGGTAATGATTAACTTAAGTTTCATCATATTTTCTTTCCTTCAGCACCATTTTCATTTCACAACAGGCATCCAAAATGCTAAAAGAGGATTCAAAGTACCCACGAAAACCTCATCGATTAGTACCTTGCATCAATTCCTAATACCGTAATCCATATAAAACCAAAACCCACAAAGCTATTAGATTGTTACTCACTTTCTTGGCTGCAAAATCGGACACTTCTGAGGCTTAAGATGTGGGTCTGTTTCTGATAGCGAAATCCGACACGCTGAGTCGCTAGCACGCCTCTACCGGCTGACTCAGTGATCGGAACTCGGATCGGCGGCGGTGAAGGTCGACTTCGATTTGCAATGATGATTAGTATAACGGAACGGACTACGACCAAAAAGCCTTTTGAGAAAGAAAGAAAAGAAAAAAAAAAAGTCTTCCAGGTAGTAATCAAGTGCGCGCTGGTAACTTTCTTTCATTTTTTTTCGAGATATATCTTCTCCGATCAAATACCATTAGGTACTCCATCAGCTTGATATTTTACAAAATCATTCTAATAAACAAGCTCTACAACATGGACGAATCGGATCTTCAAATCAGTTCTAAAGTAAGGTTGAAAATTGCCAAAAACGGCCGAGAAGCTCACTTTGCTTTATAAGGTTATAATCAAGTGTGGCCAGGTTTCTTTTTTTCATTTTTTTTCGAGATATATCTTCTCCGATGAAATGTCATCGGGTATTCGATTGACTTCATTTTTTACATAATCATTGTAACGGACAATATAGAAAATATGGACAAATCAGATCATCAAAATAATTCCAAAATAAGATTGAAAATTGCCAAATAAGGGAGAGAAATCTTCTTCTTCATACTTCGCATGTTGAATTTGCGAAGTCCAACTCGTGTTTCGTAAACCCGCGTTAGGACAGTTTTTTTTCCCTTGCTGAAAGCGTTTTCCACGAAGACGCTTTTGTTATAACACAGATCCGTGAAGACGCGACGTTGAGCCACTAGAAACTCGCGTTAATGGAACACGATTTTCCCAGAACATATGGGTATTTTGTGTGTTCCAAGATTTTCCTCTCACGCGGATCAAAAAAAAAAAAAAAAAAAAGATTTTCCTCTCACTCTACGTCAATCACCTCATTTCTGATTTCGCTGATGCATACAGCTTCCTACGCCTGGATTCACTCCCTGATCTATGCTTGCTCATAATTCATTTTATTTTCACAAATGCCTTTATCCTCGCCACAGTGGCCAATCATGCACTGCTCTATCCAACGTCAAAGCTGGACGGCAGGTTCTGATCCCTTTGTTGAGTCGTCCTTGGTTCACATATATGTCAAATGCAGTCAATTAAAGGATTCCCATAAACTGCTTGATGAAATGTCTGAAACAGACGTGGTTTCTTGGATTGCTTTAGTTTTGGGTTGTGCTCCAGTAGGACTACTGGAGCATGTAAGTGAGGCAAAGGAGGTCTTTGAGGACATGGAGAATAACGGGATCGAGCCGAATGTGGTATCTTGTAATGGGATGATCGAGGGGATTCAATCAGAGTGGACGTTATTCGGAGTCAGTGTTGACGTTTCAAAAATATGCATTCGTGAGGTTTAAAGCCTAATGGGAGTGGTGTATCAAGAGTTCTTCCTGAAGTGGGGGATTTGGAGGATTTGACTTCGAAGGTATGTGATCAAGATGGGAGTGGAATCGGACAAATGCGTTGTTAGCGCCCTTATCGATTTGTAGGGGAAGTGCGGTTGTAGTTCATAGATGTCACAAGTGTTTGATGAAATGGACACGTTAGGGCGCTTGCAGTGCACTAGTTAGTGGGCTTTCAAAAAAGGCTTTGCGGATGAGGCACTGATGGTATTTAGGCAATTCAAGGACAAAGGGATAGACTCAAATGTTGTGTCTTGGACGTCAGTTATCACTGCTTTTTTTTATCCCATTTAAAAGATCAACTCTATCAGAAAGTCGTGTTAATCCAATTTCTTTTGCTGCTTATTAAAAAAAAAAAATCCAGTTCCTTGTATATATCTATTTCCCTTGATGGTAGGCTGCAAATCTTGATTGACTTTTTCACTCTGTTAATATCTGTAGTTAGTTATGCTATTGTATTGATGACCATGTACATGTGGTCTTGGACCTCTTTGTCTTGCAGTAACTTGCAGCCACTATGGATTGGCTGAAAAAAGAAGTGTCCTGCTGATACTTACTGAAGCCGATCTCTGTTTAGTTGGTGAATAAAAATCAGCTGTTAACTTTTGATGATGCTTAGCTAAACTGTTCATATACTGTCACTTGGCCTTCCTTACAATTACAATCATCTGTTCTTTGAAGTTTTTCCACTGACCAATAATTATTTGGTTTTGTAACCTAGTTATTTTTGTCAAACAGTTCAGGTCAATATTGTTTATTCACGATAGGCATGTGGAGCATGTGCTGGGATTTTCTATTTTGCTTTATATTGTACAACACTCAATGTGCAAAGTGATGCAGCAGGCTTCGACTTTAGTATTTTTGTTTTCTTTGTATAGGTTTGGTTACTTGGCCTGCTTTGCTTCAGATGTTGAGGTGTTTCTTGAAGTTCTACCTTGTGATAAAGAGACACTCCTTTTGAAGAAATTAATGGAAACCTTTGAACCTCCTGCAACAATGCCGACAAAAGCGCTTGGGTAGTCGCCAACCCTTTTTAAAATTCAAGAGTCTGTTGGCAACGTCTTCACTCTCTCAGCAAGTGGTGGCAACGTCTTCACTCTCTCAGCAAGTGGTATGCCTTTTGGTTAATTGTGTGTACAATTTATAATATTCTTCACATCGATAATGGATTGTGAATCAACTTCTTGTCCTACGGTCAAGTTATCATGCCCTTGATTCAGTGCTAATCCAATTAATCCATAAGCCCAGCTGCTAGATTTAAGTATGTTTGTTGCAACTTATTTTCTGTCCCCTTATTAGCTTCTTATCCTATTGCTTGGCCTTTGTGTGGTTTTGAGTCTGAGGATTCCAGATTAATCATGTTTTGTTACTTGACTGACACAGGGAAGAAGAAAGCAATTCTTATATGGTCCCAAATATTTTGTTTGGACAGCTTTATATGGTCTGAATTTTCTTGAGGTTTTTCTCGATATGGTTTCTATTTTTATAATAACTATAGTTAACTAAAAGTAAAGAGACAGGTGTACCGTGTACAGGATGTTCACCTTTTTTCCTTTGCGGCAAAAAAAGTGAAAACAGTGTTAGGGAAGTAAGTGCCCATAAAGAGACTTTGGTAACTGGAAAGAGATCTAATCTCCATTAAGAGATACTATGCATTCAGGGACTTGTTTGTGGTGTTTTGCCCTTGAGATATTATTGTAGAAGTTAGTATGACCTGTAAAACCATCTGATTGCTGCTTCTGACCTAAAATAAGCACTGGATTCTTCATTTTTTGGGGCGCTTAAGAGACTATGTATATCTGAAAGGGTGCCTTTGAGACAGCAGTGCAACCCATGAACACATCACGTATTATAGGAAGACGACATCTAAAGGAGATGGTTGGACTCACTTTGCCAGGAAATGGTACGGACCAAATGGTTTCATTCGTGATTATCTTCTTCTGGAGTGTTGTTCACTCAATTTTCTTTGTTTCTGGAGGCCAAACCTCGTGTTTGTGTGTATCGAGTGCGCTTTTGCAAGGAGTGGAGTTTTGCTTTTCAGGATTGTTTGGGGACCTAGGTTGATGATAAACGGGTGGACAAAAGAATGGAATTCTTTCACCTTTATTCGTATGTGATGGTCAATGGGTAAAATATTTTGTGCAACTTTCCAAGAGGTGTATATATCTGGACCTCTGGTAGTGAAATATGTGTGGTTGATGGTTAACAATGTTGGTCAGGATTGATACTTTCAGCATTGGACCAAGAGAAAGCTACAAGTCTATAACCCCTTGCCATTTGTTTTCAGAATGTTGTGCAGGGATCCTCTTTAAGAAAGTTGTGCAGTGTCAAAGCTATAAGCTATAAGTAAGCTACAAGTAGGCTTTGACACTGTTCTCCCGTGCTTAGTATCCCGTAAGTAACCAGGTTGCTTTGGAGGACTATAATTCCTTAGGCAAGGCTGTTCCCTTTGTCCTTGTTGTTTATAACGGAATGTGACCGTACCATATACCAGGCAATATTGATTCCTGAATGTGTGATAACTTAGGACAGAAATGGTGTGATACTGGTAATTAGTGGCGAGTATTCGCTAATTGGAAAGGAAACAATCTTCCATTTTTATTTTTTTATTTTTTATTTTTGTGAACTCTGCAATCTACATTCAAGGAAATGTTAAGAAATAGTTTCTTCCATTTTTTTCCTATTGCAAAAAGTATAAAGTCACATTTTGAGTTACTATAGCTAGTCTAGCAGATTATCAAGATAGGATGCAACCGTGATATATAAATTCATTTTGCTCATCTCAGTTTATTGAATTTGTGCAATTTATAGAAAGATTACAATGCTCCAGTCAATATTTAATGGCAAATATTGAAGCGCCAATTCTACAGCTAAAGAGAAATGTAGATAACATTGAAGAGGAAGAGGTATTTTTTCTCTTTTATGTTTCTCCGATGCTTACGTTTAATGGTTCACTTAAAGATAACATTTGTTTATTTTCTTCTAGATTGTCCCGAAAGCTTGAACTGTGGAGCTGACATGAAATTTGCTGGTTGGTTTTTTTATGAAGCATAAGTGGGAAATCTTAAAAGACTTCATCAAAATTGAAGTAGGAGAAAATTATTTCTGATGATGTCTTCCAACTTGTTAGGATGAATTATCATCTTTAACTTTATGGAATCTCTGGTAGGACTGCTAAGGTAGTCTATCAGCTGCATGAGTTGCATTCATTCAAGTTATGTACTTGAGGGAGCTTGAGTCCAATTGGAAAAGTCATCATGCTATTCAGCCAGTCGATGGCATTGCCAATTCTGCATCAGAATTTTGTGGGAGATTGTCTGTGCACTTGTTTTAACAGGTTGGAGAACCTTGTGTAGGGACTTCTTCACTCTGAAAAAGCGAGAAGCGAAGATATGTCCCTCCATCTCCTATTGTCAGAAATTTCGTTCCCTTGGAGACTTGGAGAGCCATTTCTTCAGAAAAAACCGGTAATATAACAAGGAGAAAGAGAGTGCTAACAGCCAACTGGGAAGAGGAGACTCAATTTGAGGCATAATGAACTCGCTCAAGAAGTCGAACCACCTCGTTGACAGTAATTGATGCAGGAGAAGAAGGTGCTTTCAACTCAGCATCACTGTATCTGGTGAACCCAAGTGGTAACTCTGGCACCACCTCTTGTTGCATTGTACTTGTAAGCTCCAAGAACTGAGCTAACGTCAAGTATGTTGGGTACTGCAGCCTTAAATTTGATGTCTTTGTAATTGCTGGGGTTTATATGGGTAATTGTTTTTCCAATGGTTGTGGGAAAAAATAGAGAGGAGATTCTGAGCCTTAATAATTTTGTTTTCCCCAATTTTATCATTCAAGGTGCTTTTCATTTAAAAATGATGGCTTTTGTTCACTTTGGTGGATGGATCAGAAGACACTATTCAACACTAATTCGAATTTGATATGAAAGGAAAAGAAAAATACTTATTATGTGGTTGCACATTTCCATTATGTAGTACTTTCTATGGGAACCATCTTTGGTTGGACATATCCTGAAACTTTAGGTCCCACTACGAACAAAATCCAAGACTCTCTTTTACTTCCTTATCTACTAAAGACCTGTTTTGCTCGCTAACCTTGTAAAGGCTGACCAAGCCAATGATGCTTCACTTTTCGACCTTGTACGTTATCAGCGTTGCCTCACTCGGCACGTAATCGTACATTTGCCTCTGCTCGGTAGTTCTGCCATTCCTTTCACTTTGCTTTCTGGAATTCCTTTTCTGGTCGAAAATAGCAAATGCCTTGCTAGTATAACTGAGGAAAACAATGGTTGTTTCAAACTATTCTCTTTCGTGAGCGCTTCACACTCTTTGTTTTGTGGTGGGGATCACACAAACATATGGTGGATGATGAGTTTGGAATATTGATTGGCGGTGCCCCAGAATATTTTGTCGATCCTATAGCGGTTAATTTTATCACTATAAATTGTTTCTTTATTTTTATTTTTTTGGAGAATCACTATAAATTGTTGTTAAACACTGAAGAGATGGTCAACATACTTTTTATGCAATTCCATGTCTGACTCAACCAATCAAACCCCGAAACTAAATCCAGAAACATCCAGGGTTGTTTGACATGGGTTTTGAGGGAGTGGCTTAGGGTAATGAGTGGAGAGAGCTAGATATAATAAATGAAGAGAAAACTCGTTACTCAAAAAAAAAAAGTGAAGAGAAAGTTATTGAAAATCGTGCACGTAGAGAGGGTGAAAGGTTTTGAGACACAGAGATAACAAACCCTGTGTTTCACGATAAGAAGGTAGGTACGGTTTTGACAACCAAATCTATCTTCCAACTAGCTCAACCTGGAGCATTGCTGCGGAAGTTGGAGCTTCATGTGAACTTCAGGCATTCCAAACAGAAGTAACATTCTTAAGTAAGCAGAAACGGATTTAAAGGTATTTCAGCTTTCATCTGCACAAAAATAATAGTAAAAGCAGAAATTGTATCATCTCCCTGTCAATCTGTTGATTGACATTGGTTGGTGAAAAACGCAAATTAATGGATATTCTCAATAAAACCTCAATTCCAACATGTACAAGAGAAGTTAAAAGCTGATGGAGATTTGGAAACCCTTCGACCCCGTGCAGATTATAATGATCAATCACCTGACAAACACCCAAGGCAACGACATCTAAATCGAAACCCTTGACAAAGGAGCTTTTGGCGAGCATCATGGTCCATTCTAGCATCAAAGTAGCAAATATATAGCTCTTCATCAGTTGTATCAAACAATCTGTGTTGGCACAATGCACGCAACTTTTTGAGAGATCCATACTTTATATGGTCATCATATCCTTTTACCACACAAATAAAGATCTTTGCATTCAAATCCAACTGGAAGGTGCACTAGAGATCAAACTGCATATGACAACATCAATTTTTTTTGAAATTAGAGATATTTCAGTACTTATGTTCGTGAAAGAACATAGATTTTACAGCTGGTATACCTATCCGAGAACAAAAAGTTCACATGTAGTCACATGGTTTCATCATATCAAGGAAAGTCATAACTGCAATCAGGTATGTGAAATGACATCCAAAATGCCTATCTGAATATCTTCATCTTACATTGGACAAGATCATACAAGAAAATTTTCAGTGGAAACAGTGTCCTTTTTTCCCACCATTTTTTGCCCAACACGAAGCTTGTACGCATCACTGGTAGGTGGTAGCATACTTTTGCCCCGGATGCAGCCAAAAGAAGTAGCTATGGATTTACTTTTCAAAAGTCCCAAGACTCCCAACAATGAATGAGTACAAGAAAGAAGGTGAATACTGAGGCGGCAGAAGAAATTCCCCTATTGATGGAAGGTTCTTCTTCCAATCTGACTTGCCGAAAACCTAGTTGCATTTCTATTTTGCATTCTTAGTATTCCACGGTGGTAATCAAAACTCTCCTCCTAGTGAATTTACTTAGCCACTACAATCTATCTACAACTAAAAGATAGCAAGACTCTAACCTGACTAAGACTACGCATGACTGAAAGTTAGCAAACGTAATGTACTCCCTAACCGACACTTTTATGTTCAATGGCGTAAGTAATTAATTCCTGCATTTTCCAGAAACTGCTGGTTAAGAGTTGCTATATTGTCATATATAGCTCTCACGTAATGCATTTGTTCTACAATGATGGAAATTCAACTAAATGAATCATAGCAGCAAATGCTGTATCATTGAGCAACTTATCGAGAAATAATTAGTTGATCTCGTTTCTTGGCAAAACTAAAGTCGCTATTCCCAAAATTAACTCACAAATCAAATTTGTACAATCATAGTATGCTTGCAGTTTGCAGTTCAATGCAATAAAAAGCTTCGTATTTGTGGACTGAAATGAAACAGCCATCATATCAAGAAGATAGAAAAAAGAAGAAACGTCACTGAACATACAATAAGTGCAGTTAGAGTTACTGGAATTCAGTAATGACTATCAAGAAACAAACACAATTACAAGAATTGAACCCATGACCTCTTAGCTCTGAAACAACGATTTGCTGCAACAACAGGACCCAGCCTAAATGTCTTTAGCAACCATGGTCAACTATCAAACAGTTTTAGATACTAAGATTTCAGCTACCCAATTTAAATGACTACAAACAAAGGGCTAATCCTGCATACCATGTTCTCGAAAAGTGGCACTCTAGATGCCCATGACACACCAACTGGATTTTTCTTTGGAATCCATAGACACCTTTTCATTATTAAACAGCACATTATAATCCATACACACCAACTTCTGGAGTACGATTCCAAAACTGGAATGTCTAAAGTAACAAAAATCAGCCAAGAACTATCAGAAGCCAATTGGCAAACACGTGGGAGGCATATGCCTCGGATTGTTCCCTGATAGAAATTGAATTAGATGCAACATCGGTGGTTGTAGAGAGAGAAGGTTGATGTATGATCGTCCGAGTGGCGAACACACCTCTATATCGGCTGCCTCAGTGACCGGAACTCAGATCGGCGGCCGTAAAGTTCGACTTGGATTTGCGACCAGAAGCCTTTAAGCAAAAAAAAGTCATTGAGGTTGTAATCAAGTGTACCTATCTAACTTTCTTTCATTTTTTTTTGAGATATATCTTCTCCGATCAAATAACATTAGGTACTCGATCTATTTGATATTTAATAAAATCATTCTAATAAACAATTTCTACAATGTGGACGAATTGGATCTTCAAATCAATTCTAAAGTAAGATTGAAAATTGACAAAAACAGCTGACAATCTTCCTAATCGATTGTAATCAAAACTCACTTCTTATAAGGTTATAATCAAGTGTACCCAGCACACTTTGTTTTTCTGTTTTTCCAAATATATCTTGTTCGATTAAATACCAATAGGTATCCAATTGACTTCATATTTTACAAGATCATTTTAATTAAAAATTTATACAATATGGACAAACCAGATCATCAAAATAATTAAGAAATGAGTTAGAAAATTCCCAAAAAGGGGGAGAAATGTTCTTCTTGGTACTTCGCAGGTTCGCCATGAGAAGTCTGGTGAATACCAAACTCGTGCTTTATAAACCCGCGTTACTTCTCTTTGGGACGTTTTTGGTTCTTCCCAAAAGCGTTAGCCGCAAACACGATTTTGTCATAAACACAAATCGCATGTTGATGACGCCAGGTGGCTCCAATAAGAAACTCGAGTTTGTAGAACACGATTTTCTCCGACGTCAATTTCACCTCTGATTTCTCCGACGCATACAGTGGTCAATCATGCACCGCTCTATCCAACGTCAAAGCTGGACGGCATCGTCAGTATCCGGGCTCGATTCAGATCCCTTTGTTCAGTGATCCTTGGTTCACATATATGCCAAATGCAGTCAATTAAATGATGCCCATAAACTGCTCGATGACATGTCTGAACCAGACTGCTTGATGAAATGTCTGAACCAGACATGGGTTCTTGGATTGCTTTAGTTTCGGGGTATGCTCGAGTAGGACATGGAAGTGAGACAAAGGAGGTCTTTGAGAACATGGAGAATAAAGGGATCGTGCCCAATGTGGTGTCTTGTAATGGGATGATCGCGGAGATTCAATCAAAGTGGATGTTATTCGGAATCAGTGTTGACATTTTGAAAGATGCATTTGCGAAGTTTAAAGCCTAATGGGACTGGTATTTCAAGTGTTCTTCTTTTGGGGGTTAGAGGATTTGATTTTGAGGAGGCAAACTCATGGGTTTGTGATCAAGATGGGAATGGAGTCGGACAAATGCATTGTTAGCGCCCTTATCGATATGTATGGGAAGTGCGGTTGTAGTTCACAGATGTCACAAGTGTTTGATGACAGGGATGTATTAGATATATGCGTTTGCAGTGCACTGATTAGTGGGGTAACAGCTTTGTGGATGAGGCATTTGTTGGAAATTCACCACATGTGTGGTGTGAATGAGATCCCTGAAGTCAAGAAAGGTTGCTGGATGACAGCCTTGGAAAATCTTCTGGGAGATTTCACGCATGAACAATGGCCGGCTAATTAATGCCAGCAACCAATTTGGACCTTTGATACCTCAGGCGTGCAAAGAGCAGTTATTGCTCTTGGAGTGTTTCCCTGGTTTCTCCCTATAAATACTGATGTGTTTGAGAGGTTGAGGAAGTAGTGGGTGAGCTGATGAGAGTCTGAGAGGGGGAGCCGGTTGTGGCTCTCCCCGGAGAGGTTTTTTCAAGTTTGTATATATTGTGTGAGTATATATATAAATGGAGTTTTTCCTCTGAAATCAGTGTGTGTTGTGTGCGTGAGTGACCCCTGAGGCGCAACAATTGGTATCAGAGCTCAGGAGGAGCGAGAGGGTCACTGGGTTTCATGTTCAAACCCACTGGTTTGAAATCGAGAAAAAAAAAAAAAGAAGTTTTCCTTACCCACGGATCTGGAAGCTCTCGTAGATACGAGTCCAACGGTGCGATCGGTACGGAAATTGGAGTACCGTGGTTCACACACGGGTTGCCGGAGCAGAGCCCTCGTGTGCTCTGTTTTTTTTTTCCTTTTCTGAATCTGTTGTACGTGGAAGAACAGATTGTTGGAAGAAAATGAGAAATGGGAAATTATCCCATGTGGCAGGTGCGCCACGTCATCAAGAGGGGTCAAGTGGACCTGGGTTTGACCTGTTTGACCCCTTGTGGGTCAAAAGGGTCAGAAGGTTCAGGAGGTTCAAAAGGTCCATGGTGTTTTTTTCGCGATTTCGGAGTCAATACAACTCCGTTTTTTGCGTGTGAGTAGTCGATTTTGACTAGCTCGACGTTCCGGATCCAACCCCATGCTCCGTTTTTCGTGTGGAGGCTCCTAAGCTGATGCGAATGCTTAGTTGAGCAGGATACGAATGGTTGGAGCATGCTTTGGGTTGTGAGGGGGCTTGATTCAGCAAGGATTTTTCGGTAGTGATCTGTTGCGGAGCTAGTAAGCAAGGAGACACTCATTCGAGCAGTGTATCCCGATTTTGGGGTACGGAAGAGCTCGGGTTTGGCAGTGACACAGGCGCTTATTAGGGCAATTGATCGGTGTATCGATGGATGATCCAGGGATGCTGTGGAAAAGCCAGGAATGGAACGAGGATGGACGAATGGACAGAGGAGACCCGCGGAGATCCAAGAGAGATGACGGAAAGTGGCGGAAGTGGCAGACTGTGTTGGAGAAGCTACCCACCAGGAGGACTGACAGACTTATGATTGGAGGTTGATCAAGGCAACCGAGGTGTTTGCGGAGATGATCAACAGGAATCGGAGGTAGTCTGGATCAATCCGGAAAGACCTATCATCTGGAGATGCAGTTTTTGATTCGGGCTGCAGGAGGAGCTGATCGGATGGCGATTTCCGGTCTAACGGATGAGGGGCAACCTATACAGGCTTGTGGGAGTGCAGTGGCAGATGGAGCTGATGTCGGGCACGGTCAAGTAGTATTGGTGGACGTTGACGATGAATGGAAGAAGCAGCAGTTGCGGACGCACACGGAATAGGCACGGGAGTACGAGGAGTCGCGACCTGAGACGTACTGATGTGTGTGCCTGAGAATGAATCAGGAGTTGTGTGGGATACCGGCCGGTAATGATGAGTGCAACAGCTTGTTGGGAATTGTTCATTGGTGCTCCGGACAGAGGAATTAAGATGGATATGAGTTGAAGCTTCACTGGATCTCTTCCTTTGTGAAATTTGGTGACTGGATCCTCTCCTGGATATACGGCCGTATGAGGAGGAGAGATGGAGTCGCGATTTTGTGTCCTGTGACTGGGCACGGGCGTTCGTGGTTTGTCGAACGCGGTTATCGGCATCGGGAGGAGTGATGCAGGTGCTCAAGCAGTGGAGGAGCGCGATATAAATGGACTCTGTTGCGGAATACTTGCAAACATTGTGAATTCTGGCAAAACAACCTAAGGGTTGAAGGAGAATGGTTTTTAAGGAGGCCGAGTCCCCACCATTCTTTCCTGGGAATTCACAATGGTTGACGGCAAGTGGGTCATCCGAGTTCAGATGTGGAGGCATACTAGAGAGATAGGCGGAGATGTTGAGCTGGTTGAGCTCCGTCGGGTTCTGCTGGAGATCGGCCAGGTGCACAGGCCGAATGCAGACACTATTTATGGGGGATGCAGACATTGTTCTCGTGGATGACGGATTGAGAGCATTCGGTTTTGGATGCGGGCACTCTAGTCAGGGGGTGCGGTATATCGGCAATGAAGCTGGTATGAGCCACGGAGATCTAGCAGGATGAAGACATAACAAATTCGCGAGTTGTGTATCTCGTTTTGGAGGTACGATGTAGCTCGGCGGGGGATGCGGTGTGTCAACAGAGACGGAAGTCAACCTCATCCCAGGTGGTGTGTGAGACCATTTGGCGAATGGAGCCTCTGGTGTGAACAGAGGGAAGCTGTGTTGGTGCTCTGGTACATGGGAATTGCTAGAGTGGCGGAATTGCAGCCGGACAGCGTTGCGGGTTTAGCCTCAGAAGATCTAGTCAAGCAGGGAGACATTCAGTCGGGCATGGGTACTCCGGTGAGAGGGTGCTGGAAGCTAGACTTGGAGTGACACAGGCACTTGATAGAGAGGCTGAACGGAATCAACGACACCCCACATGCGTGAAGGGGGTGATTGTTGGAAATTCACCACATGTGTGGTGTGAATGAGATCCCTGAAGTCAAGAAAGGTTGCTGGATGACAGCCTTGGAAAATCTTCTGGGAGATTTCACGCATGAACAATGGCCGGCTAATTAATGCCAGCAACCAATTTGGACCTTTGATACCTCAGGCGTGCAAAGAGCAGTTATTGCTCTTGGAGTGTTTCCCTGGTTTCTCCCTATAAATACTGATGTGTTTGAGAGGTTGAGGAAGTAGTGGGTGAGCTGATGAGAGTCTGAGAGGGGGAGCCGGTTGTGGCTCTCCCCGGAGAGGTTTTTTCAAGTTTGTATATATTGTGTGAGTATATATATAAATGGAGTTTTTCCTCTGAAATCAGTGTGTGTTGTGTGCGTGAGTGACCTCCCGGGCGCAACAGCATTGATGGTACTTAGGCAATTCAAGGACAAAGGGCGATAGACTTGAATTCGTGTCCTGGATGCCAGAGCTATATTTTTGCATAATCTCAAATTCACATGGATGACTTTGAAATTTTTGAGGACTCTTCAACTTAGAGGAAACTCATGGAGTTCGAATTGAAACCCAATACTCCACGGTGTCCGTAGAAATCCAAAATTGTCGGGTTTTTCGTGGTAAAGCTTTTAGTATAGAGGAGGATGAAACACTTTAAAGAGCTTGGTTGGCCATATCTCAGACCCAATTTCAGGTAATAGTCAGACTATGGCAGTCTTTGGGAATGCATACGGGTGTGTTTCACTTGACAAGCAAATGTCCAACCCAATAGAACTGCTATTTCTTTGTCTCATCGCTGGTCTTTGAACATATAAGTGTAGTCACAGAATTCACCTTCTTTCTTGTACTCATTCATTGTTGGGACTTCTGAAATGTAAATCCAGATTCCAGAGCTACTTCTTTCGGCTGCATATGGGCAAAAGGATGCTACCGCCTACCAGTGATTCGTACAAGCCTCGTGTCGGACAAAAAAATGGTGGGGGGGGGGGTGTCTGGAAGGACACTACTTCCACTGAAAATATTCTTATAAGATCTTGTCGAATGTATGATGAAGACATTCTGATAGGCATTTGGGCTGTCATTTCAAATACCTGATTGTAGTTACGATTTCCCTCGTGATGATGAAACCATGTGACTAGATGTGAACTTTTTCATTCTTGGATTGGTATAACAGCTGTAAAATCTATGTTCTTTCATTAACAGAAGTATTGAAATATCTCTAACTTAAAATTTTCATGATTTTCTCATAGGCAATTTGATCTCTGGTGGAAAAACAAATTGACAACAAGAACAAAAGTAAACAGAAAGACGACGCCTGTCCCTATAGTCCATTAACTACTGCAGTTGCCATCAGCCTTCTATTTTGGTGTTGTAGGTGTAGGAGTTTTATCTGCAAACAAGGAAGCTATGAGGAACACAATTATGAATCTCGCTACAGGTTATAGAAGTATGATGCCCGCTTTGCCAGGGGAACAAAGTTGGACTACAGATTTCTTTTCTTGTTGACATTCTCCAAAGTTTTGGTTGCATTGAATTTTGCAAGATTGCAACACTTTGTTTTGGTTCTTTTGGCCACCTTTTCATCTTCTTCTTTTCTTAAGTCTCATTTTTCCTACAACCGCATGCATGTTTATGTTATTGGCAGGCTGGAGTACCCAATATACTTGACGGGGATATGTTAGCTCAGTTCTTGGAGCTTACAAGTATATATGCAACAAGAGGTTGTGCCGGAGTTACCCCTTGGTTCGCCAGATACAGTGATGCATTTTTTGGAATGCCGGGGTCTCACAATGATCTCAATGTCTTAGATCATTCTCATTTGTTCGATGAACTTGCCCAAGGACGAGCTCCACCGGCTAATTACTCCATCAATGGGGACACCTACAATTTTTGGATATTATCTCGAGGATGGTACATATCCTCCAGGGGCAATGTTGGTTCAGATCATTTTTTCTCCTCAAGGAGCAAAGAAGCACACTTTGCTATGATGCCAGAGTCAGTGAGAAAAGATGTGGAGAGGGCTTTTGGGGGTTGTCCAATCTCGTTTTCCAATTGTAGGAGGGCCCGCACGATTTTGGGATCCTAGATTCCTTGGAGAAATTATGAAGACTTGTATTATTTTGCATAATATGATCGTTGAAGATGAACGAGATGTCTACACCGATTTCTCTTATGACAGGGTGGAACAAAATCCCCCTATAGTACTTTTTCAATTGAGTCCTTCATGTCTCGTCATTTAGAAATTAGAGATAGCAATGTATATCATGCTCTTAGTAATGACTTGGTCGAACATATGTGGCAACATCATGGAGAGATGTAGCCTTGGTCCAGTTTTTTCTTTTCTTATCTATGTAGTTATCAAGATTTTGTGCCGCGACGTGTAAGCTTTTTGTAATGTATGAATCTGCCAAGTGTGAATTGGCCTTATTTTAACTGTGGCATTAATTGTAAGCCTTTGCTAGGTGTGAATCTACCTATGAAGACATCTTTTGCTATGTAAGACCATATATTCCAGCCTTTTAAGTACCATGGAGAACATAGGAGTTTGACAGCAAAGAGTTCCAAACTATTTGGAACCATTAGTGTGACAGCTTTGAAGCTGAGATGAAAAGAGCCGTTCAATGCCATGTTCTGATATTATGGCACTTCTAAATTCCAAGAAAGAAGTTAACTATTTGATTAAGGGTAGAAGAAGATACAGGCAAAACCAGAGTCGATAAGGAATTGACCCCAGGAAACAAAAACAAATGGTGAGTCTAAAAACAGGAAAATAAAAGGGCAAAAACATGCTGGCCAACAAATGCACCATGTCACCAAACCAAGGCCCGTAGGGTCAAGATCAGGAAGCTATAATAGTAGAGTCAACGATTAGAAGCTGTGACATAAATGAATATCATTCTACTGAACTAAGTTTAAGGCATCCAAAGTTGTTTGAAGCATCATTCGGATCTTCACAATAGCAGATCATTTTAGGCGCCATGACCAAAAGAACATCTCACATTAGTAAAACCATTATAGCTGCACGATTTGCTTCTCTGGGAACCTATAAAATGGAGAGATGAGGATGACTTGCAAGTGTCTTGATATCTTGAATAATAACTCCACATTCCCATGGAGGGACCAACTCAGAGACACACAAAGTGATCAGGTGTTTGTTGTCATTCTCCACCTGCATACCGGAGAGATGAAGAGCTTTTGCCATAAGACATGCTTCACTGTGGGCTAGAGCTTCACAGAACAAAGCTGAGGGTAATGAGATACTGACTCTTCTGCCATCATATCAAGAAGCATACCTGTATGATTGCAAACTACTATTCCTGCAAAGCCCGAGTATGAATCAGCATTCCACGACGCATCGCAGTTAATCTTTATAGGGCAGAAACGAGATTAGAGGCCCTGGAGTTAGGCTTCACTAAGGACTTATCAGGCTTAAGTGCATTAGAGCCTTAGACATCTTCCTCCAAAGCCCATCAGCTAGGACAGCTACCGAGGAAGCTATGGGGGTGCAGTTTTAGTAGATAACAACAACTTCGCTCAGGCTCTTGCTAGAAAACTTCGGGTTGCTGGTGCCCAAGCTTTGAGCTGAAGCCCAATGTAAAACAGAGGATAAAATACCATGATTGCCAAGGACGTCAGGGAAGCACTTCTGCCAAACCAAATCGGTCCAATTTCAATGAAAAACCAGACATTCAACCGATTTGACTTCCTTAGAGCCATATTGGACACAAGGGGGATATAGAGCAGTTCCTCTTGAAAATATTTTCCTTAACCGCCAACGGGTTTCTACAAACCCTCCACCAGAAATGCTTCACTTTATGGGTGACTTTGAGATTTCAAATAAGTTTCCATAGCCTCGCATACTTGATCTATTCCTTATCTTATTAAAACTTTGATTGTAGTATTCGTTAAAATTTCGGGGCACAAGTGCCATAAAGGTTCCATTAAACCACATTTCAGTTTGAGAAGTTTGAAGTGTTTCCGACACTCTGGGTCTGTTCCTGATAGCAAAGGTCGACTTGGATTTGCAACGGTAATAACCGACTATGACCAAAAGCCTTTTGAGGAAAAAGTCTTTTAGATTGTAATCAAGTATGCGCAGCTAACTTTCTTTCATTTTTTTTCGAGGTATATCTTCTCCGATCAGATACCATTAGGTACTCGATCGACTTGATATTTTACAAAATCATTCTAATAAACAAGCTCTACAACATGGACAAATCGGATCTTCAAATCAATTCTAAAGTAAGGTCCAAAATTGCCAAAAACGGCAGAGAAGCTCACTTTGTTTTATAAGGTTGTAATCAAGTGTGGCCAGGTTTCTTTTTTTCATTTTTTTTTTAGATATATCTTCTCCGATTAAATACCATCATGTATTCGATTGTCTTCATGTTTTACATAATCATTGTAATGGACAAGATCGACAAAATGGACAAAGCAGATCATCAAAATAACTCCAAAATAAGATTGAAAATTACCAAATAAGGGAGAGAAATCTTCTTCTACATACTTCGCAGGTTGAAACTAAGAAGTATAACTCGTGTTTTATATACCCGCGTTCGGACGTTTTTTCCTTACCGAAAGCGTTTTCCGCGAACACGCTTTTGTCATAACACAGAAACTCTAGGTTGAGCCAGTACGAAACTCGCGTTAATGGAACACGATTTTCTCATAACATTAAAATGCTTTACCTGGATTCACTCCCTGATCTATGCTTGCTCAAAACTCAGTTTATTTTCACGAATGCCTTTATCCTCCCCCACAGAGGCCAATCATGCACAGCTCCATCCAACGTCAAAGCTGGACGGCATTGTGTCGGTATCCGGCCTAGATTCAGACCCCTTTGTTCCGTCATCCTTGGTTCACATATATGTCAAATGAAGTCAATTGAAGGATGCCCATAAACTGCTCGATGAATTGTCTGAGCCAGACATGGTTTCTTGGATTGCTTTTGTTTCGGGGTTGGCTCGGGTGGGACATGAGAGTGAGGCAAAGGAGGTCTTTGAGGATATGGAGAAAAAGGGATCAAGCCGAATGTGGTATCTTGTAATGGGATGATTGAGGGGATTCAATCAGAGTGGATGTTATTCGGAGTCAGTGTTGACGTTTCAAAATATGCATCCGTGAGGTTTAAAGCCTAATGGGAGTGGTGTATCAAGTGTTCTTCCTGAAGTGGGGAATTTGGAGGATTTGACTTTGGGTAGTCAAATTCATAGGTATGTGATCAAGATGGGAATGGAGTCAGACAAATGCATTGTTAGCGACTTAGCGCCCTTATCGATTTGTAGGGGAAGTGCGGTTGTAGTTCATAGATGTCACAAGTGTTTGATGAAATGGACGCGTTAGGGCGCTTGCAGTGCACTAGTTAGTGGGCTTTCAAGAAAAGGCTTTGCGGATGAGGCACTGATGGTATTTAGGCAATTCAAGGACAAAGGGATAGACTTAAATGTTGTGTCTTGGACGTCAGTTATCACTGCTTTTTTTATCCCGTTCAAAATATCAACTCTGTCAGAAAGTTTTGTTAATCCAATTTCTTTTGCTGCTTATAAATAATTAAAAAAAAAAAACAATTCCTTGTATATATCTATTTCCCTTGATGGTAGGCTGTAAATCTTGATTGACTTTTTCACTTTGTTAATATCTGTAGTTAGTTATGCTATTGTATTGATGACCATGTACATGTGGTCTTGGACCTCTTGGTCTTGCAGTAACTTGCAGCCACTATGCGTTGGCTGAGAAAAGAAGTGTCCCGTTGATACTTATTGAAGCCGACCTCTGTTTAATTGGTGAATATAAATCAGCTGTTAACTTTTTATAATGCTTAGCTAAACTGTTCATATACTGTCACTTGGCCTTCCTTACAGTCATCTGTTCTTCGAAGTTTTTCCACTGACCGATAATTATTTGGTTTTGTAACGTAGTTATTTTGGTCAAACAGTTCTGGCCAATATCGATTATTCACAATTGGCATGTGGAGCATGTGCTGGGATTTTCTATTTTGCTTTGTATTGTACAACACTTAATGTGTAAAGTGATGCAGCAGGCTTCGACTTCAGTATTTTTGTTTTCTTTGCACAGGTTTGGTTACTTGGCCTGCTTCGCTTCAGATGTTGAGGTATTTCTTGAAGTTCTACCCCGTGATAAAGAGACACTCCTTTTGAAGAAATTAATGGAAACCTTTGAACCTCCTGCAACAATGCCGTCAAAAGCACTGGGGCAGTCGTCAACCCTTTTTAAAATTCAAGAGTCTGTTGGCAATGTCTTCACTCTCTTAGCAAGTGGTATGCCTTTTGGTTAATTGTGTGTACAATTTATAATATCCTCCACATCGATAATGGATTGTGAATCAACTTCTTGTCCTACGGTCAAGTTATCATGCCCTTGATTCAGTGCTAATCCAATTAATCCATAATCCCAGCTGCTAGATTTAAGCAGGTTTGTTGCAACTTATTTTCTGTCCCCTCATTAGCTTCTTGTCCTATTGCTTGGGAGTGGCTTAGGGTAATGAGTGGAGAGAGATAGATATAAAGATGAGTAATAAGTGAAGAGAAAACTCGTTACTCAAAAAAAAATGGTGAAGAGAAAGTTATTGAAAACCGTGCACGTAGAGAGGGTGAAAGGTTTTGAGACCCCGAGATAACAAACCCTGTGTTTCACGATAAGAAGGTAGGTACGGTTTCGACAACCAAATCTATCTTCCAACTAGCTCAACCTGGAGCATTGCTGCGGAAGTTGGAGCTTCATGTGAACTTTAGGCATTCCAAACAGAAGTAACATTCTTAAGTAAGCAGAAACGGATTCAAAGGTATTTCAGCTTTCATCTGCACAAAAATAATAGTAAAAGCAGAAATTGTATCATGTCCCTTCCAATCTGTTGATTGACATTGGTTGGTGAAAAACGCAAATGAATATTCTCAATACAACCTCAATTCCAACATGTACAAGAGAAGTTAAAAGCTGATGGAGATATGGAAACCCTTCGACCCCGTGCAGATTATAATGATCAATCGCCCGACGACAATCACCCAAGGCAACGACATCTAAATCGAAACCCTTGACAAAGGAGCTTTTGGCGAGCATCATGGTCCATTCTAGCATCAACATAGCAAATCTATAGCTCTTCATCAGTTGTATCAAACAATCTGTGTCGGCACAATGCACGCAACCTTTTGAGAGATCCATACTTTATATGGTCATCATATCCTGCTTCGTACTTCTCGATGTATATCAAAGAGGTCACCCCAAGCGTAGGGCATCAGCGTCTGATTGAAGCATAGTAAATCCGGTAGTCCGGGATCGTACCCAAGGGATAAATAATACGGCTTTTCTGGATTGTAGATGCGAGTATGGTTTCCGGCTTTTAGTCAGCCAACTTGGTTTTTCGTATGCGGTGGAAATAAAAGGCTAAATTAACGAGAATAAACTAGATAAAGAGAAGGTTAGGTCTAGGAATTTCTAATGCCCACGACTCGAGCTAAACTACATTTTTCACCCCAAAACACGGTTTTACCCGGAAGATAAAATAGTTCGAAAATCAAGCTAGCTATAGAATTCATTTGGCAACACCTCGAGCGACCGAGCTCCAAGCATCATGTGTGGTGAGTAGGCGAAGCTCCCACCTACACATGATCAAGGAGGTTATCACCTCGGTAATTTGACAAACAAATCCAAGCCCCACATCAATTTCCAAAACAAAGTTGTAAACTTTTTTTGGTGAAAAATGCAATTTTTACTCAAGCCATGGGGTGCTAGTCACCCCATGACCTAACCTTATGAAACTACTCACACATATCTAAAAAGATAAGAGCGAGCAAAAATCTACTTAGCATAATTGTAAACACAACACTAGAAATAAACTAGCTAGAAAGATAGATCGGGAGAAAATAAACAACTTTAATTAAAGAGAGAGTAGCAAAAACTAACTTACTTTAGTTGAAAATGCAGAAATAAAGAGCTGGAAAAATAAGAACACTCAAGAACACGAAGAACAATTCAAATCTAGCTCTAGATCTAAAAAAACGGGTACAAATCTAATTCTCTACGTGTTTGTACAAAAATGACATCACCCTATATATACTCCAAGGTACGCGCATGGGATATTCTAAAAAGATGCTCTGAGGATCCCTTCGTTAAGGCCTCGGTACCGATGGCAATGGCCTTAAAACGCATTTAAGCGCTCGGTACCGATGTCCAAGATATCAGCCATCGATGGCGAGGCTGTTAAGAGCTGCTTCAGTTAGCCGCTCGGTACCGATGTCCCATATCTCAGCCATCGGTGCCGAGGCTCTATCTCCAGGCGTTGACCGCTGCTGCTTGGCGTTGACTTCTTGCTTCCTGGCCTCGCCTTGGCCATTGCTCGGGCCACCTTGCCTTGTCATCGGGCCACTTTGCTGCTCTGGCCTCCCTTGGCTAGTTTGCTCGAGCCATCGGGTCGTCTTGGCTCTTAAAATCTCTTTGTTGGGTGGTTTACCTACAAAACAGGACTAGCACACTCTACGAGCAACAGCAATTAAAAACAACTAATTAAGCGATGAAATGTATTAAAACTAACTACTAGCGCACCCTTTATTACATTGTCGGGTGCTTATCACACCCCCCAACTTGAGGTTTGCTAGTCCCTAGCAAATAGGAAACGAAAAACAGAAAAACTAACAACTTGCAATTCCCCCGTTAGCACAACTTAGAACATGCTCAACTTTGAAACCTAGCAAGAGTTCAAACAATCCAACGTTTTATTTCATTTCTACAACTCACAGTTTCAGTTTCAAACTAAACAGGCCAAGTATAAGCAAGTTAAGAGCAAGCTAAAAAGGTTCGTGTCCTCGAACAATGGGAGGATACGGGACACGACACCTTGCGAGATCAAACTAAACCATATCCACCAAAGAGTGCTGGATAAACAGGCAATAGTGAAAAACAAATACTATGCCTCAAACAACTACAGCACTTATTCAACAGAATTAACCAACTAACGGATGATTATTGGATACGAAAGGAAAGCAAGCTATTCAACTAATTATGCAAATATCAGATAGTTAATCATTAAGGAATCCAAGCGCGCAAAAGATCAACTAAGGACTTTTTCAAGCTTATAATGACCTTGGTATTCAAGAAAGGGTTAGCACAAATGGGCGACGGTCTATACTAGCAAAGTTAACTACCCAAATGACCGCCGCCTAACAAATAAAACAACCAAGTCAAGGGCCAACCTGGCCAAACCAAAACCAACTAACTACTATCTACAAATGAGAAGTTATTACCACCAACTCCTTCACAACTAGTCACCATCCTCATTCGGCTTCCCACGGTATAGAGTCTTGAGTTCCCCCTTTTTATCGAACTTTTTCTCCTCCCGAATGAATGCTAGCCCATAAGTCAATCCAATTCTCTCATAAAAGTTTTCAACCCTCTTTCGAATTCGCTTTTGCTCTTTCATAATATTTCTTTGATCTTCTCTTTCTTTCTTTTTTTCTTTTTCTTTGAGAAATCGGGTCACTTTGAGGTAAGATTTGTAGTGGGAGAGATATTGGAGCCAATTTTTGGGGCTTTTTGGAGAGAGAGATGAAAATTTGAGATTTTTGCTTTTGTAGTAAGGGAGGAAAGATAGGAAATCATGTATCAATTTTTCGCCTTTTTGCATTCCAACCACTTCTATCACATATCAAACCACCTCCAAATCTCCTTGAACAATGAAAACTCATCCCAACATCCCTCCGAACAACCGGTTTCCTAGGTTAAGCAAAGAACGAGAGAAATAACAGGTTGCAAAGTAGGATTAGGGGACTCATATGTGGTGTAATCATGCAAACAATGCCTTGTATCTTCTCCTAAGTGCGCTTTGGATTCCAAAATGATTGAAAATCGACATTAAACACAATTAGAGACAGACATGCGATTATTCACCTAACTACGAGAATTTTTATTGAAAAGATGGGGATATGGACAAAGCTTGCTCAAAAACTTTACTCAAGACCAAAATCGTTCAATTTTCAACTAAGCATGCAAATTGAGAAGTACCAAATTTCTTAGAATTGCTACGAACTCTTGCCACCTTTCAATTATTGAGCATGCAACAAGTTATGAAAAGGACCCAAAAACATGACAAAAGGAATGAATTGCAAGTTAAAAACCTTTATTAATTTTTGAAATTTTCAATTTTCTCATTTTTTTGGATTTTTCAATTTCTATTGTTTTTGGATTTTCAAAATTTTCAAAATTCTAGCAACTAGCAAATAAATAGCACATAAGCTAACCCCTCCCCCCAACTTAAAGCGATGCTATGCCCTCATAGCATTAGGAACAAGAGCGAAGGAAGGAAAGAGTGCGCGAATGTACCGTCCAAGGGGAATGTCAACCCCTAAGAGAAAGACTTTTCACAAGCAAAAAAAAAAAAAAAAAAAACATTAGTACCACCGGCCCGTGTTATCCGGCTTCAAACCAAACCAAATTAAAAACAGAAAACAAAGAAAACACAGAAAACATGCAAAATGATTGGAAAAATGCAATACAGAATGCAATGCACCACCACCCGATCATCACGCGATCAAACGAGTCATACTTTTCTTCCCATTCCCTACCGGTGGGGTAAGAAATGGGTGGCTATACTAGACCGTTGAGAATTTGTTATGCTAGCGCCCGTAATAAAATTTATCGCTCGACCTCGCCAAACAATGAAGTTCAGCGTCCCCTACGATCAAAACAAAGCAAGATACAATACAACCTAGGTGCACTCCAGGCAATATCACACCTCACCCATAGACCAAAGTTGCCACTGATAGGGGCCTATTCAGAGAGCATGGATCATTAACGACAAACTATTACCAAGAAGAACTAATGAAAGCCCTTTACACTAACACGGTGAAATCTTTTCATGTGAAACATCTCCAAGACTTTATTCAAAATAAGAAACACAAATCAAACCTAAACATGCATACTAAACAAAAACAAAAGAAACACGTAAAGCAAGAAAGAAAACACATATGTACAGTATTTACACATTCAATAATAACTATTAGAAGAAATAGAGCACTCCAAGCTACACTCTCTACCAAAAATTGAACTCGACCATACCACAAGATAAGATACTTTGAGTAAAGCAATTGCTTAATTCGTTTTAAAAACTTGAGTTCCACCAAATGCATAGCCCAAACAAAATCAATTTTCAAGTTGTTGACAAAATCTACAATATAAGGATGATAAACCACAAGAAAATCATCAACACCAAGAAAATCAATTACTTCTATGATTGGAAACTTCTCAAGATTAGGCCCACATGCAACTTGTTTTTCTAACGAAGGGTGTAAGGAATCTACCTCAGCATCCATTTCCTTAGCGGTGAGAGGATCAAGGCACAGAGGATTCGAAGGGACAATTGTAGCTTCCATGGGCTCCAACTCTTCAAAGATTGATCCATAAGCATCTTGCTTAGCTAACAACGCATACAAGTAATCCACTTCGGCATCCATTTCCTTAGTGGTGAGAGGTTTTGCCAACGGATCATCACAAAGAGGGTAACTCTGGGACTCAGTTTCATCAATAGGTTCTGAGGAGCTGTCACAATCTAAACTAACAGTTTCAACCAAGATATACGGCTTAATTTCCTCTTCCATGGCATCCGAGTTAGAATCCTCAAAATTTTCAGACAACTCACAAAATTGGAGCTTTTGGGCTAATTTATCAAGGTAATCCCAACCCTCTTCAGCGTTTTTATCCAGGAATTCATCATTGGACATAAAATCAACTTGACATGTCTCCCGATTTAAACCATGGCAAAAGATAACCAGAAGATCGCCAAGCTCACAATTAAAACTCGACCAAGAGAATACGGAACATTTAAAACGCTCCCAATATTGTGAAAAAGACTCATTATCTTGTTGATAAAAATGAGATAGTTCTTGTAAAAGCATATGAGTCTCATATGAGGGAGTGAAAGTTTTGAAAAATTGTTCCGCAATCTCTTGCCATGTCGATCCTGGACTCAAAGAATAAAACCAATCTTGAGCACTATCACGCAAAGACGCTGGGAATACTTGTAAAATAGCCCTTTCATCGTTAGCAAAAACTTTCTCAAGATCATCAATATGCGAAAATGGATTTTCAGAGGCCAAGCCATAAAATATAGGAATTGATACTGAACAATCAAATTGTTTTGCATACCTTCCATAGCACCTTGCAGAATAGGCCATAGTACCTCTTTCTACTCAGAGTAAATAGACATACACAAGCAAATCTACCAACTAACAAACTAACTAACTAACAGCAAACTAACAGACCGGAGGGGCTAGGCCGCCACCTCAACAAGACAAAACAGAAACAGAAAGTGCGAGGGGTTATGCCACCGCCTCGGCTCAACAATGCAGATTAAATGAACTAACTAACTAACTACGCAAGTAAACTAACTAACTAACTCAATATCTACTCCGGCTTCGTTAAACCTCAAGTTTGGCATAAAACCAGGTTAGAGGTATCCACCGAACTAGATACGAGCAATTAACAAATAAACTACTAACTACAACTAAAAGAAAGAAGCGGAATACTCACAATGGTTTGTCGAGCCTCCATAAAGCCATAATAAGAAATCCCCGGCAACGGCGCCAAAAATGCTTCGAACTTCTCGATGTATATCAAAGAGGTCACCCCAAGCGTAGGGCATCAGCGTCTGATTGAAGCATAGTAAATCCGGTAGTCCGGGATCGTACCCAAGGGATAAATAATACGGCTTTTCTGGATTGTAGATGCGAGTATGGTTTCCGGCTTTTAGTCAGCCAACTTGGTTTTTCGTATGCGGTGGAAATAAAAGGCTAAATTAACGAGAATAAACTAGATAAAGAGAAGGTTAGGTCTAGGAATTTCTAATGCCCACGACTCGAGCTAAACTACATTTTTCACCCCAAAACACGGTTTTACCCGGAAGATAAAATAGTTCGAAAATCAAGCTAGCTATAGAATTCATTTGGCAACACCTCGAGCGACCGAGCTCCAAGCATCATGTGTGGTGAGTAGGCGAAGCTCCCACCTACACATGATCAAGGAGGTTATCACCTCGGTAATTTGACAAACAAATCCAAGCCCCACATCAATTTCCAAAACAAAGTTGTAAACTTTTTTTGGTGAAAAATGCAATTTTTACTCAAGCCATGGGGTGCTAGTCACCCCATGACCTAACCTTATGAAACTACTCACACATATCTAAAAAGATAAGAGCGAGCAAAAATCTACTTAGCATAATTGTAAACACAACACTAGAAATAAACTAGCTAGAAAGATAGATCGGGAGAAAATAAACAACTTTAATTAAAGAGAGAGTAGCAAAAACTAACTTACTTTAGTTGAAAATGCAGAAATAAAGAGCTGGAAAAATAAGAACACTCAAGAACACGAAGAACAATTCAAATCTAGCTCTAGATCTAAAAAAACGGGTACAAATCTAATTCTCTACGTGTTTGTACAAAAATGACATCACCCTATATATACTCCAAGGTACGCGCATGGGATATTCTAAAAAGATGCTCTGAGGATCCCTTCGTTAAGGCCTCGGTACCGATGGCAATGGCCTTAAAACGCATTTAAGCGCTCGGTACCGATGTCCAAGATATCAGCCATCGATGGCGAGGCTGTTAAGAGCTGCTTCAGTTAGCCGCTCGGTACCGATGTCCCATATCTCAGCCATCGGTGCCGAGGCTCTATCTCCAGGCGTTGACCGCTGCTGCTTGGCGTTGACTTCTTGCTTCCTGGCCTCGCCTTGGCCATTGCTCGGGCCACCTTGCCTTGTCATCGGGCCACTTTGCTGCTCTGGCCTCCCTTGGCTAGTTTGCTCGAGCCATCGGGTCGTCTTGGCTCTTAAAATCTCTTTGTTGGGTGGTTTACCTACAAAACAGGACTAGCACACTCTACGAGCAACAGCAATTAAAAACAACTAATTAAGCGATGAAATGTATTAAAACTAACTACTAGCGCACCCTTTATTACATTGTCGGGTGCTTATCACATCCTTTTACCACACAAATAAAGATCTTTGCATTCAAATCCAACTGAAAGGTCCACTAGAGATCAAACTGCATATGACAACATCAAAAAATTTTGAAATTAGAGATATTTCAATACTTATGTTCGTGAAAGAACATAGATTTTACAGCTGGTATACCTATCCAAGAACAAAAAGTTCACATGTAGTCACGTGGTTTCATCATATCAAGGAAAGTATAACTGCAATCAGGTATATGCATATAGATGTGTAGAGAGAGAGAGAGAGGTGGGGGACCTGTTTGCAGAGGTGGTAAGCAGCGCCAAGACCAGCCCAGCCGGAGCCAACGACAAATATCTTTTTCTTCTTATTTTGCATAATTAATCCAGTGGAATTTTGGGTTTGTTGGTCCTCTGCTCTACAAGAAAACCTACTTCTGCATACACTTGTGAAGATTGGAGACTTGGAGTGACCCTCAAACAAGCCAGCACTCTCTCATACACAGGACTGTTAATAAACTCCCCAACTGAAGAGTTAAGGCTTCCAACGTGACCAGGTCACAGATGTATAGGTGGCCACAAAGAAAAGTGGCATAAATATCTTTTCTAGGTTGATTCCACGCGTAATATACCGCAATTGACGTAGCATTATATAGGTTTGAAAACAATGCATTTCCTGGTATGAATTCTTATCTAAGGACATGATGTTACAAGCAACAAACCACCGAAGAACATATCCTAAGCCTACAATTCAGATTAAGAGATGCAAGATTAGCTCACAATATTGTGAATTTGGGAGACATTGGAATGAATTTGAAATTAGAGATATTTCAATACTTATGTTTGTGAAAGAACATAGATTTTACAGCTGGTATACCTATCCAAGAACAAAAAATTCATATGTAGTTGCATGGTTTCATCATATCAAGTGTCACGGGGCTGTATTTCGCCTACAGAAACTGCCCGTGATGGCACCAAGTTTGCCAGCAACTTGGTCTCAGCCAACTAGTGTAACACACACATACACGAGTTTGAGTGAAAGTCTAGCACGCTCACAGTATACAGGAACCCGTCCCAACCTTTTATTGCACCGACAATACAAGGAAAACACTTAGAGTACTAGACAGAACACCCTCTCTGCCTTAGCACGAAAATGCAGTGCCTTTATAGGCTTACAATCAATAAAACGTGGCCACTAAGTAAATGGGATCATGGGATGGCCCCATGATCTGCAGTTGACACCCCCAACTGCCCTAGGGTTGTGCTGGCACAGCCACAAGCTGCCAGCACACAGGAAAATAAAACTGCCTGGCTGTAACTGCCGATAACTGCCCACTTCTGCCTTGGACACCTGTCCCATGCTTCCAGCAACATGTGTAGCCCGTTTCTGCCTTGGACACCTGTCCCATGCTCCCAGCAACAGGTGCAGAATGCAGTTTAACCGTCAATAACCGTTTTGCCCGAGCCAACTCAAGCCTGCCCCCGTTTTGCCCGAGCCAACTCAAGGCTACCTGGCCAATTTCGTGATCCAACCCCAGCTCGCCAATACTTAGCCGTTTTACTCGATTGCTTTGTCTTACAAGCCTGCTTCCCGTTTAGCATCCATGCCTCGATCTCATCGGGCCTTCACGTGCATCACGACTGCCACTTGTCTAAGGGACCAGTGCCGACACCAACCGACACCACCGGGTCACCTTGTGAAGACATGCCTGCCTCATGCCTTCGCTTCCATTGGTTGGCTAGGGTGCAAGGTGCCACCGCTAGCCAAGCTTAGCAAGCCTTGGAAATCAAGGTGCTAACATCAAGTCATAACTGCAATCAGGTATGTGCAATGACATCCAAAACACCTATCCGAATATCTTAATCTTACATTGGACAAGATCTTACAAGAAATTTTTTAGTGGAAACAGTGTCCATTTTCCCACCATTTTTTGCCCAACAAGAGGCTTGTACGCATCACTAGTAGGCAGTAGCATACTTTTGCCCTGGATGCATGCAGCCAAAAGAAGTAGCTATGGATTTACTTTTCCAAAAGTCCCAACAATGAATGAGTACAAGAAAGAAGGTGAATACTGAGGCGGCAGAAGAAATTCCTCTATTGATGGAAGGGTAGACCTAAATTGACATTAGATGCCGGGGTGCACAAAGATATGAGTATAGTAGATTTGTGTGAACAAGTGGCCCTTGACAGAGCTCAATGGAGGAAAAGGATTCATGTAGCCGACCCCAAGTGATTGGGATATAAGGCTCGGTTTGGTTTGGTTTGGTTTGGTTTGATGGAAGGTTCCTCTTCCAATCTGACTTGCCGAAAACCTAGTTGCATTTCTATTTTGCATTCTTAGTACTCCACGGTGGTAATCAAAACTCTCCTCCTAGTAATTTACTTAGCCACTACAATCGATCTACAACTAAACGATAGCAAGACTCTAACCTGACTAAGACTACGCATGACTGAAAGTTAGCAAACGTAATGTACTCCCTAACCGACACTTTTATGTTCAATGGCGTAGGTAATTAATTCCTGCATTTTCCAGAACCTGCCGGTTAAGAGTTGCTATATTGTCATATATAGCTCTCACGTAATGCATTTGTTCTACAATGATGTAAATTCAACTAAATGAATCATAGCAGCAAATGCTGTATCATTGAGCAACTTATCGAGAAATAATTATTTGATCTCGTTTCTTGCCAAAACTAAAGTTTCTCTTCCCAAGATTAACCCACAAATCAAATTTGTACGATCATAGTATGCTTGCAGTTCAATGCAATAAAGAAGCTTCGTATTTGTGGACGGAAATGAAACAGCCATCATATCAAGAAGATAGAAAAAAGAAGAAACTGTCACTGAACATACAGTAAGTGCAGTTAGAGTTAGGTATCATGCTCCATGGAAAGGATGCTGGAGCGGTTTTACGGGGTCTTATGCTGGGTATACTCTTCTGATAGTGCAATGGAATCAAGTGAACACTAGAAAAACCTCAGTTGAGAGAGGTAGGACAGTAGGAGTCCATGTAAAAGGTACAATTGCTTACTAATCCCTGTACTCTACGGCCAAAAGAGAGCATTTAGACTATTTTTCAATTGTCTTATTTTTTTTCCCAAACAATTAACTTATTCAATTTTTTTGAGAAGTAAGAAATCAGCCCATGATTTCCACATCATGGGCTGAAGTTTCTACCCAAACAGTATGTGAATTTGGAGCTGCAAAGAAAATTGTAAGCTGGTTACGTCGATTATGAGAATTACTGGAATTCAGTGATGACTATCAAGAAACAAACACAATTACAAGAATTGAACCCATGACCTCTTAGCTCTGAAACAACAATTTGCTGCAATGACAGGACCCAACCTAAATGTCTTTAGCAACCTTGGTCAACTATCAAACAGTTTTAGATTAGTATTTAGATTTCAGCTACCCAATTTAAATGACCTACAAACAAAGGGCTAATCCTGCATACCGTGTTCTCGAAAAGTGGCACTCTAGATGCCCATCTTCATTTGACACACCAACTGGATTTTACTTTGGAATCCATAGACATCTTTTCATTCCCTCTTATTGATCAATCTGGTCTGGATTTAAGCACAAGTGAATCTATTTCACCTTTTTTTTTTCTTTAAATCTTAATAAGGCCAATGAGTCCCTACTACCTTCACTTCTATACGTAGAAAACAATTGTACATTTTGCCGAATGACTCCCATAGAATTAGAAGAACTTTCATTTCGCAACAGCGCATACTGAGTCCACAAGGAGAAAGATAAAGCTTACCACAGTCATGATTACAGAATAAAGGAAGCACTATACTCCAATACTCCAAATGAAAAAGGAAAAAGGCAAAAGCATGGCAAAGAGCTACAATTCCAAAACTGGAATGTCTAATGAAAGAAAATGATCGAGTACTTAATGTTTTCCAATTTCCACTGTCTTTGTGCTTTTGCAGGTACCACAGTTTTGCCACTTATAGGCTTAGGATCAGCAAGGTTGAATCAACCAAAACTTTCTCATTCATTCGTGAAAGTTCCAAGTCATATGAACCACAATTGCCCTGAAAACTTCAAATGAAAGAACCATAAACCGAAAAACGTTTTCCTTCAGAAGCCAAATATCAAACACGTGCGAGGCACAATTTCTAATACCGTAATCCATAGAAAATCAAAACCCACAAAGCTATTAGATTGTTACTCACATTCTTGGCTGAAAAATCGGACACTTCTGAGGCTTAAGATGTGGGTCTGTTTCTGATAGCGAAATCCGACACGCTGAGTCGCTAGCACGCCTCTACCGGCTGACTCAGTGATCGGAACTCGGATCTGCGGCGGTGAAGGTCGACTTCGATTTGCAATTAAAAAGTCTTTTGAGGTTGTGATCAAGTGTGGGCATCTAACTTTCTTTCATTTTTTTTCGAGGTATATCTTCTCTGATCAAATACCATTAAGTACTCGATCAACTTGATATTTTACAAAATCATTCTAATAAACAAGTTCTACAAAATGAACGAATCGGATCTTCAAATAAGTTCTAAAGTAAGGTTGAAAATTGCCAAAAACGGCCGAGAAGCTCACTTTGCTTTATAAGGTTGTAATCAAGTGTGGTCAGGTTTCTTTTTTTCATTTTTTTTCGAGATATATCTTCTCCGATTAAATGTCATCGGGTATTCGATTGACTTCATGTTTTACATAATCATTTTAATTGACAATATAGAAAAGATGGACAAATCAGATCATCAAAATAATTCCAAAATAAGATTGAAAATTGCCAAATAAGGGAGAGAAATCTTCTTCTTCATACTTCGCAGGTTGAATTTGAGAAGTCCAACTCGTGTTTTACAAACCCGCGTTCGGACGTTTCTTTCCCTTGCTGAAAGCGTTTTCCACGAAGACGCTTTTGTTATAACACAGATCCGTGAAGACGCGACGTTGAGCCACTAGAAACTCGCGTTAATGGAACACGATTTTCCCAGAACATATAATAGTATTTTTGTGTTCCAAGATTTTCCTCTCACTTTACGTCAATCACCTCATTTCTGATTTCACTGATGCAGACAGCCTCCTACGCCTGGATTCACTCCCTGATCTATGCTTGCTCAAAACTCATTTTATTTTCACGAATGCCTTTATCCTCGCCACAGTGGTCAATCATGCACTGCTCTATCCAACGTCAACGGCAGGTTCTGATCCCTTTGTTGAGTCGTCCTTGGTTCACATATATGTCAAATGCAGTCAATTAAAGGATTCCCATAAACTGCTCGATGAAATGTCTGAAACAGACGTGGTTTCTTGGATTGCTTTAGTCTTGGGTTGTGCTCCAGTAGGACATGTAAGTGAGGCAAAAGAGGTCTTTGAGGACATGGAGAATAACGGGATCGAGCCGAATGTGGTATCTTGTAATGGGATGATCGAGGGGATTCAATCAGAGTGGATGTTATTCAGAGTCAGTGTTGACGTTTCAAAAATATGCATTCGTGAGGTTTAAAGCCTAATGGGAGTGGTGTATCAAGTGTTCTTCCTGAAGTGGGGGATTTGGAGGATTTGACTTTGGGTAGTCAAATTCGAAGGTATGTGATCAAGATGGGAGTGGAATCGGACAAATGCGTTGTTAGCACCCTTATCGATTTGTAGGGGAAGTGCGGTTGTAGTTCATAGATGTCACAAGTGTTTGATGAAATGGACACGTTAGGGCGCTTGCAGTGCACTAGTTAGTGGGCTTTCAAAAAAGGCTTTGCGGATGAGGCACTGATGGTATTTAGGCAATTCAAGGACAAAGGGATAGACTCAAATGTTGTGTCTTCGACGTCAGTTATCTCTGCTTTTTTTATCCCGTTGAAAAGATCCTCTGTCAGAAAGTCGTGAATTTCTTTTGCTTCTTATTAAAAAAAAAAAAACCAGTTCCTTGTATATATCTATTTCCCTTGATGGTAGGCTGCAAATCTTGATTGACTTTTTCACTCTGTTAATATCTGTAGTTAGTTATGCTATTGTATTGATGACCATGTAAATGTGGTCTTGGACCTCTTTGTCTTGCAGTAACTTGCAGCCACTATGGATTGGCTGAAAAAAGAAGTGTCCTGTTGATACTTACTGAAGCCGATCTCTGTTTAATGGGTGAATATAAATCAGCTGTTAACTTTTGATGATGCTTAGCTAAACTGTTCATATACTGTCACTTGGCCTTCCTTACAATTACAGTCATCTGTTCTTTGAAGTTTTTCCACTGACCAATAATTATTTGGTTTTGTAACCTAGTTATTTTTGTCAAACAGTTCAGGCCAATATCGATTATTCACGATAGGCATGTGGAGCATGTGCTGGGATTTTCTATTTTGCTTTATATTGTACAACACTCAATGTGCAAAGTGATGCAGCAGGCTTCGACTTTAGTATTTTTGTTTTCTTTGTATAGGTTTGGTTACTTGGCCTGCTTCGCTTGTTGAGGTGTTTCTTGAAGTTCTACCTTGTGATAAAGAGACACTCCTTTTGAAGAAATTAATGGAAACCTTTGAACCTCCTGCAACAATGCCGACAAAAGAGCTTGGGCAGTCGCCAACCCTTTTTAAAATTCAAGAGTCTGTTGGCAACGTCTTCACTCTCTCAGCAAGTGGTATGCCTTTTGGTTAATTGTGTGTACAATTTATAATATTATTCACATCGATAATGGATTGTGAATCAACTTCTTATCCTACGGTCAAGTTATCATGCCCTTGATTCAGTGCCAATCCAATTAATCCATAAGCCCAGCTGCTAGATTTAAGTATGTTTGTTGCAACTTATTTCCTGTCCCCTTATTAGCTTCTTGTCCTATTGCTTGGCCTTTGTGTGGTTTTGAGTCTGAGGATTCCAGATTTATCATGTTTTGTTACTTGACTGACGCAGGGAAGAAGAAAGCAATTCTTATATGGTCCCAAATATTTTTTTTGGACAGCTTTATATGGTCTGAATTTTCCTGAGGTTTTTCTCGATATGGTTTCTATTTTTATAATAACTATAGTTAACTAAAAGTAAAGAGACAGGTGTACAGGATGTTCACCTTTTTTCCTACCTTTTTTCCTTTGTGGCAAAAAAAGTGAAAACAGTGTCAGGGAAGTAAGTGCCCATTAAGACACTTTGGTAACTGGAAAGAGATCTAATCTCCATTAAGAGATACTATGCATTCAGGGACTAGTTTGTGGTGTTTTGCCCTTGAGATATTATCGTAAAAATTCGCATGACCCGTAAAACCATCTGATTGCTGCTTCTGACCTAAAATAAGCACTGGATTCTTCATTTTTTGGGGCGCTTAAGAGACTATGTATATCTGAAAGGGTGCCTTTGAGACAGCAGTGCAACCCATGAACACATCACGTATTATAGGAAGACGACATCTGAAGGAGATGGTTGGACTCACTTTGCCAGGAAATGGTATGGACCAAATGGTTTCATTCATGATTATCTTCTTCTGGAGTGTTGTTCACTCAATTTTCTTTGTTTCTGGAGGCCAAACCTCGTGTTTGTGTGTATCAAGTGCGCTTTTGCAAGGAGTGGAGTTTTGCTTTTCAGGATTGTTTGGGGACCTAGGTTGATGATAAACGGGTGGACAAAAGAATGGAATTCTTTCACCTTTATTCGTATGTGATGGTCAATGGGTAAAATATTTTGTGCAACTTTCCAAGAGGTGTATATATCTGGTAGTGAAATATGTGTGGTTGATGGTTAACAATGTTGGTCAGGATTGATACTTTCAGCATTGGACCGAGAGAAAGCTACAAGTCTAAAACCCCTTGCCATTTGTTTTCAGAAAGTTGTGCAGGGATCCTCTTTAAGAAAGTTGTGCAGTGTCAAAGCTATAAGCTATAAGTAAGCTACAAGTAGGCTTTGACACTGTTCTCCCGTGCTTAGTATCCCGTAAGTAACCAGGTTGCTTTGGAGGACTATAATTCCTCAGGCAAGGCTATTCCCTTGTCCTTGTTGTTTATAACAGAATGTGACCGTACCAGATACCAGGCAATATTGATTCCTAAAGGTGTGATAACTTAGGACAGAAATGGGGTGATACTGGTAATTAGTGGCGAGTATTCGCTAATTGGAAAGGAAACAATCTTCCTTTTTTTTTTTTGTGAACTCTGCAATCTGCATTCAAGGGAATGTTAAGAAATAGTTTCTTCCATTTTTTTCCTATTGCAAAAAGTAAAAAGTCACATTTTGAGTTACTATAGCTAGTCTAGCAGATTATCAAGATAGGATGCAACCGTGATATATAGCTTCATTTTGCTCATCTCAGTTTATTGAATTTGTGCAATTTATAGAAAGATTACAATGCTCCAGTCAATATTTAATGGCAAAGATTGAAGCGCCAATTCTACAGCTAAAGAGGAGTGCAGATAACATTGAAGAGGAAGAGGTATTTTTTCTCTTTTATGTTTCTCCGATGCTTACATTTAATGCCCTTGGTTTTATTGTATGCGTACATGGTTCACTTAAAGTTAACATTTGTTCATTTTCTTCTAGATTGTTCTAAAAGCATGAACTGCGGAGCTGACATTAAATTTGCTCGTTGGTTTTTTTGATGAAGCATAAGTGGGAAATCTTAAAATACTTCATCAAAATTGAAGTAGGAGAAAATTATTTTTGAAGATCGTCTTCCAACTTGTTAGGATGAATTATCATCTTTAACTTTATGGAACTCTGGTAGGACTGCTAAGGTAGTCTATCAGCTGCATGAGTTGCATTCATGCAAGTTACGCACTTAAGGGAGCTTGAGTCCAATTGGAAAAGTCATCATGCTATTCAGCCAGTAGATGGCTTTAACAATTCTGCATCAGAATTTTTTGTGGATATTGTCTATGCACTTGTTTTAACGGGTTGGAGAACCTTGTGCAGGGACTTTTTCACTCTGAAAAAGCGAGAAGCGAAGATATGTCCCTCCATCTCGTATTGTTAGAAACTTTGTTCCCTTGGAGACTTGGAGAGCCATTTCTTCAGAAAAAACCAGTAATAGAACAAGGAGAAAGAGAGTGCTAACAGCTAACCGGGAAGAGGAGACTCAATTTGAGGCATAATGAACTCGTTCAAGAAGTCGAACCACCTTGTTGACAGTAATTGGCGCAGGAGAAGCAGGTGCTTTGAACTCAACATCACTGTATCTGGTGAACCCAAGTGGTAACTCCGGCACCACCTCTTGTTGCGTTGTACTTGTAAGCTCCAAGAACTGAGCTAACATATCCCCGTCAACGTCAAGTATGTTGGGTACTGCAGCCTTAAAATTGATGTCTTTGTAATTGCTGGGGTTTTATATGGGTAATTGTTTTTCCAATGGTAGTGGGAAAAAATGGAGAGGAGATTCTGAGCATTAATAATTTTGTTTTCCCCAATTTTATCATTCAAGGTGCTTTTCATTTAAAAATGATGGCTTTTGTTCACTTTGGTGGATGGATCAGAAGACACTGTTCAACACTAAGTCGAATTTGATACGAAAGGTAAAGAAAAATACTTATTATGTGGTCGCAAATTTCCATTATGTACTTTCTATTTTCTATGGAGCCATTTTTGCTTTATTTGCAAGGTTTAACTACTGGGTAGGCAAAATCTTTGGTCGGACATATCCCAAAACTTTAGGTCCAGCTAAGAACGAAATCCAAGACTCTCTTTTACTTCCTTATCTACTGAAGACCTATTTTGCCCGCTACCCTTAGTAATGGATAGAGCCCTCCTTAATGCGGATTGGGAATTAAGTTTTCATCTTGCTCGGCTCATAATGCCTCTTTTGTTTCCCGATCGCCTTTTTCAAGGATAAGGTAATTGGTCAGGTAAAGGCTGACCAAGCCAATGATGCTTCACTTTTCAACCTTGTACTGTTATCGACGTCGCCTCACTCGGCACTTAATCATATTTTTGCCTCTGCTCGGTAGTTCCGCCATTCCTTTCACTTTGCTTTCTGGAATTCCTTTTCTGGTCGAAAATAGCAAATGCCTTGCTAGTATAACCGAGGAAAATGATGGTTGTTTCAAACTATTCTCTGTCGTGTGGGCTTCACACCCTTTGTTTTGTAGTGGGGATCACACAAAAATATGGTGGATGATGAGTTTGGAACACTGCGTGACGGTGCCCCAGAATATTTTGTCGATCCTATAGCAGTTGATTTTATCACTATAAAATGTTTCTTTATTATTATTATTTTTTTGGAGAATCACTATAAATTGTTGTTCAACACTGAAGAGATGGTCAACAAACTTGTTATGCAATTCTATGTCTGACTCAACCAATCAAACCCCGAAACTGAATCCGGAAACGTCCAGGGTTGTTTGATATGGGTTTTGAGGGAGTGGCTTAGGGTAATGAGTGGAGAGAAATAGATATAAAGATGAGTAATAAGTGAAGTTCGTTACTCAAAAAAAAAATGAAGAGAAAGTTATTGAAAACCGTGCACGTAGAGAGGGTGAAAGGTTTTGAGACCCCAAGATAACAAACCCGTGTTTCACAATAAGAAGGTAGGTACGGTTTTGACAACCAAATCTATCTTCCAACTAGCTCAACCTGGAGCATTGCTGCGGAAGTTGGAGCTTCATGTGAACTTCAGGCATTCCAAACAGAAGTAACATTCTTAAGTAACCAGAAACGGATTCAAAGGTATTTCAGCTTTCATCTGCACAAAAATAATAGTAAAAGCAGAAATTGTATCATGTCCCTTCCAATCTGTTGATTGACATTGGTTGGTGAAAAATGCAAATGGATATTCTCAATACAACCTCAATTCCAACATGTACAAGAGAAGTTAAAAGCTGATGGAGATATGGAAACCCTTCGACCCCATGCAGATTATAATGATCAATCGCCCGACGACAATCACCCAAGGCAACGACATCTAAATCGAAACCCTTGACAAAGGAGCTTTTGGCGAGCATCATGGTCCATTCTAGCATCAACATAGCAAATCTATAGCTCTTCATCAGTTGTATCAAACAATCTGTGTCGGCACAATGCACGCACCCTTTTGAGAGATCCGCACTTTATATGGTCATCATATCCTTTTACCGCACAAATAAAGATCTTTGCATTCAAATCCAACTGGAAGGTCCACTAGAGATCAAACTGCATACGACAACATCAAAAAAATTTGAAATTAGAGATATTTCAATACTTATGTTCATGAAAGAACATAGATTTTACAGCTGGTATACCAATCCAAGAACAAAAAGTTCATATGTAGTCGCATGGTTTCATCATATCTAGTCATAACTGCAATCAGGTATGTGAAATGACATCCAAAACTCCTATCCGAATATCTTCATCTTACATTGGACAAGATCTTACAAGAAAATTTTCAGTGGAAACAATGTCCTTTTTCCCACCATTTTTTGCCCAACACGAGGCTTGTACGCATCACTGGTAGGCGGTAGCATACTTTTTCCCCGGATGCAGCCAAAAGAAGTAGCTATGGATTTACTTTTCAAAAGTCCCAACAATGAATGAGTACAAGAAAGAAGGTGAGTACTGAGGCGGCAGAAGAAATTCCTCTATCGATGGAAGGTTCTTCTTCCAATCTGACTTGCCGAAAACCTAGTTGCATTTCTATTTTGCATTCTCAGTATTCCACGGTGGTAATCAAAACTCTCCTCCTAGTGAATTTACTTAGCCACTACAATCGATCTACAACTAAAAGATAGCAAGACTCTAACCTGACTAAGACTACGCATGACTGAAAGTTAGCAAACGTAATGTACTCCCTAACCGACACTTTTATGTTCAATGGCGTAGGTAATTAATTCCTGCATTTTCCAGAACCTGCCGGTTAAGAGTTGCTATATTGTCATATATAGCTCTCACGTAATGCATTTGTTCTACAATGATGAAAATTCAACTAAATGAATCATAGCAGCAAATGCTGTATCATTGAGCAACTCATCGAGAAATAATTATTTGATCTCGTTTCTTGGCAAAACTAAACTCTCTCTTCCCAAGATTAACCCACAAATCAAATTTGTACGATCATAGTATGCTTGGAGTTTGCAGTTCAATGCAATAAAGAAGCTTTGTATTTGTGGACGGAAATGAAACAACCATCATATCAAGAAGATAGAAAAAAGAAGAAACGTCACTGAACATACGGTAAGTGCAGTTAGAGTAAGGTATCATGCTCCATGGAAAGGATGCTGGAGCGGTTATACTGGGTCTTATGCTGGGTATACTCTTCTGATAGTGCAATGGAATCAAGTGAACACTAGAAAAACCTCAGTTGAGAGAGGTAGGACAGTAGGAGTCCATTTGAAAGGTACAATTGCTTACTAATCCCTGTACTCTATGGCCAAAAGAGAGCATTTAGACTATTTTTCAATTGTCTTTTTTTTTCCCCAAACAATTAACTTGTTCAATTTTTTTGAGAAGTAAGAAATCATGGGCTGAAGTTTCTACCCAAACAGTGTGTGTGCATTTGGAGCTGCAAAGAAAATTGTAAGCTGGTTACGTCGATTATGAGAATTACTGGAATTCAGTAATGACTATCAAGAAACAAACACAATTACAAGAATTGAACCCATGACCTCTTAGCTCTGAAACAACGATTTGCTGCAACGACAGGACCCAACGACAGTTTTAGCTATTAAGATTTCAGCTACCCAATTTAAATGACTACAAACAAAGGGTTAATCCTGCATACCGTGTTCTCGAAAAGTGGCACTCTAGATGCCCATCTTTATTTGACACACCAACTGGATTTTTCTTTGGAATCCATAGACACCTTTTCATTTCCTCTTATCAAACAGCACATTATACTCCATACACACCAACGATTTGCTGCAAAGAGCATAACTTCTGGAGTACGATTCCAAAACTGGAATGTCTAAAGTAACAAAAATCAGCCAAGAACTATCAGAAGCCAATTGGCAAACACGTGGGAGGCATATGCTTCAGATTGTTTGCTGATAGAAATTGAATTTGATGCAGCATCGGTGGTTGTAGAGAGAGAAGGTTGATGTATGAACGTCCGAGTCGCGAACACACGGCTGCCTCAGTGACCGGAACTCAGATCGGCGGCCGTAAAGTTCGGTTTGGATTTGCGACCAGAAGCCTTTAAGCAAAAAAAGTCATTGAGGTTGTAATCAAGTGTACCCATTTAACTTTCTTTCATTTTTTTTCAAGATATATCTTCTCCGATCAAATAACATTAGGTACTCGATCGATTTGATATTTAATAAAATCATTCTAATGAACAAGTTCTACGATGTGGACAAATTGGATCTTCAAATCAATTCTAAAGTAAGGTTGAAAATTGACAAAAACGGCAGTCAATTTTCCTAATCGATTGTAATCAAAACTCGCTCCTTATAAGGGTGTAATCAAGTGTACTCAGCTCATTTTATTTTTCTGTTTTTCCAAATATATCTTGTTCGATTAAATACCAATAGGTATCCAATTGACTTCATACTTTACAGAATCAGTTTAATTAAAAATTTATACAATATGGACAAATCAGATCATCAAAATAATTAAGAAATAAGTTAGAAAATTCCCAAAAAGGGGGAGAACTCTTCTTCTTGGTACTTCGCATGTTCACCATGAGAAGTCTGGTTAAACCAAACGCGTGCTTTATAAACCCGCGTTACTTCTTTTTGGGACGTTTTTGGTTCTTCCCAAAAGCGTTAGCCACGAACACGATTTGGCTCCAATACGAAACTCGAGTTTGTGGAACACGATTTTCCTCTCACTCAACGTCAATTTCACCTCAGATTTCTCCGACGCATACAACCTCAAAACTCAGTTTATTTTCACGAATGCCTTTATCCTCCCCACAGTGGTCAATCATGCACTGCTCTATCCAACGTCAAAGCTGGACGGCATCATCGGTATCCGGGCTCGATTCAGATCCCTTCGATCAGTGGTCCTTGGTTCACATATGTCAAATGCAGTCAATTAAAAGATGCCCATAAACTGCTTGATGAAATGTCTGAACCAGACGTGGTTTCTTGGATTCCTTTAGTTATGCTCGAGTAGGACATGGAAGTGAGGCAAAGGAGGTCCTTGAGGACATGGAGAATAAAGGGATTGTGCCGAATGTGGGGTCTTGTAATGGGATGATCGTGGAGATTCAATCAGAGTAGATGTTATTCGGAATCAGTGTTGACATTTCGAAAGATACATTTGCGAGATTTAAAGCCTAATGGGACTGCTATTTCAAGTGTTCTTGTGGGGGATTTGAAGGATTTGATTTTGAGGAGGCAAACTCATGGGTTTGTGATAAAGATGGGAATGGAGTCGGACAAATGCATTGTTAGTTCCCTTATCGATATGTATGGGAAATGCGGTTGTAGTTCACAAATGTCACAAGTGTTTGATGACAGGGATGTATTAGCTATATGCATTTGGAGTGCACTGATTAGTGGGGTTTCGAGAAACGGCTTTGTGGATGAGGCACTGATGGTACTTAGGCAATTCAAGGACAAAGGGATAGACTTGAATTCGTGTCCTGGATGCCAGAGCTATAATTTCGCATAATCTCAAATTCACATGGATGACTTTGAAATTTTTGAGGACTCTTTCAACTTAGAGGAAACTCATGGAGTTCCAATGGAAACCCAATACTCCACAGTACCCGTAGAAATCCAAAATTGTCGGGTTTTTCGTGGTAAAGCTTTTAGTATAGAGGAGGATGAAGCACTTTGAAGAGCTTGGTTGGCCATATCTCAAGACCCAATTTCAGGTAACAGTCAGACTATGGCAGTCTTTGGGAATGCATACGGGTGTGTTTCTCTTGACAAGAAAATGATCAACCCAATAGAACTGCTATTTCTTTATCTCATCGCTGGTCTTAATGCCAAAAAATGTGAACAGATTTTGTTGTTTTGTTGAGCAAGTACAGAGGAGGAACCAAAGTGGAATGGGAGAAGCAGACAAGGTAATTGCTTTTGAACCAAACTATTGGGCTATATATATTTTGTATTATCTTTTTCTACTCCGAGGCTAAACGTATCTATTCCCAAATCCAAAAAGGCGTTTCACATTTAATACTTGTCGGCAAATATTACATCAGAGTTGCGAGTGGGATCAAATGCGAAACTTGTAGGGAAATATTACGCATAGTTACAAGTGGAATGAAATAAGAACGCCACAAAACAAACCGAATACCCAAACATCATCCTCAACTCACCCCATTCCAACTGCTTTGACATTGTACGATGCAGGTTTGGACCCACAAACATCCTCGGAGATGCCAAAAGGACCAATACGTACAAAGGGTGAAAAAAGAGAGGAGAAGGAAGAAGGCTGATGTTAAGTACGATGAAATGGCAGCCAACAACACCAAAATTGTTGAATTCTTGACGAGCATGTCATCTCGTAATATTGAACGAGATCAAGAAAAGGCTGAGGCTAGGGACATGCAACTACACTACTAGGCATTGATGAATAAAAGGGAACAAAGGAAAGAGGATCATGCAATTATGTCAATGGATATGTGTACCTTCAATCCTACACAGAAAGCGATGGATATGTGCAACGCGAAATCAATGCTCAAAGAGGATTTTAGTATTTGTCAATTGACATGTCAATGTTTGATCCTACTGTCTTTTAAGCTTGAGAGTGTTTGGTTAGAAATTGTAATAGCTTGACATGTCTATATTTAAGCAAAACTCAGCATCTTATGTTTAATCCTACAGTATATGTTTAAGCAAAACTAAGTTATCAAGTTAATCTCTTTTGTTATGTTCAGGAAGTCCATTTTCTAGGCACAAGGCTTTTAGTTTCTGTTGTTATCATCACATTGCTCTTTACTCATAAGAGTTTTATCGTGGTTTCCTCTTCTGATGTGGGGATGCAATGTTAAATGGGCATGTCATTGAAGGTTGGTGTTAACAGCTTTGAAAATTCAGCAAATGAACCTTTCTAAAGGTCTGAAATTCGTGCTAACGAAGAAGCCAAGTGGCTTAGATTGTTATGGCCAAAATCTGCATATCAATATAGAAGTAGGTATGTGGGAGTAGTTATCTACCCAATTCTATCATCAACTATGTATTGGTTTACAAAAGTTTCTTTTAAATTCCCATTTCTCTTGATTAGCACTTATTATTTTCATGGTTTTCAGGATTTTCACGAAGTTGAGAAGCAAGTAGATTGGTCAGCCTACAGTGAGCACTGCTGGTATGGAAGTTTGTCAAAATCTTGAATTGTACACATTTCTATTGGTTAGGGTCTAGTGTTGCATTAGTTTTGAAGTGTTTATGGATGTTGCCTTGTGTAGTCTACTGTCTCATAGTTCTTCACTGATCTTTACTTTAGACATACCAATCGTACTCCAGAAGTTATGCTCTTTACTTCTTAAGAAGAAGTTGTAGTCTCTGCCAGGCTTTTGCCTTTTGTCTTTATTCATTTGGAGTATAGTGCACATGACTGCCTGGAAAATGATTCTTTAGCATATGTTGACCCTTGGTTTTCTGACAGAAGTATTGAAGTATCTCTAACTTAAAATTTTCATGATTTTCTCATAGGCAATTTGATCTCTGGTGGAAAAACAAATTGACAACAAGAACAAGAACAAGAGTAAACGGAAAGACGTCGCCTGTCCCTATAGTCCATTAACGACTCCAGCTGCCGTCACACTTCTATTTTGGTGTTGTAGGTGTAGGTGTAGGTGTTTTATCTATTTTGGTGTTGTGCCGGAGTTACCCCTTGGTTCGCCAGATACAGTGATGCAATTTTTGGAATGAACTTGCCCAAAATGATCTCAATGTCGGGGTCTCAAAATGATCTCAATGTCTTAGATCATTCTCATTTGTTCGATGAACTTGCCCAAGGACGAGCTCCACCAGCTAATTACTCCATCAATGGGCACACCAACAATTTTTTGATATAATCTCGAGGATGGTATATATCCTCCAGGGGCAACATTGGTTCAGACCATTTCTTCTCCTCAAGGAGCAAAGAAGCACCACTTTGCTATGATGCAAGAGTCAGTGAGAAAAGATGTGGAGAGGGCTTTTGGGGTTCTGCAATCTCGTTTTCCAATTGTAGGAGGGCCCGCATGATTTTGGGATCCTAGATTCCTTGGAGAAATTATGAAGATTTGTATTATTTTGTTTAGTATGATCGTTGAAGATGAACGAGATGTTTAGTATGATCGTTGAAGATGAACGAGATGTTTAGTATGATCGTTGAAGATGAACGAGATGTCTACACTTATGACAGTGTGGAACAAAGTCAGCCTATAGTACTTTTCCAATTGAGTCCTTCATGTCTCGTCATTTAGAAATTAGAGATAGCAATGTATATCATGCTCTTCGTAATGACTTGGTCGAACATATGTGGCAACGTCATGGAGAGATGTAGCTTTGGTCAAATTTTTTCTTTTCTTATCTATGTACTTGTCAAGATTTTGTGTGGCGAAGTGTAAGCTTTTTGTAATGTATGAATGTGCCTATGGAGGCATCTTTTGCCAAGTGTGAATTTGCCTTATTTTAACTGTGGCATTAATTGTAAGCCTTTGCTTGGTGTGAATCTACCTATGAAGGCATGTTTTGCTATGTGAGAATTTGCCTATTTGGCTTATTGTAAGACCATATATTCCAGCCATTTAAGTACCATAGAGAACATAGGAGTTTGACAGCAAAGAGTTCCAAACTATTTGGAACCGTTAGTGTGACAGCTTTGAAGCTGAGATGAAAAGAGCCGTTCAATGAAACATGGTTGATAAGGAATTATTTGATTGTTGACTTCACTTCAAGCTGAGATGAAAATAGCTGCAGTTTCTGTAGGGAAGAAGTAAACTATTTGATTGTTGACTTCACTTCAAACTTCTTTTCTTATCAGCAAAGAGAGTTTTATTAAGGGTAGAAGAAGATACAAACAAAACCAGAGTTGATAAGGAATCAACCTCAGGAAACAGAACCAAATGGATCACAACAGTCCAAAAAACAGGAAAATAAAGGGCAAAACATGCTGGCCAACAAATGCACCATGTCACCTAACCAAGGCCCGTATGGTCAAGATCAGGAAGCTATAGTAGTAGAGTCAAGGATTAGAAGCTGTGACAGAAAGGAATATCACTATTGACTCTAGTGAACTAAGTTTAAGGCATCCAAAGTTGTTTGAAGCATCATTAGGATCTTCACAGTGGCAGATCATTTTAGGCCATGACCAAAAGAACATCTCACAGTAGTAAAAGTAAAAGTAAAACTAGGGCTGCTCGCGGTCCGGTTCGGTTCGGATTTCTAGGAATCCGAGGACCGAACCACTAGTCACGGTTTTTATAAAATGAAATCCGTGTCCGGACCAAAAGTCCTACGGTTCGGTTTTTACAAAATAAAATCCGATCCGTGACTCGCGGATCGGTTACGGTTTTGTCCACGGATTTTAACAAAAATAAAGTTTAAGCATATATCCCACACTAAAATGGAAGAATGTTACATTCAAAATTAAGTTTAACACCACCAGAAAATACTTGTTACATAAACTACCAAAAACCTATTTTAAAAATCAAATTCAAAAGAATCTAAACACTAGTAGAATTGTATCATTATAGTACATAACATTAAAAAAATGAAAAAGAAACGAACTAGTAAAACTCAACTAGGATTACCCGTTATTTATATGAAAATACTATAATTTACTCCTTATATTTTATGTACATCTACATTATATCCCATTATTAAGATAAAATACTAAAATTGGTAGAAAAAAGTGTTAACATTACTAACAATTTATTATATAAATACACATATATATTTATATATATTATTTATATAAAAAATTATCTCACGGTTCGGTTCGGTTAATCCACGGTTTTGTAATGAAAATCCGTGGACCGAACCGCGAGTCACGGTTTTCTAATTTTTCAATCCGTGTCCGGACCATTAATCCACGGACAAAATCCAAAAGGTACGGATCGGTTCGGTCCGGACCGGTTTCACGGTTCACCGGATTTTTTGAGCAGCCCTAAGTAAAACCATTATAGCTACACAATTTGCTTCTCTGGGAACCCATAAAATGGAGAGATGAGGATGACCTGCAAGTGTCTTGATATCTTGAATAATAACTCCACATTCCCATGGAGGGACCAACTCAGAGACACACAAAGTGATCAGGTGTTTGTTGTCATTCTCCACCTACATGCCGGAGAGATGAAGAGCTTTTGCCGTAAGACATGCTTCACAGTGGCCTAGAGCTTCACAGGACAAAGCTGAGGGTCATGAGATACTAACTCTTCTGCCATCATATCAAGAAGCATACCTGTATGATTGCAAACTACTATTCCTGCAAAGCCCGAATGTGAACCAGCATTCCACGACGCATCGCAGTTAATCTTTATAGGGCAGAAATGGGATTAGAGGCCCTGGAGTTAGGCTTCACTAAGGACTTATCAGGATTAAGTGCTTTATACATCTTCCTCCAAAGCCCATCAGCTAGGACAGCTACCGAGGAAGCTATGGGGGTGCAGTTTTAGAAAACCATCTCAATCCTAGCTCTCCATATACACCAGTAGATAACAGCAACTTTGCTCAGCCTCTCGCTAGAAAACTTCGGGTTGCTAGTGCCCAAGCTTTGAGCTGAAGCCCAATGTAAAACAGAGGATAAAATACCATGATTGCCAAGGATGTCAGGGAAGCACTTCTGCCAAACCAAATCGGTCCAATTGCAATGAAAAACCAGACATTCAACCAATTTGACTTCCTTAAAGCCATATTGGACACAAGGGGGATATAGAGCAGTTCCTCTTGAAAAGATTTTCCTCAACCGCCAACGGGTTTCTGCAAACCCTCCACCAGAGATGCTTCACTTTATGGGTGACTTTGAGATTCCAAATAAGTTTCCATAGCCTCGCATACTTGATCTATTCCTTATCTTATCGAAACGAAGCTTGAAATAATCTGAATAATGTGGTTTGACTTAAAACTTTGATTGTAGTATTCGTTAAAATTTCGAAGCACAAGTGCCATAAAGGATCCATTAAACCACATTTCAATTTGAGAAGTTTAAAGGGTTTCCATATTGTTTGTTTCCACTCTCTTTGTGCTTTTTTGCAGGTACCACAGTTTTGCCACTTATAGGCTTAGGATCAGCAAGGTTGAATCAACCAAAACTTTCCTATTCATTCGTGAAAGTTCCAAGTCATATGAACCTCAATTGCCCTGAAAACTTCAGATGAAAGAACCATAGGCCGAAAAACGAATTCCTTCAGAAGCCAAATATCAAACACGTGCAAGGCACAATTTCTAATACCATAATCCATAGAAAATCAAAACCCACAAAGCTATTAGATTGTTACTCACATTCTTGGCTGCAAAATCGGACACTCTGAGGCATGAGATGTGGGTCTGTTTTTTATAGCAAAATCCGACTCTCTGGGTCTGTTCCTGATAGCAAAGGTCGACTTGGATTTGCAACGGTAATAACCGACTACGACCAAAAGCCTTTTGAGGAAAAAGTTTTCCAGGGTGCAATCAAGTGTGCACAGCTAACTTTCTTTCAATTTTTTCGAGGTATATCTTCTCCGATCAAATACCATTAGCTACTTGATCGACTTGATAGTTCACAAAATCATTCTAATAAACAAGTTCTACAACATGGACAAATCGGATCTTCAAATCATTTCTAAAAAAAGGTCGAAAATTGCCAAAAATGCGGAGAAGCTCACATTACTTTATAAAGTTGTAATCAAGTGTGGACAGATTTCTTTTTTTAATTTTTTTTTGAGATATATCTTATCCGATTAAATAACATTTGGTATCCGATTGACTTCATGTTTTACATAATCATTGTAATGGATAAGTTCGAGAATATGGACAAACCAGATCATCAAAACAATTCCAAAATAAGATTGAAAATTGCCACATAAGGGAGAGAAATCTTCTTCTCCATACTTCGCAGGTTGAAACTAAGAAGTATAACTCGTGTTTTATATACCCGCGTTCGGACGTTTTTCCCTTGCTCAAAGCGTTTTCCGCGAACACGCTTTTGTCATAACACAGAAAACTCGAGGTTGAGCCAATCCGAAACTCGCGTTAATGGAACACGATTTTCTCAGAACATGTAAATACTTTACTTGATAGTTATTTTGCGTCTGAAGATTTTCCTCTCACTCTGCGCCAATCACCATTCACCTCTGATTTCGCTGATGCATACAGACTCCTACACCTGGATTCACTCCCTGATCTATGCTAGCTCAAAACTCAGTTTATTTTCACGAATGCCTTTATCCTCCCCACAGTGGTCAATCATGCACTGCTCTATCCAACCTCAAAGCTGGACGGCATTGCGTTGGTATCCGGGCTTGATTCAGATCCCTTTGTTCCGTCATCCTTGGTTCACATATATGTCAAATGCAGTCAATTAAAGGATGTCCATAAATTGCTCGATGGAATGTCTGAACCAGACGTGATTTCTTGGATTGCTTTAGTTTCGGGATATGCTCGGGTAGGACATTAGAGTGAGGCAAAGGAGGTCTTTGAGGACATGGAGAATAAAGGATCGAGCCAAATGTGGTATCATGTAATTGGATGATCGCAGGAGTCCATGAGAGTGGATGTTATTTGGAACCGTGTTGACTTTTCGCAACATGCATTGTGTTCTTCCTGAAGTGAGGGATTTGGAGGATTTGATAATGAGCAGTCAATTCAATTGTATGGGAGATGTCAAAAGTGTTTGATGAAATGGACGCATTAGACAGAAGCGCTTGAAGTGCACTGGTTAGTGGGCTTTCTAGAAAGTAGAAACGGCTTTGTGGATAAGACAGTGATGGTATTTAGACAATTCAAGTACATTACAATTTAACTTTTATTTTTCAACGTTGTCGCAAGATTTCTTCTTATCAGATAAAAACACAAAAGAAAATACATTTCGTTTTCCTTTAATTTCACTTCCACTAATTTTTTTTAGAGAACAATATTCCCGCTCTAATTTCTTGACCAGTAGCCCAAGATCCAACCCTTCTAAAATGCCACATCTCTTTAATGTTACAAAACATGTCACATGCCTTAACTTTCTCTGCAAGGGATCTTACAAAACTGTGCGTCTATTTGAGCTTCACAGGAATAACAAATAAGTTAAAAAGAAACAGAAACAACCAATTCACCTACACCACAAATCAGTTTTGTACTGTACATATGGAGCTTAGCGATTCCATCTATTATGTGAAGCAGGAGTGCAACTCAAGCTATGTTTTACAGATATCGTCTCTTAATCCGCTTTTTGTTTGCCCCCTGAAGGACAATCTTTCCGGTTTCGGCCCTATTGCTTACCACCACAAATCTGTTTGTATACAAGGGACCAAGTTGAAGAAGTGAAAATATGTCCATCCGTCTCATATTATATGTAGCAGGGACACAAATACGGACTCGGATACGGATACGGACACGAACACGAACACAAACATAGGACATAGGATTTCTTAGAAAATGGGGACACGGACACAGCATGAGATACGGCAAAAATAAATAAATAAATATTTATTGTATACTAATGAAAAAATAGTTAGGTGTATAAGCTTGAAACTTCAATATTTGTAAGCAAGCATCATATATACATCGTAAGACAAAATATTTATTACAAAATATTTGAAGCAATTACACATTTACCCCCCAAAGTTTTAAAAAAATTGGATATTTAACTCTTGTTGTGTCCCGATACGTGTCTCTCGTGTGTCCCCGTCGTGTCCCCTTAAAAAAATTAAAAAAATTTATGGGACACGCCACCCCGTGTTGGACACGCCGGCCTCTAGGAATGTCGGTGCTACATAGCTCATATTTTTAGAAACTACCTTCCCTTGGGGACTTGGAGAGCCATTTCTTCAGAAAAGCCGGTAGCATTGTGGAGGAAAATCATATGCTGCAAATATTGGATTGAAGAATCTGCTTGGTTTCCCACAGTACAAGGCGTGAGGCAGATGTCAAAGTTATGGAAGGACATCACAAATATTGCTGGAAGGAATGCCAACATGGCTACCATTTTCATGAACAATGTATTGGGTGATGGAAGGCTGGTCAAGTTCTGGGAAGACTGATGGGTGGGAGATGAGCCCTTGAACCTCATGTTTCCAAGATTATTCAGATTAAGCACAAACAAGGAGATAACTTTGGCAGGGATATTTTAACTATGGAGACAAAATAGGTCTTGTGATTTTCAAGCAAGAAGGAATCGTATTCATGGGAATTGGAGGAATGGCAGATCTTAAGCAATAAGTTGACACAAGCTTCTGCACGTCTGGTGCTAGGAAAAATATGGATGGATATATTATGGAGCAATGCAGCTCCACCTAAGGTTCAGTTCTTGGGATGGATGGCCTAGAGGGGGAGGGTGAAAACTTCTGAGCTGCTGTTTGCATTGGGAATTTTCACAGACCATAATCAAAGGGTATGCTGCCGTTCAAAAAAAGATAATCAAAGGGTATGCCATTTCTGTGGTGTGGGCTATGAGTCAGTGGATCACCTTCTTCTTATGTTACCAAAGTGTGGAAAGTGTGGGCTATGGTAATCAATTGGTGGGGTTTGATTTGGGTATCACCAGCATCAATCAAAAAGTTATTTATATGATGGCTAAATTCAGGAAGTCTAAGAAGATAAATTGAGAAGTATTTCCCTTTGCAGTCTTATGGACAGTTTGGAAACTAAGAAATGACATGGTGTTTGAAGGTAAAATGCCTGGATGGTAAGAGGTGGGGGACACTATTAAATGGAAGGTTGCTTTATAGATTCAAAATAGAAAGACACAAGGGATATATCGTTAATGATAATGTTTTTTGACCCCAAGAGTTTGGAGGATATCTTGAGAAAAGGTTTTAGCACCGGTGTATCCTATATGTACTCCAATTTATTCGAAGTATCTCAATGGTGTAAGGCCGTCGACTTATTGGGAAAAAGGAGAAAAATCACTTTGATCTCTTGTTTCGGAGAAATAAGTGGCTCACGAGGAATGGAATGGAATGAAACATATTCTATTTGATCTCGAAGTCCTCATATAGCACTTCTTCTAATCCTGAATGGGGGATCACTTGTAGGAATGACATAATGCTAATCCATGTTCCACACGGCCAAGGAAGCATCGTTTTTTAAACTTCAGTGCTTTAAGGGAGTCATTACGATTTGTACCAGGAGTAATCTGCTGGATGGTGTAGTTTGTGTTACTGTGTATAGGGATGTGTATGTGTGTGTGTCTCGCATAGAGCACCTTACGTTGCTCTTGGTGCGTGTATGGGTGTTGCTGAATTTCTCTAAATAGTCTAATATCGATGGCCTGTTCTGTATTTATGTACGTCAGGACTGCAACTAAGGTTTTTGGTTGCTACGTAATCTTGGGGCCATGGTGATTGGTGGTTATAAAGACTCTGAAGCTTGGTGAATCTGGATACTGCCCAGTTTTTTGCGGTGAATGGTCTCATATTGTTACTGCTGTTGCTATGATGCTTGCGGTGAATGGTCTCATATTGTTACTGGTTGAGTATACGATGGAGAAAGAGGTTATTGGATCTCCACCGCCACTACCGCCACCAATTATACCACTCAATGTCAAGCTAGAAAAACTAGTCCGCCAAAGCATTCTATTAGCAGTAGGCGCGAGTCTGGTAGTGCTGGGCAGCGCATTTCTTTGTTGGCAAACCACTTCAAAGTTTCTGTCAAATACCCGGATGAGATGTTTTATCAGTACAGAGTATTATAACTACCATATGTCCATTTTTTTTGTGCCTCCACATTTATATGTCGCATTTATGGCACTGTATATACATGCAAGTTTCTAAAAGTTCTGAAGATAAGAAAGCTGTTGAGAGCAGAAGAATTGGGAGAAAGTTTTTTTTTTTTTTTGGGTAAGTTAACCACTTTATAGAGCAAACAAAACAGAATATACAAAGTTTTCCAATACAGACTCTGAAATGGCTACCAACAAGGAGCCTTGACAAGGACATCACCGAGAAACAAAGCCTAAACTTGCTAACAGAAAACAACAGAACTAGACAACACAGCCAGCTAGGTACTGAAAATCCTAGAGTTTAAGCCCTAGACATTAGCCAGCAAATGGTTCCCATCAGTCCGCTTGAAGCCTCTCCAAGAGCATAGGCAAGCCCAAACTTCATTTATAATGTGAGAGCCCAAGAAAGGAGCAAGGAGAACTTTACCTTGGTATACTCTGGTATTCCTTTCACGCCAAATCCAGTAGATAGAAGCTGCCAACAAGAACTTGTAGATTCTGAGGCACCACTCATCCGAGAACATACCCAATCAATTTCCTCAGCCAGCCCCCAAACAGTTCTTGCAATTTGATTCTTGTTTAAGACCATTTTCCAAACCTCCTTAGAAAATGGACACTCAAAAAATAGGTGTTCATGAGACTCCATGGCACCAAGGCAATTCACATCAATCCCCATCCCCCAGCTAAGCAACCTGTCCTTTGTAGAAAGACAGCCCATAAAAGCAATCCACTCTAAGAAGGCCCAACGAGGTACATGGTGGGGGAACCAAACACTTTTCTTTTCGCCCATGGAACCTTAGGAAAAGAAGCCTTCAAGGCCTGCCAAGCAGAATTGGCAGAAAACTTGCCATCCTTAGTTAAGATCCACCTAACCGAATCAGGAATAGCAATGTTTGGGATCAAAGTAGGGGGAGTATGTGCAACAATTTCCCTTGTGGCCATACTCCGAGGTCTAGGCCATTTCCAAGTCCCCTGATGTATCATGGTAGACACCATTTCCAAGGCCTACAGTGATTAACTTAAATTTCATCATCTTTTCTTTCCTTCAACACCATTTTCATTTCACATCAGGTATCCAAAATGTTAAAAGAGGATTCAAAGTACCCACGAAAACCTCATTATATGTGCTTAATTTACTGTCGATTAGTACCTTGCACCAATTTCTAACACATAAAATCAAAACCCACAAAACTATTAGATTGTACCTCACATTCTTGGCTGCAAAATCGGACACTCTGAGTCTTATAAGATGTGGGTCTGTTTCTGATAGCAAAATCCGACACGCTGAGTCGCTAGCACACCTCTACGGGCTGATTCAGTGATCGGAACTCGGATCGGCGGTGGTGAAGGTCGACTTCGATTTGCAATGATTAAAAAAAAAAAACAGACATCGTCCGCAGCGCACATTTGTGGTTGTGTTGAAACAGAGCCAATCATTGACTTAAAATCGAAATCCTCTTCTGGTTTGATTGGTTGAGCTTCTACTTCTTCTTTTGTTGGTTGATGGCTTTGTTGATTGTTGATGGGAAGATCACACAGTTACAATGCTTCTTCTTCTTCTTCGATGACTTCGTCTTGTTCGATTTCGGTCGCTCTGGGATGTGCCCATTTTGAATCAGGAGAGTTTGAATTGGACAAAAAAAAAAAAAAAAAAACCTTCAAGTTGTAATCAAGTGTGTGCAGCTAACTTTCTTTCATTTTTTTTCGAGGTATATCTTCTCCGATCAAATACCATTGGGTACTCGATCGACTTGATATTTTACAAAATCATTCTAATAAACAAGCTCTACAACATGGACGAATCGGATCTTCGAATCAATTCTAAAGTAAGGTCGAAAATTGCCAAAAATGGCCGAGAAGATCACTTTGTTTTATAAGGTTATAATCAAGTGTGACCAGCTTTCTTTTTATCATTTTTTTTCGAGATATATCTTCTCCGATTAAATACCATTAGGTATCCGATTGACTTTAGATTTTACATAATCATTATAATGGAAAATATCGACAAAATGGACAAACCGGATCATCAAAATAACTCAAAAATAAGTTTGAAAATTGCCAAATAAGGGAGAGAAATCTTCTTCTACATACTTCGCAGGTTGAAACTACGAAGTATAACTCGTGTTTTATAAACCCGCGTTCGGACCTTTTTACCTTGCCGAAATCGTTTTCGGCGAACACGCTTTTGTTATAACACAGATCCCGCGTTGAAGACGCCAGGTTGAGCCAATACGAAACTCGCGTTATTGAAACACGATTTTTGCTGATGCATTACAGCCTCCTAGCTTGCTCAAAACTCAGTTTATTTTGACGAATGCCTGTATCCTCCCCACAGAGGCCAATCATGCACTGCTCTATCCAACCTCAAAGCTGGACAGCATTGCGTCGGTCTCCAGGCTCGATTCATATCCTTTAGTGTCGTCCTTGGTTTCACTTTCACATATATGTCAAATGCGATCAATTAGAGGATGCCCATAAACTGCTCGATGAAATGTCTGAACCAGAAGTTGTTTTGCTGGGTTGCTTTAGTTTCGGGGTATGCTCGGGTAGGACATTAGAGTGAGGCAAAGGAGGTCTTTGAGGACATAGAGAATAAAGGATCGAGCCAAATGTGGTATCTTGTAATTGGATGATCGCAGGAGTCCATGAGAGTGGATGTTATTCGGAACCAGTGTTGATGTTTCGAAACATGCATTGTGTTCTTCCTGAAGTGGGGGATTTGGAGGATTCGATAATGGGCAGTCAAATTCAATTGTATGGGAGATGTCAAAAGTGTTTGATGAAATGGACGCATTAGATAGCTAGAGGCACTTGAAGTGCACTAGTTAGTGGGCTTTCTAGAAAGTAGAAATGGCTTTGTGGATGAGGCACTGATGGTATTTAGACATTTCAAGTACAGTACAATTTAACTTTTATTTTTCAACTTTCTCGCAAGATTTCTTCTTATCAAATAAACGCAAAAAAGAAAAGAAATTTCGTTTTCCTTTAATTTCACTTCCACTAAATTTTTTTAGAGAACAATATTCATGCTTTAAATTCTTGACCAGTTGATGGAGCCCAAGATTCAACCCTTCTAAAATGCCACATCTCTTTAATGTTACAAAACATGTCACATGCCTTACTTTCTCTGCAAGGGAAAATCTTACAAAACTGTGCGTCTATTTGAGCTTTACAGGAATAACAAATATAAGTTAAAAAGAAACAGAAACAACCAATTCACCTACACCACAAATCAGTTTTGTACTGTACATATGGAGCTTAGCGATTCCATCGATTATGCGAAGCAGGAGTGCAACTCAAGCTATGCTTTATAGATATCTCCTCTTAATCAGCTGTTTGCCCCCACAAGGACCGGTTTCGGCCCTATTGCTTCCCAGCACACATCTGTTTGTACACAAGGGACCAGGTTGAAGAAGTGAAAATATGTCCCGAACATCTCATATTTTTAGAAATTTCCTTCCCTTGGAGACTTGGAGAGCCATTTCTTCAGAAAAGCCGGTAGCATTGTGGAGGAAAATCATATGCTGCAAATATAGGATTGAAGAATCTGCATGGTTTCCCACAGTAGAGGGTGTGAGGCAGATTCTAAGTTATGGAAGGAAGGATATCACAAACATTGGTGGAAGGAATGCACATGGCTACCATTTTCATGAACAATGTAGACATTGTATTAGGTGATGAAGGTTGGTCAAGTTCTGGGAAGATTGATGGGTGGGAGATGACTGATGAGCCCTTGAACCTCATGTTTCCAGGATATTCAGATTAAGCACAAACAAGGAGATAACTGTGGCAGGGATATTTCAACTATGGAGACAAAATAGGTCTTGGGATTTTCAAGCAAGAAGGAATTGTATTCATGGGAATTGGAGGAATGGCAGATCAGATGTTCCATCGGTAGCGGCGTTATGGCCTATGACCTAAATTCTTCCCAGCATCTTTATCATTTATTCTCTTAATTTTGCTTAATATTTTTGTTGCTTCTCATCCAATTGGCTAATTATTTTAGGTTGTTGGATCTCGCTCTTGTCCATTGATATCAAGGTATAGAGCAGCTGTACGGACACAATCACTGAAGGTGGAAACGATTGAATGCCTGTACAAGCCCTTAGATGATGATGGTATTATGAGGTACTTGTAAATACTAAGCCCAAGTGAATTTTGTCAACACGATGTTCATTGCCTATTTCTTTTCTCATTTGCTAAAACTTTAGCAACTAACATATTATCACAAAATGCGTTACTGCCTAATGATTTATCGTGGTATAGGGAACTACTGGTTGATTTCTACCAGACGAACAATGGAAGGAAACCTGCTCAAATAATAATATTCAGGTATCAATATCTTAGGTTGAAATTTGCTGCATTTGTGTTCTCTTTGTTCTTTTCATAAGAATGACAATGGTTATAAAGAGAAGTTTTAGCGAAACACTAACTTAAGTTTTAACTCTTGCATGGTAGCAGATATATTTAGGATCCCTGTTTTGAACTGCTCGCTATTTCATTTGGAACTAGTGTCTCAAGTATTTGTTTGCTCTATCAACTTATGCCACTGAATGACTTGTCATTCCTTGCCTCACTGAAGTTTACCTTTTTTCTAGGGATGGGGTGAGCGAATCTCAATCTAATCAAGTGCTGAACATTGAGCTGGATCAAATGCTGAAGGTTCTTTCCCATGCCATGTTGAATGGATTATTACTAGTTTTTACATAGTTCCTGTTATCAGTTTTTTTCTCCATATAAGTATGTAAATAGTTTTTTTTTTTTTAAATATGTAAATAGTTTCTGATCATAACTACAATCTATTTACCCATACATGCACTGGGCATGCTCCAGGCATAGGGATTGCAGTCACTTCATGCTAAACATTAAAAACTCTAGTAATCTCAGCGACCATTAGGCCATTCGGTTAAAGTTTTTGCCTGATCATTTGCATCTAATGATCCAAGTCTCTCCTTAGGCCTTTCTATGATTGGGGCGTGCACTATGATTGGAGGTCAGTAGGTCACCCAATCATTCCTTTGCTTTTGGGGCGTGCACTATGATTGGAGGTGACCTGTGGGCCCCTCTAGTAGTAGTAGAAGCTTTGTTTTATGTGTCCTAATATGTAGTTTTCCGCAAAGTTTTTCTTTTTATCTGCAAATAGCCAAATACAAAAAAATTCTCTTCATTCAAAATAGATAGGTGGTTGATTCTGCATTGGATGGGAAGGATGAAATAGTTATGTTCTCATGAACTGGTTCAGATCGTATTACCGATCTGAGTATCATGTGTGGACTTTGTTTGACACTGTCTTCTTATTCTTTATCGGCATAATAGTGGAAAGCTCTGAGCTTCTTAGTTCTCGTTACTGCGGGCTTACCAGCACCTTGGTGAGGCCAAGGTTCCCAAGTTCACTGTGATTGTGGCTCAAAAGAATCACCAACGAAGCTATTTCAATCAGGTGCCCCTGAAAACGTTCCTCCCGTTAAGTTTCCTTGCACGGTTGCTTATGTTTTTGCTTCATGCGTGATTTGTTGAAGTACTTACATGCTGAACACGTTCATTACCTTCTTGTTTTCAACTGGTACTGTTGTTGATACAAATATTGTGCATCCAAGGAACTACGATTTCTACATGTGTGCTCAGGCGGGGATGATAGTAAGTTATTGCCCTTTTCTTCCCTTTTTTTGGTTGTTGAGAGAACACTTTTACTCCTTTCTGGGTTTTATGATTATTGCATACTTCACAGATTGATCTGTTTCACTGTAGTCATCCTGCATTTTCTGAGAATCTGTTGGTGTGTTATAGCATAGCATTTGAGCATATCCAGTAGCTAGGGTTCTTTGTGAGATGTTGATTTGGTTTTGTAAACATAGAGAAAATTAAAATAATAATAATTAAGACCTGTTGTATTTGGTGATAAAACATGGGAATTGCCCCAAAGCCATCCACAATTCCGCAAAAGATAGGTTTCTCTACTGTTAATTTTGTGATTTTGTTCGTTTGATTAACTTGGAAGTTTGAGGTGATTTTACCATGAGAGCTAGGAATCAAGTGTGCTCATCATTAAGTGACATCTTATTGTTACTGGTTGAGTAAATGATGGAGAAAGAGGTTATTGGATCTCCACCACCACTACCACCGCCAATTATACCACCCAATGTCAAGCCAGAAAAACTGGATCAGCCGAAGCATTCTATTACCAGCAGGTGTGGGTCTGGTAGTGCTGGGCAGCGCATTTCTTTGTTGGCGAACCACTTCAAAGTTTCTGTCAAATACCCGGATGAGATGTTTTATCAGTAGTGTATGTTAACTACCGTATGTCCATTTTTTTTGTGCCTCCACATTTATATGTAGCATTTATGGCACTGTATGTTACATGCAGGTTTCTGTAAGTTCTGAAGATAAGAAAGCTGTTGAGAGCAAGGGAATTGCGAGAAAGTTGTTGACAAACTTTACCAAACATACTCCTCTGAACTTGGTGAGAAGAAATTGCCTATGATTGAGAGAAAACTTTGGACACGGTGGGGCCTCTTCCACAAAACAAGTTAGAGTTCGCAGTGGTTCTTGAGGAGTCATTTGCAAAACAGTGAGTCTTTTGATTGCATATGTTCAGTTGAATAGTTGTACTGCATTCTAATTTTAGTTCATAGACTAAAATGGTTTCCCAAGACCAATATGGCAGTAAATGCAGTGGGAGCCCTAGTGAGGCCACCGGAAGATGAAACGCGTTCCTTTCAGTCAAAAGCTTTTAATGTCGAAATCAGTTATTCGGCAAAAATACCTCTGAAGTCTGTATGTCTAGCCCTCCAAGGAGCTGAAGCAGAAAAAACTCAAGATGCACTAAGAGTGCTTGACATTGTATTGAGCAGCAAGCAACTAATAGGTGCTTCATATCCTCCTTTCTTTGTGTTTTGTAACTTCTCAATGCCTCACCGTGCTTTTCTTACCGATTGAAAGTATGGCTGTGGTGAAATGACAGGGGTTGCCTTTTGGTGAGGCAGTCTTTCTTCCACGATGACTCGAGAAATTTTAACTGACGTTGGAGGAAGTGCGACCGGTTGTCGGGGGTTCCATGCTAGCTTTCGCCCAACTCATGGCGGTTTGTCGAATTGTCGCTGAATATGGGTATAATTGCACTTTGTTCTATCACTGTAACGAGTTACCCTTTTGCTACCATCTGGGTGGTAGCCCAATTGGTGGGTGTCACCACCTCTCTTTTAACACCTGCACCGGTTCGAGCCCCGGAAGGCACATTTGTGCTGGTACCCGATGGTGTCACTAATAGGGTTTATTTACCACTAATAGGGTTTATTTTGAACCTGTAGGTGGCAGCCCGTTCTCCCGGATGGTAGATGTGGCTCGAACCGAACATTCCATTGGCGGGTAGGAAGCCCCTATGGTCACGCACGCTCAAGGACGGATGTACACAGGGGCACGCGAGGGCACGTGCCCCCACTCAAACGCGTGCTCCCACTCGAAATTAAATTTTTTTTTGTTGATATTTTTATATAAATTAGCATAATTATGAAAATGTGCTAAAATATGTTTATACACACTTGCATATATCTCGAAAATACACATTTAGTATTATTTTATGCTTGAATTTCCTCATATGGTGAATTTATACTTGTTTTTTTATGAGTTATTTGTCTATTTGGAGATACTCTTTCTTAATTCTCTTTTATTTTATTATTAACTGTCTGGATAAATATTTTACAATAAAGTTATTAACAAAACTAATTCGATCATTATAAAACTTGTTGATGTTCATTTAAAACATATTTTTAATTTTTTTTTTTTTGAGATTTTGTGCTCATTTAACCTAATTTAATTTAAAGTACGTATTATAAACTTTTGTAGTTAGTAATGCATATCTTAATTTTGTACGATCTTACCGTGGTTGACTAAAAAAATGAACTTTCGCCATTATGATTAACAAGGTGTCCCCACTAGGCTATATTTCTGGATCTGTCCCTGAACTACGCTGGTCGCCCCTTCTCACCCTTTTTGGTTATCAAAAATAATAAAAAAAGCTGCCCTTTTGCTGTCACTTGCTGAGTTGCTCTTTTGTGCAGATGTATCTACCACTATGATCTTAATACCTGGGACTGTCACCATTATCTGCCAGTCAACCAGAGCGCATGGGATCCTCGAAAGGTTGTCAACTATTTGCTTCTTCCTACCTTCCCTGTTGCATAATCTCCTGTCCATTGATGTTCATTTATAATTGCCTATGTTCAGGCTAAGTTGCCCTTTTTGGCGGTGTTTGCATCAATCATTGGCACAGAACGATGCCATCGAACTAAAACCTCCGTATGTAGCGATTATTGAATCTCGTCATCATTTATGTGTTTTGGCAATTTTTATTTTCTTCTATCGATCCGATGCGTTGGCAATCTCTCCACAGAATATGGCGAGAGGATTCGGTCATATCGCGGTTAGTTTTATCACTGTAAATTGCTGTAACTCCATAAGATCTACATTTTCAGCCCCATTTTCTAGATGGAGGAAAAGTGGCCTTCTCTCCTTTGAAACCTCCACAGGATATGGAGAGAGATCCGGTCATACTTGTGGTTTGCCTTATCCCTATAAATAATTGTCACTCCTATATGAAGTACATTGACTGCTCTCTCTCTCTCTCTCTCTTGTTCGCCCGGTTCCATTTTCTACTCATGTTCGGAATCAATTCCTCTCTATACTCCGTACATCTTCGTACGCTCCGCTACCACTCCCAAACTGACACCGAAAATCAAAACTGTTCATCTCGAATTCGCAATAACCTACGTGGCGGTTTTAAGTTAATAGTCACGTAACTTTCTATTTTACGGAGTATGAAATAGTTTATAATTTGTTTATACATTCAAAAAAATGTCGGATAAATCTAATTTTTTTCAGGTAAATGATATTGGCACTCTAAAAATTTATGCAGGCACTCCAAAACCAGTGTAATTTCAAAATCACTTTCCTTTATTTATTTTTTGGAGTGTCTCTGTCAATTTTTAGAGTGATAATATCATTTTTTTTTTTTCACGAACATAGGAGTAGTAGATAATTGCGAATTCTGATAAATTGAACAGAGTTCAAAAATATCTTCATCCCTCCCTCTCTTCCCCTCTCTCTCTCTCTCTCTCTCTCTAAACATACGCTATGTAAAGATCTCCGAACGATCGGAGATGGAGGAGAATCCGAATTACTTCAACCTCACGGGGTTCCTCAACAGACCGGCGGTCGTTGAGATATTCGTCGACATACTGCTATGCGCGGTCCCGATTTGGCTCGCGATCATGATAGGGCTAGTGATCGGCTGGTCCTGGCGCCCCAGGTGGACCGGCCTCCTCTACCTCGGCCTCCGGTCCAAGCTCCGGTTCGCCTGGACCGCGGTTCCCCCGGGGTTCGGCGCCCGCCGGCTATGTCTCGCCTTCTCGGCTCTCTCGGCCTTCTCGGTCGGCCGGACCGTGTGGGTGCGGTTCAGGGGGAGGGAGAAGGACTTGATAGGGGCTCGGTCTCCGGTGGAGAGTATCGGCGGCGAGTAAGTGAGTTTGGTTATTATGAATTTATCTGATATTTTATTTAGTGCCTGAACACTAGGGCTGATGAACTAAACAGCCCCTTTCGATGGAGTCCTTACTTATGGTGAGAGATTGGATGAGAAAGGAAAAGAGCCAATCAAAAAATTCTATTTTTTTTTCCTTTCCTCACCATTTCTCATCAAAATACCCAGTCCAAATGAGTGATTTGGCTAAAAACATAGTTATTTCTTTCTTTCTTTCTTTTTTTGTCTGTGGCGGAGCTGTGTAGAGGCCCGGGGGGGGGGGGGGGGGGGGGGGGGTGGGGTGGGGTGGGGTGGGTGGGTGTGTGTGGTGGTTCCCCTTTGTAGCAATACGACTAGGATCGTTGGCATGTCGCTGGTAGTCTGGCCAACCCCAATTTTAGAGTTTTACTAGTACTATATAGAATATAAGGTCAAGGTAGTATTTACTTATCAAAAAGTATAAGGTAGTATGTATATAATTAGTGCACAAATCTGTGAAAATTTAACTGATCTTGTCGAAAATTAAAATTATTCTATGTTGTCATGTAAAATTTTCTCAATTTTTGTCAAAGATGAGAATATTCACACAGCAATTGTTGACCAAAAAACATAACAATGTAATGTACAATATAGTAATGTACTAGAAAAGTTACACGATAAGCTGTGTACATTTCTGAATGATGAAAATACTTTTCTTAAGTCGGTCCCCATTGGTCTAAAATTTTGGTTCCGCTACTGCTCACTGAAACGAACGAGCTTTAAAAATAAGCTCGAGCTTGGTTTGCTTATGAAATGAACCGATATCAATATGTTTGAGGCTTTGAGCTTGGTTTGTTTGTGAAATGAACCAATGTCAAACAATTGGTAATTTAGCCGATCAAAAAACCATCTTGAATGAATGAGCTGAGCAAATGTTTGTTTGAGCTTTCCAAGCTCAGCGAGCTTCTAAAGATGTTTGAGCTTGGTTTATTTACGTAATAATCTGATGTGAAACGATTTTTGAATGAACGAACAGGAACTCAAACTGGAGCTGTGTGGTTCGTTTAATGGTCCTACGGATGACCTTCTCACTCAGTTTTGTAGCCTAGTTATTTGTTAAAATAAGTAAGTAAACAAAGAACCAAAATACGGCAGGATATTTGGTTACCACTAGCACAGGGCATGTTTGGGCGCCTATTGTTCATATTTTGCGTTCTGCGTTCTGCATTTTCTCCTTTTGGTGTTTAGGAGTCAATTCAAGAATCTATTATGCCAAAATGCATCATTATAATTGAGCTAGAGATGAAGTAGAGGATGCAGAATCCAAAATCATCGCAAGACAAGCTTTTTGAATTCTGGCTATAAATACACACTATTCTTCTGTAAAATCTATTTGACATATCAGTATATCACCACCCAAACACTTTTACATTACAGATTCTGATTATCATCTGAATATTTATGATAAAAAGTCTACAATCAATAATTTAAAAATTAGTTGGCTTTCAATCATCATTTGCTTCTTGTTGTGGGTGGTGCCTAGTTTATCTGCTCTTTTGCTAATTGGGCAAATGAAATGGATGAAAATTGAAATAAGCAAATAAGATGAGTAGCTAAATGAGCCCCTGACTTGTGCAGCTTAAAAAAGCTGGGAAAGACTAATTCAAGAAAAGCTAGATTATCATGCATCTTAGCGTTGTTTAGCTTGATTAGCTTTTACCACCGCAAAAAACAATAGCTTAGTTCATTTATGTTGGTACGTTGTATGGTGATAGTGCTTTGTTATGATGATTTGTTTAGGGATCTCGATTAAAGGTAATTTGAGCTTGGCAATTTGTGCGCTGTTTGTTTGAAATATTGTGCTTTTGCAATTTTTGTATAGCTATGGAGAGGCTGCAGTTTGAAACCTTGTTATATGCTACTAATGCAATGCAACCAAATTTAATTTACATACTAATTGGAAGGGGAGCCTTTATGGTTTCCAAATTCGAATTAGTACACCACTAGACATTAGCATGCTAAGTATGAGGTGAATAGTAGCGAGTATGGGGTTCTAGATTTACATTTTGGCCATTAAGTGTCAGAAGCCCCATTGCTTGTTCTAACGATGGGTGTGGAGTATGGTAGAAACTGATAGTTGGGTTCTGGTTGCATGATTTGTAAAAGAAACAGCACTGTACTGCGTGTATTAAGAAGCAACTTCGTGGTCTAATTTGATGTTAGTGCTTATAGGTTTGTTTGGTTCTTTGCCATAAGATATTGGATATATTTGGAGTTTTCTACGGTCATTAAGCCTATTGCCCACGAACTACTATGACTTGTCCTATTCAAAAGGCTAACCTAACCTTTTGGATAGTGTAGCACAGCCTATGACATAACCTGTAGCCTTCAGGGAGGATAAGCAAAGAAATAAAGAAAGGAAGTTGAGATATCTCACCTAGCTGGATATCTTCTGGAATTGTACTGAAATGAGGTGAAGCTCACTATGCCAAAGTACAAGACAAGATAGGTGTCTCTTGTTATTTACATTTGAAATGAAGTTAAAAAAAAAAAAAAGAGTAAAGGAGGCCGTTTAACCTTTTGTATCTCAGCTAAATTAAGATGTATATGCTGGAAGTTAAAAGTGAAAATAACGGACATTGTTTTGGAGGAGGGAGGGAAAAAAGAAACGAAAGTGATAGGCACTACTCATGTCTAGTTTTTAAGGAGAGAAAGAGGAGAAAGTAGAGCAACTTCCTATGCATGCGTGGAAATCAATTAGGAGAAACACAATGAAATTGTCAAGGGAACTAAAGTCAAGTTTCCAAGATGTATCTTTTAATTTTCGAGAGTATGGTCAACGGGTCGCAAATGATTCCCTTTCCTTTGATCTTCTTTGTTCCTTCGCTCGAACTCCCAAACGAGGTGGAAACCTTAGCATCATTTGTGTTATGAACTTTTGGGCCACGGGAATGTTGTAGACTTTAGTTTCTTGTTTTACCTGGCAGGCCCAGCGCTCGTGAGATAGAAGATGTTGTCACAGAGAACAATTTGGAACACCTACTGCATCTTATTGAAAGCAAGGATGGGGTGACCGGTTGGCAAAGTATGATGGAACGCTCCACCTCAAACTTGACATACCAAGCATGGCGCCATGATCCTGAGGTACAAATTTACCCTAAACTTTGAAAGATGCAATTTAATACATGCCCGAAAAGTTACTCTTTCCTATTAAATGTGTTTCTGAAAGAAAATAAAGAACGAAAGCAATAGCCTGACCTGACATATGGTTTGTACCAATTCGGGTGCCCTTTGGGTAGGAACCAAACTTGAAAAGTCAGTGTAGGAACTACATGGATTTTACTTTGACGCGTATCGTCTTCCAAATGCCGGTAAAGTGCGTCCAATTCTTGTCTTGCCAACAAACAAGTTTCACTGATTAGAATTTTCTCTTAGTTAGAAGAACAGGATTGAATCAAATTGAGGCCTTCATTACTCAACCCTCATCCTTTTCTTGGATGATAGCCCTGTATCCTACTGGACTGCTGATCATGAATTTAAATATTGTAATGTTCTATTCCCAATAAGCAAATAATCATGTTTAACATGATGCTACTTGGGTTTCGATATTCATAAAATCACCACTTCTGCTCGCATCCATTTTGTTTCTCTTCAGGAAACAGGATGGAATAAATAGCTAACTGAAATGATTAACTTTGCAATCGACTACTCCAAAGCAGCATGTGAGCCACGATATAACTTTGATATGGATCTAGGATAATAATCATGACTCATGCACAGATCAGGATGGACTGCATACCGAGTTGAAATGATTTCCAGATCCTTTTTTTTATAGAATCATACTACAATGAGGGATGGTCCTGTACTGAGCAGAAAGTGTGAACAAATTCGTTCCTAGGTCTTACCTTTCTAGTTTGCACGTCTTGGTGGGTACATAGTTACATGCAATTGGATACTCTGAACTTTTTTCCTTCATTTTTCCTTTTGTCGATTTAGAAATCTCATACTGTCACAGCAGCCGCGTTCTGGGCCATCTGGTTCAGGGATGCCCAATGTCTTCATTTGTGTAAGCGTAGTATTTCTCATGCTTCAGAAATTTTTTGTTACCCTACCCACTTGTGAGATCTTGTAGGAATTCTGGTCTTCCTTTCCATTATTCTTGGTTGCTTGAAAACTATACACATCAAAACCTGACAATGCATATTATTGATCAGACTGGGCCTGTAGTTTACTGTAGCAGAACTGTCTTCGAGGATGCAACTCCAGAGCTGGTCAGAGACTTCTTCTGGGACGATGAGTTTCGCCCCAAATGGGATCCTATGCTTGCATACTTTAGAATATTGGAGGAACATCCTCATACAGGGACGACGATTGTCCACTGGATAAAGAAGGTATGATAGAACATAGGAGCTATGCATTATATAGATGGGTTTTGTATTTGATAACTCTCTTTCTAACCGTATTTTGATACATCTTTTTGTTCCAACAGTATTATTTTTTGATACATTCATTTGTTCATCTGTGCAGTTCCCTTTTTTCTGCAGTGATCGCGAATATATCATTGGTCGCAGAATATGGGAAGATGGAAAGACGTATTATTGTGTTACAAAGGTAATAGTTTCTTAAGCTATTCACTTTTATGTTTGTTGCATCTTCTCTAATCTAAAAGGGTTGCAAGGCTGCAGATGCGCTGCTGAGGCAATTGGGTATCTAGATGTATCAAATTCATTTGCGTGAAAAAGAAAACTGGAACTTTAAGGGAAATTTATCAAACTGATGTTTCCTTGCCGAGTATAAACAGGACTCAAGCAAATCAGTTTCAGTTGGGAAGATATGATTATTCATTTTTTAATATGTCCATGTGTATTTCATTGTTATTTTATGCTCTGGCACGGTACTGTGTCGATTGGGTCTGAGGGTACCATACTTGTTTATTTTTTGGGGGCTGTGGCCTGCGGGAGATGCCATCTCCAATTGATCCACTTGCTACGTAGGCACGGGTTATCTCTGAGACCATCTGGGTATTTTTGAAACTTCTTACCATGGTGAAGTCTACAAATTTGTGTACTTCAGCCTCTCTCTTGTACTGTGAGTTAAGTTTGTGTTCTAAACAATTTAAAGTTGTGTTGCTGGGATACCATTTTGGATTAATGTTGAACTAGAATAAGGACCTGAATGACCCAAAACTCATGTTGAACCACAAAAGTTTACACGTCATCCATTTCCCGATAACGTTGGGCTTTACAAATTTAAAATGGTGAACTCCACTTTTTACTTCCTTTACTTCTTTTTTTTTTTTGAAACGGCAAAAATATTATTAGGGAAAACTTGACAATGGGTACATCAAGTTGGTTCCTTTACTTCTTATTAAGCTGTCCATTATCTTGTGCATGCCTTTTGCATATCAATTGTTGGTTTATGAGCTCTCCCTCTTAACATGCATCTTTCGGTACTGTAGGGCGTTCCCTATCCAGCTTTGCAGAGACGTGACAAGCCTAGACGCGTGGATCTATATTTTTCAAGCTGGATTATCAAACCAGGTAAGCATTTGCAAGACATACCTGTTTCTTTCACACTTTCACTGTTTGCATAGAACATGTGTTTCTTTCCACACTTCCATTGTTAGTTATGAAGTACGATCCATAAATAAGTTGCATTTTCCCGTTTGCTTTGCATACTCAATGTAGTGCAATCTCGTAGAGGAGATGGACAACTATCTGCATGCGAGGTGACTCTAGTGCACTACGAAGACATGGGAATTCCCAAAGACGTGGCGAAATTGGGAGTCCGTCACGGGATGTGGGGAACAGTGAAGAAGTTGCACTCAGGCTTCCGATCGTATCAACAAGTGAGGAAATCGGAGGCCCCACTGTCCCGAAGCGCATTAATGGCAAGAATTACCACGAAGATTTCAGCTGAAGAAGATACCGTTCCTTTGGACATAGCATCTGGTGAAGAAGAGAGAGATGAACTCGTGGATATAGAGACAACCCAACAACGTGGTGGCATTGATTGGAAATGGGTAGTTATAGGTGGTACTGTGGTTCTGGTTTGTGGACTTCGGACAGGTGTTATAAGAAAAGCCTTGTTTCTTGGAGCATGGCAGAGAGTTGCGAGGAGATGATAGACAATCCGAGCAAAGAGGAGTACCTTTTCTTTTTCTTTTTCTTTTTCTTTTTCTTGTAGCATGGCAGAGAGTTGCGTACCAACCCTTCCATTTGTCGAGATGTTCTTTTTCTTCACTCCCATAGGGGTGGAAATGAAGAGTGGTTTAGGATTTCTTTGCCAAGCTTCGAGATAGTGAAAGAGAATTCGGTATAGCTAACATACAACTTGGTCTCACAGCTCTTGAAGAAGTCTTTCTAAATGTTGGGAAGATAGCAGCACTATAGTATTCTGAAGTGAACAACATGGCTACTCTAACCAATGAGGTTCCTGCTTCCAACGTTAGAGTAGTCATGTTATTCTCAACTTCAGTATTCTTTAGTGTTCCCTCTCTTTGCAACATTCAGGAAGACGTCTTCAGGAGTAGTCAGATTCAGTTGTATGTCAGTTACACGATATTCTCTTTCCCTATTTTGGAGCTCGGCAAAGAAATTCTAATGAATTCAAAAAGGGGCAGAGAGAGTATGTTCACACTCGGTACTTAAGGAAATTTGTGTGTATATATTTGATATTTCCATTATCATATCGTTACTTCCTTTGTCTAAATGGGAGCGAGGTTCTTAGGAGAATCTTGGGAGCGTAGGAATAGAATTGTGACAATTGTCTGTTGGAACTATAGGGTCCCAAGTGCATTGTTTCTGATTTCTGCTATGATATAAATGCTTGAACCTGTTTGGTGCAAAATTTCAGTTTGTGGCAAGTTAATTATTCCTTCGTGATGGTCTCTATTTTTCCCTCTGTCCAATCTGAAGTCCATTTGGCTCTGTACATGATTCAAACCCTAAATCTTGAAGCCCGGCTTTTGTGAGCCAATGCTCCCGAATGCGAAACTCATACATATCGCACTGCTAATCCATATTCTCAATTTAATGCCCAATTCTCCTTCAGTCCAGTGTCGTATCTATGTTGCAATAAATCTATTTCAAGTTTCTTCATCACATTTACAAGGGAAGGAGAAATGACTAAAAAAGAAATTAAAAAAAAATAGAGTGGTTCTATAAAAACAAAAACAAAAAAAAAATGTTCAACTTAATTTTTACTGCTAACACCCAAACCACCGCCATAAGTGCCCAACTATCTCCGCCCTGATTGTGGCTTCTCGTCGGAAACCGACTATGCCGATTGTCACGGCATTCTTCCCCTCGGCTCGGTTAAGTTGATGTCAAACTATACTATGCCAAGTTGCCAACATCAAGAACTTGGGTATGTCACTTTTGAGGATGTACTGCTTAGTGCTTGAGTACTTATCGACAAAAGAAAAAAGTTGCCAACATCAGTGATTCAAGTGCTCTATCAAACGTGGCTTCTCCTTGGTTAAATTCTGTATCCCCAACTTTCAAGACGTCATCTCACTGGCTACATATCAACACATAATAGTAAGGGTGTCGACCTGAATTCGGGGGTGTGTTGTGCACAATCCGAGCTGCTCAGATCTCAATCTTGGCAATGGATGCCAGAGAGCCGTTCATTGCCAAGATGAGATCCGAGTCATCGGATGCACGATCCGACAGCCGATATTGTGCACAACACCCATGCTATGCACAAGTGCACAACAAGGACCCCCGGTTCGTGTCGACCTGATGATACTCTCATTGCAATGGAACATAATGTAATACCCACTTTATTTGAAACAATGAAACATAATAATGCAGTGGAAAATACACATCTACTGGAACTAAGTAAAAAATTGCAGGATGATTAATAACCCAATGGTCACAAACCATACTACCCTAGATAGACATCATCATCATTCAGAAACAAAAAGTAATGATACTCATCGAACAAGTACTCAAATTCCATACCTAAAACGGACGGCTGATTGGTATAGATACGTACGCACACGTATACTTACAACCTTTAACGTAAAAAGAGGAAAAGACGCCGGTATTTTGCACAGACCATCCAATTATGTTTTTGAACTTGCAATCCATAGCTGGATGGCCTATGCAAAAACCAGAGTCTCTCCTTTCTCTCTCTCTCCTCCTCCTCCTTTCTCTCTCTAGGTGTGTTGCCCAGAAGAGTATGGAAGTAAACTGAAGCAGAAGATGGCTTATATAGTATCGTGCTAAAAGGGGAAAAAACCCTAACTAGGGTTTGAGAAATTTGGGGAATTTTGAGACTGGACTAGTTACGCTTGACTAACTGTTGGATTGGGAGTTTATCCGGCCCAAGCTCCGGACCTACTTCATAGTAACTTTTTTGGACCAAGTACAGATTTGGTGTCAAGTCTAAGCCCATTTCATGTCCTCAATTGAGTTCGAATTTACAGTTACGAATGCTAACCAATGCGCCCGATGCACGAGTTAAGGTGCAATAAATATATGGAATATGCACAAGTTAAGATTCAATAATTATGAAGTATACACAAGTTAAGGTGCAATAAAAATATGGAATATGTATAAACGAACAAGGAAACACTGATCTATGAGTAGTGTTGGTCCAATCTAGACCAGCTAGAGAATTTAACTTTGTCTATTTGGGGTTAATTTTTCCACTTCATCTTTCCTGTTTCACTTTGTCTTCACTTTTCTTTTCCAATATAAGATATGAATTTTTTTCCCTTTTTTATTTAAATTTTTTTTTTGTGAATTTTCTTTTAGTCTTTTTTATTCGGCAATGGTGTTCCAAATTATAGGAGGATGGATGGAGAATTTGTAGACAGTGAGTTCACATAAAGAATAAGAAACAATAATTTTGATTTGAATGAGATTCTTGATAAAAAAAAAAAGAAAAAAAGAAAGAAAAATGCTGTACAAATTTGAGAAGATATATTATATTCCCTGAGCACCCAAATGAAATTGGAAAGTATTTATTATTATGGTAGACTAGTGCATGTCCGTGTCTGAAGGCACGGCGCAACACGTTTCGGTCATACACTTGGCGATAGGGGAGAGAGCAAAGGAAAGGGATGTGTTGGTCCTGTAATGATTTGATCACATTGTTACCTAGGGAAAGGGATGTGCTGGTCCTGTAGTGATCTGATCAAACAATACCATTCAAACGAAAGAGGAACAAAGTCCACAACAAATAAACTCCCAATTGGAATACTTTTTAAAAAGTGTTGAATTCACTTTGTCGTATCCCCAACATTTCCCCAGACATGTCTCCATGTGTTGTTACCGTCGTGTCGCCTGTCCTCGCAGTATCGGACCACAAGAATTATTATTATTATTATTATTATTTTTTAACAACACAAGAATTAATTCACTCCTCACTATTTTCACTCTATCAAACATGCATTTTAACAAACACAAAGTGAGCATTTTTGAAAGACAAATAACAAAAATCATAGATCAAAAAAATTCTCATCCTAAACAACAAAATCGATTTTCTTTTTCTAAACAGCAAAAAATTTCCCCATACATGTCTCCACGTGTTGTTTCTATCGTATCGCGTGTCCTCACAGTGTCGAACCACAAAGTCTATCCAAAAATCTATATAAACAAAGAGTAATGATACTCATCGAACAAGTACTCAAATTCCATACCTAAACGGCTGATTGGTATAGATACGTACGCACACGTATACTTACAACCTTTAACGTATAAAGAGGAAAAGACACCGGTATTTTGCACAGACCATCCAATTATGTTTTTGAACTCGCAATCCATAGCTGGATGGCCTATGCAAAAACCAGAGTCTCTCCTCTCTCTCTCTAGGTGTGTTGCCCAGAAAGTTTGGAAGTGAACTTAAGCAGAAGATGGAATATATAGTATCGTGCTAAAAGGGGAAAAAGCCCTAACTAGGGTTTGAGAAATTTGGGAATTTTGAGACTGGACTACGTGCGTTTGATTAACAGTTGGACTGGGAGTTTATCCGGCCCAAGCTCCGGACCTACTTCATTGTAACTTTTTTGGACCAAGTATGGCCCAAGATTTTCATTCAGATTTGGTGTCAAGTCCTAGACCCCGTTCCGCTTTCTTCCAAAACTCTCTTTTTCAAAAAAAGAAAAAGGTAATTTCAAATTCAAATATAATGAAAATGAAAAATAATTTTTTATTTTTTTTTGCACCGTTTAAAAGATTTCAATGAGATCTATCAAACAAGATCCATATTTGTAGGAAATTATTTGCGTCAACACATGATTTTTGACTTTGAAATTACATTCTTTTTTCCAAAACCTTGTTTTTTAAAAAGTGGAACGCCACAGCCCATTTCATGTCCTCAATTGAGTTTGAATTTACAGTTGCGAATGCTAACCAATGCGCCCGATGCACGAGTTAAGATGCAATAAATATATGAAATATGCACAAGTTAAGGTGCAATAAATATGGAACATGCAATAAAAATATGGAATGTGTGTAAACGAACAAGGAAACACTGATCTATGAGTAGTGTTGGTTCAATCTAGACCAGAGAATTTAACTTTGTTTATTTGGGGTTAATTTTTCCACTTCATCTTTCCAGTTTCACTTTGCCTTCACGTTTCTTTTCCAATATAAGATATGAATTTTTTCCCTTTTTTGTGAATTTTTCTTTTAGTCTTTTTTATTCGGCAATGGTGTTCCAAATTATAGGAGGATGGATGAAGAATTTGTGGACAGTGAGTTCACATAAAGAATAAGAAACAATTATTTTGATTTGAATGAGATTCTTGATAATAAAAAAAGAAAAGAAAAATGTTGTACAAATTTGAGAAGATATATTATATTCCCTGAGCACCCAAATGAAATTGGAAAGTATTTATTATTATGGTAGACTAGTGCATGCCAAGGCACGGCGCAACACGTTTCGGTCATACACTTGGCGATAGGGGAGAGAGCGAGGGAAAGGGACGTGCTGGTCCTGTAATGATTTGATCACATTGTTACCTAGGGAAAGGGATGTTGTGGTCTTGTAGTGATTTGATCAAACAATACCATTTAAACGAAAGAGAAACAAAATCCACAACAAATAAACTCCCAATTGGAATACTTTTTAAAAAGTGTTGAATTCACTTTGCCGTATCCCCAACATTTCCCCAGACATGTCTCCATGTGTTGTTACCGTCGTGTCGCCTGTCCTCGCAGTGTTGGACCACAAGAATTATTATTATTATTATTATTTTTTAACAGCACAAGAATTAATTCACTCCTCACTATTTTCACTCTATCAAACATGCATTTTAACAAACACAAAGTGAGCATTTTTGAAAGACAAATAACAAAAATCATAGATCAAAAAAATTCTCATCCTAAACAACAAAATCGATTTTCTTTTTCTAAACAGCAAAAAATTTCCCCAGACATGTCTCCACGTGTTGTTTCTATCGTATCGCGTGTCCTCACAGTGTCGAACCACAAAGTCTATCCAAAAATCTATATAAACAAAGAGGCCATGACATGAAGCCCATATTCTACCAATCATAATAATCGAGATCCAAAAACTACTTTGCAGAATTTTGAAGCGATAGTCGCCATCAGTTTTCGAAGTTCGAAAACAAAAACCCAAGTTGAAAAACTTCATAGGCCATGTCTAGGTAATTAGAGTTTGGAAATCAAACTCCCAAACAAAGGCCGTGTATTATTAGTAGTAAATCAAACTCCCAAACAAGGGCCGTTGTGCCTAGTGCATGCCCGTGCAACACATTTCGGTCATACGCTTGGCGACCGGGGAGAGAGCGAGGGAAAGGGATGTGTTGGTCATGTATGATTTGATCACATTGTTACCTAGGGAAAGGGATGTGTTGGTCCTATAATGCTTTGATTTGATCAAACAATACCATTCAAACGAAAGAGGAACAAAGTCCACAACAAATAAACTCCCAATTGGAATACTTTTTAAAAAGTGTTGAATTCACTTTGTCATCCTAAAGAGCAAAATCAAATTTCTTTTTCTAAACAACAAAAAATTTCCCCAGACATGTCTCCATGTGTTGTTTCCATTGTGTCACGTGTCCTCGCAGTGTTGAACCACAAAATCTATCCAAAATTAAGAGAGCTACACAAAAGTGGGCATAAATAATTAATTCACTCCCCACCATTTTCACTCTGTCAAACATGCATTTTAACAAATACAAAGTGAGCATCTTTGAAAGACAAATAACAAAACATATAGATCAAAATAATTCATATCCTAAACAGCAAAATCGATTTTCTTTTTCTAAACAGCAAAAAAATTCTCATCCTAAACAGCAATTTTTTTTTCCCAAAAGACTCCCATCAAAAAAATTTCCATCCTAAACAGCAATTTAGGCCACATTATTTTTTCTGCTGGAAGACCCTAAGGATGATGGGAGTCTTACCGGAGAGGGAGAACCAAATCGATTTCGTGGACGGCTGATTGGTGGAGGAGCTTTGTGGGCGTTGTTTTTTTTTCCCCGGAGCGCCTAGGAGTGGGTTCTGCAGGGAGAGAGAGAGAGAGAGTGTGTGTGTGTGTGTAACGCCCCGAATTTTCCAAGGAATTTCGGAGGCAATAAAATAATAAAATTTTATTGAAATATCTCCAGAGCGACTCTAGTCTTGATACATATCCCAAGCATACTCGATCTCTGCCCTTGGTATTCCTCTTGTGTCCAACTGCTCCTCCATTGAATCCTGCACCCTCTGGCAAATTGATCGCCAAAACAACCGATTTACCAGGATACAGACGTATCCGTGAGTGATAAATCACCCAGTAGAATAATCTAACCCAACTACCCCTCTTACTTTACAGCTAGCAAGCAAACAGTAATATATCGATGTAAAAGAGTAAAGCATAGATTTCACACATAAACTGATTTATTACTATCCATTAACCTGACGTGTGATCTAAGATCTCATCCACGAGATCCTTCATCCTCAACCGCTAGCCATGTCTTGTCCCATGAGCTCACTTTCTCTTGCTGTCGCAGATTGCACCCAAGTTATGTATTCAGGTGTATCCCTCTCATTACGAACAAGGAAAGCTTATCATGCCCGAACCATAACTAGGGTTTGCGTATTCTAAGATCTTTCCACAAGATCTATTGCTAATCATGTCATGTCCCATGAGTTCACTTTCTTTTGATGTAGCGGATTGCACCCAAGTTATGTACCCGGCGTGTATCCCTCTCATTACATCAAAAGGAAAGCTTATCATGCCTAAATCATGATTAGGGTTCGCCTATCTGAATCACCACTTCACAATCACCACTGGACTCCCGCCAGTCAATTCAAATCTTCACTAGACTACCCGCCAGTTGACTTATCTCAATTCACATCTCAAAAAAAAAATCCGCTCGCAAGCAATCCAGAACACGACTTGACAACTTTCCAAGTTATCCTTTACCTAGCACGTCTAGGTGAATTCGCAAACCAACCCATGTCTCTAGGGTCCAATCTAGCATTCAAATCAAATACTGGAATAATAATCAAGCAATCAGAATGATAATTGAAATAAATAATGAGCGAGACAATTACGTAACTTTTTATGAATGGATCGTTGCCCTTAATCTTGTATGGTCAAAAAGTAAATTTTTATTAGTGGAAACCTTTATAAAAAAATACTAATAATTTTTGTAAAAAAAAAAGAAGATCTAAGAGCATCCGCAATGGTAATAATCAAAATCAATAACCAAAATGTGCTATGTCAGTATTTGATTATCCATTTAGTCCATAATCAAACTTAACAACCTCTACCTCCACATTGGTTATTTTTGCATCCCTAACCAAAAAATCCCCCCACAATACACAGTGCACATCTATCCAATCGCAAACGAGTTTCAATCACACACCCGACCACACCAAATTATTCGTCTCGATGAGACGATTCCAATGTGGGGTGCAATGTACATTACAGTTCGAGCATGTAACCTATATATAGATTTGGAAACTTAAAATCACATGTTAGTTGTTTGTGTTTAATTATTGTTAATGAGTCAAGCGTGTTGAGATGAATTATGGTGTGTTGTTAATGAACATGATAGATAAACCATAGGGCAATGAGGATACCTGAGTGTAGCTATAACATGGCTCGCCACAAACAGTGCTAAGTCTTGAGCTGTGTCATGACCTAGACTAAGAGTTACACGTAGTGTGTAGAAACAAATGTACGAGAACTTAGTGTATATGAGTGTGTAATTGTATAACGTATGAGCTCATAGTGTAGTTTCCATATTTTACTATGCGTCGCAGTACTACATTGTCCTGATATTCCACTGATGTATATATGTAGGCCGAGAAGAAATTCCCAACAATTCACTAGCAAAAATCACAAAGATCGAAGAGACACTGGAACCATGATTCGTGAAAACTAGTTTAGACGACCCTATATTTCGCGAACTCCAAATTTATCATTGGGTAAGAAAACACATTCCTCTCTAACCTCAAACAACACACTCTTCCAAAGCAAAGGAACAAAAACATCACTCACTTTAGGACTCAATTTCTCACACATGCTTAATCCCCATCAAACCACCAAATACCCATAAGAAAGCTAATCTAAAATGCTACAAAATCATCGAAATCTCATCAAAATCCTTCAATTATAGCTCTAGTTATCCCCCAAGCAAATCAGATGAAAAGCACACCAAAAACCCACACCTTCCAACCTTTTCCTTTCCCAATCCGCACCACACCCCCAACAATCATCCTCAGCCGTCGATAAATTCTAATCCACCGGCCCACATTCAAACTTATCTTCCACTCAAGACCGATCCGCGTCAAAACCCCTCCACCAATCACAGATCAGAATCCTCTTCGCTTTTTTACCCCTATAAATTAACCAGACCCCATCATCACCCCACTATATCGTCCAAAATTACCGTCCTTTCATCTCTCTCTCTCTCTACCGTCTCTCTACCGACTACTGTATCCATGGCAACTGGGAGGAAACCGGCGATCGCCGGCAGCGCGGCGGTGGCTCCGGCGAAATCGAAGACAGTCAAGGCATTGAAGGCTAAGAAACCGTCCGACTCGAAGAAGGATAGGGCACATCCTCCGTACGCTGAGGTAACATTTTGGTCTTTGCATTTCTGTTGGATTTCTAGGGTTTTATTGATTCGTCGTGTTGTGATACTAAACTGTGTTGTTGGTTTGGAAACCCTAGATGATCAGCGAGGCGATCGTGGCGCTGAAGGAGAGGACCGGCTCGAGCCAGATCGCGATAGCGAAGTTCATCGAGGAGAAGCAGAAGGCGAGCAACCTGTCGCCCAACTTCAAGAAGCTCTTGCTCGTCCAGTTGAAGAAGCTCGTCGCCGCCGGAAGGCTCGTCAAGGTGAAGAACTCCTTCAAGCTCGCCCCCGAGGAGAAGAAGGCCGCGGCTGCGCCGTCGAAGAAGAAAGCAACCGAGGCGGTGGCGGTGGTGAAGAAGGCCACTCCGGTGAAGGCGAAGAAGGTTGCGGCCGCGAAGCCCAAGGCGGCGGTGGCGAAGCCGAAGAAGGTTGCGAAGACGGCGGCGGTAGTGTCGCCGGCTAAGAAGAAGGCGGTCGTGGCGGCGAAGGCGAAGAAGGTGGCGCCGGTGAAGGTGGCGAAGAAGCCGAAGAGCATCAAGTCGCCGGCGAAGAAGGCTGCGACGGCGAAGAAGGGGAGGAAGTGAGGAGTTTTGTGGTTCGGTTGTAGAGGGGTAGATTGTGTAAATGTTTGGAAATGTGGGGGTTAGATTGTATGGATTACTAGTAGTGGGGGGTTTTTTTTCTTTTTGTTTTTCTCGATGTAATGGTTATTTTGTTTTGGTAATACTAGTGGGATTTGGGTGTGTGTAGGCGTAACAGTTTGTTAACAAAAGGGTTTGAATGGAATTTCTTCTGAAAAATTCTTGTGTTGTTATTTTATTTATTTATTTATTTGGTTTTAAGTTTAAAATAGATGATTTTCATATTTATCTATGTCTTATTATTTGATTATTGTGAATTTTTGGATGGATTAGTTCAAAATGATTTAGAACATCGAAATATGAAAATGACGAGAGCTTTGTTATTTTGGAGCAGAATTTTCACACTTCTCCTGTCAAGAAAGGAAAAAAGAACATCAAACATTTTCGATCATTAGTATGAGACCTCGGGACAAAAGTGCAATGGTTTTTTTTTTAAATTTATAACAGCGCAATGTTTTTTCAAACGTTAAAAGTAGGAGTGATACTGGTTTGATTTTGACCGGTTTTGACATTTTCGGTTTGAGATTTTTAGAAATCGGAATTGGTTGAAATAATACAGTCCGGTTTCGATTGGTTTTGGTCCGATTTATTCGGTTTTTATTTATGGGTCATATTTTTGGTTCAATACATTAAAAAATTCACAATTCAATTCACAAAATATTAACTAAAAACTCATAATTCAATCTTTTTTTTTTGGCCCAACTAAAAAAATCAATTTTAAGCTCAATACATAATAAAAAACACCTATAAAAACATCATTAAGTCTATAAAAATAGTTTATATACTTCGAATGTCTCCACTGTAATCAAACTAATCTTATCCACAGTTATAAATTTTGACACAAAATCTCAGGGCTGAGATTAGAACACTCTATCTTCTCAATCTCCATCACCTCATAGGATTCCTCCCTCTCTCCTTCCCCACAACGTTATCTCCTCTTTCCCAGAACCATGGCGACCACTTCTCCCTTCTCCGGCCATCCCCTACTCCGGTGACTCCCCCCCCCCCCTCTCTCTCCTACCAGACCTCAATTCCTAAATGAGGATCCACAACCCATACTGCAGAAAAATTACTTCGAATGCCTCTACTGTAATCAAATTAATTTTATCCACAGTTACAAAAAAAAAAAAATTATTTAGGTACTTGGGAACCATTCTCAAACACACTTAGTCAGTCGATTTTCTGATTGATAACCACTTTGCACTTCTAAATCAAAAGAAAGCTAATCAACCTATATTTCTCCTACCCGGTTTCTATTGGGACGGTTTTTTGTACCTCGTGGTCAGAATCGTCGCCTGAGTCGGGCTACGAATCGGACTCGGAAGGATTTTTACTTGGGATTTGAACATCGTTCATCACTTCGTCGGTGGGTTGAGGGTCAGAAGGAACTCAGTGTTTAAATGTCGAATTTTGGGTAGGAGAAAATATGGGGCGGGTACGAGAGAGAGTGTGTGTTCATCGGAGAAGGAGAGCTGGAAATTGCGCGTCGGAGGTGGGTCTGGCCAGAAAAATTAGGTGCCTGCCGAAGTGATTCTGGTTCTCGGAAAGAGGAAAAAATTCCTCAAGGGGGAGAGATACGTTGCGGGGAAGGAGAGAGGAAGGGATCCTGTGAGGAGATGAAGGGTGAGAGGATAATGTGTTCTAATCTCAGCCCTTGCTTTCAAAGGCTAAGATCTTGTGTCAAATTTTGTGTTAAACATTGTGTGAGGGAAACCGGCCCCATATACATATATATAACCGGTTCAGTTTCGACTGGTCTTTAAAACACATAAACCGGATCGAAATTATTTTTCCGGTTTATAAAATTATTCAACCGGTTTAAAAAATTCGGTCCGATCCGATTTTTTCGGTTTCGATCGATTTTTTGGTCTCGGCTAACAGCCCTAGTTAAAAGTGCTGTGATTTGGAAGGAAATATCATGGTGTGTGAAGGAAGCCTCTTTATTTTGGGTAAGTGTGTGAGGGAAGTTTTAGAGCATCCACAATGGTAATGATCGAAACCAATAATTAAAATGTATTACGTCAGCATTTAATTATTTATTTAGTTCATAATCAAATTTAATAACCTCTACCTCTACATTGATTATTTTTGCATCCTTAACCAAAAAATCTCATAATACTTTGTTCAATCGCAAACGAGTTTGAATCACGCGCCCGACTACACAAAATTATTCGTCTCGATGAGACAATTCCAATGTGAGGTGTTTTTGAGTTATTGAGTCTGGTTATTGATAAAAGTTGTTAATTTTGGTTATGGAATGAGTGAAATTTGGTTATTTGCTAAAAGACTTATAATTTTGCTTATTACAATGTGGGGTGATTTTTGAGTATTGTTGTTAAATTTGCTTATCCACACCTATTTACTTATTACAATGGGGATGCTCTTAGCTTAGAATCTTTAAACAAATCTATTAGGAAATTCTTTCTATCCCTCTTTTAACCGGTCTACTATCATAAAAGGGAATTATGTAATGGTAATTGATTTGGGGACTCCAATTTTTTGATAATCATATTCTAATATTTGTGTTTTAATGTTTAAAATACACATAATGAGAATATTAAAAGACCAATAGTAGAATGTAGTTTTCAAAAACTGATCACAGTAGGGTACACAAATTTCTGTGAAAGATATGATCACAAACTCAAATTAGCCTTCCATGTAATGCTCAGGGGAATTCAAAATCGAGAATTCTGAATAAAAACTAGGATGAATTAATCAATTACTCGCTCATACAAGATTGGAGTTGATTTTCTACAAGAATGTTTTACAAAATCAACAAATCCGATTCAAAACAGAAGAAAATCAAACTATTCCGGTTACTTATATGTAATCCCAAGTAAGTCCCACTCACTCATTTGTATACAGATTGTACTCCTAAATCCGAGAGTCCATGCAATTATTGCTACTCAATTTTTTCGTTTCCTCAGTCCCAATTTAGGCATTTGTTCCACGAACAAAATAAGTACTTGTTTTTTTTTACCCAATAAGGCCCCGTTCTGCTAACAGCTTTTTGCACTTTTTCTAAAATTTCACTTTTTTTTTTACCCATCATAGATTTCCATCAACATTTTGAGAACGTAAAAATCAAAAGCAAATTGGGACGAACCATAAGTTCACAAACGGGCTAATCCTTGACGCCCAATCTGCAATGAAAGACTTGGGCTATACTACTACTTATGTCCGAAGAAATTTTACGTCCGCACCTTGGGCCGGATTATAAACGCAATCCATTCCAACTCTTCTTTTTGTCTTTCAAGAGAATCCAGTCCAACTCTGGAGAAGTTTTTCAGTGTCGGGTGGGCACGGGTCACGTGGTGCCGAGCATGATTTCGGCCGTCCAAACGTATTTTGGACGGCCCAGATCTGTTTGGACTTGAGGGGGTGTTTTGGTAATTTTACACTAAAAAATTACCCAAACAGATCTGGGCCGTCCAAAATACGTTTGGACGGCCGAGATGCGTGCTCGGCACCACGTGGCCCGTGCCCACCGGGCACTGAAAAATTTCTCCCAACTCTTAGTCCAACGTAAAGTAGTCCTCTCGTGATTAGAAAAAATAAATGTTAAACACACACAGACACCCTCTCTCTCTTTTTCTCTGGTCTGGAGTGTCCGAGTTAGTTTACGAGCACCTCGACTATTCTCCTCCCTGATCCACGCCTGGATTAGAAGATTCACAAGAGATTTTTCTCTTACAGCTTGGTCCAAAGGGATTACCAAGTTTCGAGTGCATGATGCCTGTGCTTATAACTCCAAATTTGCCCACCATGATGACGCATAAAATTTTCACATGTTTTCCTTGTGCCCAAACCGAGTGCAATTCAGATTAAGGTCAAATCAATTTTTATTGGATCCTGTGGTCAGTGGCGGAGCCAGGATTTTTGATAAGTGGGGTCAGAAATTTGAACTATGTGTAAGTTATGAATGAAACCCTTGATTTGTTCTGAGGAACGAACAAACTAGCACTACGTTTAAGAATTTTGTGGGTAGAGATTCTATTCTCTTTTTTTCCTTAAGTACAAAACCTTTATATGGACTAGGGCAAAAATAAATTTTAAAGTGTGGTCAAATTAGTAAAAATGGGATAAAAATCATACTCCCTCCATCCCTTTTTAAATGTTCTGCTTCGTAACTCCAACTTATTAAAAAGACATCATCATTATACCTTTCACATCAGTTTTTTCCTCCACTTTCCCTACTTACTCATCATCATTATACTTTTACTCACTAACTTTTCAAAATGGAATCTACTTTTAAGGACAAAATAGACAATTCATCAACTTTTACCCACTAACTTTACAAAATGGACACTTATTAAGGGACAACCTAAAATGGAATACTGGACTGTAATAAAGAGACAGAGGGAGTATATATTTCTATGAAAATTTGGCAGCCAATGGGTCGGCTGTCCACCGTTGTCTCTATGTCCCTTCACCACTGCTTGTGGTCATGAAAATGACTTGAAGGGAAGGATACGAAAATGACTTGATTAAATAAAAGAAACCTGCCTTTCAAAAAAAAATAAAATAAAAGAAACCCATTAAAGAAAAAAAAAAATCCAAGCCAAACTTCCCGGTTGCTTCTCCAATTAAAGTACTCCTAAAAATTTACAAGAATTTAAAAAAAATTACTCTAGCAGGCAAACAGACAGACGTACATTCCCCACGTGCTGATTTCGTGTATTCAAATTCCCTTGACTGCTTGCTTTGCTATATTTCTTCAATTAGGGAAATGGAAAAGAAGTTTCCTCTCAACTTCAAATAATGTTCTTTGCACAGCCTTTTCCACTTCTGCCGCTTCCTTCTGTCGATCATTTTCCAACAAAGAAATGTCAACAAAGAAAATTTGTCTTTTTGTTTTACTAAAGTACAAAAAAAAAAAAATACAATCTAACCAAACAGTCCCTTAAGAATCTACCAACACTACCATAGTGTTGTTGGCAAATTAAAGCTTATTTTGGTAGCTTAAAATAAACTTTGGGATAGCAGTGTGAATATGTTTTGTTTTGTTTTTGTTTTTTTGGGTTTCTATTAAAATTCAGTGTCTACAATTTACATTATATTCGACATGTATAATTTAAAAATCTGTTCACACCGCTACTGCAAGCACTGTTAACGAACTCGCGTCATGGGGATTATAATAGTCTGGATATGCATAGTCCACTCGTGAAATTGCATAATACTGTAAATTTAGCATGACTGTGTCAAAACGAATATAATCCCCGGCCTATTAAACAAACCCTTGATGCAGAGCTCTGGCTCGAGCGGTTGTGAGTTGGCACTTGTGTCGTCGGTGTTTGAGGTCTCAGGGTTCAAGTCAATAGAATGACGTTGGCCTACCGCTGTAATCTAACTCTGTTAACTCTTGCTAACATCAGAGAGAGAGAGAGAGCGCTACTGCCGTAATCTAACTCTGTTAACTTGCTAACATGAGAGAGAGAGAGAGAGAGAGAGAGAGAGAGAGAGAGAGAGAGAGAGAGAGAGAGAGAGAGAGAGAGAGAGAGAGAGAGAGAGAGAGAGAGTACCTCAGATTCAATCCCCAAAACTGCTGAAAATTCCTGAGCTGAGAAGTTGGATTGGATGGCTCCAGTTTTGGACCCCATGTTCTTCAAACATTTTAGGACCTCCACCATGGAATCAACCCCAGATGTAGGATTGGCTACTCTTAACTTGATCTTAGCTCCCTCATTCTTCCCCCTTTCCCTTTCTGCCAAAATGCCCTCAATCTCTCTGTTTCTCCTCTCCAATTCTTCCCTATGTCTCTGCATCTCTTTCACCTCCTTGGCTGCCTCTTGAATAATCGAATTCTTATCACTCTGCATTTAAAAATAAAAATCACCCAACTGACACTTTTCAACTCCATATTTAAATATATATATTGATTAATTATAAATAACACTAAAGACAGTTCTCCAAAAAAAAATACCCACTAAGGATTTTCCATCTCTGGTGCAAATGGAGGAAGAAAAATGTGGAACTATTAGAACTCTGTTTGGATTTTGGATTTTAAAAAAAATTACCCAGAACAGAATGTCTCTAACCTTAGTACGAGGCGGCAAACGGGAGCGGAGGGAGGAGTAGCTGTTCTTCTGCTTCTCTCTCCTCATCCGCTCGTTTATCATGTGCCGGCGACACCTCTCTCTCTCGTACTCTCCCCCGTCCGCCACCGGGATCCACCTCCTCCTCATAAACTCGATCATCCTCTTGTTCACATTCTGATAATTACGTTTCGCACCCAGAGTCTTTCCCCCGGAGCCTCCTCCGGCGGGACCCGCCTCGTACCCGACGAAAGCGCTCCGATTCGCCGGAAAGACCTCTTCTCCCACCCCGAAAGTATCTTCGGTCTCGAAAATATTTCCGGCTGACGGAGAGTACTGAAAGACTTCGTCCATTCTGTTTTTCTTTTCTCTGTTTTGAAGGGGACTTCGTCCATTCTGTTCCTCGTGCTGGACGAAAGCCCTCTGATTTGCCGGAAAGACCTCTTCTCCCACCCAGAAAGTATCTTCGGTCGCGAAAATATTTCTGGGCGACTGATAGTACTGATCAAAGACTTCGTCCACTCTGTTTTTCTTTTCTCCGTTGCGAAGGGGGCTTCGTCCGTTCTGTTCTTCGTGCCGGGTGAAAGCGCTCTGGTCTGCCGGAAAGACCTCTTCTTCTCCCACCCAGAAAGTATCTTCGGCCGCGAAAATGTTTCCGGCCGACTGATAGTACTGATCAAAGACTTCGTCCATTCTGTTTCTCTATTTTCTCTGTTCTGGAGGGGGGGGACTCTGTTTTTTTCCCGGGAACTTCAAAATCTGGTTGGAATTGGGTTTTATAACGGTCCCCACCGAGTAGACTCTTTTTCCACAGGTCTCATAATACCAATTCAACACGTGCTAAAAGTGGGAGCGACACATTTTAATTGAGCATGTGGTCAAATGAGGGCTTGGGGGTCTGGTCTAAGTTGATTCTTCCTTCTTCCTTGGTCAAAATGTGAACACAAACTTGTGCAGATAATGTTTTTATGCTAATAGTAATTATTTATGTAGCTTCTATATTAAATGTTGAGTAAAATGGATCATTATAAAAAAGAGGGAAAAAAACTAGGGAATGACTTCGGTGTTCCCGGTCATTTTAGGGACACCGTAACTTTTGACATAACAAAACTATTATGAGTATAATCAAAACTCATTACATGCATAACAGAATCATAACAAGGCATAATGGGTTTGTTATGCCTTGGTTGGATTTGGTTATGCATTGGTTGGTTTTTTAAATATTCCTTGGTTATGCCTTGTTTGGGTTCTGTTATACTTAATGGGTTTTAGTTATACTCATAATGGTGAAATTATGTCAAAAATTACGGTGTCCCCAAAATGACTGGGGACACCATAGCATCATCCAAAAACTACGGTACACAACTACGTATCATATGCACTCGTATAACTAAACCATTGAGATACGTAACATAGGCGTAACCGTGCATACCGTATGCCCTTAATCATTGAGAGACATAACTTAACCATTGGGATGACATAACCTTAGCCATTGAGAGACATAACATTAACCATTGAGAGACGTAACATTTTTAGTTATACCGGATGTGTACCGTACCCATTCTATTGGAGTCATTTGTCTGGAACAGCTGGACGATAATCCCTTGCTGTTGTAGTTGTTAAAAAAAAATCAGAAAAGCTATTGGTACCGACGGGTACCATACCGAAAATGGACCAACGGCCGCGCCGGGCCAACTCCGACCACGGGACGGCTGATCCGAGCCGTCCAAAAAATCTATAAAAAAAAACGAGGGGGCGAGCTCGGTTGGGTGATCCAAACACCCTATTTTTTCGTATATAACCCCATTTTTTCGTATATATATGTATATACGAAAAATGGGGTGTTTGGATTGAGCACCTACACATATCGGATGCCATTGATTCTCGCATGGGCCCCCTTATTTTCTTTATAGAATTTTTGGATGGTTCGGATCGTCCTTTCTGTTGTCGGAGTTGGCCCGGCGCTGCCGTTGGTCTATTTTCGGTATGTTATCCGTCAGTACCAGTACCAATAGCAGGACTCTAAAAAAATTGTGCATTTTTGTGATTCTAAAATAAAAAGTACTTTTTGTACATTATTTTTAGATTTTTTTACATTATCTTATTCAAGTTCCTGCAAAAGTAAATTTGCCAAAAAGCCACAGAAGTGCTACGCTTTTTATCTGGAAAATGACGTAACGTTTGAGAAATGACAAAAAAAATGGGTTTAAAGCAAAGAGAACATTTTAATTTGGGTAGTACATGTCGAGTCTCACTTCGATTACTAGAACCATTCATTTAATAACTTTTTTTTATTTAGCCAATTCCATAGAAAAATCAGTTTAATCCCTTAACTTCACGAATATTTGAAGTATAAAATTTAGACCAAGAATTGAATGTTTGGATCAACTAATTACTCATCACTGATTGGGTTAATTTTTAGCAAGAATAGCCCTGAAAATTGAACGGAATAGATGACCAAAATGGAGCTCGGTGCGGTCCCCATGGAGAGCGAATATGTTCACCTTTTTTATACGTGTTGAATAAATTGCTTGATGTAAGCATTTTTTTTAATTCAGTCGACCAATTGTGTCTAATTTATTTTTATTTTTTTTATATCACGGCATAACATGAAACATATGTAAAGTTTGACCAACAAATCTTGAAAGTAAAAGAAAAAGTCACAAAGTATGAATGCGATTAGAGACAATTTGATCTCTACAAGTAAATATATTAACAGTCGTATCACAAAAGCGTACGAAGATACTGCGAAATCACGGTTGACTAGATAATTTGTGTCATTATATATAATATCAACTACTCCATATTTAATCTTAGGAAAAGCTTTGATAGGCTCATGGTGATAGCATTTCAAATATAACAACTCCAATATGTTTATGTTTATCAAACTATATTCACAAGCTTAGATTGTTAATGTCAATTTGGATGGTAGACGAAAGGAAAATGATAATGCCAAAACCATTTTTGTTGGTGCCAAAACTCTAGTGCACAAAAGGCTTGTACCATTTGTAATGTACAAAACTTTTATGCACTGAAGTTTTGACACCAATAAAAACAGTTTTGGCGACGAAAAATCTCTCAAGAAATGAAATTTTATGACAAGAACTATAACCGTCCCCACCGAGGGGACTTTACCACAGGTCTTGTAAAACCAATCAAATTCGACACGTGCTAAATTGGGAGTGCACATTTTATTTGAGAATGTGGTCAAATGAGGGCTTGGGGTCTGGTCTAAAAGTTGATTTCTTCCTTCTTTCTTCGTCAAAATGTGAACAAGAACTTATACAGATTATTATGTATTTATGCTAATAATTATTTTTGTACAGAAGCTTATATATACTCCCTCCGTCCCACTCCCTCTGTCTCGGTTTAAATATCCGCTAATAAAAATTAGTGCATTTTCAAAGTCCCAAAAAATCTATTTCTATATATTATTTTTCTATTTTTTAACGCCAAATTAAAGTACTCCGTGTCTACTTTAATTTGGTGTATTAAAATAAAAATAGTAATATATATAAGTATATTTTCTAAGTTTAAAAATGCACGAATTTCTATAAGAAACAATTAAATTGGGATGGACGGAGTATATTGTAAGCAAAATGGAACATTTTAAAAAGAGATATGACAGCTCCATGTGGCCCCATTTTAGAAACTTGCTATGACACAGCAAAACTGTGCACAGATCTCGATGTGGGGTCCATTACGGGTTTCACACAAATAATCCGAACCGTTCATTATGTTTAAAATATTTTTTTAAGAGCCCCCACAAAAAATCAGCTCAATTCGATACCTTTAAGTTCTTGATATAATCGTCTAACTTTTCTTTTAGGTTTTTGACTCATGAAAAGTTAGACGATTAGATGAAACACTTATAGGTCTCGGATTGAGATAATCTTTCACGGGGGCCCTTGGAAAAATATTTTGAACATAATGAATGACTCAAATAATTTGTGTGGGACCCGTTATGGCCCCACAACGCAATTTGTGCACGACGCGTTATGGGCCCCTTGGAGTACTTATTATTCGTCCAATAATGAAGTGAAATATTCACTTACATCCCCTATACTTTGAGCAATTTTCAGTTAAACCCCTTTAACTATATTTTTTAACACTTACACCCCAGGACTAAGGACTAAAGTGAGACCATAAGTTATCCCATTAGAATTAATGAAAAAGTAAAAATTTTAACATTTTGTGGCATATTGGGTCGGAAGTCATAGATATAATGGGAGAGAAAGATAACTAGAAAGAGAATAGGGAAAGAAAGAGAGTTAGGATGCTCTATTTTCTGGCTACTGAAAACATTATCCAACTTGTAAATGGTTTCTAAGGTCAATGTTAGAATTTCAAAAGTGTATTTGGAAGAAAAAGTGCCACAAAATGCAAAAAAAAAAAAAAAAAAAACTACTTTTCCATCAATTACAACAGACAAACTAATATTTAATGGATGTAAGTGTTTAAAAATATAGTTGAGGGGATGTCTTTAAAATTGCTCAAAGTACAGGGGTGTAAGTGAAATTTCCCCAATAATGAATTCGGAAAGGAAATAAAATATCGGAAAACACGGTTTTCGAAACGCTGTCGTGAGTATGTTGTGTCTAAACATGTTTGTATTTGAAAACTTATAATATTATCCATCCAATCATGAATATAGTTCTTCTCATAAAATTTCATTTTTTGAGACATTTTTGGTCTACCATTTAAATTGACAATAACAATTTGAACAACGTATGAATATTATTCTTAGATAAACATAAAAATGTTGGAGTTATTATATTTGAAATGCTATCACCATCATCAGAGTCTATCAAACCTTTTCCTAAGATTAAATATACGTAGTTGATATTATATAATGACACGAATTCTCTAGTCAACCATGATTTCAGGGTATTTTCATACGCTTTACTGATACGGCTGCTAATATATTTACTTGTAGAGATCAAATTGTCTCTAATCGCATTCATACTTTACGTTTACGTTTATAATTGAAAGTTTGACCTTTTCCTTTGTTTTTCAAGGTATGTCGGTCAAACTTTACGACCTTGTTTGGTTAAGGGTTTTGAATTTTAAATTCTAATAATTATATATCCTATTTCTCTTCAATTATTATTCTCATTTTTCTCCCAATCTCTCTTCAATCATTACTCTATTTCTCTCTATACTCATTACCTACAAATCCGGCCAATTTCTCAAAACGAACGGGGTCGTTCATGTTTCATGTTAAGTCATGATTAAAAAAAAATTTAGACAAAATATTCATATTTTTCCGTTATTCATTAACTGATTTGCATTGGATGACATAAGATACTCGCGAGCTCGGTTCGGCTCGTTAACGCTTGGCTCGGCTACTAAACAAGCCGAGCTCGAGCTCGAGTTTTCGGCTCGTTTAGTAAACGAGTTGAGTGGAGCTTGGCTTGTTTGAAAAAAGTTCGGCTTGTTAAGGGAGGCTTGATTTGATTAAAGAGACTCGTTTAGTAAATGACTAAGCTCGGCTTGTTAAAGCTAAGTTTTTGGCTCGCCGCAGTTGAGGTTATTGCAATATCCACCTGCTATTTTAGTATGTCGATCTTCTATTTTTGTTGTCAATCAATTTTCCTTTTATGGCCGGGGTATGGTGAGAAAAGCAGTAAATCACTGCAATCATGTTCAATGTCGATCAGGAAAAGAGAGCTAAGGGTGGAGGTTGCCAAGAAAAAGTCACTGTTTGCGCTAAAAAGTGATTATTTTTCAAAACACTTGGGTAAAAGTAAATTTTTTTTTTCCGATTCCTCTCGTCGAGACGAATCACTAACTCACAAAATTTGATGCAAAACTAACAAATGCAAAAAAAATTCAAATAAGGACAAAATTTCCAGATTTAAGTTAAATTCATAAGAACGCAGCCTAAAGTTCTCCGACACTTGACTGTTCTTTCAAATGTGCCTACAAAAGCCTTACATTCGTATCGTAGGGTACTAAAGCTGCGTTCTAGTTTACCTTCTTTTTCTAAAACTTTTTTTTTTTGATTTTCAAACTCAAATATAATGAAAATGAAAAATAATTTTTTAATTTTTTTTACACCGTATAAAAGATGTTAATGAAATTTATCAAACAAGATCTATATTAGTAGAAAAATTAATTACGTAAACACATGATTTTTTAGCTTGAAATTACCTTTTTTTTTTTAAAAAAAAACTTTTTTGAGAATCCGGAACACCCCATAATTGGACAAATATTCAACTTTTGTCCAGTACGGTCCTTAATCCCGAGTGCGCAAAAACGCCGAATTATGAACAATGGGAAACATATGGGCTCCTATGTTCCCCGGCCCTCGATCTCGCCTCCCTTATTTGGGAGTCAAACTTGTCTGTCTTGTTTAATACAGTAAGTTGTTTGATTTGATGTTAGGATGGTGTGTGATTATATATACTCTGATCATCAAAATTGCCCTTGGCTGCATTCAATTACAGAATTCTGTAGGAAAAATATGCTTACTTTTTGTGATAAAAACCGATACTATGAGTGCAATAAAATTGGAACTCAAAACCTGGAAATCGATAGAAACAAATTGGTGATCAAGGCGAGTGTTAGTGTGTGACACTCTGTACTTAAGACATATTTCGCCCCCGTTACAGTGCTCACGGTTTGCATTGGACGACTGTCTCCTAGCACTATTTGATCAAAATCCCCCCAAAGCAACACTTCAATTATTTTTCCAACAAATTCACCCCGCCACAAAACTAAATGTAATTCATTGTGTTTTAAAAATGATACTATCCTTTCCTATAGATAGAAACTTTTCTGAGTCGAGCATCCGACCACCTTGTTCATCCCCGGGAGAAATGTCTCTACTCCAATCGGAAGAACCACTCTAAAACACAATGAATTACAAGGTGGTCGGATGCTCGATTCTTCAGCAATCGGATGCTCAATTCTTCAGCATCCGACCACCTTGTTCATCCAATTGGATGCTCGATTCTTCAGCAAACAATGAAAATCGGTTCTACGTACATTTGATCAATCCATGCATTCGCAAAGAAATGTTAATGAAAGTGAACAGACACCAAAATCACAACATGGTTCGCATAAAGTTCAACAAGTCCTTTCACATGCTCGTGTACACGATATCCATCTCAATGCATAACTATTACAGGAAGTAATTTTTTTTTTTTTTTGGTTAAACAACCTAGCGCGCGAGTTTGAAACTTTGTGCTTGATTTTATCAACTGTTTTGAGTAAATAGTAAGAGAGCAAGTGAATGTACAGCTGTCACAACACAAACGGAGATAGAATAATCAAATGGACAAACCAACGGCACAAAACCCATGATACTGAAAGCACTAGAAACCGAGACAGAAAAACGTCAACCGTATGTGCAACACAACAGAACACTGGTTCTAGAGAAGAATGCGCGGTTTGTAACATTTGTGAACAGTTACCAGTAATCTCATCAACAAAAAGCATTACAACCTACAACAAACGAGTACTGTTCTAATATCCATTAGTCCAACCAGAAGCATCACTCTAGAGCACAGTAGTCATCCATGGTTCCTTTCCCTGAAAACAAGGACATTAAACGAAGGAAAACAATCAAAATCGGTTCTACATTTGATTAATCCATGCATTTGCAAAGAAATGCTATTGAAAGTAAACAGGCGCCAAAAGCACAAAATGGTTCACATAAAGTTCAACAAGTCCTTTCATATGCTAGTGTATACAATCCATATCAATGCAAAACTCTTACAGGAAGTCTTTTTTTAAAACTTAACCGAGCGAGCTTGAAACTTCGTGCTTGCTTGATTTTATAAACTGTTTTGAGTAAATAGTTAGAGAGTCATAAGTTTGTACGGCTACCACAACACAAACGGAGATAGAGAAGAGCGTGTGGTTTGTAAAATTTGTGAAAGAGAGAATGGGAGCGAGGAGTACAGGATGAAGTAGGATAAAAAGGAAGGGCAATAAATGTTGGAGAACTGTCAACAGAGTGACAATGCTCTTGAGTCTAAACACAAATGGGGGGTACGCATCCAGTGTCAAACTAAGAAAAAGGTTGAAACGAATATGATGGAGGCTTTGAAAGTAAATAATGAAAAAGGTCAATAGTAAAATCACTCAGATAATGCGGTTAGCATGTACATGAAAAATTCAAGAGCAAACCTTCAGACATTGGTAGAATCGACTATGATATAGGTCACGGAATCACCAACAGAAATAACCGACACTGATGATGATATTTATCAAGTGAGGGGGAAGGAATGGAAAACTATTCTAGCAAAGCAAAAATAATTTGAAAACAACTGCAGAGGATCAATGGTTATGATCGACTTCAGAAAGATGGGCTGCCATGAGCAGAGCACAAGTCATCAAAACAACAATGTGTGTGCATATGTGCGTGGGTACCTGGGGGGGGGGGAGAAAAACATGCACTGCTCAGAGCGAGGTCTCAGGCCTTTTCTTTGCCTCCCTTTCTTCTTTACTCTGCTCCAGCTTTGCTTTAGCACCTTCCAACTTTTCCCTCAGAATCAAAGCCTTAAAATCCAAATATTTATGCGCGGTCCTGCGTACGAGACATGAATAAAAGTGTAGAACAAATGAACAATCTATGGCTCAATTAGAAGGCTAATAACTTATTTAAGAAACATATAAAAAAGGAAAGAGAAAAGAACCAATAAACTCAATTACATCAGTAAAAAACCGTTTTGCTAACAGGGTGATCAAGAAAACATGAACCAAAAGGAATCTGATCTCTAAGGCCCACATGATTTACAAACCAACGCTGGGGAAACAAAGTGGTCAAGACACCATGAACCAAAAGGCATCTAGTCTATGCCTTTTTTTCTTACGGGTTTATCAGGAATTATGGCCATCTCTCTCTCTCTCTCTCTCTCTCTCTCTCTCTTCTACCATCATATATCAGGCCTAAATCTGTCTCTGTCTTTCTATACGATGTGCCAAAATATAATAAGAAGGATTTCAATGGGATATATCAACAGCAATTACTTTTTCACTTCCTGTCGATTTTCCAAGTTACATTCCAGGGTATTCGTAGAACTAATAAAGAAACTATAAAGTTCAGACATGGAGAAAACAACAAACACTTACCCAAGGGCAAGAGTGGCCCCAAAGGCCGCACCAAGTAAAGGATAAGAGAGATCGATCGATTCACGCTCAACAGCTGCAAGAGAGAGAGTGATAAAAATATTATTTATAATTCGAAATAAAAGTCATGATGATGGAGAAGGGTCAATCTATTGCTAACTTTCTGAAGTCCGCTGTTGCGGCAATTCACCCGCAAGAGAGGAATCTCAAATAATTATTTCGAAAACATTCATTAATTAATGAGAAAAAGAAAGAAAAAAAACAATCAATCCATTGCTAATAATACAAACAAACTGTCAATCAACTACCGAGTGTTTCTGCTAGAGTTTTGCCGTTCATTTTTCGGGTCGAACGCATCAAACGGGATGAACGAAGTTTGCGGTACATCTTCAACTTTGGCTGCAACCAACCCTCTTATGCGTTAGGGGAATAACGGAGCATAAATATAAACAAATACGAGACAACAGGAAGGAATCCTAATTTTTCTACGAAATATGCGATGGCGATATGAACAAATACTACTGTATATAATAATAAGTAAACGAAACGAAATGCAACAAACGATTTAAATTAATAAGACCTCCTCGAACAACACAATCGCTAGGTTTTCCACCGACGCACCTGAGAACCAGATGCAATTTTAACCCTAGATCGATGGATCCACCGCACCCTAAAGTGGGCCCCGCGTGCCGGTATGTGCATTGTCGGTGCACAAACTGTCGGTGTCCATAGCAAATTATGTTCTTTCTCTAAGACTTTTTCCCTCGGTGACTTGAGCACCTTTCCATTCTCGTTAGCGCGCTACAATCCTCGAAGAAGGTACACATTGGTTTTTTTTTTTTTGGTATTAAATAGGAAATACAAAAATATGAATATTTAATTAAAAAGAGAGTGTGAGTAAAGAGCCTGATGCAGTGAACATTTTAAAAGTGGGTAGCTAAAATAATAAAGTGACTTTTTGCTCTCTAATTTGGTCCAAAATTTAAAGACACCGGTGCGGATGCTCTAACGCCCTTTCTTCTCCCTCGCTAGCCTCCTTCACCGTGCTGCCATCCATTCACTGTACATGGGACAAAACTCGCCTGTTCACCTATGAATTATGCTCTACCTCACTGACTTGCACTGCGCATCTCATCATACACTTCTGAAATTTGTTGTCAACATTTTGCTTATGTAAGAGCTAGTCAGAAACTATCATAGGGATTGGGGACTGCCATTAAGATTGACTTAATGAAAGCTTACAATTCAGTAACATGGGATTTCTTGTCTGAAATGACGGTAGCCATGCAGTTTCCAATTCAATTTGTTAAATGGGTTATGTACTATGTACTATGTATCTAATCCATGATTCTCAGTGGCTATCAATGGAGATCTTGAAGGTTTTTTCAAAGGAGAAAAGGATTTACGGTAAGATGATCCGATTTCACCTTATCTCTTCCTTATAGTTATGGAAGGTTTCTACTCTATTTTACACTCAAAATCCACTACTAGTTCTTTTACCTTCCATCCTAAATGTAAATAATTACAGATTCATCACCCCTTCAAGTATGTGATTGGAAATTACAACTCTACTTTTCTTTGGCTGGACTATTGGCACAATGAAGGCCCTCTATACAAAGTGTTTGGTGAAAGTATAGTTAACCATGTGGGCAGCTCTCTTTTGGCCAAGGTCTCATCTATTATTTAAAATGGGAATTGGCACTAGTATAGACAAAGGAATTGAGCAATGAACATTATGATGAGGAATACTCCTTCAAGTTTCAGACCTAACCCGAAAATTGATGATTCCTGCCTTCAATGACAAATTCTCGGTTAAAACTGCTTGGAAAGCTCTCAGGACTCCTCTTCCTAAAGTTCCATGGGCTCCTATTGTCTAGTTTAAGTAAGGTATCCCTAGATGGGCTTTTATTATGTGGCTTGTTTGCTGGGGTCGTCTCTCTATGAATGATAACTTCTCTCTTGGGGGATGCAAGTGGATCCATTGTGTGTGTGTTGTGTCATTGTATGAATGAGTCCCATTCCTCTTTTTTTATTGCTTTTTCTCAGCCTGCATATGGGGAAGAATACTTGTTATGTTTGGCATTTCCAGGAGGCTTTGAGAGTGAGGACAAAAGATAAGCTGGATTATTTATTTAGCATCAAAAGAGGACAGGGTTCTCCTCTACTCTCTAAAAGTTAGCTATGTCTGGAATGGTACTATATTACATTTGGAAAGCTCGAAACGACTTTGGTTTTGGTAACAAGCAGTACTCTAAGGATACCATCTCTGATATGATTGTCAAGGATGTAAGGTACAGGGTATCTTCTTGGAGGAATTTGGGTAAATTTTCTGGAATTTTAACTCTTTGTAGAGTTTGGAATGTTTGAGAGAAAATTTTGTAGCCATTTGGTAGTTAGGTTATAATATAGTTTTTTTTTTTGGTTTTTCCAATTTTGCTGGTTGTTTTATTTGGGGTATGCCCCTTGTTTTCTGGTATTCCATATGTTTTTGGGTAATAAAATCATTCATTATTAAACCAAAAAAAAAAAACTTTGAAGGGGTGTGTGGGTCTAATTTTATAGTCAGGGGTGTAAATGATTTCGACAAAAAGTACAGGGGGTTAAAGTGATAATTTCCCCCAGGAAAACGAACTTGCACCCCAAGTTATCCGTAGGGTTGGGATTTTTGATTTCCGTGCGACTGCGAGAGGAGAGAGAGAGAGAGAGAGAGAGAGAGAGATGGCGAGGGCTACCTGGTCAAAAAAAACACAAAAGATGGCGAAAACACAAAGGATGGCGGTGGCTCGACCAACTAGCGTACGTTGGGAGTCGATTGATTATTGCGATTTTGTTCGCAGTTTGTAAAATCTTACTACTCTTTTTTGCTTCGATTCTTGTGTTCCGATTTGTTTTTATTCTGCACTGACTGTTTTGTTTCCCCTTCGTATCTTCTATGGTAGAATTAGGGTTCCGATTGGTATGTATTTTGCACTTATTATTTCGTTTCCCCTTCGTATCTTCTATGGTAGAATTAGGGTTCCGATTTGTATGTATTTTGCACTTATTATTTTGTTTCCCCTTGGTATCTTCTATGGTAGAATTAGGGTTACGCTTGGTTTTTTTTTTTGCACTAATTATTGTTTTGTTTCCCCTTCCTCTCTTCTGTGGTAGAATTAGGGTTCCTCTAATTTCCTCTTTCCATTCGTTCATAGCATCTATGGGTTTTTTCTTTCTTCCTAACTCAGACATATTACATTCGCCTTTGCTTGCAGACAAACTTCGACTTGATTTACCATGGACTCGCAATGACATTCGAGAAGCTTGGTGATTGATTCTTTCCCCCATTTTTTGCCATTTGCAATACATCGTTCTTCTACCCAAATTACTTGTTTTAGTAACTTCAAAGTTCTCTCTTGTAGGTCGTGCCACTCCGGGGAAGGTACTGCTCTTCTGTGGTACACTTACCTTTTGCATGGAGGGTGTCCCGGCGTAAGTTTTTGTCGTTCTTAATTAGCCCACTCTTAATTACTTCTAGTTCCCTTGATCTGATTGCGAGGGTGAGTTCTACCCAAGGGTTTGTTTCATTTTTTTATTTTTTTTTGCGTCAAACGGAAATATAAGGGTTTGTTTCATTTGGGATCAAAGCTATCCCACCATTTTGAGTATGGGATAAGCGGTTCTAGTTGTACCTGGGACAACTTAGAGGCTGGATTATAAATTCTTAATACCTAAAAGGATTGAATACTGAGGAGAGTAAAGCCGCCAAGAGGGACTTCGGGTTAGTGTTGGAACACCCATGTAGATCATTGGCCCAACAACTTGTTGGACGCTCAGAACATGATGAAAACTGCTCAAGGCTAATATATCAGTAGTAGCTTGGTTGGTTGGTTGATTACAATCGCTATATATCGCTATATTAGTGCGCAAGGTTGAGCACTAGACTCTCCGCGATCTTACCCAAATCTTTTGCCTAGTCGCCTGAGTCACCACGACCTAACTTGTGTCTTTTCTTGGGTTTCACTTCTGACTCACCGCGTCGGTTGAGCTACTAAACTTCCTTGAGCCCGCTCGGTCACGTACACGAGTTGCTCAAACACCAGATTTGTTACATTCCAAGTAAACCACTGGCCAAGTAACTTCTTAGACCCGCACAACATGGCCCAAAACACTAAAAACAAGTTATTGGTAGTAGCTTATATGGTCTATTATATACCCAAGATCACCTGTGTAGACATTTTATGTGAGATGGGTCTCAAGTGTCGATGCAGCAGACCCTTGGCCATGTGTATACAAGTTGTTGGGACCCTCCTTGCAAGTCAGTTTTTAGGGTTTGTATCGGGCTTGTGAATTGCTCGGTTAAAGCTTGTTCGAAATCGGTTTTCCAGAACGTTTTTTTGTAAGCTTGTTAAGTTGATAAACCAGGGTAATAAAAGTTAACTGCTCGTACGGCTCACTTATTAGCCCAAGTAATTGTTGCATTTGCAACTAAGAAGTAAGAATAGACCTGTTGAATTATATGTCTTGTGTTTTTGTCACAGGCTGAAGGAGCAGCTGGGTAATTGGTTGCAGAATCGAAGGTATAGTACACCAATTTTAAACATGAGTATCATTGTTTTCATCTGTTTCTTTATTTTCAGATTGTATACCATCATATTCATCATTTTTACAATGGTTCTTCCTTGTGTAGTACCTGTTGGGGTGCTTAGTGGGATGATTGATGCAATTGTATAGAGGAGTCAAGGCTTTGAAAAAGTGTTTTTCATTCATTCATTTAAGTGAGTACAACAAGGCTCTATTTATAGAGCACTTCCACCAACATAGAATTCTCTAGAATTGTCTAGCTAGAGAACACATGTGCTTTAATTACAAAGATCTTCTAACTTCTAGATTTTTCTAGTTTTACCCATATGCTTAATTACAAAACATCTTTCATGCTCTTTCTAGAATCATCTAGTCATACTCCTTCTAGAATCATCTAGTCATACTCATACAAATATCTTCTAGCGTAATCAGTGGCGGACCCAGGAATTTGATATAGCGGGGGCACCAATTTTTCTTTTGTAACGCCTTAATATGTGAGTTACAGTTAAACACATTCACAACAAAATAATTTTAGCATTCATGATAATGTAATAATTTAAAAGTATATATGCATTTTAATAACAAGTTATTTGGGCAAATTTGCGCACCTCGATTATATGTGTTAAAACAAAATTATCACATGTTCATCATCTATTTTCCTAGTATTAACTCTACAAGTACAAGTTTTGGGGACCAAAAATGTATAAATACAATGTGCAGATTCATATTGAGTACTACACAAATGATTGGAGACATTGAGGAGTGATGGATACCTTGGTTGTGAAAGAGTTTTAGTTTTAGTGGATGGGAGAAACTTTAGTTGTCAAAGAGTTTGAAAAAAGAATTGCTAAAGAGTTCCTGATTTTGAAAAAAGAATTAAAGAAGTACCATGGAGCGGCAGGGGGAGTCGAACTCTCGCTGAGAGTTCCTTATACATGGGTGCTTACCATTGCACCAAATGGCTACTTACTGAAAATTTTAGCACATATAATATATATATACAAAAATTCCGGGAAATTTTTTTTAAAGAAAAAGGCGTGGGGGCACGTGACCCCACGTGCCCTATGGTGGGTCCGCCCCTGAGTGTAATTATTACTTCTACACACTTCTAATTATTTTAAACTTAGATATTTAAATACTCATTCTACATTATTCTAGAAGATTACAAATTATACTTTCTAACAGTACCGGCCTTCCCGTCATATTAATTAGCTAGAGGTTGCTTTTATATTTTGACAAAGACAAGGTTGCATTTGTATTTTGACAGAAGACACACCACTTGGTTGTTTCCTATTCTTAGAATGTAATGCTTTGGGCTAGATGCATCGTGTTTCATGTTTTATTGTTCCCACTGAAGAAAGAAAAGTAGTTTTACTCAGTTAATTCAGGCCCTTGCTTCCTTTCTGTCTTTCTTTTTTTAGAAATCTTTTGGGGTCTTGGACAGATCAATAGCCGTGTTATTGAGATGAAATTACCTGTTGATGTTTCATACCCAGAGACCCAGTGGCATTCTTTGAGAGGAGAGTATCCTATCTGGAGGAAAAATTGGAAATGACTGAGAGGGAAAGGTCAGCGGTTTTTTTTTTAAAGTATAATATAATTTTCTTTGTAAGAACAAGCCTTTATCTGATAATGCTTTTTAAATCGGTGGAGACTTTGTTTAATTGGTTTATATAGGGGAGAGAACAGAATACGTTTCAATAGCATTTTGTGCTTTTGGTATCTGTTCAGTTCAATAGCATTTCTTTCTGGAAATGCTATTGAAAAGGGGAAGAGGGGGGGGGGGGGGGGGGGGGGGGGGGCTTTGCCCACTATCATACATGTATGTAAGAAAAGTGAAGATAACTTAATTTGCTTGATTTGGCAGTGGCGACGGAACATGATGTGGCCCAAATCGTTAATAATTCTGCTCGTTTTTTGGTGAATGCTGGAATCCTTTATGCTTCTGTAAGTGGTATGTGGATCTATCTCAGAGACAAGCAAGAAGAAAGTCTGGAGCAGAGGAAGGTAATTGCTTTGGAGGTGATGGCACAAGCAAAAGCTAAAGAGGCTGGTCTTGAGCTACCAAATCCCGGAGGGGAGAAGAAATCAGTGGCACTGGCAGATACAATAGGAGTAAAATCTCCGTTTCAAAGGTGGGGTTGGCTTGCGGGAAACATGGACGGGGTCTTACACGTTGCCTCCAAAGCTGTCGCCGAATATGCAATTTCGGCTTGATTCCGAAAGATTCCAAAAGATTCCTCAGTGTGTTTTTTTAATGGGTCTTGTTAATATGTGCCCTAGGGGCATATGTTTTTTTTGGGTAAATATAGGGACATATGTTAGTATTGCATTAACTCTTCCACTATACTCTCCTTTTTATGGGAAATGATGAATGAAAAGTTATGGTAGAGCAATAATTTCTATGCTGGGAGAAGAGTAAATATTTTATGCATGGACACAAATGTCCCCTCCATTTTTCTGTTTCGTTCCCACTGCTCCCTAACCAATCCTCAAGAAGTTGAAAGTTACCCTTTTTCCAAGCCTTGTTTACATGCTCTAGCCCTCCTTTTTTCTTTCTTCTTCTCTTATTGCTTTACAGCAGATTACCAAGTTGATTTTGATTAAGAACTCGGGGAGTTCAAAGAACTAGGAAAATGGAAGAAGGAGAACAAAATAAAGTTAAAGAATCGGAAAGTTAAAGGGTATTATGGTCTTAGTGGAATAAGTTTTTCCTCTTATTAACTTCTTTCACTATTTTCTATAATAATGGGTTCAGTTTTACTCTTCATCCAATATTTCAACCATTTTCACTACTTTCTATGATAGTGAAGTTTAATTGACCTCATTAAATGAACATTATCATGTGCTTTAGGGGCACATATTAACAAAACCCTTTTTTCAAAAGTATTTCTTTTGATATTATAGCTCCTAAACGAACCAAGCTACTCGAGTTTGAACACGTTTTCGTTCTTCCAGAGCTCATTCAATACGATTTTTTACAGAGACAAACCGTGGTTGAATATTTTTGTAAAGCTCGTTTAGCTTTCAAACCAAGCTCGAACAAGCTTACCACTCGGCTCGTTGACTTCGTTCGGCTTTTGATGTATAAAAAATTCAAGATACTTGAGATTAGTTCGTGTCCAAATCAATTAAAGCTTGTTAAGTTTTGAAACTAAATTTGAACAACTACCTACTCGGCTAGTTGAGCTAGTCAGCACCTCTAGTTATGGAGAAATTACATTAAACCCTCAAGGATACTACCCATTTAGGAGAAATAACATTAAACCCCCAAGGATACTACCCATTTACGAGTCCCTCCGTCAAGTGTTAAAGGAACATTTAACTCGCTTCCACTATTGGCGGCGGTGGAAAATCCACGGTAACCGAGAAAATACACAAGAGGAGACCACACAAGCGAAATATCTGAAGAGCCAAATCAGATGTCCAGCAAAACTAGCAACTCATTCAAGCCCTGACTTAAAGCAAAGATGGTAGTTCGCCTCTTGCACTCTAGCTCATGAAATCGATAATTCGGCTTCCGGCTCCGTCCCTTCTCCTCTTTATTTTTAACCGTCGTGGAAAAATATCTTAAAAGAAAGACATAATAAGACCATCACGACCATATTTTGAAAACTTGGCGATGTAAATGTAAAACATGCTGTGGCAATTGAAAACTTGGAGGTTGTGACTGCGAGGTACAAAGAGCGACGGAATAAGGAGATTTGTTGATGGGTAGTCTTGTTCTTGACAAGAGATCGGCGATTGTAACTTCTATTCATCGGTTCGAAATCAAAGTTTGCTCAACAAATTAGCCATGAACTCAAAACTACACGTCGTCTATCAAAGTAAACCCTAAAGCCAAAATCGTAAAGATTCGTTGAGACTTGGTTTAATTGGCTTACAGATCGAGCTTCCAATTCCTTAATTGTGACATTCGGCAGTGCGTAAACTTTGGATTTGCATATCCTTAATTGGTACTTGGAGGGAGCCTCAAACTTACATTTCTATTGACATCCTTTGTCCTTTGTGTAATTACATGTTTTTTTTTTGGTAACTTGCTCATTTTATAGCCAACCAACTCAAAACAAAGGGATGAATCCCACAAACAAGAACCTTTACAAAGGAAACCTCATACATTCTACCAAAGCTACTGACATTCTACACCCCAAGCACTTTACTTGAAATGTTCCAGCATCGGCAAAGATTTTGATTTTCCAGAGAGTTTGGAAAATGCTCCCAAGTGCAAACTCGAAGTCTTACATTATCTTCAATACTCGCAAGCACATTATCAGCTCCTCTATGCTTTCCTCCAAACACTCGAGTATTTCGTTCCAACCACAGATGGTAAACCCCAGCTGCAAAAACTAATTTGAACAAGAAGGCCTTAAAACTTTTACCTCTACAATGATCAACAGCCCATGTGAGCTCACTATCCCACTCGTCCGGAGTCCTCTGAACCTGGAATCTATGAAGAATAACCTTCCAAATACTGCTGGAATAACTACAAGCAAAAAACAGATGTTGTAGCGTTTCAAGTCGTTGAGAACAGAGCACACACCCCGGATCAATGACCATTCCCCATTTACACAGTCTCTCTTTAGTAGCTAACCTCCTAAGACAAGCTAGCCACAAAATGAACGACCATTTGGAGACACTTCTTGAAAACCACACAAGAGAAGCCCACTGGACTTTCCTTCCTCTATTCCTGAGAGCCTCCCAAGTATGTTTGGAATTATAATTGCCTGTTGGAGAAATACTCCAAATAACATCATCTTCTGTATCCGCATGGGGTTGCATTGCACTGGGAATCAGACTACGAATTTGATGAATCAAAGAGGATCTAGGTCGTGGCCAATTCCATTCCCCATCCCGAATAACCGAGCTAACTTTAGCTGAACTTGACCTTCCTAGATTAGCAAAGGCACGATCACTAAAAAGCTTGTATAATGGGCCACTTGGATGCCAATTATCAAACCATAAAAAGGTCCCCTGTCCATTGCCAATTAGATGCTTGATCCAGCTCTGACAGTGCTCTCTTAGCTTCATCAGCTTCCTCATAGTCCATGAACAATCCTGTGGAAGTTTCATAACCCAGAAATTTTGAGCTTTAATGAAGTAACTATGGATCCATTTGACCCATAAATTGTCCTCTTTTTTGCACAAAGCCCACAAATGGCGCAACATGGACACTTTATTCCAGATCTGTAATGACTTCAACCCTAACCCACCTTCATCTTTGGGTTTGCAAACATCAAGCCAGCTCACCTTTGCACCTACTTTTGTAAGATTAAGACCAGACCATAGAAAGGAACTAAGCATAGCCTCCACTTCCTTTATAATCTTCTTTGGTAGAATGAAGAGAGAACACCAATAGGTTTGCATGCTGAAAAGTACTGATTGAATGAGTAAAGCTCTACCAGCATAAGTAAGAGACCTGTTTGTCCAATTCATAATGCGTTGTTGAGTCCTCTCCTTTAATTGAATACAATCCTCGTACCTTAGACGTGTTGAAATAAGAGGCACCCCTAAGTACTTGACTGGTAATGAACCTTCTGGGATAGGAAGAATATGCAGAATTTCCTCTTTAATCGTATCAGTTACCCCAGCAAAAAAGAATTGGCTCTGTAATTACATGTTGCTCGCAATTACTCTCAAACACTAGGATATATAATCTAGGAGCCGTTCGGATTATCTTTGTTGGACCCGAGGTGGGCTCCAAAAAAATGGTCCCGTGCTTCCAATCTGTGCGCACAGCACAGCTGTTTTTGCACTATGAACTCCATGTTCTTGGCAGCATCCCAAATGCTGTACAACATAAAGTCTCACACCCCACGACAGGAGTCAACAACTTTTCAGTCCACTGATGCTGTCGAAAGTAATTTCGTTGTACCAATTTGGTGCCATTTTAGCACAATTTCAAATCTAGACTATTGAAATTAAACCCATTTCATTTTTGCGATGCAAGTTAATGACTTGGATTATGTGATGGGATTGCCAAAATGGATGCCAAATTTGTAGCACCCAGGAATGGCATTGAGTTTGGCACGAGAGTGGAGTAGGTGTCTGACATTCTTGATGCAAATTTTGACTTTAACGTAAGATTTTGCACTTAGTTATGTTTGCTTTGTCAACGGATCCCCTGTCCGACTCTCCCTGTCCCACCCCTCTCGGCTGTTGATCTCGCAAATCAACGGCTGAGATGAGCCAAGCACTTTTTTTTTCCCTCAAAACGACGTCGTTTTGGAGCAAAACATGCTCGGCTCATCTCAACCGTTGATTTGCGAGATCAACGGCCGAGAGGGATGAGACAAAGGGGTCGGACAGGAGATCTCAAGGCGTATCTGAAGAGCCATTTAACATAACAAATCTCAAACAGATTGCGCGCCTTAATGTAATTCACTGCTTTCTCAAAAGTTTAAAATAAACCAAAAATAGGTAAACTAAAAGTTAAATCTTTTTTACTTGACTTTGAAGAAAAAATCAGAAAGACAAAAAGTGGACTTTTCACGTTTGTTGGTCTTGTGTGAAACTTTTGTGAATTATTGATTTGTCTCGTCGTCGAGACAAATTGGCAAAAGTAAAAAATTACGATTTTTATCCAAAATATTTGGGCGCTCGAGCTTTTTGGGCTTTATTTTGGATATTTTTAAAAATAGACTACCTGACATGGATGAACTACAACCGCACTTCCCTTATGGATGAACTACAACCGCACTTCCCTTACATACCGATAAGGGCGCTAAAATGCATTTGTCCGATTCCATTCCCATCTTGATCACAAACCCACGAATTTGCCTCCTCAAAATCAACTCCTCAAAAATCCCCCACAGGAAGAACACTTGAAATATCAGTCCCATTAGGCTTCAAACCTTGCAAATGCATCTTTCGAAATGTCAACACTGATTCTGAATAACATCCACTCTGACTGAATCTCGCGATCATCCCATTACAAGATACCACATTTGGTTCGATCCCTTTATTCTCCATGTCCTCAAAGACCACTTTTGCCTCACTTACATGTCCTAGTCGAGCATACCCCTAAACTAAAGCAATCCACGAGCGTGAGTTTCGTATTGGCGTAACATCGCGTCTTCGACAAGCCGTCTGTTTTGTGATGAAATCATGTTCGCGGGAAACGCTTTCGGCAAGAACAAAAAACGTCCGAGAAATAAGTAAAGGCAGGTTTGTAAAACATGATTTCAGTATTCAATATACTTCGCATGTTCTACATGAGAAGTAACAAGAAGAAGACTTCTCCACCGTTTTTGCCAATTTTCAAACTTATTTTCGAATTATTTTGATGATCTGGTTTGTCCACGTTGTAAAAATAGTCAACTCCAATGATTATGTAAAATATCAAGTGAATCGGATAGCAACTGGTATTTAATCGGAGAAGATATGTTTCGAAAAAAAATAAAACAAAGAGAGCTTGTTACACTTGATTACAACCTTATAGAGCGTGAGTTTGAATTACAATCGACGAGGAGGCTTCTCCGCAGTTTTTGGCAATTTTCGACCTTGCTTCAGAATCAATTTGGTGATCCGATTCGTACATATTGTAGAAATTGTTTGTTGGAATAATTTTGTACAATATTAAGTCGATCGAGTGCCTACTGGTATTTAATCGAAGAAGATATATCTCTGAAAAAATTGAAGAAAAGAAAGCTGGGCACACTTGATTTCAGCCTGGAAGACCCTTTTTTTTTTTTCTCAAAAGGCTTTTGGTCGAGTCGTAGTCCGTTATAACCGTTGCAAATCCAAGTCGACCCTCACCGCCGCCGATCCGAGTTCCGATCCCTGAGTCAGCCGGCAGAGGCGTGTTCGCGACCGGAGCTGGTGAACTGATCAACACGGCCAAAACTAAGGTACAAACTAATAGCTTTGCGGGTTTTGATTTAATATGGATTACGGTGTTAGAAATTGATGCTAAGGTATATGCCTCCCACGTGTTTGACGTTTGGCTTCTGAAGGAAGTCGTTTTCCGGCCTATGGTTTTTGTGAAGTTAATAGCTTTTGAGGCTCATATGGCTTGGAACTCCACAGATGAATAAGAAAGTTCTGGTTGATCCAAACCATGCTTATCCTAAGCCTACCACAAGTGGTAACACATGTCTTTGACCCTTGGTATATTGGTGTTCTTTTCCTGATCACACGTGTTTGATAAAAAACCTTGATGAAAAATCAATTTCGACAGATAATTTTAAGTCCTTACTTAACCTTAATAATGTCATTGACTTGTTGTCTCTGTTATCTTTCTAATATTATCTTTTTGCATTTTTCGAAGCAAAACAGGTGGTCTACTTCTGCAATGCATTAGTAGCTGGGTTCCCATTAATTTGTAATGGCCAAATCTCTGTAAGTAGTTTATGGGTAACACATTCCTGTCTCAGTTTTACAATCCCTGGAAACTACAGAGCACAGAATTTGATATTGAGGGTTGGAGCTTAGGGGTTAATGCTATTTTGAATACAATAGACCTGTGCATTTTAGTTATTGATTTTGGCAATGGTTGTTGGATCTTGTGAGCATTTAAAGTGACTCGGACATGATTCCATAAGGTTCAGGTTTCATCGTGGCAATAGAGATAAACCTCCTCATTTAAGGTTGGTGAAAGGTGTACTCATGATGTTTTAATAACCAAGTTGCAAAGTGAAATTGTTACTAGATGTCAGGAATTTAGTTGATCACTCTAAATTCCTAGACAATATTGGGATTAAAGTGGGTAATGGAAACTCAATATCTTTCTGGAAAGATGAATGGTTAGGCAAACCATGCCTGGCTATGCTGTTTCCAACAATTTTCAGGGTGATAATCAACAAAGAAGAGTAATTAAGTGATGTTTTTCTAAGAAAGACTACAACTCAGCAGTGGGACTTTCACTTCAGGAGGAGATTGTACGATGGGGAAATGGATTCTTTGAATGATCAGTATGAGCTACTAGATGGGTGTGGAGTGATAAGGTATGAGGTGAGGATGGACACATTAATCTGGAAAGGGGACATATCCAATATGGTCTCAGTGAAATCCATGTATGAGCTTTCCAAACCACATATTGAGACGAACATCTCAGTTGATGCTTTGGATCTGGTTTGGAACAAAGTGACACCCTACAAAGTGCAATGCTTTGGCTGGTTGGTGTGTCTTGGGAAGGTTAAAATTGCAGAATTCTAACTGAGATTTGGATTCTGCATAATGCTGAGGAAGCTGTATGTAAATTCTGTGGAAGGGCTCAAGAATCCTCTGATCACTTGCTTCTACATTGTGAACCTGTTTTGGAGGTATGGTCCAAAACTTTGAGTTGGTGGGGAACTCAATGGAGAGTACCTGCTTCCATGATCAATCTGCTTCAATGGTGGAAAAATCAGAATCTTAAACCAAAACAGAAGATGATATGGTACTGCATTCCCTTGGCAGTGATGTGGACTACTTGGAATCAAAGGAATGCATGTGTTTTTTGAGAAATCTGAACCAAATTGGGAGAAGTGCAAGAACTCATCAAATTCAGGGTTGCCTTTAGGGTACATACCAAAAAAGGCTTGAATGACTACTCTATGGATGATTTCATCTTGCGTCTCAAAAGCATTGTGGAATCTCTATAGTTCTGGATGTTTTTGGTGGGGTGTCCTGGTTTTGGTGTCTTGAGTTGGTTCTTTTTTTCTTTTTTTGGTCTTTGTCCGTGTGTCTCTCTTTGGGTGGGGTGTATTGTCTGTTTTCCTTCATATGTCTGCTGTCATGATTCTGTATGTGTCAGCTTTGGGGTGGTTACGTGTTAGCATCTGTTTTTGGGGTGCTTTGGTGTCTGAGTTTGCTTGTGTCTTCTTTGGGGTGGTTTTGAGTCAGTGTCTGTGTCGGGGTATTGTGATATTGGGGTTGGCTTTTTGCTGTTTTTTTGCTTTTGAGTAATATGTATCTTCTGTTTGGGTTGGGTTTGAGTGTCTTGGGCGTTTTGCATCTTTGGTTTTGTTGTGTCTCCTGAGTCTAGTGTTGTTGTTGGTCTTGGGTGTTTTGCATTCAGTTTGCTTGTGGGTATCTGCCCCAACTCTTTCATAGGAGAGGATTGTGGTTGAAGCTTCATTTGTTCTGGTGCTGCTTTGGATGGCCTGTCTTGGGCTGTCTTTCATCTTTTTCACTGAAGGTTCCAATCAGTTTAGGATTGGATTGAATTGCAGATTGATGTCTTGGGCTGTGGTTCATCATTTTCACTGAAGGCTCCAATCAGTTTGGGATTGGATTGAATTGCAAATTGAAGTCTCCTTATCTGCTCCTGCTGCTATGGAATTCCTTGATCGATTGGCAATGGGTGGAGAGGCCACTCAAGCTCATATACTAGTCTTGGAGAAGATAATTAACCGATGTGGGACAATTTCCAACACTGAGGTTAGCCTCATCTTGTGCTCTCTGCAAAAATTATTTCTCTTAAAGCTCTAATGCAATTAGGATTGGCTATCCACTATTTGCTGCTGCTGGTTGAAAAACTCTTTGCTACTTGGGAGAAATTGATCCATCTATTGCTTCAACGATTGGAGACAGTGGCTCTATTGAGTCATTCTTTTTTCAAGATGTTGATGTAATCGTTTTTTGGTAGTCCGAACAGTTTGTTTCGGTTGATTTTATCAACCTTTTTTAGCTCTTGAGTGGCATATGATTGTCGCGTGGTCTGGGTGCCAACCTCGTTGTGATGCCATTTTGCTCTTGTCCTTTTCATCTCTTGTAATCCTTGCATTTGATTAATAAAAATTCTTTTGCCTTTCAAAAAAAGGAATCTAGTTGATGTAGTTTAACAACTGCTGAGAATTTTAAATGACAGCTAATCTTACAACTGTTGATATAGAGTAACATGGCTTTCAAAAATAAGAAACGTTTAGGTTGTGTTTGGATGTTGGATCTGTGGAGGTAAAAGCCTATAAGGTTGGAAGTGAAGTCTTGGCTCCGCAGTCAACTTTCGATTGGGACATGAGAACTGCTGCTTCAAAATGTACATATAAAATTCAATAAAACACGAAACTCTAAAATTTGCCATGAAAAAATTACATCTAGCTAGTTATTACACTACAGTATCTGCATGTCTATTATTCAGTTCTTCTTTTAATCAAAGGACTAGTTCCGAAATACAACCACCTAAGCAGTTACTTGGACTTATGAGGAGATTGGTGAAAGAGAGAGGAAAAAGATCTGCAAACTTTCTTCTTTCCTTCGTCTAAATTGTTTTCATCAAAATTTCTCAAGAGCATTCTGGTTTAAGAATATCAGATAAAGAGGGGGCACGGTTAGAAAGGGACACGGCTAGAAAATATCTGGGATAACTTTATCGTGAGCTTTTTGGGCTTTATCTTGGATATTTTCAAAAATATTTGGGTTCTCTCGTTGAGACGAATCAATAATTCACAAAAATTTGGCACAAAACTAATAAACGCGAACAAAAAGTCCAAAAAACTAACAGAAACCCAACACCTAAGAATTCTTGATCTCAAGAAACATCAGGAGTATGAAATGAACTTGAACTTGTCCTCCTAGCTCTAAGGAACATATTCCATGCCATCTTAGATTCTTAATTAGTGAATTTTCCCAGAGGTTAGATGTTCTTCTTACTTTAAGATTTAATCCGTCAAATGTCACTCCAAATTTCTTGTGGTACATTGCAATTTTGGTCATTGCATGGGACCAAGCATTTATTCTGTAGGAAATTTGCACCTTGGAGTTTCTGACCATGTTGATCATTGATGGACTATGTTGATTGCACCTTGCAGTACTCAAGACCGCAGACAAGTTTTCAATATTTTTGAAAGGGCATCGAGAAGATTGGAATAAAAATTGGGGCAGAGTCTGCTTTGACCCTCTTGGTTTGGGTCATGAGCGGATACACTTTCTATTGCTCAAAAGTATGCACATAACACCCTGTGATTTGTAAAAATATCCAGATGGACCCAATTCCGTCCATTTTGAGCTTTTGGCTATTACTAGGCATTTGGATCTTGGTGGTCAGATTCTTATTCCAGCTCGAGATTATAGGCATCCAAACGTGGTTAGTGTCCTTTTAACCACTATCAACTTGTATTTTAATTTTTTGTTCCAGTTTCTTCTTGACCATCTGAAGAGCACTGCTTGGTTGTTTAGGTTCTCTGGATGCACTTGTGGTAAATTGATGGCTGGTATTTTGACTTGTTCTTTGACAACTTTAGGGACTAGTGGTTCCTCAAATCTGCTTCAAACTTTCCATGACACTCATATTTGCCCTATAACTGAGAAAGCTGGGAGTATTATTTTCGCCCACTAGCACCAAATTCCCCAAAGAGGTAAATGGAAAAAAGGGTCCAATTAGAAATTCACTTTAGTACCTTGAAGTCTTGAACCCTCTTCGACACGAGGTTATAGATTGGTCATTATATTAAGACAGTGTTTGGCTCGCTGGAATGAATTTGGGAATAGAATGGTCATTCACTGGTCTTGAAAATGAAATGGCAACTCGCTTAAATTGGTAAATGATTATTCCATTTGGATTGCATATTCTGTACTTTTTCAGAGAATCAAACTTCGGAATGAGTATTGCAAGAGAATGACCATTTCAGTCCAGTCAACCACACATTGCCTAATATCCTGAAACTAGACCCAATTGCCAGAGTTGATTGTCTATATCCTCTGGATGTAAATGTTCCTCAAGATTATGCCGCTCGGGCTGCCTCCAGAAGCCCATTGAGTTTTTAACAAGCCCACTGTTCTGAGTTTTCGACCAGTTTGGTGGGATCAGAAGGCTATCACTTAAGAAGTCACACGCCTTGTTCACCAGTGCAATGTCCCTTCTGCTGGTAAGCGCGAACCTCTGACCCTTGCCGTGGTACCTGTTTCAATTTAAGAACACAATTTGAGTGACTTTCTAAACCACATGCAACTCAGCTTGCTTCCATGTGCAAGCATGGTGATTGTGGGGAACTGAACTGACCTAAAGTCCTAAACTAGCAATTTTCATACGTGGTTTAGGTGCTTGCATTAGTGATGTAAGAGTTTTTATGCAGGTGGGAAAGTGGTTGGTGAATTGCCTCTTGACAGAATGCAATCATGTGACCAAGCCATTGCAGAGATGTTATGGAGACCTGTAGTTTGTAAAAGTTGTCAAAGCACCAAAAACGGATAGAACTGTAATGATACATGCATAGCTACTAAACTGTTCAGGGTTCACTCACAACTTACGGAGCACAGACGCTTCTTTTTTTCTTTTTTTCCATAGCAATGTCCAACACTTGTCTGATGCCTTGGACATGCTGCAATACAACTTAGACACGCACATGAAAGATCTTACTTTTGTGACTTTTTTTGAACCGTCCAATCAAAGGACATGTTTGGGACAATGCTTTTTGTTTATTGGCATGTTCGTAATTTAGGTTTACGGTAAGCTGCTGTAGTTTGTTGATGAGTTTGTGGGTTTCCCAAGCGTGTGTGGAATGATTTAACATTATGCGTCGAAAGGTGTTGTTACATGGATTTGGTGTTTTGTTATTGTTCGTTACTCCTATTTGAGTGTTTTGTTTTTGGTTTATGCTTTTATTCACATACGTAGCAAATGAAATATCTAAAAATTGATATTTTTTTTGTGCGTGTCCTGAGTTTCGAAATCCATTGTCCCCATGTCTGTACCTGTGTGCTTTTGATAGCCTTGCTAGTTACCAGTCAAATAAAGAAGAAAAGTACTCACCCGTCGACCAAATGCAGTAGAGCCTCCAAGTTATGAAAGCACGCCAGATCACTTGTTTCTTTCAAAAATGGAGAGTTCTTGTGATCCAAAGCAAGTTCCACTCCAACATGAGAGTAGCACCACGGTGAAACCTCACCTATCTTTTGCAGCACAGCGGGCACTTGCTCATTGAAGAATACCCCAGGTACACTGGGCACCCTGTCATGAACATCAAACACCCTTAGCACCTTCACCCCCAGCCCTTCCAGCCTCTCCTTAAACCTAGCATTCCCAACTCTAGGCCCTGAAAACGAGTACACACAAATGGGCACAGCTCGCCCGTTGTCCATCACATCTGCCCCGGTTTCTGCTATGTCGTATGCATTTATGATTGCTAGTGCACTTCCTAGGCTGTGCCCCGTAATTGTTATGCTTAGCTCCTCATCTTCGTGCTTCTTTATTAATCGCTTGATTTCTGCTAAAATCTGCTCTCTTGCTGAATACTTGCAGAATTTGCAGTTGATGTCTTTGTCTGTGTAAACATGGATAAAACCCGATTCAGCTTTGACACGTGGATCAGGGGAAGGGATTTTATGAAGCGCGATTGACCTTAGAAAGTCTGTTACATCCGCAATCCACTCAAGTTTCGTTACCGTACCTCGCCAGGCTATGGTTATGTCCCTACGCCCCAGGTACGCTGAGGTGTCGTCGTTTGATACTGCAACGTACCCCATCCAATTCGCGGATGGTGTCCACCCATCCGGCCATAGTGATTTCTTGAATAAGAAGGGAAGGTTGATGTTGTACGAGGCGTGGAGGTAACGGGTCACTTCGTACCCGTACTGTGTCCAACCAAGGTACTGGAAGAAGTTGATTGGTTCTGTTTTGCAACTTCCGCAGTACTTGGAGTACGGGTCCGAATTGAAGGCATCATAGCATGCTTGAGCCATTTCACCGTATCGTACTAGCTCGGATCGTAAGAGGGGATCCATTGGATCAAGCATGCCAACCCAATCATCTTGACCATGGATCTCCTTCCAAGAGTCTGCCAACCTTCTCTCAGGGATTTCAGGTATTGGTACTTCATCCTTGTTTTCATTTCTTCTCCCCCTTCCAAGTTCCGACATATCGAGGGTGGACTCATTTCTTGATGTCACCCTACTTATTGTAGGCATTCTAGTTGTGTTGTTGCTTCTTGATATCCCCAGAGATGCCCATTTTCTATTCAAATCTGGACTTGTGATTGGATTTTGAGAGAAAAAGGCGCTATGCTGGTCTTTCTTGAAGGTTAAGCTAATATTGGAGACAGAGAGAGCCATTGATTTTGTTCGGGGGGAAGCTCAAGATGGCGATGATTGAAATGAAACAGGGTTGATGCGGGAATATAGAGGGGGAAGTCATGTTATATGCACTCTATAGTAGGTCTATAAGCATGAATGGAGGAAGTTCAATCTAGTACTGGTCAACCCTAGTCTTTTATTACAAATATGAGGAATTCTATATACTGGTTAGGTGGGTTGTTGACTTGTAGTTACTCCTTTTGTTAGTATTTTTGAAATTGGAAGAAACACGATCCCTATTTCTGTAAGGCTGTATTTGGACCGTAGATGGCAACTCCACTTTAGACTTCCTCGGTAGGGTAAATCCTGGATACCTCTAAGCACCCTCTAGCTATATGTATCTGATAAGTCAAGGTGTTTTGCTAGCAGAGGTGCTACTGGTACAGATATAAAATCTGTACCAGTATGTATAAACCCCTTTTTGGTCCCGTTTTGAGTCTCAAAAAAAATGATCGGAACTACTAATTTCGTTTAAAATAATTTGTTTACGGCTCCTACAAAAAATAAGCTCAATCCGGTATCGGTTAAGGCGTCTACAAAACGTTCAACTTTGTCCCCGAATTCAAGTCTGAATTCTAAAGCAAAATTTGGATGTTTTGTAAATGCTCTTACCGATACCAGATTGAGCTTATTTTTTGCAAGGACCATAAGCAAAGTATTTTAAACAAAATGAGCGGATCTGATCATCTTTTTGAAATCCAAAATGGGCCGAAAAAGGGATTTGTACACACTAGTACAGATATAAAATCTGTACCTTTAGACTTTCTGTTTTGCTAGCAACAAAAGTTCAACACAAGACCTTTGAGTTTACGGCTGGTCCAGGAGTAGCATAAGATTGGGAGGATTTGTGAAGGGATCACATTGGAGAAAATATAGTGAAGTTGAGTCCCTTTCTTTTTGTTTTTCCCATAGTTCCCTCGCAAATCAAGATTCAAACGCAGCCTAAAGATTCTGCGAGTTTCTTGAGTTGACTCTTCCATGCTTGCTGATTTTGGCAACGGTTGTTGGATCTCGTGAGCATTTAAAGTGACTCGGACAAGAATTTCCATGTGGTTCAGGTCATTTAAGGTAGGTGAAAGGTGTACTTAGTACTCATGATGTTTTATAGACCAAGTTGCAAAGTGAAATTGTTATTAGAAGTCATGAATCTAGTTGATGTAGTTAACAACTGCTGAGAACTTTAAACGACAGTTAATCTTACACCTGTTGATGTATATAGTAACATGGCTTTCAAAAATTTAAAAAAAATAAAATAAAGGTTGTATTTGGATGTTGGATCTGTGGAGGTAAAAGCTTGGAAGTGAAGTCTTGGCTCCTCACAGTCAACTTTCGATTGGTACATGAGAACTGCTGCTTCAAAATGGACATATAAAATTAAGTACATAAAACACGTACGAACGTGAATAATATTTGCCATGAACAAATTACATCTAGTTATTATCCTACACTATCTGCATGTCTATTATTCGGTTTTTCTTTTAATCGAAGGACTTGTTCTGAAATACAACCACCTAAGTAGTTACCGGGACTTATAAGGAGATTGTTGGAAGAGAGAGGAGAAAGATCTGTAAACTTTCTTCTTCTTTTTTGTCTAAATCATTTTCATCTAAATTTCTCAGAATTTGCAGAGCATTCTGGTGGCTTTAAGAATATCAGCTAGAAGCTGAACCTGGTTCTAGGAGGAAGGCAATGGATATACTCCGAGGCAATGAATATATCTCCGCCTCTCACACAGCATTGTGAGAGAAGGGGGGATATGTACACCCGTTTCATAGGACACTTTCACCATCCAAAGAGCAAAAGGGATACGGCTAAAGAGGGGGCACGTCGGAAAGGGACACAGCTAGAAAGGGGACACGACTCAATGAGGTAATCCCCTCTTTAACATTTGTTTTCCTTGTTTTGGTTTGGTTGGCAGCTTGGTAACCCAGTTGTATGGGTTTTAGATGACTTGTGATCAGAAAGGGTGTGTCCCTGGCTTTGACGCCTTTGATCCTGTCCGTTTGTTTCGCTGTACTGTTCTATTGGAATAATAAAATTCTTCTTCGCCGACAAGAAAAATGAGTAATCAAGTGTCTTGGCATAATAAACAGTGTAGTGTTATTCAAAGAATAAAAGGACAGAGAATAGTGCTCCATCTAGATGGTGGAGTGAATGGTTTTGGATTCTGGTTCTTGTTTGCTTGGTCTCACAATTTCCAGAATATATTCCAACCAAAGGAAACCAACCAAATAGAATTTGGACTCTAAACCTAAAGCAGCTGAAGTCCAGCAAATAAAAAAAAAAAAAACTTGTACCCGCTTCTAGATCCCTCTTTCGATCTAAACGTTAAAAGGAACAGGCAAACAAGGTGAAGCCTCTAAAGTGGTAAAGAGTGGAGTGCTTAATGGCGCTAATCGGTCTACTAGGGAGGGTGAAAACGACTCTATTGAAATAGCCTGATGAGAAAACTCTTCGCAGTATGGTAACTAGCCGAAGGAAAGGTTGAAGTTAATTTGGCATATCATCAAAACTGGGGAATATTCTCTCTTTGTTCTTCAGAAATCAGAATATATTCACTTCATTTTCGAAGGCTTTACAGAATGAATCCACTTGTTTGTGTTGTTTCATATGGCGTTAGATGTTAGTACTAGTATTTTAGGGTGGGTTTCCTTTAAAAAGTTCGTCTAAACCTTACAGGCTTTAGACAAGTTGTTTCCGCTAAATTGTACTTGATGTATGCGAGGAGAATGACCCCGGATATTATATCTGAAGACTTATATCAGGTGTTTGACACCCGGATATAAACCACGGATATAATATCAATGGAAACAATGCCTTAAACTCAAAATACTTATGCGCGCTCCTGTGTACGAGACATGAATAAAAGTGTAGAACAGTCTATGCATTGCAACTGGCCTACAACACACGAGTCTTCAGCTACATAAATCAAAGTAGTGTTCTAATAACCATTAGTCCAACCAGAAGCGTCACTCTCGAACACAGTAGTCATCCATGGTTCCTTTTCCTGAAAACAAGGACATTAAACAAAGGAAAACAATCAAAATCGGTTTTACATTTGATTAATCCGTGCATTTGAGACGAACAAGGAAGCTATAAGGAGACGAACAAAGAAGCTAGTGTATACAATCAGGAAGTCTCTTTTTTTTTTAAAACTTAACCGATCGAGCTTGAAACTTTGTGCTTGACAATGTAAACAGAGTGACAATGCACTTCAGTCTAAACACAAAAGGGAATATGCATCCAGTGTCAAACTAAGGAAAAAAGGTTGAAACGAATACGATGGAGGCTTTGAAAGTAAATAATGAAAAGGGTCGATAGTAAAATCACTCGGATAACGCTGTTAGCACGTACATGAAAAAAGTCAGAGAGCAAACCTTCAGACGTTGGTAGAATCGACTATGATATAGGTCACCGACTCACCAACAGAAATAACCGATGGACACCGATGATGATATTTATCAAGTGAGGGGGAAGGAATGGGAAACTATTCTAGCAAAGCAAAAATAATTGGAAAACAACTGCAGAGGATCAATGGTTATGATCGACTTCCGAAGATATGGGTTGCCATGAGCAGAGCACAAGTCATGAAAACAACGATGTGCGTGCGTGTGCGTGTGGGGCAGGGGGGCAGAACATACACTGCTCAAAGCAAGGTCTCAGGCCTATTCTTCGCCTTTCCTAAGATCTTTTTCCTTTCCATTTTTGAGCTGCTGCATTTTCCTGTGTACGAGACATGAATAAAAGTGTAGAAGGGTCTATGGCTCAATTGGAAGGTGTAGGTTCGTGTTTTGCATTAGGTGGTGTAGGTTCGTGTTTTGCGTTAGGTAGCTGACGTGTAAATCTCGCGTGAGTTGGAGAGGTGTTATTGGTTGGTGGTTAGAAAGGAGAGGGGAAGAGAGGGACAATCTAATGAGGTGAAGGAAAGGGCAGGGGAATAGAAGAGACAAAGGCAGTGCGTCCCTATCTCATTGCGGGGCACAGACGGATTTTCTTAGATGGATTGGGTGAGATCAGTCCGAGGAGAATGTTCTTCTTCCTTTGGCCTAATGCTCTTCACTCTCTAAAAAAAAAGCCTGTCTTTGTCTCTATATGTCCCTTTGTGGGAATGTCGGACCTATATATATATATATAGGCTCTTGGGCTTAAGTCGGTTTCCAGGGCAGCCTAATCAAATCCCGACACGTGTCCCTTCTGTTCCCGAGGTCGCAAGGGTGATGTCACCTCGCGCGTGCTTGGTGCGTGCCACCCCGCAACAGACCCCTTTTCTTAGCCACAACCACTAGATTTCCCTCAATTCCCATAGGAGCAAGGTTGCGACATGCGGCGATCGTATCTTCACTAAAACCCCTTTGGTCCTGCCTTTTGACCGGGGCGCGCGATAGATATCTAAGTAATCTTTGCATATCTTGCCCCTCTCACACTCTTTGGCTTCCTGGAGCCACACGGGCCAATCCCTTCTCGCGATGGTTCTCGCTTATCCTTCTATTATAATTTTATTTATATCTCTTTGAGGCCCTCCTTTGCGCGTCATGTCAGCGCGCGGGCCCCACCTCGCGCCACTTGGCACTAAAGCTCTCTTTATAGCAGCGAACACCTATGTGTTGCTCCTATGTCATTTCCACATGTCATTCCGTGGGTGATTGGTCAAAGTCCTTTTTTTCTATCAACGATTCGTCATTTTGACCAAACCTACAATTGCCCCCGAGCGCGCATACGTTGTAAACATCATCGTGCGCGTGCAGTCTTCTCTTTGCTAAGATCGTGCCTCTTGGTATCGTTAACGTACCTCGGTGCTTATATTGGATTCATGAGAGAGAGAACAAGGTGATGTGATGCGTCGTGCTCTGTGGTGATTTGGGCGAAAGGTCATGACGTATGGACACGTCATGCCCCTCATCATTACTTTGCCTCGGATCTACTACGGCTTAGGCTCTGATGACTAGCTATACTCCAACTCCAATACTAAAACAATTAACTAGCGATTACATAGGATTTCAATTACACGTAAACGCCACGGAATTAGCCAATCACAACTTAGGAACTTACATTCCTGTTGATATATCCCATTGAAATCCTACTTATTATATTTTGGCACATCGTATAGAAGACTGAGAGGCAGAGAGAGACAGACTTAGGCCTGAAATGCACTAGGGGGAGGGTAGAAAATTTCAAAGAGGGAGAGAGAGGAGGGGGGGAGGGGGATACATGCCATAATTACATGCCTTTTGGTTCATGGTCTTGACCACTTTGTTTCCCCAGCGTTGGTTCGTCATCAGGTGGGCCCTAGAGTCCTAGACTAGATTCTTTTTGGTTCATGTTTTCTTGATCACCATGTCCTACCTCTTTTAAAGAAGAACATGTTTGAGTGGATTTCGCTTGTCAATTTTGGTCCAATTTGGACAGTTCTGGCCCTCCATGAATGGATGTTGTGCCTTTGTTGAGTTGGGCATAATCGGTATTCCAGTTTTTGCATGTGGTGGGTAGCTTTTTGCATGTGGTGGGCTACGTGTCTTCGTTGTGTTGTGAGGCTAGGGGGTGCAGCTGATGTGAAGAGTTTTCGTAGACTTGAGTGGGGAGGTTATGCCAGATGATTTTACAAGATGAGAGAGAAGCTTTCCTCTTCTGTGTTCTGAGTTTGTACCTGTTTCTTCTCAGATTTTTTGGCATAGGATTTAGCTTGGTTTTCCAGCTGTTTGCTTTGGTGTTTGGGGTCTTGCGTCAGTGCTCTGGTTCTTGCCGTTGGTAACAGGTATTGGTTATGATTTCTGTCGTGTGGTGCTCTGTTCTTCGGAGTTTGTCAACTTGTGATTTTTCTGTTTGGGTTTTGCTTTTGGATTAGCTTCTGATTTCTTTTTCGTGTGACATTGGTGTTGCATTTGTGCTTTTGTGGTGCAATTTGTTTTCCCGATTTTGACTCTTTGCATTTTTGGGTTGCACGTTTGGTTTTTTCCTAGAATTTGCAGTTTTGTTTGTTCTGAAATTCTGGGGTGTTTTCCAAATGCTGCACAACTGAAATTTAATGCTGTTTGGGCAAAGCTCCGTTTTTTTTGTCATGCCATGGAGCTATTAACTAATGACTGATGCTCTTTCAACAAAACTTTCATTCTTTCTGTCGTGACGCACTCACAGAAACGAAAATTAAGAATGAAGAGAGCAAAAAAGACATGCAATCCAGAATGTTCCAGGATCTAGATCGAATATTGAGAAATAGGGAGTAAAAATTAATGTAGTCTTTTTCGTAAGTTTTGTGCAAAAGTTTCATTCTTTCTCTTATGCTGCACTTGCAAGGATGGAAATTAAAAATAAACAGAGCAAACAAGGCATGCAATCCAGATTGCCCCAGGATGTAGATCCAATATGTATTTTTCATTGCATGTTTGGTTTTTCCTTTGGATTCTAACTGATAACTAATGCTCTTTGAGCAAAAGTTCCATTTTTCCTCTCATACTGCACTCACAAGAATGAAAATTAAGAATAAAGAGAGCAAACAAGGCATGCAATTCAGAATGCCCCAGGATCTAGATTAGGCAGATGGATTAATTTGCATAGTGACAGTTCGTTTATGTTTGCCAGAATCTTGTGGTTCATTGATCATTCCATTTATGATTCAATGAATTGTTAATCCTAAATTCGGTGATGCAGTATCATGGTTCTTCGTGTGCCATTTCGCCGGTGGGTCCACGTGAGGTACAGAAATCCCCAACCTCAACATGGAGGGTTTTACTGTCTTCTACCTATTCAAGGCCAAAGGGTGATTGCCGCTGTTGCACGGTGCCGGCATCCTGGACAGTTGGAGTATAAGGCATTCAGCATCTTCGTGCGCGAGTATGCAGACATATTGGGTTTGGGTGACAATTTAATATGGGCTGTTCGCGATGATTTAGTTAAATGGTTGAATGCTCTTGTGCATAACTCATTCATACGCTATAGTACTCCAGGTATTAGTTTAGTCCAACATATGCGATGCATTAAGTTATAGCTTAAAGATGCATGATACTCTTTCTGCCTTGCGATTTTGTAGGTGTCGAACGGTGCTGGTATATCAAGCATATGTCTCAGCTCTATGCGTTTGCACCAACTATGGTGTGGCCATTTAATTTATGCTTTTTATGATTAGAAGTATCTGCTTGCATTCATATATTATTATTGCTAAGCTGTGCATCCTTAGAAGTGTGCTCTTTTTGTTGTGCAGTTATTACCTGAAGGTTTGCGCGCCTCTTTCGAAGGCATTGGTAGAACTACTTGGATTCTGATAAGACATGGATGCAAAGCATGGCCTATTCAGGTTGTCAATGCTGTGATGCGGAATGGTTGGCGTGAGTTCCGTACAGCTCATGCCATAACAGTTAATTACAGGCTCATTTTAACATGTGAGCGGAGGTGGATCTTTAATGCAATAATCCTTGATCAAAACGGTGTTGAAGTGTCATATGATTGGACAATGTTACTGAATGAACATTGGCGTGAACTACATGATCTCCGAGGTAAGTAATTTCAAATTTATAGGTATCATTTGTTATTTCCCCCCAGTTAATATTCATACTACCATTTTTAAGATCAGGTAATTTTGTAACTGCTTGTCTACCATCAACAATTCGACAAAATCTCCCACTGATGAAGTCTGGATATTGGTATATGCCCCAGACAAACCATTTCCAGGTATGCTTCAAGTCTTTATGCTTATTATTTACTTTTATTCCATATATTAAAGACTTGATGTCTTCCTAATAGAATAAATGCATTGTGCAGGACTTCCAGAGTAGGCTCCAAAGCGTACTTGACGATCTAAATTTGGAAGTTATTTCAGTTCGAATGGGTAATAGGACCTGGTCGATATCTGTTAACAATGGACATCTCGATGGTGCTATGTTCAATCAGCTTTTGGATTCTCTAAACCTTCAACTCTATGATTATATCTTCATTACTATGTTACCGAACCTTGACGTTAGGGTTGTTGTCCTCGATGCTACAACCGATAGAGAGAAGATTTATGACTGGCTTTAGTTTCAAGTTTGTGTTTGCTGCTTTTGGGATGCTGTGCGAGCAAGAGCAACCGATGGAGAGAGGATTTATGACTGGCTTTAGTTTGAAGTTTGAGTTTGCTGCTTTTGGGATGCCGTGCGAGCAAGAATGAAGAATGCGTTTGTGTTTACTTATTGCTCTGTTGTCGTTTTGGTCTATTTTCTACTGTCATCGATTCGTGCTTGCGAATTGTCGTACATTATGTTAAGTGTGTCTTAGCTTTTGGGAAAGAATGAGCAAAGCCAAGTTATGAGCCTCAACTGTATAACTATGAACTATTTTCTACTGTCATCGATTCGTACTTGCGAATTGTGGTACTTTATGTTAGGTGTGTCTTAGCTTTTGGGAAGCAATGAGCAAAGCATCGGTTAGCTTTGGCAAGATGTTTGCTTGTGGAATATTTACTGTTCGTTAATTTACTGATATATGATAAACACATATCTGCTAATTCCCCTTTCTCCAGTTATGAATGCTTTCTGCAATTTTATGATTTGCCAGCATAAATCAAACGGTTTCTTTGCTGAGATGATCAAGTTAGTATTAACCTATGAGTAATGTATCTGCTTATTGAGGGATGCCCTCTTAGGAACAAAGAGAATAGCTTTGAACTTCAGATAACCCTATGTCTGCTTATCGAAGGATGCTCTTTTAGAAGAAAGAAAGAGAGTAGCTTTCAACTTCAGTTAACCCTTAACAGAAAAATGCTTGACAGCTAAACTTGAGTTGCCTCTTAACAGGAAACTGGTTTACAGCTAAGTACTCCTGCCACTCATTAAACAGTCACTCATGATACATCCTTTGCATTCTCTTCGTCTTTCTTTTCATCCTCATCGTTTCCATATTCCAGAATTTAATCAAGAACAACCTACCAAATGCTTCAGTTGGAATTTTTGTAAATTTGTATTTGTTACAGTTTTTGAATATTACCCATATACATAATGTGCATTAGAATTATGCATAACAAACTTATGGAGACATCTTTTCTGCAACAAACTTATGCAGACAGCTTAGGCACATCAAACTTATACATTCAACTTCTGTTCCACTCACCTTCATTTGCAACAGTTAGCAAGATAATATTTTCATTATACCGAAAGAAAAACTGAAAAAAAAGAGCATATGATCTTTCAACTGGAGTTTCCAAAGAAAAATTACATCACCTTCATCTTCTCACAATGGAGACACGTAATCTATTACATGCAGAAAGTCTGCCACCTAATGCAAAGAGTGGATTACTGATCATGCAAAGAGTACCTATAGCTCTTGAGTGTCATTTACTCCACTGCATTAACCTCCACTATTTGCTTAGACCTCTTAAACTTTGCCACCTTTTGACCCTCCCACTCAAATCTCCACTTTGTAATCCCAAATTACTTTGGTTTCTCCGTAAACAAAACCACTACTTTGTTACTTTCTAAGTCTGCTACACACAGCTTTACTCCTAAACTATGTATAACCTTTCGGCCATGGAGCTGCAGAGTAGTGAAATCGTTCATAGGAAGAATTGTTTCTCTGCTTAAAAACTCTGGATTTCTGCTGTTGGTGATCTATCACTTTGGTTCATCATTTTGCCTTTCTGATTCTCACAGCTCTAGAACCTTTGGCTCTCTGGTATATCTAATCTTTTCTCATTTCTGTTTACATTAATTAGTGCAAATCCCATTGTTTACTTGTATTATTAGGGCACAGTCTTAGTTCATGCACATAGCACTCCTTTCTATTATTCATCTCTGGCTATACCATAATTTCCCTGTTCCTTCTTTAATGTATCTTAATTACACCAAATGAAAAACTGAAAAGGATGAACATACGATTTCCCAACTGAACTTTCCAAAACAAATTTACATCAGCTTCACCCCCTCAGAATGGAGATACGTAATTCATTACATGCATAGAGCTTGCCACCTCATGCAAACACTAGGTTACTGATTATGCAAAGAATGGCTACAGTCCTTGACTACTACTTACTGCTCTGTCTTAACCTCCACTATCTGATTAAACCTCTTTTGACTATGCAATGCATTTCTGGTGCAAGTTGAAGTGATTGTTAATTTGAAATTTGCCCTTGGTTTGTTTATTAACTTGCTGCGAAAATGGTAGCTCGGTCTGGAGAGGTATAATTTTGCTTCCATTTACCAACTTTGTTTTCTGCTTCAATGGTGCCCCATTTTCATTTTCATTGAAACATTATTGTTCGTTATCGGTTCAGCTGAGAATCACCCCAATGCCTTCAACCTAAAAATGCGAAACTCCATCAAAGAGGTAGCTGAGAATCACCCCAATGCCTTCAACCTAAAAATGCGAAACTCCATCAAAGAGGTTCATCTGAAAATTTCTGGTATTACCTAAGTTCGTCGTATCAAAGAAGACCCTTTCAATAAACTTGTGTTGCATCAGGTGCCAAACTAATGAAACAGTATGACCCAAAAAGGCCTACCAGTTCTCCTCCTTTTAGACAAGCTATTTTTGACTCTAGAGGCTTTGAAAGTAGTTATCCTGCATGTGCTTGTGAAGTGAATCTTATGTTATTCTCAAAAAATGAGAGTTAATTGCAGAGTAGTAAGATCATTGACAAGGAGAATTGTTTCTGCTGAGAAGCTCTGGATTTCTGCTGTAGATAATCTATCAATTTGAACTCCACTACCTGATATGCATTCTAATGAACTGAAACTGACACTTTTTGGAGTTCTGACTTAGATATTCCTTTTTAGCTACTTACAAAACAAACTAAGCTTCCGATTTCTGCTGTTGGTAATCAATTAGTTTAAGCCATCATTTTGACTTTTCTAATTGTCACAGCTCTACAAGCTTTGTATCTTTATCCAACAGGATTTTTGACAGAGCCTTGATCCATAGGAAAACTAATATTACCTTGGGTCCTACCTGGTGGAGGTTATAGAATTTCACTACCTGATATGCATTCTAATCAACTGAGACTGACATTTTGTTGAGTTCTGACTTAGATATTCCTTTTTTGCTACTTACAAAACAAACTAAACTAACCATTAAATAGCTTATCTCGGAAATTAATCTAACCACTAATTACCTTATCTATTATTGAGTTTTATCGTTATGCTTCTTTCTTTCATTATGCTATTATTCAGTTTTATCTTAGCAGAAAGTTATGGAGTATCTATAGAATTTAAGCGAGATGGATATATTATACGGAGAAAGCTAAAGAAAAGACTAGCCACTATAACTAGATTCAATTTCCAGTAACTGTTTAGAGGCAGTGTTGCAGCGTACTCTTTAATCTGCTACAGCTATAACGGTTTTACCAATGTGAGATATTTTACTGCTTATAGCCCAAAGTTATCTGCTACTACCATTGCAGATAAAAAAAACGATCTGTTATTGTCAACCACAACTTCCAATCTTTACCTCCACTATAATATGGTTCTTTCTTTTGTAAATTTGTAGTGATAGCTATATTACACCTGTGCTAGGACAGTCTAGACATTAATTTCCCCAATGCCTAAATCTTGATAACCAAAAACAAAAAGTAAAATCTCTTTAACAGCTTAAACATCACATGTATCTGTTGACTATGATAACCTTTCCATAACTGACAATATGCTTCTGTCTTTCTTCTCAGAAATTCATGCTCCGGCTTTCCTCTGAAATTCAGTCTTTCTTTCCTTTGCTGTAAAAAAACTCTTGCATTTCCCCTGCTGCATTTTCCCTGCTAATCTCCATAACCTTCTCTGTTACTCAATATATGAGATTCATTCATATGTCTTTTATTGGCATTGTGCATGTTCATAAAATCTCTTATAACATATATTCATATATATATATATATATATATACCACAAAACAAAAGATCCCACTGAACTTCAATAACATACTGATCTAATGAACCTCTTAATATTTTCATAGTGATTAAATCAAAATGTCTGAGAACAAGCGTCGAAGAATTCCATATTCTCAGTTATCGCAAGAAGAAAAGGGCAGAATAAACGCCCGGAGGAGAGCTTTATATGCGGAAAAAAAATCCAAAAGAGAAAATACACTATTTCCAGTTCAGATACAAGAACAAGTTAGTGCAGAGGAAAACATTGAATCAAGCTTAGATTACAGCTCCATAACAGATCTCTCTTATAATGAGCAAGAGATTCCTGATGATCATAATATTATTCATATGACTCCTACAGGTATATTACCCTTCTTTGTTATTCGCGAATTTCTAGAGGACTATCCCAATGAAATCTTAGGTCTATTTTACTTTCCATTACTAAATTTTGAAAAGTAATATTGAAAGTAATTGGTCATGTTTAATAGGTTCTTCCGCGATACCATCAAGTTCGAGAAATCATGATGAATGTATGCTATTTAACAATTTCCCGTATTTTATTTTATTCAAAATATATTCATAAAGCAAAACTTAATATTTCATCTTTCAATTTTGTATAGGTTTGCTCTATGACATCTCCATAGGTATGCCCCTAAACACTCACTACATTCATATATAAAATGCTATTAGTAATACGTGAAATTTAAATATAGGTGTCGCAATGCATACTTCTACACCGGCATCAACTATACCACAGCGAGCTATACCAATGGAACCATGCAAACTGTCATCTGTACAGGATTGTATACATTGTGGTGCCAAAAGATTTCCGTATGAGACACCTAAGTTTTGTTGCTCAGGAGGCGAAGTTCGCCTTTACCCAATTACTATCCCAGCTGAACTTCAACAGTTATATTCTGGTTTAGGAGCAGACTCAGCCCATTTCCTCCAATATGTGAAGCCCTATAATGAAATTTTTGCATTTACATCCATGGGCGTGCATCTGGACCCCATGTATGCAAAACGAACAAATGGAATTTACACATTCAGAGCACAAGGACAGATCTATCATTTCATTGATAGTCTTTATCCTTCTAAGGAAATGCCATCGTATCTGCAGCTATATTTCTATGATACACAAAAAGAAATAGAACTTAGAAAAGGTGATAAAGATAAATTGCAGCCACGTATTATCTCAAGCCTGATTGATACGTTGAGAACTAATCCATATTCTCAATTTTTCCGGAGTCTATCTGATTTGCCAAATATCGATGAATGTCAAATCATATTAAGAGCAAATCCTACACTAGAAGACTCCACTGTTTTACCACCGACTGTATCGCAAGTAGCTGCTATCTGGATAGAAGATGAAGATGCCACAGAATTACAAGAACGTGACATAATTGTTCGCAAACAAGAAGATGGTCAAAGTCAGAAAATTAGTTATTACTACGGCTGTTATGATCCTCTCCAATATCCACTTCTGTTCCCATCTGGTGAACCTGGATGGCATCAAGGAATCAAGAAAGTTAGAGCATCAAATAGCATGGAATTTTGCTCAGGACAAGGCAAAGTACTGCCAAACCAATCAGCAACAGCAGACGAGTTACTAAATACAGAAACAGCTGGTAAATCTTATGACTTACTCTACTGTTTTACTTCAGTATAGTATGAAAAATCAGATATGTTCAGCTTATGCACAAGTTAATTCATGCTCTTTGTTCAGTTCGGCAGGAAAACGCTCGAAAGGGAAACATGGTTTCAGCTCGGGAGTTCTACGCCTACAGGCTTCAAATCAGAAGGAACACTAACTCAATTTTGTTAGAATCTGCCCGTCTTCTGCAACAGTTCGCGGTTGATATGTACGTTAAGATTGAAACATCAAGGTTGGATTATTTTAGAAATAAGCAAGAGGAAATTCGAGCTGATTTATATCAAGGAATTGTTGATAGCATTGGTCAAGGTGAATCTGATCCTTCTAAGATAGGCAAGCGAATTGTACTTCCAGGTTCTTTCATAGGAGGGCCAAGGGACATGCGCAAGCGGTACTTAGATGCAATGACCTTGGTAGAGAGGTGTGGCAAGCCTGATCTCTTTCTTACAATGACATGCAATCCAAATTGGCAAGAGATTAAGAATGAAATGAAGCCACATGAAGAAGCTCAAAACAGACCTGATTTACTATCCAGAGTATTCAGGAGTAAACTCGAACATCTGCAGAAAGAAATAGTGAAGAATCAGCTATTTGGTCCTATTGCTGCATACACATTTGTAGTTGAATTCCAAAAGAGAGGTTTGCCTCATGTGCATATGCTGCTCATACTTAAGAAGCCGTTCAAGCTCAACACAGTTGCAAAGATCGATGCATTCATCTCAGCTGAAATACCAGATAAAAAGAAGTACCCACATTTGTATGCAATGGTTCTAAAGCATATGATGCATGGGCCATGTGGAGAGCTGGATATCACAAGGGTTTGCATGCAAAAAGGAAAGTGCAGGAACAACTATCCAAGAAGCTTTTGTGCAGAAACAACTATTGATGCAGATGGTTACAGATTCGAGGCCATATGCTTGACAACAGATGGGTTGTTCCATACAATCCTTATTTATTGGCTACGTTTGACTGCCATATTAATGTCGAGGTTTGCTCTACTGTTAAGGCAGTCAAATATCTATATAAATACATATACAAAGGTCATGACAAGATTATTTACCGCTTGGCTACTTCAAAATTCCCAGAGAACGTCGATGAGATTCAACAATTCCAAACCGCGAGATGGATATCACCACCTGAGGCAATTTGGCGAATATTTCGATTTTCTCTTCATGAAATGCGACCAGCTGTTATCAGTCTGCAGTTGCACCTGGAGGGCTGTCAATTGATATCACTCAAGAAAGACTCAAATCTGCAAAATATCGTTGATAATGAGTTCTTATCCAGAACTATGCTTACTCAATTTTTCTGGATGAATGCTCACAACGATAAAGCAAAAGCATTGAAGTTGCTATACAGAGACTTCCCGCAACACTTTGTGTGGAATAGCCCATCAAGATCATGGACAGAGCGAAAACAACAAGAAGTTGTTGGCCGAATCATCACAGCAAATCCTAGCGAAGGCGAAAGATATTATCTTCGGCTACTATTAACTTATATTCCAGCGCCTACGTCATATGCATGTCTCAGAACAGTGAACGGCGTCACCTTTGAATCATTTAGAGAAGCAGCAATCAGTCATGGCCTACTAGAAGATGACAAAAGCAACGAAAAATGCATGGAAGAAGCACGTATATATCAAATGCCATTCTCATTGAGGCAACTGTTCACCACCATTCTTGTTTATTGTGCTCCAGTGAATCCATTAGAGTTATTCTTCAAATTTGAAGACGATAGGTTCAAGACTATATCTCTGTGCAGAAGATCAGCAAAGATGTTGCAAGACAAATTTTGCTCCAAACATTAAACGCAGAGCTTGAATCTATGGGCAAAAATCTGAATCATTTCCAATTATCTCAGCTTATTACTTCAGATTCAACGAAAAAAGCAACACCAAGGGAAGTAGAAGACGAAATGAACATTCCTATATCAGAGAATGATCTGAAAAGCCCAGACCTATTAAATGATGAACAGCTAATTGCCTACAATGACATATTAGATGCTGTTTTCCATAAGAAACCCAAGTGCTTCTTTATTGATGGCCCTGGAGGTACTGGGAAGACATTTCTATATCGAGCTCTGCTTGCAACAGTTCGTTCGCAGCATCAAATTGCTTTAGCAACGGCCAGCTCTGGAGTTGCTGCATCGATTCTGCCTAATGGAAGAACCGCACATTCCCGCTTCAAAATTCCAATTGATTGTGATGGCAAACTGTGCTGTGGGATATCAAAGCAATCTGGCCTAGCTACTCTCATCAAGGAAACTGTGCTTATTATTTGGGATGAAGCATCAATGGCAAAAAAAGAATCAATTGAGGCATTGGATTACCTCCTACGAGATCTTACAGATAACGACACATTATTTGGAGGAAAAGTTGTGGTTCTAGGAGGCGATTTTAGGCAAGTCCTACCCGTCATTCCAAGAGGAACCAGGCATGATTGCATTAATGCAAGTATAGTGAGATCATACATATGGCAATCATTAATCAAATTCAGGCTCACACAAAATATGCGTGCAAGGATTGATCCAGCATTCAGTGCATACATTCTGCGAGTCGGAGATGGTGTGGAAAAGGAAAATCAAGCCGGAGAAATCAAACTGCCTACATCTTTAGTCCTACAATCAACCTCAACGATCCCATCTTTAGATCAGTTAATCCAATTTGTCTTTCCATCTTTTCATATTAACACATTAGACCCACTCTCTTTGACTGACTCAGCCATTCTAACCCCCAAAAACCAAGCCGTCGATGAAATCAATGAGACAATGCTTTCGAAGTTCCCAGGGAAAGAGCACATCTACTTGAGTTTTGATGAGACAACTGATCCAACTCAACAAGGACTCTACATTGATTTCTTAAATTCCATCACACCACCAGGAATGCCATGCCACTGTCTTCGCTTAAAGAGAAACAGCCCAATTCTATTACTGAGAAACATAAATCCATCCCAAGGGCTATGCAACGGCACAAGATTGATATGCAAAGAATTTACAAGCAATTTGATTACTGCTACGATAGCAGTAGGAGAAAGAAAAGGTGCTACAGTGTTCATACCAAGGATACCATTGCAACCAAATGATATTCAGAATTACCCAGTGCCATTCACCCGTCGCCAATTCCCAGTGAGAACATGTTTTGCTATGACAATAAACAAAGCTCAAGGTCAGACTTTAAATACCGTTGGTATATATTTGCCCGAACCTGTTTTCTCACATGGCCAACTCTACGTTGCTTTATCCCGAGCAACAACAGCAACTAAAATAAAAAGTCCACCTCAAGCACTCAGATAATGATCAATTGTCATGCTTCCAAACTAAAAATATTGTATTTAAAGAGCTCCTAGAAGAAGCTAACTGTTGATAATTCCGTACCTAAGTTGCAATTATGAACATACTTAGCTAAGCAATGCGAAGCAAGAAAGAGGTATAGCCTACAGCATTCACTCATATATTGCGCTTATTAATACATGACTGCATTCGTTTAACTACTCATTCTGACAGATAAGCCTAATTCACACATATCTTGCATCAATTAGTGCATAACTGCATTCATATATCTGCTAATTCAAATAGATAAGCCTAGCTGCTCAATATTGAATATTTGTAGTCACTCTACTGCAAATTTGCAGGTACAAATGGCCCCACCCATACTACCGCTTAGCAGTATCAACCTCTCAACTTCAAACTATGCAGTTCAAGTCATAGTGATCGAAAAGAACATTCCAAGAATGTCAACCTCGAGCAGTTCCCAGTATCAAAGGCTAATTCTGCAGGACAAAGAGGTAAATCAATAATGATTGCCTCCATACAAACATTCATGAATTACTCAAACTTTATTCTCTGATTTCTTCTTTTAAGCATTCTGAGCATGTTTTAAAAAATCATTATGCTTCTTTCTTGCTTCTCTCTGAAATTCAGTCTTTCTTTCCTATTTAGTTTTGTATTATTAAGTTTATTGAGTTTTATCTTAGCGGAAAGTTATGGAAGTATGGACAAGGCTTTCCTGAGTTGCGTTGATGGCCTAAAGTAATCTGCTACTACCATTCCAGATAAAAAAAAACCCCCTACTGTCAATCACAGCTTTCAATCTTTGGCTTTGCTATCATACTTTCCTGATCTTAACCCCACGAGTCTTCCTTACATAACTTGGTGCATTTGTTGTTCACTATATTTCGCCCTTTGTAGTGATAACTATGTTGCACCTCTGCTAAGACACTCTAGACATCAATTTCCCCAATGCTTAAATCTTGATGACCAAAAACAAATAGTAGAATCTCCTTTACAGCTTAAAGTTCACATGTATTTGCTAACTATAATGACCTTGCGATAACTGACACTATGATTCTGTCTTTCTTCTCAGACATTCATGCTTCGGTTTTTCTCTGAAATTCAGTCTTCCTTTTCTATTAAATTTTGTATTATTGAATTAATTGAGTTTTATCTTGGCAAAACATTATAGGAATATCTATAGAATTTAGACGAGGAGGATATATTGTACAGAAAGAGGTGAAGAACAGATTTGCCACTATGACTGGATTCAATTTGCAGTCACTGTTTTAAGCCAGTGTTCCAGCGTACTCTTTAATCTCCTACAGTTATAGGGGTTTTACTAATGTGAGATATTCTTTTCCTTATGGCCTAAAGTAATCTGCTACTACCATTCCAGATAAAAAAAAAACCCCTACTGTCAATCACAGCTTTCAATCTTTGGCTTTGCTATCATACTTTCCTAATCTTAACCCCACGAGTCTTCCTTACATAACTTGGTGCATTTGTTGTTCACTATATTTCGCCCTTTGTTAACCGGTTTGTGGAGTATTGTAGTTGGTTAGAAGGATGCAATAGTGTTTAGAAAGATGCAATATCTGATCTTACAATAAGCCAAATGAACAAATTCACGAAAAATGCAGCACAAGAAATATAGGGCTTTTTCCCACAGTAAAGGCATCCAAGCAACCGTACAAGAGATTAACTAATGCAGGATTTTTTAACAGGGCAACAAGATGCAGGCAACAATCTTCGGATACAACATCAGAATTCTGCAGAATACGCTGAAGATGTACCACACCTATTGCATAACAAATGCTGCCATCGGCCAGACTCCAGAAAAATTCCGTTTCCTGGAAAACAAGTACCAATTGGCTGTCAATGCACGTACACCAATTGAAGAAGTACAGATTGACGGCCTAACAATCAGGACAGTGAGATACAACTTCACCCCAATCACTGCTATTTCTCAAGTTCGAGACTCTGATCCAAAACTAGGTATCTCATTATACCAATACAACTCCTTTAGCCAAAACATTACAACTAACTAATATTGGAATTCCTTTGTAGATGTGCTGTTTGCTATATTGGAAGTTGGGCCACTGAAGTTTATCAATGACTCATATGTGGTAGATGTCCGAGTGGTTGATCAAAGGTAAACCATACATAAAAACCCTAATCAAGATTGTTATTCATGCTACCGAAACTGCTAACCAAACCATTACAAAATACTATCAGCATGCAGTCAACAATCATATCACTGTGGGATCAATTTAGCGACTATGAAGCACGTGCAATGGCAACTTTATCAGGATCTTTCCCAGTAGCAATTGGACTGCGCTTGAAAACTTCCACATATTACGGTTGTATAATCTTCACTCATAACAATCACTAACACATCAACACACAAAAATACTCATATGCTTATATCCAAACAGGTCTAACACTTGCCACACGGAACACATCAAGCTTCATCTTCAACCCGCCAATACCAGAAGCACATGCACTACAGTCATGGTAATAAATCTATTAGCTAAGCAATCCAATACAAACTCTGGCATTTCTATTGTAGCTTAAATAGCTAGAGCTCTGCTATGTTCACATGAAAGGCTAATATTGCAGGTGTATGGTGAATGCCAACAAGATCAGAGAACTGCCAACAACACCATCACAACTTTTTCTGGCAACACCAAGTGAAGAATCAGAAGATAATATCACAAAAATTGCCAACCTTCCCGTGATCGTACAGAAGGTACCACATATGCCAAATCTCATCCTCTATGCCAATAATAACCTTACCGTAACACTAAATGCAAAACTATACAATGCAGGTAGAATTTTTAACTGTCAAAGGCATAGCAACAGTAACTGATTTCGGACAGAAATTCTACTACCTAGCTTGCTCACTCTGCAATAAGGCAACAAATGCATATGGAGACGACGACTTCTGGTGCAACTATTGTCTCCAAAAGGTTAAAGCTCTCAAAGAGTAAGAAACTTCCTCCCAGCTATATCTGATTAAACCTCCACTATCTGATAAAACCTCTTAAACTTTGCCACCTTTAGCTCTCCCACTGAAACCTCCACTTTCTAAACAAAAGCATTACTTAATCTACAACCTTCTTAAATTTATTAGTCATACATGATTCATTAGTGGTACATAATCTTCTTAAAATGCAGGATCAAGTTCAATGTCCAAATCACCGATCCAACTGGAAACATTGAAGCAACGGTGTTTTCAGAAGTTGCCTCAGAATTCTACAACCTTAAACCAGCAGACTTAATTGACGTAAGCCAAGCATACTTCTTCTTTCAGGTCTAATGAATACAATATCATACATTAGAGAATAAATGCATACATCCTGTGAAATTACATAAGAATCTGACAAACTGCATACTTCTTCTTCTTCTTTTAAATCTAATACATACAATATCATACATTATAGAACAAATGCATACATCCTGTTAAATTACAAAAAAATCTGAAATACTGCTCAACACAGGGACAGGTACTCCTCCCAGTGCTCCACAAACTGAGCGAACCAAAAGAATGCACTATCACATTGAGGGCGCACATGTACAATTATGCCGGAGTCAGCCAAATAAAATTCAAAGTTCATTCCATCTCCACCAAAGACATGACAGAATCACAAAATCGTTCGGAGACACTCCTTGCACTACCTTCAGATGCTGCAAATAAGAAGAGCAAAACCACAGAGCACAATGCAAGCTCTTCCTCCCTCCCAGCAGTAGAAGCTCCAACAGTGAACAAGCCAATGGAAGAGTCCACTGCAACAGCTGAACAAACATCCACCAGCCACAACGACAACAAATAAGCAGCCACTTCCAGCTTCTAAAGGCCTGCCCCAGCTTTTGCCATGAACAGCTTGCAAGCCATAGACTTTTGCTATGTACAAGAAACACAAAATCTACTTTACTGCTGCCCCTTTTGTAATCTACTTCAATGCTAGAATAGGCAGCCACTTCCAGCTTCTGCAGGACTACCCCAACTTTTGCCATGAACAGCAAGCAACCCAAACACTTTGGCTGCACACAAAAATCTGCTTTAGTGCTAGCCATTTTGTAATCTACTTCACTGCTAGCCCCTTTTCAAATAGTCAAGGAACTACTTATGTTAATGTACCAAACTTATATAACCTCATGTGAATAGGCCTTTTGCAAGCATGAATATAACCTACTTATATGCAGCTACATCCCAACAAAATTAAAAACCGATCAATTCAACGGGCGGACACACGTGCATCGCACGTCGCAAAAGTACCTAGTTACAATTAAAACAAAACAATTTTATTGAGCTAATTGAGTTTATTGGGTGGCCGGTGTGACTTGGTTATGTAACCATTGGATTGTTCAATAGTCCCGGAGTACCATGTGACATGTCTACGTGGTGCTCCCAACCAATCACGTAGCGAAATTTTTTACGGGTAACATATAATCATCCTCTCTTGTTGGGTGGTTGGGGGAGAAGAGTTCACCCACTTAGTATGGGTAGCGATAATTTATTGGCCGGGAGCACCACGTAGGACATGCCACGTGGTACTCCGGGAGTATTGAATAATTTTCTGTAACGACTGTTTTAATTGTTTTCACAGATGATGATTAGAACAAGAACAGGAATTATGCTTGATTAGCTTCCCGTGAACTCGTAGTGTAAATTTAGTCTACTTGATTATTGGGTTTCCACTTGTCTCAAGAGGTACTATCATCATGGGAGGCATTTGTTGAGTGTAAGACATTGATTAGACTAGATGCCTTTGGGTTCATGGTCTTGACCACTTTGTTTCCCGGGCGGGGCGTTGGTTCGTAATCATGTGGGTCTTAGAGACTAGATTCCTTTTCGTTCATGTTTTCTTGAGCACCCTCTTAAAAAACAAAACGCAATTCTACCGAGCGAATTGAGTTTATTGGTTCTTTTCTCTTTCCTTTTTATCGTTTCTTAAATAAGTTAATTAGCCTTTTGATTGAGGTAGATTGTTCTACACTTTTATGTTGGGAAAATATCGGCAGCATTAGAAATTCCAGAGAACAATTTCATTGATAATGTAACAATTACATAATCGAAATAAAATACAAGTACAAAACAGATTGAAACAGATGAGATACAAACTGATGAATTTTTCAGAATATCGAACCGAGTCCTATGTAATACCACAGTCTCCTTAAGAAAGATTCGCCGCCTACCGTGGGTGTTGTAGGTTGCGTCGGCGACTTCCTCCCAGGGTTGGCTCGGCTGAACCGCAAGCCGTCGGAACACCACCGTCGACCGCCTTGGCGAACTGACTACCGCCTGCCTTTCTCTCTCAAGAACGAATATCAGTATATGCTGGAATGTTGTGAATTTGCTAGTGCCTTCTCCAAAAACGTGAGCCCCCTTTTATAGAATGAGGGTAGCCTATGGAGATGAATGCTGCCATTAACAGGCTAATGAATTCTGCCAATGAATAGGGAGGTTATGGGAGTAATACACCATCATGAGGAGGGTTATGGAAGTTACAGAATCCCACAATTCAATACGTCTATTGATTGTGGTGCGTCCAAATTCAACGAACCCGGAACGAGCACGGTTGCCTCATGAGACCCTCCGGTAGCCCCGATTTCATTCATCTGAAATTTTGTAAGATTTCCAACATTTTATTCATGTCTCGTACACAGGGGCATGCATGCATTTGTTGACTGTAAGACATTGATTCTAAGGAAATTGTTGAAATTAAGATGCTGGAGCAGAGAGCTGGAGCAGCTCAGAATAGGAATGGGAAAAGGTCCAAGGAGAGGCGAAGAGCAGGTCTGAGACCTCGCTCTGAGCAATCGAGCAGGTCTGAGACCTCGCTCTGAGCAGTTCCCCGCTTATTTTGATGACTAGCTTGTGTTGTGCTATGCTCATGCCAATCCAATCTCATGGTTGCTTTGCTAGAATTGTTATCCATTCTTTCCCCCTTACTTGGTAAATATCATTATCAGTGTCACTTATTTCTGTTGGTGACCTATGTCATAGTTGATTCTACCAATGTCTGAAGGATTGCTCTTGACTTTTTCACGTACATGCTAACCGCGTTACAAACCACGCGTTCTTCTCTAGAACCAGTGTTCTATTGTATTGCACATACGGTTGATATTCTTCTGTCTGTCTCGAGTGCTTTCACTATCACAGATTTTGTGGTCGTTTTGTGTCGTCAGTCTGTGTCGTGAAAGCCGTACATTAACTTGGAGACTCTCTTTTAGTCTCTTACTATTTACTCAAAACAGTTGATAAAAATCAAGCACAAAGTTTCAAGCTCGTTGCAATAGTTCCTGTAATTTTTATGCATTGATATGGTTAATGCATACACGAGCATATGAAAGGACTTGTTGAACTTTGTCTGAACCATTTTGTGCTTTTGGCATCTGTTCACTTTCAATAGCATTTCTTTGCGAACGCATGGCTTAATCAAATGTAAAATCCATTTTGATTGTTTTTCCCATTTTCTAATGTCCTTGAACTCTGGTTGGACTAATGGATATTATTAGAACACTACTTTAACTTCAATTTTTTGTCAAGATTGTATACATCAGTGGGATTAGTGGAAGAGTCAGTAGGTTAATCCACATAAGGTTTCAGAGGCTATCCATAGCCCGGAAACCCCAAATGCACATGATTGAGCTCGAACCCTGCCTTCCCACAAGGGAATTGAAGAACCAGGAGATGTCAACTGTGTTAGTGCTCATTGGCATATGGAGGGAATTTGCATCAGAGCACTTTATACTGCCGCGCGTATATGGATCTAACCAAAGAGTGGTACTATTGACCTTTTCCGATGCGGATGATCGAATATGGGTTGGCCTATTTGCATCGCCACTTGAACCACTAATAAGGGATTGTCCAGCAAATGCAGTTTCCTTGGATGGGTACTTCATGGGGCAGGATGGTACCGTGCAGGGCTGACCCCGAGTTTTTGGAGGCCTAAAGCGATAATAAAAAAATGGGGTCTTTGTGTATACTCCAACTCCCATACTAAAACAATTAACTAGCGATTACATAGGATTTCAATTACAAATAAACGCCACGGAATTAGCCAATCACAAACTTAGGAATTTACATTCCTGTTGATATATCCCATTGAAATCCTACTTATTATATTTTGGCACATCGTATAGAAGACTGAGAGGCAGAGAGAGACAGACTTAGGCCTGAAATGCACTAGGGGGAGGGTAGAAAATTTCAAAGAGAGAGAGAGGGAGGGAGGGAGGGAGGGAGGGGGGATACATGCCATAATTTCTGACAAACCTGTAAGAAAGAAGAGCATAGACTAGATGTCTTTTGGTTCATGGTCTTGACCACTTTGTTTCCCCAGCGTTGGTTCGTAATCAGGTGGCCCCTAGAGTCCTAGACTAGATTCTTTTGGTTCATGTTTTCTTGATCACCATCTTACAATTAAAACAAAACAATTTTATTGAGCTAAATTGTGTTTATTGGTTGGTGTGACTTGGTTATGTAACCATTGAAATTTTTTACGGTTAACATATAATCGTCCTCTCTTGTTGGGTAGTTGGAGGAGAAGGGTTGACCCACTTAGCGTGGGTAGCAATAATTTATTGGCCGGGAGCACCACGTAGGACATGCCCTTCGGGAGTATTGAATAATTTTCTGTAACGACAGTTTTAGTTGTTTTCACAGATGATGATCAGAACAAGAACAGGAATTCTGCTTGATTAGCTAGCTTCCCGTGAACTCCTAGTGTTAATTAGTCTACTTGATTATTGGGTTTCCACTTGTCTCAAGAGGTACTATCCTCATGGGAGGTGTTGGGCCCGGAGTGCTCCCATGGATTTGGTTACACAATGCCACTCCCTGCGACCGCTCTAAAAACAGACTTGCGGGTGCGATGTCGAATGCCATAAAAGACTTAATTGAAATCCTTCCTACCACCAATTGGTTTTAGGAGAGATGGTGGATGAACGGTCCGACAGGAGGCATTTGTTGAGTGTAAGACATTGATTAGACTAGATGCCTTTGGGTTCATGCATGGTCTTGACCACTTTGTTTCCCCAGCGTTGGTTCGTAAATCATGTGGGCCTTAGAGACTAGATTCCTTTTCATTCATGATTTCTCGAGCACCCTCTTTAAAAACAAAACGCAATTTTACTGAGCTAATTGAGTTTATTGGTTCTTTTCTCTTTCCTTTTTATCGTTTCTTAAATAAGTTAATTAGCCTTTTGATTGAGGTAGACTGTTCTACACTTTTATTCATGTCTCGTACACAGGGGCCTGCAGGCATTTTGTTGAGTGTAAGACATTGATTCTAAGGAAATTGTTGAAAGATGCTGGAGCAGCTAAGGAAAGGAAAAAGGTCTAAGGAAAGGCGAAGAACGGGTCTGAGACCTCTCTAGAACCAGTTGTTCTATTGTGTTGCACATACGTTTTTTATTTATTTTAATCTTCATACGGTTGATATTCTTCTGTCTGTCTCTAGTGCTTTCACTATCACGGGTTTTGTGTCGTCAGTCTGTCATAAAAGCCGTACATTAACTTGGAGAGACTCTCTTTTAATCTCTTACTGTTTACTCAAAACAGTTTATAAAAATTCGGTAAATTTGTCCACACAGATAATCTGTGCACAGATTTTGTTGTGGGGCCCACCATGGGTTCCACACAAACGATTCGAACCGTTCATTAAATGTAAAACATAGTTGATTAACCTCGCTCTAAGCAATCGAGCAGGTCTGAGACCTCGCTCTGAGCAGTTCCCCGCTTATTTTGATGACTAGCTTATGTTCTGCTATGCTCATGCCAACCCAATCTCATGGTTGCTTTGCTAGAATTGTTATCCATTCCTTCCCCCTTACTTGATAAATATCATTATCACCAGTGTCAGTTATTTCTATTGGTGACCTATATCATAGTTGATTCTACCAATGTCTGAAGGTTTGCTCTTGACTTTTTCACGTACATGCTAACCGCGTTACAAACCACGCGTTCTTCTCTAGAACCAGTGTTCTATTGTATTGCACATACGGGTTTTTTTTTTAATCTTCATTGCACATACGGTTGATATTCTTCTGTCTGTCTCTAGTGCTTTCACTATCACGGATTTTGTGGTCGTTTTGTGTCGTCAGTCTGTGTCGTGAAAGCCGTACATTAACTTGGAGACTCTCTTTTAGTCTCTTACTATTTACTCAAAAACAGTTGATAAAAATCAAGCACAAAGTTTCAAGCTCGTTGCAATAGTTCCTGTAATTTTTATGCATTGATATGGTTATTTTTTTTCTTTTTGATCGGCAAAAGATGAAATTTTATTAAAAACGGGGGAAATGGGATCCAACAAAAAGTTGGATTTAATACACCTCAAAAGGGCAAAGGCCCAACAAACCCAAGGGTCTACAGGGGATCACAATTGAAACAATAGAGCCCAACCCATCACCCAAATAATACAATAAAGCCCACACACCCAAAAACCCAAATACCGGCCCACCCAAGCCAACCCCCAAAACCCTAACTACACCGGCGGCCACCACCGTACAAATGTATTTCTTTGCAAACTTTGTTTGAACCATTTTGTGCTTTTGGCATCTGTTCACTTTCAATAGAATTTCTTTGCGAACGCATGGCTTAATCAAATGTAAAACCCATTTTGATTGTTTTCCCATTTTCTAATGTCCTTGTTTTCAGGGAGAAGGAACCATGGATGACTACTGTGTTCTAGAGTGACACTTCTGGTTGGACTAATGGATATTATTAGAACACTACTTTAACTTCAATTTTTTGTCAAGATTGTATACATCAGTGGGATTAGTGGGAGAGTTAGTAAGTTAATCCACGTAAGGTTTCAGAGGCATAGCCCGGAAACCCCAAATGCCCACGATTGAGCTCGAACCCTGCCTTCCCACAAGGGAATTGAAGAACCAGGAGATGTCAACTGGGCTAGTGCTCATTGGCATATGGAGGGAATTTGCATCAGAGCATTTTGTACTGTCGTATATGGATCTAACCGAAGAGTGGTACCATTGACCTTTTCTGATGCAGGTGATCGAATATGGGTTTTGGCCTATTTGCATCTCCACTTGAACCACTAATAAGGAATTGTCCCGCAAATGCAGTTTCCTTGGATGGGTAGTGGATACTTCATGGGGCAGGAAGTACCGTGCAGGGCTGGCCCCGAGTTTTTGGAGGCCTAAAGCGATAATAAAAAAAAAAAAGGGGCCTTTGTGTATGCATCCGTAAGTCTAATTTTAAGACGGTCGCAAGGAGTGACATTGTGTGAGTAAATCCATAGGGCACTCCGCGCGAAACACATATGTTGATGAGGGAGCAATGAAATGTCCATGGAGAAGCCTAGACATTCTTGAAATGGGAAGTTCTTCTGACCTATTAAATGTTGAGACACTGGAAAGTGATTCGCAAAAGTAGAACTTATAAGTAATACCTAGAATTTTACCCTTTTTTCTTAATCATTTTTTTATCATTCCAAACAGAGCAGATAGGTACTGGATATCCACAATCGACTATGTGTCATATCTATCTTGTTCGAACCTCAATGTCTGCCTAATAATCATGTTTGTCGTGATTTAACCATTTAATCGCGAGAAAGAGCATAGTCGCAAGGGAGTGTGTTTAGCGAATGGTTAATAAATTTATCGGTCTCCAACGTCTTTTGTCTATTAACTTCTTAGATGAGTTGTGATTAAGAACCCAATAATGCTATTTGTTTAATCTTATACATACTTCTAATTGGTTGAGTTACAAGATGGGCAAATGAATTTGGAAATTAACACAAATAACCACAGAGGGAAACATGCATGCATGTGCTCCAAACCACCAAGCCACATTATAGAACTCCACAGTATAAATAATATTATTTGATAGTATTTAACATAAAATAAAATAAAATAAAACAAGTGACATATTAAACTAATGGCCATCAATGAATGCTCCCATCAACATGCACATGGCCTTGTTCCCTCCCTCAGATTCATAGAGATTTTAAATTTGATTTCTGGAAAATAAATAAATAATAATAATAATAAACAATTATTATATAAGTGGATACAAAAAACTATAAGAAGTACAAGAAATGAGAAACAAAACAAAATACTAAAATTCAAGGATTAGAGAAACAGATTAACAACTGTGACAGCAAGGAACAGCAAACAAACACAAGATTATTTAAGCAATAAACAAGCCAGATCACAACAGATAGGTTTATTGCTTCTTGTCCACATTAACAAATGTCCAGATCTTGGATATATATATCATATAATATATATACTATGAAACAAAAATACAAAACACATACAAACAACACCCTGTTTGGATCCATCCCCTCTCAAGCAAGTGTAATTTCCATTCAGCACCTGCTCTTGCATTTCTCCATGGCTCTTGGTGCTGAAATTTCAAAGAATTCAACATTAGTAGAATGTAACAATGAGTTTGAGCTACGCATAAATTAGTTCGGACAACAGGTTATCTATCTATATCAAAAAAGAACTTATTTCTACATATTAGGAGTAATAATTTAAATGATTTTAGGCTTTGCAACATGGAAATCAAATATGCCTCGGACTTAGAAGTAATACTTGATCATCCTTCACCGCAAATCGACAAAGTTCATCACCTTTTTAGCTCGAATAATAAAGATTTTGAGAAGTGCTATGAATCCAAAAACATTTCATAAATAACTACACACGCAAAATATACGCGGCATTTCCACGCTAAATGGTGCTCACACTCTTCAAAAGATGAATGAAACTCTGTCATACTTCATTATCCACAATGAATCAATGAATGAAAGTCGTCGAAATGGAAATTAGGAAAATAAAATGAACTTTTGTACACTAATTCTCAAATTATTTCGCAGAAAGATACGGCCAATTTCATGTATGTACGTACTGAGCTACTTACCAAGTCCAATTGCTTCAGATCCTTTCATTATGCGCAGACGATTGCATGAATCGACAAACATCCTGTACCGTGAAGTCAATAGTATTTTTTTACTCACCAACTTTTTTAACTGTTGTAATAATATGAATATTATTGACATTTTTATCATGAATTTTGAAGGAGATGAAATTAAAAAACTTACTCCCATGGGACATCACCCACAAGCATCCAGTCTCCATCCTTATCTTCATAGCTAGGCACATACTCAGAGCTGTTCAATAAATCCATCAACTTCCTCTCATTCATGAAATCTATCATTCCTTGGGTCCCATAGTTACCTGTACGTACAGTTAACACCATTATTAATATTTACAAGTGGAATTTATTTATTTTTTAAACTTGTTTTGTGCAGAAGTGGAATTGTTTTTAAAATATCATTCCAGCACTATTGTATAAGCAAAAATCTAGACTTTAGCATCACTGTAATGATTCTAAGACCCACCTTTTTTCCTTTTTTATAGCAACGAGTTTCTCTATTTTTACACCTATATATATGCTTTAAGAATGATAAATAAAATAGGTTGCTGATTTTGCCACTCTCTTTTTTGTTAACGCTACTCCCCTGCAAGTGTATTTTTGGTGCAAAAATATACTTGCAGGGGAGTGGCGTTAACAAAAAAGGGAGTGGCAAAATCATTTCCCATAAAATAATAGGGTTCCTTAAAAATAGTATTAGTTTGATCAAAAAGTAACCAATATTGATCTCTTCGAAAATGAATAAGATCATGAAATTGGCTCTAGAACATGCTTTTTACTAAGGATATAGATCCCCCATCCAAAAAGAAAAGAAAAAGAATTCAGCTTTTCTGTAGTCCAAGGTGCAATTTAAGTAATCGCAACCGTCAGATAGCATTTTCAATGTTCTAGATTTGTTTTGACTCTTTTACCGGTAATAATATACTTTTACCTGTAAAAAATTCAACAGATCTAAACTATTAGTTGTCAATATGAAAGGTTCAGATTGAACTATACACCCTTTTTTGCAGTCAACTGCAGAGAAGTCAGATCCAAAAAAAATCCTTTATCTTTAAAATATAACAAATTATTTTAACTTCTAAAGTTATTATTTTTTAAGTACTTATTTTTTGCTTTACGAAACAAGTTATTTTCTCAAAATATATCACCTTCAATTCAAAAAATAAGTATTTATTTCTCTTAGCGGAACGGGGACATTTTTTCAATATACTGGGCACAAAGTGTTTTTTAAAACTAATTAAGATGAAAGACTTTCGAATCATCATTCAACATCCTTAGACCAAATTAAATTCTGTTTCTGTCGCATTGACTCATATACCTTTCATGAGTTACATGCATGCCATTACTATTCGGTTGTGATTTTTACACCTCCCTATCTATATTCTTGATCATTTTTTTTGTCTTTATTCACGTGAATTTGCAATAATACCTTAAGGGCAAATCAAAATTACTTCTACATTAATTTTACATACCATTGGTGAAGGAACTGAACATCTTGGCCAAGGCATCAGAGAACTGTTGGTAGCTCTTGTACATTTTCAAGTCCACCTTGCGAAGGTATGGTGCCCCGTCCATGGAAACCTTCACGAAGGCCGCCCCGCCACTGCCACTAGTCTTCTCAGCCACTTCAGTGGTGGTGGTAGTCTTCTGAGACATTACGTTCTTCCTGGACGACCTAACTGGTGGCCAACCCACCAACTGTGCCCTGCATCCCAAATCATATCACATACACAGTAACGATTAGCCATATGCCTTAAAACATCCTTAAACACTCCAAGCATGTAAATCATTCGCGAAAACAAACTAAATAATTTATATAAAAATAAGTGCATAATGTCACATTGAAATCATCTCTAAACAAATAATGCATGTCCGATCTGTCCTCGTGCAATTTCAGCCACGCGATATGATGAAAATCTTTTAAATACCGAAATCCCGGTCCTAGTTATCATTAAGGAGGGGTGTACGTTTGAGAATGAAAGATCCATGCATCTATCCCCAGGCCACATCATTCTAGTGAAATTAAGTTCCTACACAATATTTTTTAAAAACATATAACGTCCTGTTTGATTTGGATTTTGAGAGAGGTTTTTGAGAGTAATGAGTGAAGAGAGAGAGAGTTTATTGGAGTCCATGTCCTGGGATTTTGAGACCCCAGAATGAACAAGGCAGTAACATCTTTTGAATCCTATTTTGAGATTTCCTATTTTGAGCTACACAATAGAACGAGAATCTCAAAATATGTGAATCTCGAGAGAACTTACTTGGCCGGTGGCGTGGCCGGGTCCTTAGTTTCAGTAAGGAGGCTTTTCTCATTAGTAGTAGTAGCGCCGTTGACCATCTTCTCCTTCATCAGATCCGCAACAACTGACTCATTTGGCTGCTGAAGGTTGAGTATCAGATCAACGGTCTCCGAAAACCCTCTCTTGCCGGTGACCCTCACGGTGTCGGCTTCGCCGCCTCCTCCGCCGGGCAAGCCGAGGCAAAGCTCGGTCTCTTTGAGGTTGTTCAAGCTGTAGTTGGACATTTTCCGGCCAACTTCCATGGAAATAACCCCTCCACGGTTGTGGTTGATTGCTTTTTCTTCTTAATTAGCTCTAGTTTTTCTATGCAGAGAGAGAGAGGATGAGAGAGAGAGAGAGCAATAATGTAATTATAAAGGGAAGGAGCAGTGTATGGAGGTTCATGTGCATATATACCAATATGGGTGTGCATATAGAGCTATCAAATTCCAAGGGGTGGAATTTTGACACGTGGAATTACTTTTGTAGCAAATTAGGTTGAAATATCTTTCTTGGATCAAGGGCATGGTGACAGTCATAATTAAGTGATTGAAATTCTTTTAGGATAGTGATTTTGCCACACCTTTTTTGATAATGTCACACCCTGTAAGTGTATTTTTTGGTACAAAAAATATACTTACAGGGTGTGACATTATCAAAAAAGGGTGTGGCAAAATCATTTCCCTTCTTTTAAGTTGTGTTTGTTTCTATAATCCAAAAAACAGAAAAAAAAAAAAAAAAGTTTTCATATGCCATTCTCTCTCTCTCTCTCTCTCTCTCTCTCTCTCTCTCTCTCTCTCTCTCTCTCTCTCTCTCTCTCTCTCTCTCTCTCTCTCTCTCTCTCTCTCTCTCTTCTTTTGCTTTCCCCAAACCCTGCTAGAAATTTAAGATATACAACAATCAAAGTGCAACCATTATGAATTGTTAAAATTATGAATCGTTCTGATGTAGTGATAGGTTGAGCTTGTCCTCTTTGTATGTCGTCGCTCCCTGATGTGTTACTATAGAGTTTCTCTTTTTTATCATTCATGATATGAAAACCTCTTTTATGCCGATCAAAACAAAATTATGAGTCATTCTAGCGGGTGTTTTTCTAATTTTATTAACTTATTAATTAACCGCAAACTCATTTAAAAAATTAGGCTAATAGAGATAAGCAGTTGATTTTCAGTCCGACAATTAGACTCTGCAGATCAAACGAGTCCAATGTTTGAAGTTTTGAACAATACTCAAGCAACGAGCTGGTGATTATAAGATTTATTATTCGGCCTGATAATCGCGTACGTTTTCATCATTCTATGTCAGAACCTATAAAAGATTTTTTTAATTTATGTATAGTACTAAAGTTACCTTGAATTAAATTTGCAAGAACACTCTATTAATTAAGACAAATTGAGGATGACATGATTAAAGGAGGAATTATTGGGCTTGTGGTCCAAAAAGAATAACATTAATCAACCTGTCCGCCTTGGTGGTTAAGCTTCCTATACGGATCACTCTATTAATTGCACAATAAATAAACAAGTGCCCTACCATATGTTTTTTTGTACTGCATTTTCACGTATTTAATTTACATTCAATTGTTTCCCATTGCGACTCTTTCGAAATAGTCAGAGTTATAACACAAATTCGAGTTCACGAGTCATAAGAATCAGACTCCCAACGAAGAATTAGTACAGGGGATGATCAAATTAACTCCATTGTAAGTAGAGTCTCGTGCAGTCGATACAACTATTTTGGGAGAGTGTGCGTGATTTGAGAAAAGTAATTAGTATTATAGAGAATGGAGGAATTAATTAAGGCACATACTGGTTTATTTTCTTTTTCTTTTTAAAAAACCAACTTTAAATTTTAGTTAGCTAGGTGAGATTTGAATTTGAAATTCATTGTCAAGGCACGTCGTCCTTTTATGGCAAATTGGTCATTTTCCAGATAACAAAACAAAGCACTTGCGTGTGTAACTCTTTGAATCTTTTCGCACTAATTTGGAAAACTAATTTAAATCTTTATTTGAATCTATTTAAAATTATGCACGGAAGAAATCTAATTTAACCTTTTATCTGAAAATTTGCACAAATTTTCGTAAATGATTAAAAGGTCACAATAAAGCATATTTATAAATAAATGTACTTTTTCACGTACACATGGATATTTACTTCCCCCTTACTCTGATCATGATCTGTTTTCTCTCTCTTCACCCCTCAATTAATGGGTCGGTTAGCTGTTGGAGGGAACATAAAACTCAAATTCTGACGGGCCATTTGTGGAATTTACTAAATTTCATGTACCAATAAAAAATTGCATATACTAGCTAGTCTGTATAGTTTATGTTAAAGGATTCTTCTAAGAAGCTCTCAACTCTCAATTATGCAATGAACACATGAACCAATCATTCTCGCATTACAAGGACTATTTCACAATTAAAATATATATATATCTCTCTCTCTCTCAATAGAACCTTTCACCAAGTTTAATGTCATTCTAGACGGAACCAAGATTTTACCCTAGCAGTGGCGAAATGTATACTAAAAAAATCTAGTGGTGGCGAGACTATATAAGTTGGGCATAATTTTTTTTTTTTTTTACATATAATAATTGCATTTTCTAAAATTCTTATCGTGACGGTTGCCGTCACTAGACCCCCTCTGGTCCCATCCTTGAATCTCCCTGCCAAGGAATACACAAGCTTAATTAGTTAGGATGATAGAATTATAGAGTACGAATGAAAATGTGTGATGTCATATCCTCAAGTAAGATTGGTACGTTTGGAATATAATAGATTGTAACAACGATGTGAATTTCAGTGATGATAAGTATGGTAGACGGTAGACCTAAGGAGGTCAGCACTACAAGAATTACGGACCTGGGGAGTAGAAATTAGTCTCGCCTGTACCTCCCTGGGAAGTCTTACTTGTGACAAAGTCAGGATATGCCAGCTCCGCTCTTTAGACGGAGCTGTCATAAGGTCCGAGGACCAGCTCTAGTCCCTAGCTACAGCAGGATAGGTAATATTCATGGAATATACTTATCCCAATAAAGAGACCACACTGAGAAACCTAAATCCTAAGGGATAAAGGAATGCCGTCGATAAGATAAGCGTAAAATGCCAATGATATACATAATCAAAGACGGATAAGGATTCCCAGGTAATTAAGGCGGGACACACATGGATTCCTAGCTAAGGCAGGACTCCACATTCCCTAAAGAGGTGATCCGGAATCCACGGGATGCAGTCCTACAAGGACTCAACCTCCTATCAAAATGCCTATAAATACGACAGTAAAACGCCAATAAAAGGTACGCAACTCATAATCGAGAATCTCAATTCTCAATTCTCTCACCATATAACAAGTACTCTACTGACTTAGGCATCGGAGGGTGGTTGGCAAGCCATCACACCGGTGACTCGAGCTCTTGCTTTGTTTTGCAGGATCAGGTCGAAGCTGACGACAAAACTGATTCATCAAGTGACGTATTCAACCAAGAATAAAGAATCACATTCCCAAACCAAGTAGAAATCTGATCTCTCCCCTTCCCGATGGTAATCCTTAAAAAAAGAAAATATTGAGTCTAATATATTTCCAAATTTGAAGTTTCCTAGATAAATTACTAGTTATTTAATGCAAACAAACATTATAAGGAAAAATTACTTCTACTATTGAATTATAACAAATTTGATTCCTGATAGCCAATTTCCGATTCCTACCCAAGATGGCAAGATCACATGCATCCAATCATATAGCCTAAGATGTTTAAAAAAATAATTCAAATAGTCTAATTAAGGGTATGTTTGGCTTTTCGATAAAGGAAGACTGGATTAGTTAAAATCTGATAATTGGGACCAATTAATATGTTAAGGTATTATCTAATATTGGAAGTGTATTTGTGCCCAACATGACTTGTCTCGTGGTCGATAAGACACCTACTGTATGCAATTAATTAATTAATGCATTAATTACCAATTTACAAGAGAGGTTGTTGACCAAACAAAAATACCTCTTAATTACTTAGATAACATCCTTAATAATAATAAATATGAGAAACCAAACTTGTCAAGTTGGTTGTCTCATTTCTCTCCCCAGTGGGCAGTGGTGACCGGAGTTTGAGTCCCACAGGAAGTAGGTTTGGAGTTCAGGACTATGAATAGCCTCTGAATCCCCGTTGGCTAACATACTAACACCCCGCTGATGTATAACGTATGACCCAAAAAAAAACATCCTTAATAATAAATAACATATTTTCTGGGGCAAAAAGTTATGTTTCTTCCTCGTATATAAACATTCTTAGCCAGTAATCCGTTATTTGTTATCTTGACACATTTGGCACTCTAAGGACTTGTTTGTTAGTCAGACTATTTGGTTGAATAGATAATGGGAAATGATATTGGCACTCCAAAAATTGATGCAGGCACTCCAAAATCAGTGTAACTCCAAAGCCACTTTCCGTTATTTTTTGGAGTGCCTGCATCAATTTTTGGAGTGCCAATATCATTTCCCTAGATAATTCTCTTAAACTAGCTAATCTGGTGTTTGGCAGGCACACACGCCCATTAAATCGGGAACTACACAGTCCTTCAGCTGCCCGGAGCCACCCTCAACTTTGTCCATAATTATTCTCCCTCACCCAACTATCCAATTCCCTCCTTCATACTTGGGCTAAACGGAATTTTGAAGGGCAAACAAGTAATTAACTCGTTACCTTTTTTCACCATCTAAGTAATTTTATCACAAAGGAAATTTCATTCAAGGAAGTCCAACGACACTAACAAAAGGATTTCATCAAAAAAAAAAATAATGAAAAAGAACCCAAATTAACCAACATCGCCTAGACATGAGCCTCATGATCTATCAGCACATATTGCTGCTACGCAGACCGAAATCGAGTTTGGAGATAGTATCAAAGGCAAGGCGGTACAGAACCCAATAAAGAAAGGTCAAATTGGAAAAATGCAGCACAAATGAAATCCACGAAGTTCCCCAAGAAACACAATTCCAAAGAGGAGAGACAAAAACAAAGTTTTAAAAAGGAGAGAATCACCCCACAAAAGGAACCGCCAAAACGAAAAGCAAAATGAAAACCCACACATTGTCAATATCTTTCTTTTCTATCATCAGAACACCAAAAAACATAGTCCAAATTTTAATGTCAGTGTTTCCCTAGAGAAGGGTACAGCTTTTTCTTTTATGGGCCTAATGTATAGTCATATATTGTCATCAACACATGATGTACTTTTTTGTTTTGAACTTGGTATATATTCTGCTCACTAGACGGACCAATCTTATCGCGGGCTAGCGGTTCTCAATTAAAGTAGGACAAAATTTCGTATGAACTGATCTGGTATACTGGTACAAATATTTATAATATACGAGCGAGAATTGAACCCCAACCAAAAGTTTTTTCGCGACTCTTGATTGCCAGCCGACTATATTTTTTATTATTAAACTGGCATATATAAAAGGAAACATAATCCTAGGGAATTTAGTTCCCCTTATGTACATCATCAAGAATAACCTGAACCAAACAGTTCGGAAGCGACTGAATAAAAAACAGGCTATTATCTCTACTACTAAGGATAACTTTCGCAACTGCATCCGCACTTCGATTGACCTCCCGAAACACATGGCACAGCCCAGCAACACCCTGCAGTCGATTAGTAAGAACATTACTTAACTCATGGTTACCCAAATCTTTTTGTTTTGAGAAGATGCGCGAACGTCATAGAGTTCATTTCCAATAAGATGCCAGACATACATGTACCATTGTGCCAACATATAGGCTTGTTTGCCATCATCATCACCCATTTCCAAACTTTTAGGCCATGGTGGTGACTTTGAGACAAGTCACATCTCAAGAGAAGGAAACATCTCTAACCCTAGCTGTGCCCTTGCCCGGTCACCATCCCCCAGCCCCATTCTGGCCTGCCTGTTTCTTTCTGTCAAGCCTACCTGTATATCTGGCTGATAATAAGGACATGATCTAAAAGTTTTCCCAACCACATATCCATGAAAGTTGTCCAAAGGACTCCCTAAAGATAAACATACCCTTTTCCGTATGTATATATATATATATATATATATATATATATATATATCTTGGTGGAGTCCAAAGACGGAACCAGGATTTTATCCTAGCAGTGGCGAAATGTATACTAAAAAAATTTAGTGGTGGCGAGATTATATAAGTTGGGCATAATTTTTTTTTACATATAATAATTGCATTTTCTAAAATTCTTGTCGTAGCGGTCGCCGCCACTAGACCCTCCCTGGTCCCATCCTTGGTGGAGTCATTGTCGTATGAGGATATAATAATCCATTTTTTTTGTTTTCCGCAAGTCCAAACACCTCTTTATCAACAAAGAAACTGACTGCTACTGGAGATAGTTACTTTGAGAGTTTGAGGGATTCATATCATTATATACTATGATTTTGGATTGAGATTACTTTAGGTGGTCCTTTTTATTTTATTTTTTTATATATCACTGAGCTATATAGTGCCGAAAATCTGGTTGACAATTGACCACAGTGGTCCATTAGTCCACTGAAAAAGGAATTAGCAAAAGAAGAACAAAAAAACAAAAAAAAAGATTTCTATATACAACACTTTGGCAGTTGCTACTAAATATACCCCTCTATCCTAGCTACAATATGGGTTTGTTTTTATTTTTCTTTTTCTTTTTTTGATAAGCAAAAAGATTTATTAAGAAAACTTGACAAATGGTACATCAAGTTGGGGGGAGGGGAGGAGAATCCAACCAAGGTTTGTGTTTATTTTTCGATTGCTTGTGTGGATTCTCTTGCCCTAACACTTATGCATTAATCTGACCTTCGCTATATAGCTTTACCATTATTTCTTTCGCTTCATCAAAACCATGTTTAGATGGCTCGAAAGTTCGTTACCTTGAGGGAATACATGCTGCATACAAAACTTATCACATTTTAGCTAGAAGATAACTACTCTATTCCTTTGTATCGATCATGTACGTCGATCTTAGCGGGGTGAAGAAAAATAGTACTCCAATATTGATGATCGATCTCCCGGTAGACGTCGGCCATTATTTGCAAACTGGTCTCAATCGTCTCTTCATTATCGTGTTTTATTCTCTCTATTAGGGCTAGATAGTTTTTTTTTTTTTTTGAAATGGCAAAAAGATTTTGTTAAAAACTCGACAAAAAGATTTTATTATTCAATGAACTCATTAGTTTACTCCAATATCTCAGGAAAAGTGATAAATAAATATAATTTGTTCATTTATCAGGTTCTAATCAAACACTATCTCCACAAATCAGGAACGGTTTATTACCAACTTCACACTAAAGACATGCAAACAATCACCATCCTCAAATTCATGCAATATTTGAGCAAAAAATGGTCATACAATTGTTGGGGTTTGTTACTATTATTAGTGCATTTCAAGTTTGACTAATAATCCAGAGAAGTCACTTGTATTTCACTAGAAGGTCAAGAATTCAAATCTTTCGATCTGTGTGCATGTGGGTATTGTTTCCTTTATATTGTTGGGATTATTTCTCTCCCGAATAGGACTAGTAGTTGGGTTGGGGTTATAGTTAATTGTTTCTAGTTTCATGTAATTCTAATACTTGTATCCTCCTACTGCTTGGGGAAAAAAAAAACTCTGAATTGATGGAAAATAGAAAAATTAAAAAATTAGTCTTAGGTCCACTGGAAGATTTGTCTGGTTGTTATTTACTTCAGGATCCCGAAATTAGTCAAGTTACGCGCAAGCTGGTCTGAACATCCGGTTATCAAAAAAAAATCTATGTTAGATAAACTCAGGTGCAGGTATCGTTTGTCGGTAGCCACATCCCTCTGAGATTTTTTGTTGCAAATTGGGTACCACGTGGCGGTACCCAGCGCCCATCTGTCTAAGCCGTCCAAACATGTTTTTTTAGACAGCCGAGGTCCGAGCACCCTCTCTCCTACTCAACCGACCACTCTCTCCTCTTTTCCTCTGCTCATATTTGGGTTGTTCAAAACACGTTTGGACGGCTTAGATGCGCAGTCGGGTATCACATATACAATACCCTATTTGCACCCAAAAATTTCTCCATTCCTCTAATCTCTAACCTTTACTAATTTTTAGTTAGGAGCTGGACCGAAGTAAGTCAGAGTATTCATGTAATTTTTCTTCAATTTTTCTTTTATATGATGGGGAAATGGTGTTTACAGTCTACCTTAGACCAATACGTGCCTAATATAATAGTTCTATATGCATAATTAATCAAGATAAACTACACTTACAATTAGGTAAATGTCCAACTAAACCTACTGGACATGCCCTTATTTTGGGGTTGACTGTCTGGAACGTGTATCAGGCACTCCATATAATGTAGGATCCAAGAGTGGAGGAGACATGTTATCTCAGTTAGTAGAATATTGTTTTTTTTATAATCAAATGTGTGGGCCAGCATGCGCGCAGCTCGACTAATTTCAGAAATCTGAAGTTAACAATCGGACAAACTTTCAGTAGCCCCGAGATTTGGAATGTTCGGCTTTCGTGGGATTCGAACTTTCGACGGCCTCTTGAGGGGCAAGCCCTATAGTAATTGTCTTCTCATGTCCACTTGGCCAAACTCTCGAGATTATTAGTAGAATATTATTACTATCAGCTACTATTCATAGTTAATTTTCCAATTAATCTTGTTTGGTATGTGGACCCACAATCCGGATATATAGGGATTCTTGAGCACAATAATAAATATTCCAGATGTTGGTTGAAGGTGGGACAAGGGATCCCCATGGTGGTGGCTGAGACCAGAACACCCCATTAATTGCTAATTGGAATGTCTAATTATGCATTAATGAAAAATGCTCTGACCATAGGATAGGGTCTTTAGTTATATGATATGAGATCTGTCTTCTAATCTACGCGGTTTTGCCACTAATCTTTTGTTAAACAAATATGGAGTCATGGATGACGGAAGATCCGGCTCATAGAAGAGGCGAGAGAAGCAACTGCTTGCGGCCCCCGAATTTTGGTCCAAAATTAAGGCCCCACTGTAATGTAACTTACATATTAATATTAGAATATTTTCAAATAAAGACGTACAATTGTATCTTATTTTCTTCAAAAACTCTTGCAATCATATCTTTTTACATTCATGAATATGTAAGGGTCTCAATATAGAGAATTTGCTTCGGGCTTTTAAAATATATGAGCCGACCCTGGTTCATGACGGATTGATTACTTGTTAATGTGGGTGCTGATCATATGAGTATTACCTACAGATGGTTGACATAGATGGTTTTTTTCAACAAGAAGTTTTTGGGTGTCGAACAGATATCACGTGGCCGTCGTTAATCCAAACCGTTCAAACGTATTCTGGACGATCTAAATTTATTCTCTCTATCTGCCTTCACCCCCAAAATTTCTCCTTTTCAACAGATCGTACATGCGAAAGGTCTGGGAAAGTGCAGTACTGCGGAGAATCAGCATCCCGTAGACACATGTAATTAATTTATACTATATTATATGGCTAGTGGGAGTTTAATGGAATTGACAAGTAAGATCAGATCACCATTTTTGTGTTTAAAAAGAGATTTGGGTTAATAGTTATTGGATACAATCTTCCGAAAACTGAGGATTAAGCACTGGCCAAGTCCATTGAAAAATCCCATACGATCCACATGAATATATGGATAATAACTATATGTATATGAGCTGGTGTTATCTCAAGCTAGCTTGATGATGATATATAGTGCATATATTTATTTATATACATATATATAACGTGTCTAGGCCAACTTATACGCAACCTCGACTAATTTTGGGGATCAATTCAATCGCCTATTTGTGAGGTACTCCGAATTCAAGCGGATTGGCACCAGAGAAATTGATAGCATTGGAGAGGTTTCGAACCTGCAGAAACCTTAGGAGGGAGTAAACCCTTAAGTCTCAATTCTTGACCACTGGGCCAATCCCGGAGTTTGATCATGACAATTTGCAAAACTTCTATACAATGCTCCCTTGTGGTATGAGAGTACGATGCTCTCATTAAAAATGGAGCCTTAGATTGAAAAGTAGATAAATTACAACCTTTAGATCAAAATCACTCACAAAAAGTAGGGTGAATTGCTAAAAACAAGATGGTTTTAAGAATTTTGGAGAAAAAAAACGTAATACTATTTCTTACCACAAAAACATGTTTTATACACCATTTCTTAAGGCAACATTTACTATGTTACATGGGCACACTTTTTAAAAAAATACTTACTATACTTATTGACAACACTTACCACGTTACTGACAATATTTACCATAGAATAAAGAAAAAATGACTTGGGAGCATCATAGCCGGAGCCGATAGTTTGTGGATGAAACTGTGCATTTGTAGAGATTGTCTTGGCTCAAAATGAGTTGGAAAAATCTTACCACAAATCAACAAAAATACTGTTTAGCGAAAAAAAAAAACTTGACTATTGTCATTAACTTGCAGCCAAAAAAATAGTGGAAACTACCCTCTATCTTATCTGAATCTTAATTTAGTGCAAACTCCATTTAACATATTGTGTGTTGTCCTTACATACAAGTATACATATTCTTAACCACTCATCCTTTTAGTTTTAGCACAATCCAGTATTTCCAATCAACTTTTTTGCACACAATAGACCATGCATGATTAAGTTAGATGGCTTCGAATTCTCATATTAATTTCTACCATCGTTAACCCATAAGAAGTCTTAGGGTTAATGTTTGACTCTACCCAGAGCATGCTATCAATTCTTGTGCTCGGCCAATCCATATGTGGCTCTACTCCAACTTTAATTGCCTCCTGAGTTCCGATGATATTGGTGGGATTGCTCAACCAAAATTAGTCAGTCCATCAGACCACAATATTGTGGAGCACTGTGAATCAGTGGCGGAACCACATGGTGCCCAGCGGGGGCACGCACCCCATTGTAATTTTCAATAATTTTACTTTTACCCCAAATTATAAATGCCATCATAATTTGTATTAAAAAATTATACACATTTTTTCTCTTCTAACACTTACCTCCTTAGTATCTTTGTCAAGTTTTCAAAAAAAATACTCTTTTACGTACCTGTTTTCCTTAAAGACTCGTTATATATATGTGTATTGTAGCAAATTTTATTTCTTAAGCTCATTTCTTTCATGTTATGGTTGTTTACTACAAATAAAAGATAGAAAATTCTAAAACCAGGCTCAATGGTGCCCCCACCGACCTAAATTTCTAGCTACGCCACTGTCCACAGTTGTCTTTGTTTAGCACAGTTGGTTGCTGGTGTGTTGCTGTCATATTGAATCATTGATCGGTACCATTTGGTCATTGCTAGCTAACTTGCTTTGACTTCAAACAATTGCAAGGAATATAAGTACCCCAAAAAGAACTATGGGGATGACATTCCTTCTCCAGTCACATTTGGTCATTGCTCGAGGAGTTAATTTGTATTGTGATAGGTAGGTAGCAATGGTACCACACTAGGTCTGGGACATTCCTTCTCCATTTGTGGTTATTTCCCATGCATGAAGAGGCCTTACCATTGAATATTGCAATCATATCAAACTTGTACTCAAAGAAAATAGAAACAATACTCAAAACTCAAAAAAAATAAAAATAAAATCATAAAAATGGCGTTCAGAACGGTGAGCTGACAACACGGCAGACATTTGAGTTCGGCATTCTGAGTGCTTAACTTTTTGTAAGATATTTTTCCGAGTCGGCCGGGCATTTCTCCGCAGAATATCCACATGACCAATCAATCCCGAGTGATATATATCCAGTGGATTTCTCTACCTAGATCTGGGACGCTCAACTTTTGTCATTGCCTTTTTTTTTTTCAGCAGCTGTTGTTGCCTAATGAAAATGGCTAAAAATTGTGAGAAAACATTTAGATCTCCTCTTTTTTTTTTTGGGCAAATTACATTAAACCCCCTCCAACTATACCTCGGTAACGAATTGCCACCTTTATCGTTTAACTCGGACACTTAACCCCCTTCATTTGTTATCATGTGACACTTAACCACCTCCCGTTAGTGAGCTGTTATGAGTTCAAACAGAAGAAGGTCATGTGAGCAGCACATGACCTTTTAATGACTGGCGTTGCCCTTACAAGTACGTAGATATGTATCATCTTCTACAACGGTACTCGCTCTCTCTCTACCCATCTATATCTTCCAACGGTCCTTCCCCCCCCCCCAACGGTAATGGAAGGTAGCACTAGATCTTGCGATGAGGATTCAAATGTGTTATGCAATTGTGGCATAAGAGCACCATTTAGCGCAAAGGGGTACTTATACAGGGTACAATATGCGGGAAAGGGTGCCAATTTTAAGGTCAAATTGGAGGGAAATGGAGTAGAATTGGAGGGAAGGGTTTGGTCTCCCACTAAACTCCAGTCATGATCTTAGGGTATGTTCTTACCCTTTCCCTTCATAAATTCAGATGGGCAAATTGGTAATTGCACACATTCCGTTAACGGCATCTTCAATTTTGCGTGATATAATAAATGAAGGGGGTTTAGTGTCCGAGTCAAACGATGAAGAGGGCAACTCGTTACTAAGGTATAGTTGGAGGGGGTTTAATGTAATTTGGCCTCTCTTTTTTGGAAAAAAAAAACATTTATATCTCATGACTCCAGTAATTTTGAATGAACTCCATACAAGTCTTTGATAGATCAGCCGACAACCATTTGGCCCTATCTGTTACACTGTACTATGCATCCAGTGTGGCCCCTTTAACAAGTGTGATGTATCTTATAGATGAGGGAAGCAAAGAAGGGTGTACAGTATTTTGGACCCAAAAAAATCTAAGCATTATTGCCACTGTCATTTTGATCTCTTTTTTTTATAAAACAAAAATAAAAAACTTTGTTAGATTCGCGTCAATATTTTTGAATTAATCATTCATTTTGACGAACAAAATTAAAAAAAGTAAAAAGCTCATCAACGACCAAAAAAGTTCCAAAAAGTCAACCACCTACGACTGGCAAATGATGTATATACATTGGATACATATGTACCTCTATATGTGGGCATAGCACATTTGGGAAGCAACTTTCTTTGCTACACTTTGGTCCTTATGGTTGATGAGGAATGACTATGAATTTAACAACACTTCAACGGGAGTGGGGGAGGTTGGGGAGCTTATCATAACCAGAATTGCGATGTGGATGAAGTCGAAATTTGATATTAAGGTATATGCGGTGGAGGACTTTAAGGGATCGATATCTTGATGGAATCTGTAAGGTGAAATTGTAAATTATGTTTAGGTGTGTTTCCATCCAATTCTCTGTTGGATGCTTGTTTTGTTTTCTTTCTCGAATTAATGAGTAAGTTTCTGTATTTATCTTGTTCCCACCCGATTTACCCCTTTCGAGTTTATAAAAGTTTCGTTTGCCGAAAAAAAAATTAGTTTGGTGTGCAAATGGGAAATGACAGCCAGAACTAGGAATGCAAAAAGCTCCTCCCTGTTTCCAGTCGCTATGTAGTACTAGGGCCAGCAGAGACACAAGAGCAATCCTATTCCTACACCGTCGTGTGAATTACGACTCAGAACTCGTCAACAACAAGACAGACAGGCACCTAAACATGTTCAATAAGCTAGGGAAGTGCTATTTGTGTTCGTGATTGGTTCCATATTTAGCCAACTTGACGTGAAATATACTAGAAAATAAAACCAGTGGTGAAGCGTTTAGCCGGTTAAATGTACTTCAGGGTCCCGGAATTCGTCGAGGGGCGCGTAAGAAATTCATAGAAGTACTTGTTGTGTATGTCACATTGTATATATGCTAATGGAACATACTGGACGATTTGGAGTTGTTAGGGATTGTGTAGGAGCACTGAATAATCTAGCTAGCTAGGGCTCCATCCTTGGTATGAGGTGATGGACTACGGATGGGAGGTACTCCCGGAGTACCATGCGTCATTGCCATGTCGACCGTCGCACTCCTTGCAAATAAAAAATCGTCATCGCACTACGTTGGCCGGTCACTCTTTGTATCTCAACCACCCAACACAATTAAATGATAATGTCCCTACCAGATAATTTGTTGCTTACGTGAATATTTGAAAATACCATGTTACACGTAGTCAACATCACATGGTCAAGCAAAATAATTCCTAGTGATGGGGCTGCAAATTGCATGCAGCCAAACCTTAGTCGTATAATCCTTCAAAATGCCCTCCGCTCTCGCTCTCGATTCTCACTTTGCGCTCGCCGTTTCAATCCTCGCTCTCACGTATTTTAGTAGTTTGCAATGTTTTTTAAAGACCCTTTCACGTACACGCTCTCGCTCGCATAACCGCACGCGAATCATATAACCTAGAGCCAGAGTGGTGGCCCCGGTGGGACCCTCTGAGCTAGCATTTTGTGGTCCTATTATCCTATACACCACCACTGGAAGGATGATGTTGTTGATGATGATGAATACACAGTAACACATACACATCTTTGTCTCACAAGGAAATGCTCACCGATTTAATGCAATGAAGGTGAGGCAGTGGAGATTTTTTATCCAGGGAAATATATCATTCAGTCAGTCTCCCATGAGGGGTCCTCATTTTAGTTAAAATGCGGATCTCCTCATTTCTTCCATTTTCGATCGAATTTTGATGATCCGAGCCGTTCAATGTGTTCGGAACGTGATTTTAAAGGTACCCGCGAAAAATCAGCAAAAACAAAGACCGAGAAGAGCTTCATCCGAGCAATTTTTATTTGAACCGTTCGATAAAAAATAAACAAAAACTGCTCAAATGAAGCCCTTCCTGGTCTTTTTTTTTTGTTGATTTCTCGCAAGTACTCTTAAAATCACGTTCTGAACACATTGAGCGGCTCGGATCATCAAAATTCGATCGAAAAATAGGAGATCAGCATTTTATTAAAATGAGGTGGTCCTTACGGGAGACAGACTGATATATCATTATCAGCTAGTAATTCATAGTTAATTTTCCAGTTAATCTTGTTTAGCATGTGGACCCACAATCCGGATATATGGGGAATCTTCAGCACAATAATAAATATTCCAGATGTTGGTTGAAGGTGGGACAAGGGATCCCCACGGTGGGGGCTGAGACCAGAGCACCCATTAATTGCTAATTGGATTAATGCCTAATTAAGCAATGAATAATGCTCTGACCCATAGGGTCTTAAGCTATGATCTGTCTTCTAATCTACGCGGTTTCGCCACTAATCTCTTGTTAAACAAATATAGAGTCATGGGTGTCGGATTAATTACTTGTTATTTGTTGAAGTGGTGGTTGATACGAGTATTATACATAAAGAAATGAGACAATACGTAATCCTGAACGTATACGTATAGCTGCTACCCGGTCCTAAATTAGGCTTCTATCCAGAAGATCAAAAATCAAAAAATCGATTGAATTTTTCTGATATACATTTGTCTCGAAAATTATTAGTATCTGTAGTGTTTATGACCGTCTATCATTCTAAAAGAAAAATAATTAAATTAAGTGATTATCGATATCTGATCGACTTAATGTCTGGGTGAATAGTTATTGTAGTGTTTATGACCGTCTATCATTCTAAAAGAAAAATAATTAAATTGAGTGATTGTCGATATCTGATCGACTTAATGTCTGGGTGAATAGTTATTGTTATTGGATACAATCTTCCGAAACTTGAGGATTAAAGCACTAGCCAAGTGGTGGTGGTCAAGTCCATTAATGAATATGTATGAGCTGGTATTGTCTCAAGCTAGCTAGCTTGATCATGATATATATATATATATATATATATATATATATATATATATTTGTATAACTCAGTGTTCTGGCCAGCTTATACGCAACCTCGATTAATTCTGGGAGACCAATCCCACCGCCTACTTGCAGGGGTCCCAACTATAGCAGACTGACCCAAAAAAAAAAATTGATAGCACTCTAGAGATTTCGAAATTAAAAGCTAAAGAGGGAGCAAACACCTAAGTCGATGCCTTCACGACTAGGCCAACCCCTTGGAGGAGATTGATCATGATAGTTTATGGATGATACTGTGCATTTGCAGAGATAGTGTTGGCTCAAAATGAGTTGGAAATTAAATCTACCAGAAATCAAGGGGGACTGTAGTTTAGGATAAGTATTACTCCCTCCGTCCCTTATTTAGAGTCCAGTATTCTATTTTGAGCTGTCCCTTAATAAGTGTCCATTTTGTAAAGTTAGTGGGTAAAAGTTGGTACATTGTCTATTTTGTCCATAAAGGTAGATTCTATTTTGAAAAGTTAGTGAGTAAAAGTGTAATGATGATAGATAAATAGGGAAAGTGGAGGAAAAAATTGATGTGAAAGGTATAATGATGATGTCTTTTAAAAAAATTGGAGTTACGAAGCACGACACTTAAAAAGGGACGGAGGGAGTAATAGCAACTACCCAAAATAAAAGTGTCCGAAAAATGTTTTCATGATTAATGGAACTTATCCAAGCTATAATCTGAATTTTAAGTAGAAACTCCATCGCAGGATATCCAAAGTTGAGCGCAAGGATGTACGATCATCAGGCCCATCATCTGGCAAAACAGGCCTTGATGTCTTTTGTTCGTCATCGATCCAGATACAGGAGATCAACACTTCTGTAATAGAGCTAGGATTTCATTTCCATAATTGTTGCTCTATTTGTTGATTATTATTACTCTTGTAAACTGTTTATCATCTATATATTTCTTGCTCATTTTCCACTTTAACATATATATTGTGTGTCTGTGCTTACATATAAGTGTACATGTTTTTAACCACTCATTCATATCATATGGTACAATCCAATAGTTCCAACCAACTTTTTTTTTTTTTTTGGTAACCGAGGAACAACCCTGCAACCGAGCCACTATTGGACCCGACTGCGCAATCCAAACCTCGGGGGAGACTAGCACAGCAACCCACCGCCATGGCCCCCCACTTAAATCATGGTTTGTCTCCAGAACGAATCGAACCCTGCTATGTTGCAAGCGCAGATTCGCCTTTACCATGTTGACAAGGGTGGGTAGTTCCAACCAACTTTGCTGCCTACAATATATAACCATGCACATACTATAGTACATCCAATATTATTGTGTCTGACGTTGATTCAAAACAACTGCACTGCCAAGGTACCTTTCGGATCGAATTAGTCGGACCTCCGGCGAAGGAAGTGCGTCCAAGTGATGATGGAAATCCTTCTTTGAGATTGATAAGCTCTATGCCTCTTTATATTAGAAAATCAATTATACACTGATAATCAAGCGGTTTCATACTCCAGAACTTCGCTTGTTTCTTCCATAAGATCGAGTTGACGCAGTGTTATTCACATGGTAACCAGGGGCCTCGAGAAGCTTTGGCTTGAGATCTGACTCTACTCCTGAGCATGTTATCAATTCATGTGTTCGGTGATCAATTCGTATGGGAACTTTAACTGCCCCGCTAGTAATGGTGGGATTGCTCCACGGATTAGTCAGTCCATTAGACCACGATGTAGACCACTCTGATCATATATTAGGTTATTTATACCTTCAGTATCCCCAACATTTCTCTATTTTACTCATCCATAACTTCTCCCTAGCTATTTTACTTCTCTTTGGTTTTACTCTTAACCAGATGAACGACTTCAAATAAGCTACTAGCTAACTAGCTTTGACGTCAAATAATTGCCAGGGATAGACCCCAAAATAACTATGGAGATGAGGCGAGGACTTCGGGGTTTACTCTCTCCTAAGGTCTCAGATTCAAAACTTCTAGGTGCTATCAACTGTTTTGGGGTCAGTCTATACGGAGCTCTACTCCGACTTTAATTGGGCTGCCCGCAAGTTTGGCCCCCAGAATTAGTCGAAGTGCGCATAAGCTAACCCGTACAACTGAGTTATTAAAACAAAAGGAAAGATGGGGATGACATTCCTTCTCTAGTCACAGTTGGTCACTGCTGAAGGAGTTAATATGTACCATGATAGGTAGGTAGCTAGAGAAGGTAACACACTAGGCCAACATTCTCTCAATTTGTGGTTATTTCCATGAAGAGGCCCAAGAACTGCAATCATATCAAAATTATGTTCAAAGAAAATAGAAACAACACTTGTATAGCTCAAAAAAATTCATAAAAAGAATGTTCAGAATGTTATGCTCACAACACTGCAGAGTGCAGACACTTGAGATCGGCATTTTGAGCGCTTTTCTGCCTGATTTTGTTGAATCGGGACTTCTCCGCCTAAAATCCAAACGACCAACATTGCATATGCCAAGTGATACCAATGGATTTCTCTATCTAGTTACGGGCAATGTTTTGAAATTGGAATACATATCATTTATCGTTTCTTTCAATATACAAATTGTTTCAGGATACGTATCGCGTATCATAGGATACATAACAAAAGCTGATAATACCTAATTACAATAAATAAAAATATATATGCTCACTCTATATATGAAAAATCAGTGTTTTAAGGATGAATTTTTTCAAGTCTCTCAAGTGGGCTGTATCACATTGAGGTTTTCTGGTGACTTGGTCAAGGGAAGAGAAGAAGAGCCCTATTTGATTCATGCGAAACATGATCAAAATACGTTCTTTCTTCTATTTGAGCTATGGTCGATTGAGTTTTGATTTTTTTTTTTTTCACAGGTTTGAATGTCGCCATAATTAGATTTTAAATGATTTAGAATGCGTTCAGAGTTATGTTTCTTAAAATATGGTACGACTTTTGTTCAAAGTAATCGTAGGATACGTATCAAATTGAGATACGTGAATGTATCTTAGGATATGTCACCGTACCCTAGAATTTCAATATAAAAAGGATATGGGATGAGATACGTATAATTTTTAGAATGAGACGAAACGAATCGTAGGATACATTACATACATATCCCATATCCCACATAGTAGGTTTTAAACAACCGCGGTTCTGAGATGCTCAATTTCTGTAGTTCCCTTTTTGTATTTTATAGATCAGCCCACAATCACTTGGGCCCAGTTAAGTACCCTTGGCCCTGTCTGCAGGTACTGTACTATGCACCCAGGCCCCTTTAGTATCTGTCTTCTCTTGTAAATAAGGGTGTGTTTTTGGACAACAAAATTTAGGAAAAATGATGGCTCATGACGTGTTTGAATAATTAATATCTGCCAAGGATAAGCTAAGAATATTTTTTAATGCTGAAAATATCCTTATCGGGTATTAATTATCAAAACACGTCATTAGCCGTCATTTTCTCCAAAATTTAACTATAAGGGTGTGTAAGATAAGTTTTTATGGCCCATTAATTGAGAAGTTCAAAGCTTTGGACAAAGTGTAAAGATGCTGGCCCAACAAACCCACAAGTGGCCCAAACCAAAATATAGACTAAAACCCAAAAAACAAATCAGATTGCTCTCGTCTAAACTGATGGGCCCCTAAACTGATCGGCTCTCAGCAGCTGCTCGCTGCTTCAGCTTCGTCTTCTCCGACTCCGACGGTCAGTACTCTCTCTCTCTCTCCTCCTCCTCCTCCCTCCCTCCCCCCCTCCTCCTCCTTCTTCCTCTTCTTCCTTCTCCTCCTCCCGCTCCTAGTCTTGACAGGTAGTTCGCCCAAAATGGCGGATCGACGAAACATAGGCTGCAACTGTGTAACGGGTGTAACGGCCGTTACACCTGTGAATTCCCGTACCACCGTTTTTCGTCGCCGTAACCGTACCGGCCCTTCCAAATTCCGTTACGTAACGACCGTTTTTTAAAACCATGATAGAAACTATAATTCCAGCTATGGACATGGTATGGATTGGAAGTTTGGAACAAGATGAATCGTAGTATAGAACCAGGATTTTGTGGCAGTTTAATTGCGATGCTACACTAATTGAGATTTATTGGGAATTTGATTGTAATTTGACATTTGCTTTTGTGTGCATTTAGCAACCAATTGAAATTTATGTCAAGCAGAGATTTTTCTTATTTCCATCTGATGTGGAGACTCATGGTAGAGCTATGCCTAGCCATGAGCACATGGCCTTGGTATTTAACATGGTTTTCTTTCAATGCCCAAAAATTTCCATTACATCTTGGCTTGGTTAAGGCTGAAAAAAATTACCAGTTGTGGGATTAAAATCTCGGAAAAATGGAAAGATAATTTGGATCTAAATGCCCCAAACCTTTGGCCAAATCACATTTCTTTGAAGACTTGGAATTGCAACCAAAACAAAAGACCAGATACTAAAACTTCAAATCACTTTGCAAGCCTTAGACTAAAGAAAACAGAAAATCTTGACATTTTGTAACAGTAGTCATTCAAAGGCATGACATATCTCAACGGAAACAAGACAACACATTGTCCACTTTGTCTATAACACATTCATTACATAATTTACCTATTACAAAACACATTCCCATTATACAGACTAAACACCATCCATCAATGGCATACACTTATTACACTACATAGCTAACAAGCCATAAGCACAAGATAAGGGCACAAAAAATATAATACGTGACCAACGAAGCATAAAATTTCTTTGGTGGGCTTTTACTTTGCTCTGTCAACTTCTTTGGTGGGCTTTTACTTTGCTCTGTCAACTTCAGTTTTCCCACTGCTAGTTTCAAATTTTCCTCCGCCAACATCAATTCCTCAGCCTGCAATCTTGGTATCACCATCTTTGCACTTCTACAACTATATTCATCGTTCCATTCAAAATATTTGCATGGTTTACCAACATTCCACTGACAATAAACACAACTAGGAAGCGTTAGGAACTCGGTGTATAACAGTCCAATTGTTACTGTGAATGAATTTTCTATAAAAATTCGATTAGACAAATAGGCGCATCTATGGTGAAGCAAGAACAGCAGTGAGTTAATGAAGATAGACTTGAACCGAGAATTCCGTGGTTCCTTTATGCTACAAAAACCCAAGATGCTACCCAAACCTTCTCTGAACCCAAACTGCTTACATAATGAAGAACTCCACTTTTGGTGGGCAAAGATTTCCCCAAAGGCCCTGACCAAAACACTTCACACCCAAACTGCTTACATAATTAAGAACTCCACTGTTGGTGGGCAAAGGTTCCCCCAAAGGCCAAACCGACCTGAGCAAAATTGCATATTTGAAAACCACCTCCACTGCATACACATTCCTCTAGATCTGCCACAGGAATACAAAGACTTGGAAATTCTGCCATGAGATGAGCATAACCAAGCCAATAGCAGAGCATGAAGTGAAAAGTCACTGATCAACATCCCAATTAGTTAACCATTCGAACCACCTCATGAAACTAGACCCTACTAACCTCAAACAACCCTTAATGCCTTGACAAAATTATCTTCTTGAAACCTTTTTCCTCCAATTCCATTTCGAGTGTTAGTTTAATTGGCGTTTTCCGGATTATGTCAAAACCATTGGAGTATGTTATTCTTTTTCATTTGGGTTTGGGTTTGGGAGGTGGTTCTTTTATTTTATCTTGTCTAGATACTCCGCCCGGTGAATGAAGAAATATTGAGAAGCTCTTGCCTTGAAGGATGCTCAGATTATGTTTGAAAGAGGTATATGCATTTAGCGTAATGTTTTTCCATGCATCTTTTCTAGTTTCATGCCTAAACTGTTATAGAGTAATCAGATTTTTAATTCCATGGCATTAGCTCTCTTGGTTTGTTTTATGGGAAACGGAGGGAATTTTTTCTAAGGCATTAAGAGTGTTTGATTGACCTTGGTCTGAAAGAGAATTTTTCTAAGGCATTAGATGAACAGAACGCTGTGCTAGCGGAGCACCCTAGCAGCGCGCTAGCTCTTGTATGCGCCCCAAGAGTGCTAGGGCTCTCCGGTGGCGCTATTCAAAGTGTTCTTAATTTTTTATTTAATTATAAATGCCAGAGTTTGAATGGCGCTCGCGGAGCGCCTTAGCAACACACTAGCGCCTGCTCACGTGCTAAGACCGCCCCTGTAGCACGCTAGCGCCCGGCGTGTCTCTCTCTTATTGGCTAGCTCTAGGTTTTTGTTCCAGCTCATATATATGCCGAATTTTTCTCTCTATTAGGGTAACCCACTCTTGCATCAGCCACTTTAGAGAGAGATAAACACTTTCACTCATATCCCTTGTGTGCTTATGCATTTCTGATGATCTAAATCTAGTATTTGATCATCCTTTGTCATCCTAGAGAAATACTCTAGGTTGGTTTGTTTGTTTTTTTTTTCCTCACAAACTTCATCTCTTTTAAAATCCATACATTGTTGCCTATGAATCTACATGGCCAGATGATACCGGAGCCGTTCTAGAGCGAAGATCGAGATGGTGTTGCTCGAGGAATCCATGGAATCAAGAAGGGGCATGGGGTGCTAAGCAAGAAGCGGAGTTAGGTGTGATTTGGGATATAAGTCGGAATTCCTAACTTGTAGTCTTTTTGCATAACCTTTTGATTTATGGAAATTTGAGTAGATTAGGCCGTGGTTTTATACTTAGAGTGCGTTTGACCCTAAGTACGTATATCTCGGTGTTAGCGTTCTTTAGTTTTATCGCTCTTTACTTATATTATTGAATTGAATAGCGTGGCATGGAGAATGGTTAGTTGTTTGAGTTGTTAGTTGCTATAAATTTAAATTGCTAGTCCCATTCACCCCCCACCCAGGGACTTTGTTAATTTCAATTGGTATCAGAGCGGGTTGCTCTTTGTTGGTGTAATTGCCTGAGTTTGATTCTGTGTTTGCGCTATGGAACGTGATAATCAAATGGAGGGTGCTTCAAATTCTCGACCTCCTTATTTTGACAATAGTGACTACCCTCTTTGGAAAACGAAAATGAAAAATTATTTAATATCCCTTGGCATTAAGGTTTGGAGATCCGTTTCATATGGCTACGAAGAACCTACTATTGAAGATGCTATCACTAAGGAGATTAGAGTGAAAAATGAGGCCGAGTGGGATTCCGGTGACATTACGAATTGTGAGACTAATGCTCGTGCTTTAGGAGCCATCTTTGGTGCAATGTCTAGAAATGAAGTCACACGTATATCCTCTTGTGTTACGGCCAAAGAGGCTTGGGACATTCTTCGTACATCTCATGAGAGAATAGAGACGGTTAGGGTGTCTAAGCTTCAAATGTGCACAACACGATTCGAACAACTTAAAATGCACGATGAGGAAAACTTTGATGGCTTTATCTCTAGGTTAACCGATATTATCAACACTTTTCATAGTTTAGGTGAGCCACTCTCTGATCTTAAAGTGTGTCGCAAAATCCTTAGGTCTCTTTCCGAGAGGTTTAGAGTTAAGGTCACCGCTATAGAAGAACGTACGGATGTTGATAAGTTGACCTTTGCCGAGCTTGTAGGAAAACTCCAAATCTTTGAGATCAACCACCCCTCCGATTTCAAACCCTCAAAGACTACCTCCAAATCTAATACCGGTATAGCGTTTAAGTCAGCTCGTGAGGAAACCTTTGAAACTTGTGAGGATGACGATGATATAAGTGACGAACGCTGTGTTTGGTTCACAATTTTGGATTGAAAATTTTGAGTTAAAATGTAAAAATTGGATGAGTTATTTAAAAAATAAATGGGTCCCTTTACTGAGACTGACCAGAAAACAAAAAAAGAAAAACTGATGGATAAAGTCTGTCCTCTCTGTACTCCCAACTCCAGTGGTGCTACAGTCCCGACGGGAAGGGATCCCGATTGGGATCCCGACGCCGCTCCGGGCTCACTTCGGCCACTGGACGGCCGATCCGAGACGTCCAAAAACTCTAAAAAAAAAACTGAGTGGGCCCTCGCGAGAATCAAATGCATCTGATGTATGTAGGTGCTTGGATCAAGCACTCCATTTTTTTTGTAATACAAATATATTCAAATGTATACAAAAAAATGGAGTGCTTGATCCAAGCACCTACACACATCGGATGCCTTTGATTCTCGCATAGGCCCACTCGGTTTTTTTTTTATAGAGTTTTTGGACGTCTCGGATCGGCCGTCCGGTGGCTGGAGTGAGCCCGGCTCGGCGTCGGGATACCAATCGGGATCCCTTAGTTGGAAACCGTAGACTTTCCGCTCCCAACTCATCTCTCTGTCAATAAAGACTGTGCACGGGTTGTAGTCAGATGAGTTGCCGGCCTTTTCAACACTTTTTGGCCCCACAATTTTTTGCATTCAAAACTAACTTTTTGAAACAAAAATTCAAAAAGGGTAACCGAACACAGTGGAAGAGATTGCCATGTTTGCTAAGAAATTTCGGAAATTCTTTAGGAAAGGAAACAATCTAGGTAAGCCATCGTCTAGCTTTAAGAAAAATGTCTTTGGAAATAATGATAAACAATTGTCGATTGAAAAATCTAGAAGGCCACAAGGAATTCAATGTCACGAGTGTCATGGGTTTGGACACATTCAATCCGAGTGTGCTAATACACTTACGAAGAAAATGATGAAAGGTCTTAAAGTCACTTGAGATGATGATAGTGATGAGGATGGTAGTGAGAGTGGTGGTCAAGAAAATGGTGAAGAGAATTCTCGTGTATCCATGCTTGTTGCCTCTCTAGAATCCACAGAATCATCTGAACTTCCTACATTGCCTAATACTTCTAGTGTTAAGTCTCCAACTACTAGTGAGGATGAAAAAGAAGGTGATGAGGATATAGACTCAATTCATGAAGCATACGATGAGATGTATCGTGAGTGTCTCACCCTTAAGAAGAAGAAGAAGGAGTCAAACACCTGCACCCAAATAGGTTATCCAAAGCAAAAAGGCAACTCAACCAAAACCAAGCACACATTGATATAATATGAAGCAGTAACAAGATAGCGCAACGGAATTTTAAACAGCAAGATAAACTATCACATGAGTGCAACCATAAGCATAAGGAAGAGCATCTAGTAATAAACCGTATAGATAATGCAACCCTAGCCGCGGGTGCAAGCATAAACCATAACTGCCCTAGCCACGGGCTTACATGAGTAGAGTAGCAATGTAGCAAAGTACCAAGCAAACTAGCCCTAACCGCGGGCCTACATACCAGAATATCACAAACAAATAAAAAGCGTACATACGCAACATAATAACATTAACTATACTACCATAGCCGCAAAGGCACACTATCACATAAGCTCTCCTTACAAGCAAACCGCTCTCCCCCTTTTGGTCACGTTTGAAAGCAAAGACCCAAAATTTGTAGAAGAGCCAAGGTAGCACTCAATCCTCATCCAACGGATCATCATCCTCCTCATCTTCTTCCATGGGAGAGGTATAGTCCATGCCAATGCGAGCCTCCAATTTAGCAATCTGAGAGGCCATCAGAGAGAGAGAGCATTCTGAAGCAAAGAGAAGCTTTCAGAGAATTGAGAGTGATAAGCTGAAATGCTTTGGAACTTAGCCTCATATGCCTCAAAGCGCTCCTCAAGGCCATCCATCCTAGAGTTCCAAAACCCAAATTGTTGACGAATAAGATCCATCACCTCCAAGGAGAAAGAGAAACTACTAGCCACGGGATCCAAAGAAGGCAGAGGAGGCACATTAGATGCCAAGGCAAAAGCGGGAGGAGCATCTTGATTGAGAAGTCGAAGAATTGTCATTCCAAGGCAGGTTGTAATCTTGAGGAGCATGGACAGGTGGAAAGAGGGGGACTAAAGATGGATATTTTGGTGGATAGAGAATCTTAGCAAGAGCATTCACATCAAAAATCTTAGCAAATACGGTCAATTTGTTAATTTCTTTCACAATATGAGAAGTTTGAGTCGCAAGATCATTCAATTGAGCAAAGAAGTCATTATCTTGAGTTTTAGAAGGCTTGGGAGAAGTGTTACGACGTCTCTCCAAAGTGGATTGACCAAGGACAACACCCCGAGGAACGAATCGCTTTTGAGGTCTTTGAGTTTGACCTTTCTTTTGAATCTCTCTCCTCAAACGATAGCACTTAGGTCGAATGTGACCCTCATTTCCGCAATGATGACAAGTGATAACTCTCTTCTCAAGAAACTCATTTGCTAAATGAAGGTAAATTTGCTATGGGCTTGGCACTCACAAGTGTCTCATTCTCACTAGATTTAGCATTGCTAGAGGAGAAAGGATTCACTATGGTTTTAGCACTCACAAACGTGATTTTCTTCTTAGGGCTGGACTCCGTTTTAAGGGAAGGTGGATCTATGAAACCTAGACCACTCTTTTCTCTAAACGTGCGTGTCATCTCGGCAATCCTAGTGGCTCCACAATCATTTCTTTTAATAGCTTCACTAGCCTCACTTAGATCTCTCTCTAACTCACAAATCCTAAATCTTGCCTCCTCAAGCTCTCTTAAACCTTCCACTCTTTCCTTCTCCGCGGTGTCAAATTTTTCGACTAAATTTGCATTGTGTTTCTTAAGATTACAACCCGCCTTGGAATGACAATTCTTCAACTTCTCAAGATGCTCCTCCCGCTTCTGGCTTGGCATCTATCCGCCTTCTTTGGATCCCGTGGCTGGTGGTTTCTCTTTCTCCTTGGAGGTGATGGATCTTATTCATCAACAATTTGGGTTTTGGAACTCTAGGATGGATGGCCTTGAGGAGCGCTTTGAGGCATATAAGGCTAAGTTCCAAAGCATTTCAGCTTATCACTCTCAATTCTCTGAAAGCTTCTCTTTGCTTCAGAATGATCTCTCTCTCTGATGGCCTCTCAGATTGCTAAATTAGAGGCTCGCATTGACATTGACATGGACTATACCTCTCCCGTGGAAGAAGATGATGAGGAGGATGATCCGTTGGATGAGGATTGAGTGCTACCTTGGCTCTTCTACAAATTTTGGGTCTTTGCTTTCCCCGTGACCAAAAGGGGGAGAGCGGTTTGCTTGTAAGGAGAGCTTATGTGGTAGTGTGCCTTTGCGGCTATGGTAGTAGTTAATGTTATTATGTTGCGTATGTACGCTTTTTATTTGCTTGTGATATTCTGGTATGTAGGCCAGCGGTTAGGGCTAGTTTGCTTGGTACTTTGCTACATTGCTACTCTATTCATGTAAGCCCGTGGCTAGGGCAGTTATGATTTATGCTTGCACCCGCGGCTAGGGTTGCATTATCTATACGGTTTATTACTAGATGCTCTTCCTTATGCTTATGGTTGCACTCATGTGATAGTTTATCTTTCTGTTTAAAATTCCGTTGCGCTATCTTGTTACTGCTTCATATTATATCAATGTGTGCTTGGTTTTGGTTGAGTTGCCTTTTTGCTTTGGATAACCTATTTGGGTGCAGGTGTTTGACTCCTTCATGGAATCTTCATTGGCTAACTAGTTTGAGTTTTTAGAATTTTCTCAGATTGAGTTATATTTGTTTCCTTGTTCTTTGTTGATTGAATGGTTTTGTCTCGGAAAAGCTAAAGGGGGAGATTGTTAGTTTAATTGGCGTTTTCCGGATTATGTCAAAACCATTGGAGTATGTTATTCTTTTTCATTTGGGTTTGGGAGGTGGTTCTTTTATTTTATCTTGTCTAGATACTCCACCCGGTGAATGAAGAAATATTGAGAAGCTCTTGCCTTGAAGGATGCTCAGATTATGTTCGAAAGAGGTATATGCATTTAGCGTAATGTTTTTCCATGCATCTTTTCTAGTTTCATGCCTAAACTGTTATAGAGTAATCAGATTTTTAATTCCATGGCATTAGCTCTCTTGGTTTGTTTTATGGGAAACGGAGGGAATTTTTTCTAAGGCATTAAGAGTGTTTGATTGACCTTGGTCTGAAAGAGAAAATTTTTCTATGGCATTAGATGAACAGAACGCTGTGCTAGCGGAGCACCCTAGCAGCGCGCTAGCTATTGTATGCGCCCCAAGAGTGCTAGGGCTCTCCGATGGCGCTATTCAAAGTGTTCTTGATTTTTGATTTAATTATAAATGCCAGAGTTTGAATGGCGCTCGCGGAGCACCTTATCAGCGCACTATGCACCTTAGCAGCGCCCGGCGTGTCTCTCTCTTATTGGCTAGCTCTAGGTGTTTGTTCCAGCTCATATATATGCCGAATTTTTCTCTCTATTAGGGTAACCCACTCTTGCATCAGCCACTTTAGAGAGAGATAAACACTTTCACTCATATCCCTTGTGTGCTTATGCATTTCTGATTATCTAAATCTAGTATTTGATCATCCTTTGTCATCCTAGAGAAATACTCTAGGTTGGTTTGTTTTTTTTTTTTTTCCTCACAAACTTCATCTCTTTTAAAATCCATACATTGTTGCCTATGAATCTACATGGCCGGATGATACCGGAGCCGTTCTAGAGCGAAGATCGAGATGGTGTTGCTCGAAGAATCCATGGAATCAAGAAGGGGCACGGGGTGCTAAGCAAGAAGCGGAGTTAGGTGTGATTTGGGGTAAAAGTCGGAATTCCTAACTTGTAGTCTTTTTGCATAACCTTTTGATTTATGGAAATTTGAGTAGATTAGGCCGTGGTTTTATGCTTAGAGTGCGTTTGACCCTAATTAGTTTCCACGTATATCTCGGTGTTAGCGTTCTTTAGTTTTATCGCTCTTTACTTATATTATTGAATTGAATAGTGTGGCATGGAGAATGGGTAGTTGTTTGAGTTGTTAGTTGCTATAAATTTAAATTGCTAGTCCCATTCAGCACACACACACACAACCCCCCCCCCCCCCCCCCCCCCCCCCCCGCCCTCTCTCTAGGACTTTGTAGTGCATTAGTTAATTTCATGGAGGAAAAAAAGGGAATGAAATATGGAGAAAAAAAGCAGCAACAAGAAAAATCAAGCCCTAAACGTAGATTTGGGGATTTTGGAAAAATTAGGGCAAACTAATTTAGGACTTTCCTCACCCAACCTAAGAACATGTAAGCTGGAAAAGAGAACAAGAAAAACATGTCCAAAATAAAAAGGGTTATAATGTTCAATCCTTGTTCCATTTTTTTTCCCCAAGTGAGAAGAAACAAAAAGAAAAAATCACCTTGCGTCGGAGGGACAGCTGCAACGGTGGCGTGGACTGTCGTAACTGGCGTGGCCGGGGATGGTCATCGGACCAGCTGTTGGTGGTGAAAACCAGAGACATCGTAGGGGAGGGGGAGAGAGGGAGAGTAACCAAAAAGGTGAGGCCATTTACTGAAATTTTTGTGCACCAATTGTTTAGAATGGAAGGTGAGAGAAAATGGTGTGGGCATCGGACCGGCTGAAACTTGCGGTGGATGGCGGTCGGTTACGTCTCAAATGGTCGGCAGTTGTTGGTGGTGTTGGCCGGTGGGTGCTGGTGCATGGAGCAGAAATGGGTTTTGGGGAAAATTTGGAAGCAAAATTGTTTGTGGCTCTCGTATCAAAATATACGAAAATTTTCAATTTTCCCAGACAAAACGAGAGGAGAGAGATGGGGGTGGGGGGAGAGGGGCCCTTTCTTTGCCACGTGGATGTGCTGTGCAAGATCTGTTCCAATTGTCTGTGTGGGTAGCATTATTGTTGTTCTATTTTGTGTAGATTAGCAATTTATTGGGTTTTGGTCATCTGGGCAAGATTTACCTCACAATCATTCTTTTTATACTATTGAGAAGTTTGTTTACGCAGATTTAATAATCTAGTGTTCTATTTTGTGCAGATAAGCGATTTATTGGGCTTTGGTCATCTGGGCAAGATTTACCTGATTGTGAGCACACAAAAAAACTGTTTAAAAGACAAGCATTTGTATCAATAATGGATGATGAAGTTGTTTTGATTCCCCACAATGATGGTACAAAGCGGCGATTACCCTTATGGATGATAGGTGTAGCTGCTGCTGATCAAGTAAGAAATTCTAAAGAAGAAAATGGAAAAGTAAGAAATTCTAAAGAAGAAAATGGAAATGTAATTAGCAATGTAAAAGAAGGAAATGTGTCTCGAATTCTTCCGCCGAAGTCCAAACGGACTAGAAAGGGCGTTTCTCTGTCTAAGGAAGTGGACTCTTGTGTTCTTGTGAAATGCGAGAGAAAGAAACGAGGAAGGAAATTAATTCGAGAAGAAGATGAAGGTGGTGGTGATGATGAGGTCCCTGAAACTGCTGCTGATAAGAAGACGAGCAACAGAGTTGGGAAAAAGGGTCGGAAATCCTCTCGTGGGAAACGAGGAGTAGCAGATGGTTTGAGCAGGGAGAGTAGTGAGGAAATTGAAACACTATCGCCGGAAGAAGATGGAGAGTTGACTGTCGATGATTTAATGAGCATTGCGCAAGAGGTGATTTTCTTCTGTTATAGTGTTTTGATATTTGAAACTCTGCAGTAGCATTACAAACTCTTACTTTTTTCATGAAGCAGTAGAGTATGATATTTTTGAGTTGTACTTTGATAGCCTAAATGGGGTGAATTACTTCATTGAATAAAGCCAAATTATTTTTAAAAGGGTCTCATTAGTCGTAACCACTGCCCAATTGGTGGTGGTTAAGTTGACAATAAAGCCAAATTATTTCGCATTCAAACACACATTTCACAGATTCCATGATATTTTGACCTTTACACAGACACTGTTGGTACATTTTCAGACATAGGGAAAATACTTCTTTAAAGTTCTTTTCTGGAAAATCCTTCAACATTGGGCAGTGGCTAGCATTTCCTCCTTAAAATTCTTTTCTGAAAAATCCTTAAACAAGCTAACAAAACAGTCAACAAACTAAGTTCCCTGAAAAATGTCATTGAAATTGATTCTCAAAACAACAAAAAAAGCCGACTTTGGTGTATGTATAGGTATAAGGGAGACTTGAACAGGAATGGTAGCTAAGAAATCTCATGTTACTGTGAATTCTTGTGCAGTATATCACAACTGACAAACATACGGAGCAACAACAGTCATTGCATACAGAACAGGATGCGGAAAGACGACTTTCAGCTATTTCCTTTTCTGGGAAAGAGTCAGGAGGGCTTCCCAGTGCTCCTCATAGCAGCTGGAAATCACCTAGGCATGAAGAAATGGTGTCTGTTCATAATTCAGTTGGAACTTCTGCTGGTGAAGGAACTGTACTCAATCCGTGTAGTACTGGGGACCCAGCTCAAGACATGCTGGATCTGCTTTTGGGCCCCTTATTGAAGAAGCCCGCACGGGAGGAAAACAAGATTGGATTAATCAAAGAGGACATGACGTTTGCAGTTGATATCACAAAACAAAGGCAGAATAACATTGGTACGGAGGTAGTAGTCCCATTGACGAAGAAGAAAAGCAGTCTCAAGGACAAAGTGGCAATGTTTTTGGATTGACTAAGACAAATTGGCAGTCTCAAGGAAAAATCCATCTTGTTTAGTGGATATTTATGACATCTCAACCAGAGATAATGTTGGTTTAGGTGTGATTCACCCACTCTTTATACATCCTTAATTCGTTTCTAGGTTGTGCAGTTTAGAGGGATTATGTTGGACATATTTAAGTAGATGATTGGAAAATGTAGATGCAAGTGGAACAGTTATTGCTCTGTGTTGTAAATAAACCATCTTCAAGAAAGGATCTTGTAAAATTGGAACAAGCTAGGAAAAACTATGATAGTGGTGTTGCTACTTGTTTAATCACTGGTTTTCTGCTGCCTAAGCTTATGATATTTTTCTTTTACCTTCTTAAGCTTTTGCCATATTGTCAAATTCTCCAATTTCTGTGCTTTCGTTTCCTATTGAGTTCCCATTGGATTGAGATCATAGTTTCTATTGATATATTCATTGATTCACGCATTCAGGAGAACATCCATTGAATGATTTTGGCAGGAAGAGTGTAACTGTGTAAGATCTTATCTCAATGTCATCGCATGAATCCTTCTCTGTTGATGTCCACAACTTAACTGGCGTGTCTTTTTAGGGGAATTGATAATGCCAAAACTATTTTTGTTGGTGCCAAAACTCCAGTGCATAAAAGTCTTAAACATTGCAAATGGTACAAGCCTTTTGTGCACTAGAGTTTTGGCACCAACAAAAACGGTTTTGGGAAAATGTATCACATTGGCGTGCACGTGGCGTTTGTTGTACAGGAATGATGAGTGAATGACATGTTGCAAAGTGAAATAATTAATCAGCAAACTGTCCAGATCATAACCATTCTCACACGGCTTATCATAATACCGCGCACGGTCTTATGATATGCCGTGCGGTTTACCTTCTCTGCTGTCAGACTGTCATCAGAACCCAGAATAACGCCCGGTGTATTATATACCCCAATGACAGAAAAAAATTCAATGCAACGGTTATTTGTAATGCCCTCACATATGATATGAGCTCCATGTACGTGTAGGTTTCACACTATGTAAGAGAAACGTTACAAATGACCGTTACATTGAAAATGACAAGCCAGCCGTAGTTTGTTGCTCATGGATGCGCCCTTGTAAGCCGGGCATGCAAAATGGCAAGGAGGAAAAGTTTGACCAATTTACCCTCCCGTAAAACGTCACACTGCTTACGCTTGAGAACGAGTCTCCGATCAAATCATCTGTGGACTTTTTCCCGTTGTACATATTTTTGTACTTTGAATCATACGAACGAGAACGTTTCCTGTTTTCAAGATTCTAACATAGTAGTAATTCGATGGTCAAGGACAAGAGCTAGCAAACCTCGGACGGACGAGAAATTTTTCAGTGCCGGGTGGGCACGGCCATGTGGTTCCCTGCACCATCTCGGCCGTCCAATGAAGTTTTGGACGGTCCAGATCTGTTCGGCTATGTCTGTTTTACGTAATTCGGATATAATTTATGTTCTTCCATGGCTTGTAATAAAAAAAAAAGGGTATAATTTGATGGGGCTCTTTGGTTCTCCCAATGGATTGAGAACGTTTCTACTTTATTATGATTCAAGTGTCCGAATCAAAGATAAAAAAAAGAAAGTGTCGAAGTCACCTTACGTGACCTTGACTAATACTGAATTCATGGGGAACCAATCTCTGTCGACTAGCACAAATATTCCTACTTGTAATTGGTTGTAAATGTGACAAACTATTACCCTTTGTGAGGCTAGTTTACATTAAACTTTAGTCCCGCTGTAAATAGTCCTATTAGTAGAGAGTTTGACTAACATCTCAGGATTATTTGAGACGTATGCATGTAAACTAACTCAAATACCTTGTGTTCTTGAAAATCACACTATAATACCCAAGTATGCTTTGACTTAATAATCCTGTTATATTATATTTGTCTTTGTTAAAAAAAAATTCAATTTGTATGTTCTACGTTAAATTTTTGTGACTATTACTAGTTCGTCTGGACGAGAAAAATCAAAAAATTAAAAATTTGTCAACAACCATCTAAAGAAGTTGAGAAAAGATAAAAACAACCCCAAAAAATCTCTTAATTTTGAATTATTTTTGTCGTTGGTAAACTTTTTAAGGTTTTTCTAATCACAGTTTTTACATTTTATATATCCACCTTGTCCAGACAAACCAATTTTTAAAAATTAGATCATTATCATTTGCCTCTCTAGAAATAGTTGATCCAATTATATCGTCCTATAAAATTTGATAGTTTTGCATATATTTTTGTCGTTATTATGTTGTAATCTAGCCAGGGGACAAAAATGAGCGATTGTTGACCGTTTCAAATGTTTTCACAGGTTATTCAGTTCAAAGAAAAAGTTTTCACAGGTTATTTCCGTTGAAAGGCAATCAAAGACCAACCACTTTCCCCAAGCTTATTACTAAATTGAGAAATGGTCCAAACGCCGGGAATACTATTACCGACATTAATTTAATTTTTACCAGTGTTTATAAAATTCTGCAAAAAGCGTAATTTGGCGTAGTGAAGTCTATTAAGAAAGGAAGTATCAATATATTCTCAATACATTTCCATATAAAAGCATATATAAGCATATTCATGAGCGATTCTACCAGAGAGATTTTCGAGAGAAGTTTTTTTTTTTTTGCATGTTGCAACTTCATTAATGTTGCAGCGTTTGTACTAGGATATTAATTACTTTTTAGGAAGACAATTTTAATTATTAAAATTACACATATTTTATAGAAAATTAGTCTTAGGTCCATTATGTGAACTTCATAAGCCCACAAATCCACCTATTAATTTTGTAAGTTCTCAAGTCCATTTTAGGGTACCCTAGGGTTTAAGTACTTTCATAAGATTTTAGGCTGCAATTTTTTATTATAGGATAGGGTACCCGAGGGTTTAGACCCTTTTTATAGAGTTTTAGGGTGCACTTTCCTATTATAGGGTTTTAGTGGTTTAGGCACTTTCATAGGGTTTATGGTTTTAGGCACTTTCACAGGGTACCCTAAGGTTTAGGTTTTGTGGACTTATGGCTTTACAAAATTATTAGGTAGACTTGGGAGCTTATGAAATGTCTATAGTAGACCTATCACTAAATCTCCCTATATTTTATTGATTTGTTTTCAATAGTAGTGTTAGAGCTTATAATTATTATGATTGTGAACTCTAATTTGTATATAGCTTGTAGTTCGTCTGGACGAGAGAAATCAAAAAATTAAAAATTTGTCAACAACCATCTAATTAAAGAAGTTGAGAAAAGGTAAAAACAACCCAAAAAAATCTCTTTATTTTGAATTATTTTTGTCGTTCGTAAACTTTTTAAGGTTTTTCTAATCACAATTTTTACATTTTATATCCACCTTGTCCAGACAAACCAATTTTTAAAAATTAGATCATTACTCTATCATTTGCCTCTCTAGAAATAGTTGATCCAATTATATCGTCCTATAAAATTTGATAGTTTTGCATATATTTTTGTCATTATGTTGTAATCTAGCCAGGAGACAAAAAGAAGGAAAGGAAAAAAAAAAGGAAAGAAAGAAACACGGGTCGGGCGGGTTTGGGTTTGACCTGATCCATATTCAACCCGACCCTTTTTAACCCATTTACTATTTGACCCGTCCATATTTGACCCGAGACCCGTTTCAACCCGTCCAAATCTGATCCAATCCGCCCATTTGCCACCTCTAGTTTTGCATATATTTTTGTCATTATGTTGTAATCTAGCCAGGGGACAAAAAGAAGGAAAGGAAAAAAAAAAAATTTAAAAAAGGAAAGGAAGAAAGAAAAACGGGTCGGGCGGGTTTGGGTTTGACCTGTCCCGTATTCAACCAGACCCTTTTTAACCCATTTACTATTTGACCCGTCCATATTTGACCCGTTTCAACCCGTCTAAATCTGACCCAACCCGCCCATTTACCACCTCTAGTTTTGCATATATTTTTGTCGTTATTATGTTGTAATCTAGCCAGGGGACAAAAATGAGCGATTGTTGGCCGTTTCAAATGTTTTCACAGGTTATTTCCGTTGAAAGTCAATCAAAGACCAACCCCCAAGCTTATTACTAACTGAGAAATGGTCCAATCCCCGACCGATTCAAACCCCACGAATCTCTCTCTCTCTATAAATACCTTCCAATCCTCTCTCTCCATATCTCAACTCACTACATTCTTCAACCTCAAATAACCCACAAGAGAACTTCACAACCTGTCTCACCCGGCCCCAACAACAACCAAGACAAAAACAAAGAAAAACTTCACACTTTGAAGAGCCATTCGATCGAGCTTCTAATTAAAGGAAAATGGCTACTAGCATTCGAGCATCAAATGTGGTCCCTTCATCATTTCCCTCATCTTCTTCGCGTTGCCGGCGAGAAATCATGACTACCGTTAGAGCTACTATTAACATGCCGAAGCTTCGAAATGGTAGTAGCCTCTCTCTTCCCAAGCTAACAGCGATAGGCTTGGCGGAGGAGTTGCAATTGAGGAATGGTTACAAAAACACAACCACCACCCAATTCGAAAAGCGTTCTCCCTCTCCTAAGGCGTCCGATCCCATGGCGATAGAGAAGCTTTACGCCATCATGGAGGCTGTTGCCGATAGAGTGGAGATGCATAAGAATATAGGAGAGCAGAGAAACAACTGGAATAACCTACTTTTAACCTCCATCAACTCAATCACTCTAACGGCGTCGCTAATGACCGGAGTTGCAGCTATGGGGGCGGGCGGGGCTCCTCTTGTGGCTCTTAAGCTCTCCTCTACTTTGTTGTATTTGGCGGCTACGGGAATGTTGTTGGTCATGAACAAGATTCAACCGTCGCAACTTGCAGAGGAGCAGAGAAACGCTGCGAGGTGGTTTAAGCAGCTTTACGAAGAGATTCGCACGACTGTTAGCATCGGTGCTCCGAATTCGAAGGACGTGAAAGAGGCGACGGCCAAAGTTCTAGCACTTGACAGGGCATACCCGCTTCCTCTGATGGGTGTGATGCTCAAGAAATTTCCAAAAACCGTGGAGCCTGCTGTCTGGTGGGCCCCACTACGAAATCGGAAGGCAAAAGGGCCCGGTGGGAGAAACAACGGGAACGGTTGGAATGGCGAGCGAGAAGGGGAAATGAGAGAGATAGTTACGGTTTTGAACAGGAAAGATAAGGAAGATTACTTGAGGTTGGGTAAGAAAGCCTTGAAACTGAACAAGGCCTTGGCCATTTCCGGGCCTTTGCTTACCGCGCTCGCTGCTTTCGGCTCTGCCTTTGCCGGCTGCGGACCGTGGGCTGTGGTTCTCGGGGTCGTTGCCGGGGCATTGTCAACCGTTGTGAACGCAATCGAGCACGGTGCGCAAGTTGGGATGGTGTTCGAGATGTACCGGAGCAATGCCGGTTTCTTTGAGCTCATGCAAGAGTCCATAGAATCAAATTTGGAGGAGAGAGAGGGGGAGAGGAGAGAGAATGGGGAATTGCTTGAAATGAAGGTGGCTTTGCAGCTGGGAAGGAGCCTATCTGAGCTAAGGGATCTAGCAACTTCTTCTGCAATGAAAGGGGAAGCTAACCATGAGTTTGCAAGCAAACTTTTTTAATTTGTTGAATGCTCCCGGACTACTGAATAGTTTTACCGTGGAAAGATGTATGCATATACTAACTCTAGGCCATTGTAACTGTTCATATAATATCTACTGATGATTTGATCCATGTATTTATTTTGTCTTCGATAACGAGGATATTGTAGAATTGAAGAAGTCAGTTCTGCAACAGAAACGTTATACCAACATCATACAATGTAATTTACCTAATTGAATACAAAAAGAATTTTACAGATAAACCCTAGCAGCTTCACAGGAAGGGTACAGAGTACAAACAGTTTCCAGAGTATCTGTTTACGGAGAAAGCGGAAAAAGAAAAAACAAGTTTTTGTTAAACCAAATTGTGGAAGTGCTTCATTCTCCAACATCCTATGAAGTGCTTCAGCTGGTCATGGATTTGTATCAGAAGGGTTTATGAAATCATGCCTGTGGACAAAGAAGTAAAGCAATCTCTGAGTTCCAAAATAAAGAAATTACCAACCATTTCGATGGTAAAATTTGCGGTCAGACAGATCTTACTCACCGCACTATATAACCCAAAAGAATGCAAAATATTTACTTCGTAAACCCTAAAGTAAGTGGAAAACAATCAGATTTCTCATTTGCACATTCATATCAACCCCAACCAAAATCAAACAAATGCAGACTCCAAAAGAAGTTATTGGATGAATCAGGTATTCAGGTTAACTGGTCGTGTGGTGACGGATGACAAGTCAGTCAAGAGAGGAACGAAAGGAGACAAATGAGGAAGATTTAAATTTTTCAACATAGGGAAAGAGATAAAAAGGACATGGATCTTGATGGCAAGAAAATTTAAGTTACCCCATCACTAAAAGAAGAAAGGGCCCCCAGAAAATACCGGAAAACAAAACAAGAGAGGTGAAGCTGGTTCCGAAGGGGGGTGCTTTTCTTTGGTTTGGGTGCAGGTGTTTGACTCCTTCATGGAATCTTCATTGGCTAACTAGTTTGAGTTTTTAGAAGTTTCTCAGACTGAGTTATATTTGTTTCCTTGTTCTTTGTTGATTGAATGGTTTTGTCTCGGAAAAGCCAAAGGGGGAGATTGTTAGTTTAATTGGCATTTTCCGGATTATGTCAAAACCATTGGAGTATGTTATTCTTTTTCATTTGGGTTTGGGAGGTGGTTCTTTTATTTTATCTTGTCTAGATACTCCACCCGGTGAATGAAGAAATATTGAGAAGCTCTTGCCTTGAAGGATGCTCAGATTATGTTCGAAAGAGGTATATGCATTTAGCGTAATGTTTTTCCATGCATCTTTTCTAGTTTCATGCCTAAACTGTTATAGAGTAATCAGATTTTTAATTCCATGGCATTAGCTCTCTTGGTTTGTTTTATGGGAAATGGAGGGAATTTTTTCTAAGGCATTAAGAGTGTTTGATTGACCTTGGTCTGAAAGAGAAAATTTTTCCAAGGCATTAGATGAACAGAACGCTGTGCTAGCGGAGCACCCTAGCAGCGCGCTAGCTCTTGTATGCGCCCCAAGAGTGCTAGGGCTCTCCGATGGCGCTATTCAAAGTGTTCTTGATTTTTTATTTAATTATAAATACCAGAGTTTGAATGGCGCTCGCGGAGCACCTTAGCAGCGCAATAGCGCCTGCTCGCGTGCTAAGGGCGCCCCTGTAGCGCGCTAGCGCCCGGCGTGTCTCTCTCTTATTGGCTAGCTCTAGGTGTTTGTTCCAGCTCATATATATGCCGAATTTTTCTCTCTATTAGGATAACCCACTCTTGCATCAGCCACTTTAGAGAGAGAAAAACACTTTCACTCATATCCCTTGTGTGCTTATGCATTTGTGATGATCTAAATCTAGTATTTGATCATCCTTTGTCATCCTAGAGAAATACTCTAGGTTGGTTTGTTTTTTTTTTTTCCTCACAAACTTCATCTCTTTTAAAATCCATACATTGTTGCCTATGAATCTACATGGCCGGATGATACCGGAGCCGTTCTAGAGCGAAGATTGAGATGGTGTTGCTCGAGGAATCCATGGAATCAAGAAGGGGCACGGAGTGCTAAGCAAGAAGCGGAGTTAGGTGTGATTTGGGGTAAAAGTCGGAATTCCTAACTTGTAGTCTTTTTGCATAACCTTTTGATTTATGGAAATTTGAGTAGATTAGGCCGTGGTTTTATGCTTAGAGTGCGTTTGACCCTAAGTAGTTTCCACGTATATCTCGGTGTTAGTGTTCTTTAGTTTTATCGCTCTTTACTTATATTATTGAATTGAATAGCGTGGCATGGAGAATGGGTAGTTGTTTGAGTTGTTAGTTGTTATAAATTTAAATTGCTAGTCCCATTCAGCACACACACAACCCCACCCCCCCTCTCTAGGACTAAACGTAGATTTGGGGATTTTGGAAAAATTAGGGCAAACTAATTTAGGACTTTCCTCACCCAACCTAAGAACATGTAAGCTGGAAAAGAGAACAAGAAAAACATGTCCAAAATAAAAAGGGTTATAATGTTCAATCCTTGTTCCATTTTTTTCCCCAAGTGAGAAGAAACAAAAAGAAAAAATCACCTTGCGTCGGAGGGACAGCTGCAACGGTGGCGTGGACTGTCATAACTGGCGTGGCCGGGGATGGTCATCGGACCAGCTGTTGGTGGTGAAAACCAGAGACATCGTAGGGGAGGGGGAGAGAGGGAGAGTAACCAAAAAGGTGAGACCATTTACTGAAATTTTTGTGCGCCAATTGTTTAGAACGGAAGGTGAGAGAAAATGGTGTGGGCATCGGACCGGCTGAAACTTGCGGTGGATGGCAGTCGGTTACATCTCAAATGGTCGGCAGTTGTTGGTGGTGTTGGCCGGTGGGTGCTGGTGCATGGAGCAGAAATGGGTTTTGGGGAAAATTTGGAAGCAAAATTGTTTGTGGCTCTCGTATCAAAATATACGGAAATTTTCAATTTTCCCGGACAAAACGAGAGGAGAGAGATGGGGGTGGGGGGAGAGGGGCCCTTTCTTTGCCACGTGGATGTGCTGTGCAAGATCTGTTCCAATTGTCTGTGTGGGTAGCATTATTGTTGTTCTATTTTGTGTAGATTAGCGATTTATTGGGTTTTGGTCATCTGGGCAAGATTTACCTCACAATCATTCTTTTTATACTATTGAGAAGTTTGTTTACGCAGATTTAATAATCTAGTGTTCTATTTTGTGTAGATAAGCGATTTATTGGGCTTTGGTCATCTGGGCAAGATTTACCTGATTGTGAGCACACAAAAAAACTGTTTAAAAGACAAGCATTTGTATCAATAATGGATGATGAAGTTGTTTTGATTCCCCACAATGATGGTACAAAGCGGCGATTACCCTTATGGATGATAGGTGTAGCTGCTGCTGATCGAGTAAGAAATTCTAAAGAAGAAAATGGAAATGTAATTAGCAATGTAAAAGAAGGAAATGTGTCTCGAATTCTTCCGCCGAAGTCCAAACGGACTAGAAAGGGCGTTTCTCTGTCTAAGGAAGTGGACTCTTGTGTTCTTGTGAAATGCGAGAGAAAGAAACGAGGAAGGAAATTAATTCGAGAAGAAGATGAAGGTGGTGGTGATGATGAGGTCCCTGAAACTGCTGCTGATAAGAAGACGAGCAACAGAGTTGGGAAAAAGGGTCGGAAATCCTCTCGTGGGAAACGAGGAGTAGCAGATGGTTTGAGCAGGGAGAGTAGTGAGGAAATTGAAACACTATCGCCGGAAGAAGATGGAGAGTTGACTGTCGATGATTTAATGAGCATTGCGCAAGAGGTGATTTTCTTCTGTTATAGTGTTTTGATATTTGAAACTCTGCAGTAGCATTACAAACTCTTACTTTTTTCATGAAGCAGTAGAGTATGATATTTTTGAGTTGTACTTTGATAGCCTAAATGGGGTGAATTACTTCATTGAATAAAGCCAAATTATTTTTAAAAGGGTCTCATTAGTCGTAACCACTGCCCAATTGGTGGTGGTTAAGTTGACAATAAAGCCAAATTATTTCGCATTCAAACACACATTTCACAGATTCCATGATATTTTGACCTTTACACAGACACTGTTGGTACATTTTCAGAGACATAGGGAAAATACTTCTTAAAGTTCTTTTCTGGAAAATCCTTCAACATTGGGCAGTGGCTAGCATTTCCTCCTTAAAATTCTTTTCTGAAAAATCCTTAAACAAGCTAACAAAACAGTCAACAAACTAAGTTCCCTGAAAAATGTCATTGAAATTGATTCTCAAAACAACAACAAAAGCCGACTTTGGTGTATGTATAGGTATAAGGGAGACTTGAACAGGAATGGTAGCTAAGAAATCTCATGTTTCTGTGAATTCTTGTGCAGTATATCGCAACTGACAAACATACGGAGCAACAACAGTCATTGCATACAGAACAGGATGCGGAAAGACGACTTTCAGCTATTTCCTTTTCTGGGAAAGAGTCAGGAGGGCTTCCCAGTGCTCCTCATAGCAGCTGGAAATCACCTAGGCATGAAGAAATGGTGTCTGTTCATAATTCAGTTGGAACTTCTGCTGGTGAAGGAACTGTAGTCAATCCGTGTAGTACTGGGCACCCAGCTCAAGACATGCTGGATCTGCTTTTGGGCCCCTTATTGAAGAAGCCCGCACGGGAGGAAAACAAGATTGGATTAATCAAAGAGGACATGACGTTTGCAGTTGATATCACAAAACAAAGGCAGAATAACATTGGTACGGAGGTAGTAGTCCCATTGACGAAGAAGAAAAGCAGTCTCAAAGACAAAGTGGCAATGTTTTTGGATTGACTAAGACAAATTGGCAGTCTCAAGGAAAAATCCATCTTGTTTAGTGGATATTTATGACATCTCAACCAGAGATAATGTTGGTTTAGGTGTGATTCACCCACTCTTTATACATCCTTAATTCGTTTCTAGGTTGTGCAGTTTAGAGGGATTATGTTGGACATATATAAGTAGATGATGGAAAATGTAGATGCAAGTGGAACAGTTATTGCTCTGTGTTGTAAATAAACCATCTTCAAGAAAGGATCTTGTAAAATTGGAACAAGCTAGGAAAAACTATGATAGTGGTGTTGCTACTTGTTTAATCACTGGTTTTCTGCTGCCTAAGCTTATGATATTTTTCTTTTACCTTCCTAAGCTTTTGCCATATTGTCAAATTCTCCAATTTCTGTGCTTTCGTTTCCTATTGAGTTCCCATTGGATTGAGATCATAGTTTCTATTGATATATTCATTGATTCACGCATTCAGGAGAACATCCATTGAATGATTTTGGCAGGAAGAGTGTAACTGTGTAAGATCTTATCTCAATGTCATCGCATGAATCCTTCTCTGTTGATGTCCACAACTTAACTGGCGTGTTTTTTTAGGGAAATTGATAATGCCAAAACTGTTTTTGTTGGTGCCAAAACTCCAGTGCATAAAAGTCTTAAACATTGCAAATGGTACAAGCCTTTTGTGCACTAGAGTTTTGGCACCAACAACAACAGTTTTGGGAAAATGTATCACATTGGCGTGCACGTGGCGTTTGCTGTACAGGAATGATGAGTGAATGACATGTTGCAAAGTGAAATAATTAATCAGCAAACTGTCCAGATCATAACCATTCTCACACAGCTTATCACGGTCTTATGATATGCCGTGCGGTTTACCTTCTCTGCTGTCAGACTGTCATCAGAACCCAGAATAACGCCCGGTGTATTATATACCCCAATGACAGAAAAAAATTCAATGCAACGGTTATTTGTAATGCCCTCACATATGATATGAGCTCCATGTACGTGTAGGTTTCACACTATGTAAGAGAAACGTTACAAATGACCGTTATATTGAAAATGACAAGCCAGCCGTAGTTTGTTGCTCATGAATGCGCCCTTGTAAGCCGGGCATGCAAAATGACAAGGAGGAAAAGTTTGACCAATTTACCCTCCCGTAAAACGTCACACTGCTTACGCTTGAGAACGAGTCTCCGATCAAATCATCTGTGGACTTTTTCCCGTTGTACATATTTTTGTACTTTGTATCATACGAACGAGAACGTTTCCTGTTTTCAAGATTCTAACATAGTAGTAATTCGATGGTCAAGGACAAGAGCTAGCAAACCTCGGACGGACGAGAAATTTTTCAGTGCCGGGTGGGCACGGCCACGTGGTGCCCTGCACCATCTCGGCCGTCCAATGAAGTTTTGGACGGTCCAGATCTGTTCGGCTAATTTTTAAATGTGAAATGACTAAAATACCCCTCGGCAGCCGAACAAATCTCAATCGTCCAAGACTTCATTGAACGGCCGAGATTGGTGCAGGGCACCACGTGGCCCCGTGCCCACCCGGCACTGAAAAATTTCTCCGGACTCAAGGATGGGTTCAGCGTGCTGGGCAAAGATTGATTATTTAATGAGCAAGCTGAACTCATTCTTTAGTATTTGTTCCTTCGAATGTGGGGTATTTGTTTACTTGCTCCATCCCATAAAATTAGACTCCTACGAAATTACATGTAATTTGTGAACTAAAAAATTATTTATCAAAATATTTTTTTGTACAATATGGATCTTATTTGATAGATTTTGATGAGATTTTTTGAACGGTGCAAAAAATTGCACATAGTTTCGTAGAGGACCAATTTTATGGGATGGAGGGAGTAGCTATTTTTTTTTAATGGGTTTTCGGTTGAGTTTAGAATTGTCGGCTATGTCCGTTTTACGTAATTCGGATATAATTTATGTTCTTCCATGGCTTGTAATAAAATATAAAAAAAAAGGGTATAATTTGATGGGGCTCTTTGGTTCTCCCAATGGATTGAGAACGTTTCTACTTTATTATGATTCAAGTGTCCGAATCAAAGATAAAAAAGAAAGTGTCGAAGTCACCTTACGTGACCTTGACTAATACTGAATTCATGGGGAACCAATCCCTGTCGACTAGCACGAATATTCCTACTTGTAAGTGGTTGTAAATGTGACAAACTATTACCCTTTTTTTTTTTTTTTTGACATAAAAGAGAACTTCATTTATATAAAGCATGATAATACAGGGAAAAGGGAAACAAGAAATATTACAACAGTATCACAGAAATGAAAGAAAAAAGAACAAACGCAGCAATAAACCTCCATAACCAAAGGTATAGATCAGTAGACTCCAATAAGCAAGTAACCATTCAACGGGCCGCAATAACCCAACCATCCTCCAGAAAGCAAGCAATCATTCAACTAGCCGCAATAACCCAACCATTCGACACCAAAGCCGTCTCAAACCAAACCGCAACCAAAAGCTAAACGGAACTATTACCCTTTGTGAGGCTAGTTTACATTAAACTTTAGTCCCGCTGTAAATAGTCCTATTAGAAGAGAGTTTGACTAACATCTCATGATTATTTGAGACGTATGCATGTAAACTAACTCAAATACCTTGTGTTCTTGAAAATCACACTATAATACCCAAGTATGCTTTGACTTAATAATCCTGTTATATTATATTTGTCTTTGTTAAAAAAAAAAATTCAATTTGTATGTTCTACGTTAAATTTTTGTGACTATTACTAGTTCGTCTGGACGAGAAAAATCAAAAAATTAAAAATTTGTCAACCATCTAAAGAAGTTGAGAAAAGATAAAAACAACCCCAAAAAAATCTCTTAATTTTGAATTATTTTTGTCGTTGGTAAACTTTTTAAGGTTTTTCTAATCACAGTTTTTACATTTTATATATCCACCTTGTCCAGACAAACCAATTTTTAAAAATTAGATCATTATCATTTGCCTCTCTAGAAATAGTTGATCCAATTATATCGTCCTATAAAATTTGATAGTTTTGCATATATTTTTGTCGTTATTATGTTGTAATCTAGCCAGGGGACAAAAATGAGCGATTGTTGACCGTTTCAAATGTTTTCACAGGTTATTCAGTTCAAAGAAAAAGTTTTCACAGGTTATTTCCGTTGAAAGGCAATCAAAGACCAACCACTTTCCCCAAGCTTATTACTAAATTGAGAAATGGTCCAAACGCTGGGAATACTATTACCGACATTAATTTAATCTTTACCGGCGTTTATAAAATTTCGCAAAAAGCGTAATTTGACGTAGTGAAGTCTATTAAGAAAGGAAGTATCAATACATTCTCAATACATTTCCATATAAAAGCATATATAAGCATATTCATGAGCGATTCTACCAGAGAGATTTTCGAGAGAAGATTTTTTTTTTTGCATGTTGCAACTTCATTAATGTTGCAGCGTTTGTACTTTTGAGGATATTAATTACTTTTTAGGAAGACAATTTTAATTATTAAAATTACACATATTTTATAGAAAATTAGTCTTAGGTCCATTATGTGAACTTCATAAGCCCATAAAATCCACCTATTAATTTTGTAAGTTCTCAAGTCCATTTTAGGGTACCCTAGGGTTTAAGTATTTTCATAAGATTTTAGGGTGCAATTTTTTATTATAGGATATGGTACCCGAGGGTTTAGACCCTTTTATAGAGTTTTAGGGTGCACTTTCCTATTATATGGTTTTAGTGGTTTAGGCACTTTCATAGGGTTTAGGGTTTTAGGCACTTTCACATGGTATCCTAAGGTTTAGGTTTTGTGGACTTATGGCTTTACAAAATTATTAGGTAGACTTGTGAGCTTATGAAATGTCTATAGTAGACCTATCACTAAATCTCCCTATATTTTATTGATTTGTTTTCAATAGTAGTGTTAGAGCTTATAATTATTATGATTGTGAACTCTAATTTGTATATAACAGTTATAGTCTATACATAGCTTGTAGTTCGTCTGGACGAGAGAAATCAAAAAATTAAAAATTTGTCAACAACCATCTAATTAAAGAAGTTGAGAAAAGGTAAAAACAACCCAAAAAAATCTCTTTATTTTGAATTATTTTTGTCGTTCGTAAACTTTTTAAGGTTTTTCTAATCACATTTTTTACATTTTATATCCACCTTGTCCAGACAAACCAATTTTTAAAAATTAGATCATTACTATCATTTGCCTCTCTAGATATAGTTGATCCAATTATATCGTCCTATAAAATTTGATAGTTTTGCATATATTTTTGTCATTATGTTGTAATCTAGCCAGGAGACAAAAAGAAGGAAAGGAAAAAAAAAAAATTTAAAAAAAGGAAAGAAAGAAAGAAACACGGGTCGGGCGGGTTTGGGTTTGACCTGATCCGTATTCAACCCGACCCTTTTTAACCCATTTACTATTTGATCCGTCCATATTTGACCCGAGACCCGTTTCAACCCATCCAAATCTGATCCAATCCACCCATTTGCCACCTCTAGTTTTGCATATATTTTTGTCATTATGTTGTAATCTAGCCAGGGGACAAAAAGAAGGAAAGGAAAAAAAAAAAATTTAAAAAGGAAAGAAAGAAAGAAAGAAAAACGGGTCGGGCGGGTTTAGGTTTAACCTGTCTCGTATTCAACCAGACCCTTTTTAACCCATTTACTATTTGACCCGTCCATATTTGACCCGTTTCAATCCGTCCAAATCTGACCCAACCCGCCCATTTGCCACCTCTAATTTTGCATATATTTTTGTCGTTATTATGTTGTAATCTAGCCAGGGGACAAAAATGAGCAATTGTTGGCCGTTTCAAATGTTTTCACAGGTTATTTCCGTTGAAAGTCAATCAAAGACCAACCACTTGCCTTTCAATCAAAGACCAACCACTTTCCCCAAGCTTATTACTAACTGAGAAATGGTCCAATCCCCAACCGATTCAAACCCCACGAATCTCTCTCTCTCTCTATAAATACCTTCCAATCCTCTCTCTCCATATCTCAACTCACTACATTCTTCAACCTCAAATAACCCACAAGAGAACTTCACAACCTGTCTCACCCGGCCCCAACAAAAACAAGAAAAACTTCACACTTTGAAGAGCCATTCGATCGAGCTTCTAATTAAAGGGAAAATGGCTAGCATTCGAGCATCAAATGTGGTCCCTTCATCATTTCCCTCATCTTCTTCGCGTTGCCGGCGAGAAATCATGACTACCGTTAGAGCTACTATTAACATGCCGAAGCTTCGAAATGGTAGTAGCCTCTCTCTTCCCAAGCTAACAGCGATAGGCTTGGCGGAGGAGTTGCAATTGAGGAATGGTTACAAAAACACAACCACCACCCAATTCGAAAAGCTTTCTCCCTCTCCTAAGGCGTCCGATCCCATGGCGATAGAGAAGCTTTACGCCATCATGGAGGCTGTTGCCGATAGAGTGGAGATGCATAAGAATATAGGAGAGCAGAGAAACAACTGGAATAACCTACTTTTAACCTCCATCAACTCAATCACTCTAACGGCGTCACTAATGGCCGGAGTTGCAGCTATGGGGGCGGGCGGGGCTCCTCTTGTGGCTCTTAAGCTCTCTTCTACTTTGTTGTATTTGGCGGCTACGGGAATGTTGTTGGTCATGAACAAGATTCAACCGTCGCAACTTGCAGAGGAGCAGAGAAACGCTGCGAGGTGGTTTAAGCAGCTTTACGAAGAGATTCGCACGACTGTTAGCATCGGTGCTCCGAATTCGAAGGACGTGAAAGAGGCGACGGCCAAAGTTCTAGCACTTGACAGGGCATACCCGCTTCCTCTGCTGGGTGTGATGCTCAAGAAATTTCCAAAAACCGTGGAGCCTGCTGTCTGGTGGGCCCCACTACGAAATCGGAAGGCAAAAGGGCCCGGTGGGAGAAACAACGGGAACGGTTGGAATGGCGAGCGAGAAGGGGAAATGAGAGAGATAGTTACGGTTTTGAACAGGAAAGATAAGGAAGATTACTTGAGGTTGGGTAAGAAAGCCTTGAAACTGAACAAGGCCTTGGCCATTTCCGGGCCTTTGCTTACCGCGCTCGCTGCTTTCGGCTCTGCCTTTGCCGGCCGCGGACCGTGGGCCGTGGTTCTCGGGGTCGTTGCCGGGGCATTGTCAACCGTTGTGAACGCAATCGAGCACGGTGCGCAAGTTGGGATGGTGTTCGAGATGTACCGGAGCAATGCCGGTTTCTTTGAGCTCATGCAAGAGTCCATAGAATCAAATTTGGAGGAGAGAGAGGGGGAGAGGAGAGAGAATGGGGAATTGTTTGAAATGAAGGTGGCTTTGCAGCTGGGAAGGAGCCTATCTGAGCTAAGGGATCTAGCAACTTCTTCTGCAATGAAAGGGGAAGCTAACCATGAGTTTGCAAGCAAACTTTTTTAATTTGTTGAATGCTCCCGGACTACTGAATAGTTTCACTGTGGAAAGATGTATGTATATACTAACTTTAGGCCATTGTAACTGTTCATATAATATCTACTGATGATTTGATCCATGTATTTATTAAGCCACTCGACATCGATGGGAAAGAATGGAGACATCGGTACCGAGAGCTTATCAGCATTTTAAGCCCTTTGCCATCGGTACCGAGGGCTTACGAGGGAATCTCAGAGGATCTTTGAAGAATATTCCGTACGCGTCCTTGGAGGTTATAAATACCCGTGATGTCACTTGTACAAATAGTTTTTTTTTTTACAAACACGTAGAAAATTAGATTTGTACTCATTTTTAGATCTAGACTTAGATTTCAAATTGTTCTTCGAGTTCTTGAGTGTTCTTAATTTTCAGCCCTTAATTTCTGCATTTTCAACCTTTGTAAGTTAATTTTTGCTACTCTCTCCTTAATTAAAGTTGTTTAGTTTCTCCCGATCTATCTTTCCATCTAATTTTCTCTTAGGCTTGTGTTTACACTTATGCTAAGTAGATTTTTGCTTACTCTTATCTCCATAGATATGTGTGAGTAGTTTCATAAGGTTGGGTCATGGGGTGATTAGCACCCCATGGCTTGAGTAAAAATTACATTTTTCACCAAAAAGTTTGTAACTTTATTTCGAAAATTGATGTGGGGCTTGGATTTGTTTGTCAAATTACCGAGGTGTTAACCTCTTTGATCATGTGTAGGTAAGAGCTTCGCCACTTACCACACATGATGCTTGGAGCTCTGACGCTCGAGGTGTTTGCTAAATAAATTCTATAGCTAGCTTGATTTTCGAACCATCTTATCTTTCGGGTAAAACCGTGTATTGGGATGAAAAATGTGGTTTTGCTTGAGTCGTGGGTGCTAGTGATTTCTAGACCTAACCTTCTTTTTATCTAGTTTATTCTCGTTTAATTTAGCTTTTTTACTTTCCACCGCATACGAAAAACCAAGTTGGCTGACTAAAAGCCGAAAGCCCGTACTTGCATCTACAATCCATCAAGCCGTATTAGTTATCCCTGTGGGTACGATCCCGGACTTCCGGATTTATTATGCTTCAATTGGACGCTTATACCCTACGCTTGGGGTGATCTCTTATTGGATATATATCGAGAACGAAGCAGTAGCGCCCAAGAATTGAGTCCAGCACATCCTTTAGAACAACATCACATCCAATTGGCAAGAGACACCAAACCAAAGTAGCAACTCAATAATGTTACTCCCTCCGTCCCATAATATTTGTCCGGTCCGCAAAACAAGGACGTAAAAATAATGTATTTCTTTCAATAAAAAATTCAAACTTTTTTCAAAAATTACAAGAACTCATCGATATCTAATAAATTGTTGAAAAAAATTTGAATTTTTCTTGCAAAAAACATATTATTTTTACGTCCTTGTTTTGCAGACCGGACAAATATTATGGGACGGAGGGAGTAGTTGTTAGGTGGTTACCCAATTAGGCAAATTATCTATGATAAAAATAAAAAATAAAAGATTACGCAAGTTATCTTTCACCTTCAAATATGTAGATGTACAGTTGTCCGGAATGATTGTTGAAAAATATATTTTTAATAAAAGTGACATAAACAAACAAAAAAATTCCTTCTAATATAGTAAAGGATTGTGTTTTTAAAGAAAAAGTTGAAGTTGTGGGTATCTCACAACTTATCTTACTAACACTTGTATAGGCGGCATTTTTTACTTTTTTCAACAAACGCCGGGAATACTATTACCGGCATTAATTTAATCTTTACCAGCGTTTATAAAATTCCGCAAAAAGAGTAATTTGGCGTAGTGAAGTCTATTAAGAAAGAAAGTATCAATATATTCTCAATACATTTCCATATAAAAACATATATAAGCATATTCGTGAGCGATTCTACCAGAGAGATTTTCGAGAGAAGTTTTTTTTTTGCATGTTGCAACTTCATTAATGTTGCAGCATTTGTACTTTTGAGGATATTAATTACTTTTTAGGAAGACAATTTTAATTATTAAAATTACACATTTTATAGAAAATTAGTCTTAGGTCCATTATGTGAACTTCATAAACCCACAAATTCACCTATTAATTTTGTAAGTTCTCAAGTCCATTTTAGGGTACCCTAGGGTTTAAGTACTTTCATAAGATTTTAGGGTGCAATTTTTTATTATAGGATAGGGTACCCGAGGGTTTAGACACTTTTATAGGGTTTTAGGGTGCACTTTCCTATTATAGGATTTTAGTGGTTTAGGCACTTTCATAGGGTTTAGGGTTTTAGGCACTTTCACAAGGTACCCTAAGGTTTAGGTTTTGTGGACTTATGGCTTTACAAAATTATTAGGTAGACTCGTGAGCTTATGAAATGTTTATAGTAGACCTATCAATAAATCTCCCTATATTTTATTGATTTGTTTTCAATAGTAGTGTTAGAGCTTGTAATTATTATCATTGGGAACTCTAATTTGTATATAACAGTTATAGTCTATACATAGATAATTCATTTATGTTTGGCATACTATGCTTTAGAAAAACAAATGGACTAATTAGAAGCACTTCAGAAATACAAAAATTTTACTAGGGCTAGGCTTGAGAATACTGAATGAACCCCTTTTATTAATTAGATGGGCTTCGGCGTGCATGTACGTAGTATAAGCCCATCCTGAATTCAACCCGGCCCAAGATGTGATTTCTAATGAAAAATCGTTTGAGGCTCATTATATGAAATTTGTGGGTTTTTTTTTTTTTTCAATCGTCATACATCAGCGGGGGTTAGTGGGGAGTGTTAGAGTTAGCACGGAGTCCAGAAGCTAGCTATCCATATCTTGGGACCCCAAGGGTGTTGCTCCAGCAGGAGTCGAACCCAGGACCTCCCCCATAGGCCATAGGGGAGAGATGACATACCAACTGCACTGGGTAGTGGTTGTCTTGTGGGTGTTGTTATTCGATAGATTTTTGTTGTCCAATATATATATTTATATATCATTTTTGTGTTTTCAAAAAGCCGGTGCAAAGTCGATGCAAATTCGATAGATTTTTGTTGTCCAATATATATATTTATATATCATTTTTGTGTTTTCAAAAAGCCGGTGCAAAGTCGATGCAAAAGTGCTAAGATGAAGCAAGGAAACATGAATTATTGTGGTCCAACATATGAATTTTTTAATATTGGTTATTAAAGTCTTGTGGGTGGTCCAATTAGATGCAAATTTCATAGTGTAATTTCATTACGAGTCTTTTTCGTAGCTCGAGATATACACACAAAAAAATACATACTGTACTTGGGTTAGGGGTTGGCCTTTTTGGTGCTTCTTTTTTTTCTTTTTTTTTTATTGGTCTTCTACCAATATCTGTGTCTCAGGTAGCCTTTCGTTGCCCTTATTTCATTTAATCTTTGTATCTTTTCGGAAATTAATAAAATTTCTTTTGCATAGAAAAAAAATACATACCGTACATCCCAATGACGGAAAAAAATTCAATGCAACAGTTATTTGTAACGCCCTCACATATGATATGAGCTCCATGTACGTGTAGGTTTCACAATATATATGTAAGAAAAACGTTACAAATGACCGTTATATTGAAAATGACAAGCCAGCTGTAGTTTGTTGCTCATGGATGCGCCCTTGTAAGCCGGGCATGCAAAATGACAAGGAGGAAAAGTTTGACCAATTTACCCTCCCGTAAAACTTCACACTCCTTACGCTTGAGAACGAGTCTCCGATCAAATCATCTGTGGACTTTTTCCCGTTGTACATATTTTTGTACTTTGAATCATACGAACGAGAACGTTTCCTGTTTTCAAGATTCTAACGTAGTAGTAATTCGATGGTCAAGGACAAGAGCTAGCAAACCTCGGACTCAAGGATGGGTTCAGCGTGCTGAGCAAAGATTGATTATTTAATGAGCAAGCTGAACTCATTCTTTAGGGTGCTACTATTCGCAGTCCCGTATTTTCTTTCTTAACCCATTAAAAATTTTCAACTACCAAAATATGTTTCGACAGTTAGTTACCGAAATTGAGATACATTTTCGACAATTAGTTACCTACATTGAGATACATTTTCAGTATCCAATTACCGAAATATATGTTTCTTGTGCATTTCCAACATGTAGTTACCGAAATATAATATTGTTTTCAACAGCTATTTACCGAAATGTATGTTCGGCAGTTGTTTACCGAAGGTTGAACATATTTTCGACATGTAGTTACCGAAATATAATCTTCGAAAATTTTTGACGGGCTATGGGAGAAAATACGGGGCTGCGAATAGTCGCCCCCATTCTTTATTATTTGTTCCTTCGAATGTGGGGTATTTGTTTACTTGCTCCATCCCATAAAATTAGACTCCTACGAAATTACATGTAATTTGTGAACTAAAAAATTATTTATCAAAATATTTTTTTGTACAATATGGATCTTATTTGATTGATTTTGATGAGATTTTTTGAACGGTGCAAAAAATTGCACATAGTTCTGTAGAGGACCAATTTTATGGGATGGAGGGAGTAGCTATTTTTATTTTAATGGGTTTTCGGTTGAGTTTAGAATTGTCGGCTATGTCCGTTTTACGTAATTCGGATATAATTTATGTTTTTCCATGGCTTGTAATAAAATAAAATAAAAGGTATAATTTGATGGGGCTCTTTGGTTCTCCCAATGGATTGAGAACGTTTCTACTTTATTATGATTCAAGTGTCCGAATCAAAGATAAAAAAGAAAGTGTCGAAGTCACCTTACGTGACCTTGACTAATACTGAATTCTTGGGGAACCAATCCCTGTCGACTAGCACGAATATTCCTACTTGTAAGTGGTTGTAAATGTGACAAACTATTACCCTTTTTTTTTTTTTTTTGACATAAAAGAGAACTTCATTTATATAAAGCATGATAATACAGGGAAAAGGGAAACAAGAAATATTACAACAGTTGAATCACAGAAATGAAAGAAAAAAGAACAAACGCAGCAATAAACCTCCATAACCAAAGGTATAGATCAGTAGACTCCAATAAGCAAGTAACCATTCAACGGGCCGCAATAACCCAACCATCCTCCAGAAAGCAAGCAATCATTCAACTAGCCGCAATAACCCAACCATTCGACACCAAAGCCGTCTCAAACCAAACCGCAACCAAAAGCTAAACGGAACTATTAACCTTTGTGAGGCTAGTTTACATTAAACTTTAGCCCCGCTGTAAATAGTCCTATTAGTAGAGAGTTTGACTAACATCTCATGATTATTTGAGACGTATGCATGTAAACTAACTCAAATACCTTGTGTTCTTGAAAATCACACTATAATACCCAAGTATGCTTTGACTTAATAATCCTGTTATATTATATTTGTCTTTGTTAAAAAAAAAATCAATTTATATGTTCTACGTTAAATTTTTGTGACTATTACTAGTTCGTCTGGACGAGAAAAATCAAAAAATAAAAAATTTGTCAACAACCATCTAAAGAAGTTGAGAAAAGATAAAAACAACCCCAAAAAATCTCTTAATTTTGAATTATTTTTGTCGTTGGTAAACTTTTTAAGGTTTTTCTAATCACAGTTTTTACATTTTATATATCCACCTTGTCCAGACAAACCAATTTTTAAAAATTAGATCATTATCATTTGCCTCTCTAGAAATAGTTGATCCAATTATATCGTCCTATAAAATTTGATAGTTTTGCATATATTTTTGTCGTTATTATGTTGTAATCTAGCCAGGGGACAAAAATGAGCGATTGTTGACCGTTTCAAATGTTTTCACAAGTTATTCAGTTCAAAGAAAAAGTTTTCACAGGTTATTTCCGTTGAAAGGCAATCAAAGACCAACCACTTTCCCCAAGCTTATTACTAAATTGAGAAATGGTCCAAACGACGGGAATACTATTACCGACATTAATTTAATTTTTACCAGTGTTTATAAAATTCTGCAAAAAGCGTAATTTGGCGTAGTGAAGTCTATTAAGAAAGGAAGTATCAATATATTCTCAATACATTTCCATATAAAAGCATATATAAGCATATTCATGAGCGATTCTACCAGAGAGATTTTCGAGAGAAGATTTTTTTTTTGCATGTTGCAACTTCATTAATGTTGCAGCGTTTGTACTTTTGAGGATATTAATTACTTTTTAGGAAGACAATTTTAATTATTAAAATTGCACATATTTTATAGAAAATTAGTCTTAGGTCCATTATGTGAACTTCATAAGCCCATAAAATCCACCTATTAATTTTGTAAGTTCTCAAGTCCATTTTAGGGTACCCTAGGGTTTAAGTACTTTCATAAGATTTTAGGGTGCAATTTTTTATTATAGGATATGGTACCCGAGGGTTTAGACCCTTTTATAGAGTTTTATGGTGCACTTTCCTATTATAGGGTTTTAGTGGTTTAGGCACTTTCATAGGGTTTAGGGTTTTAGGCACTTTCACAGGGTACCCTAAGGTTTAGGTTTTGTGGACTTATGGCTTTACAAAATTATTAGGTAGACTTGTGAGCTTATGAAATGTCTATAGTAGACCTATCACTAAATCTCCCTATATTTTATTGATTTGTTTTCAATAGTAGTGTTAGAGCTTATAATTATTATGATTGTGAACTCTAATTTGTATATAACAGTTATAGTCTATACATAGCTTGTAGTTCGTCTGGACGAGAGAAATCAAAAAATTAAAAATTTGTCAACAACCATCTAATTAAAGAAGTTGAGAAAAGGTAAAAACAACCCAAAAAAATCTCTTTATTTTGAATTATTTTTGTCGTTCGTAAACTTTTTAAGGTTTTTCTAATCACATTTTTTACATTTTATATCCACCTTGTCCAGACAAACCAATTTTTAAAAATTAGATCATTACTATCATTTGCCTCTCTAGAAATAGTTGATCCAATTATATCGTCCTATAAAATTTGATAGTTTTGCATATATTTTTGTCATTATGTTGTAATCTAGCCAGGAGACAAAAAGAAGGAAAGGAAAAAAAAAAAATTAAAAAAAAAAAAAGGAAAGAAAGAAAGAAACACGGGTCGGGCGGGTTTGGGTTTGACCTGATCCGTATTCAACCCGACCCTTTTTAACCCATTTACTATTTGACCCGTCCATATTTGACCCGAGACCCGTTTCAACCCGTCCAAATCTGATCCAATCCGCCCATTTGCCACCTCTAGTTTTGCATATATTTTTGTCAATATGTTGTAATCTAGCCAGGGGACAAAAAAAAGGAAAGGAAAAAAAAAAATTAAAAAAAAGGAAAGAAAGAAAGAAAAACGGGTTGGGCGGGTTTGGGTTTGACCTGTCCCGTATTCAACCAAACCCTTTTTAACCCATTTACTATTTGACCCGTCCATATTTGACCCGTTTCAACCCATCCAAATCTGACCCAACCCGCCCATTTGCCACCTCTAGTTTTACATATATTTTTGTCGTTATTATGTTGTAATCTAGCCAGGGGACAAAAATGAGCGATTGTTGGCCGTTTCAAATGTTTTCACAGGTTATTTCCGTTGAAAGTCAATCAAAGACCAACCACTTACCTTTCAATCAAAGACCAACCACTTTCCCCAAGCTTATTACTAACTGAGAAATGGTCCAATCCCCGACCGATTCAAACCCCACGAATCTCTCTCTCTCTATAAATACCTTCCAATCCTCTCTCTCCATATCTCAACTCACTGCATTCTTCAACCTCAAATAACCCACAAGAGAACTTCACAACCTGTCTCACCCGGCCCCAACAAAAACCAAGACAAAAACAAAGAAAAACTTCACACTTTGAAGAGCCACTCGATCGAGCTTCTAATTAAAGGAAAATGGCTACTAGCATTCGAGCATCAAATGTGGTCCCTTCATCATTTTCCTCATCTTCTTCGCGTTGCCGGCGAGAAATCATGACTACCGTTAGAGCTACTATTAACATGCCGAAGCTTCGAAATGGTAGTAGCCTTTCTCTTCCCAAGCTAACAGCGATAGGCTTGGCGGAGGAGTTGCAATTGAGGAATGGTTACAAAAACACAACCACCACCCAATTCGAAAAGCTTTCTCCCTCTCCTAAGGCGTCCGATCCCATGGCGATAGAGAAGCTTTATGCCATCATGGAGGCTGTTGCCGATAGAGTGGAGATGCATAAGAATATAGGAGAGCAGAGAAACAACTGGAATAACCTACTTTTAACCTCCATCAACTCAATCACTCTAACGGCGTCACTAATGACCGGAGTTGCAGCTATGGGGGCGGGCGGGGCTCCTCTTGTGGCTCTTAAGCTCTCCTCTACTTTGTTGTATTTGGCGGCTACGGGAATGTTGTTGGTCATGAACAAGATTCAACCGTCGCAACTTGCAGAGGAGCAGAGAAACGCTGCGAGGTGGTTTAAGCAGCTTTACGAAGAGATTCGCACGACTGTTAGCATCGGTGCTCCGAATTCGAAGGACGTGAAAGAGGCGACGGCCAAAGTTCTAGCACTTGACAGGGCATACCCGCTTCCTCTGCTGGGTGTGATGCTCAAGAAATTTCCAAAAACCGTGGAGCCTGCTGTCTGGTGGGCCCCACTACGAAATCGGAAGGCAAAAGGGCCCGGTGGGAGAAACAACGGGAACGGTTGGAATGGCGAGCGAGAAGGGGAAATGAGAGAGATAGTTACGGTTTTGAACAGGAAAGATAAGGAAGATTACTTGAGGTTGGGTAAGAAAGCCTTGAAACTGAACAAGGCCTTGGCCATTTCCGGGCCTTTGCTTACCGCGCTCGCTGCTTTCGGCTCTGCCTTTGCCGGCCGCGGACCGTGGGCCGTGGTTCTCGGGGTCGTTGCCGGGGCATTGTCAACCGTTGTGAACGCAATCGAGCACGGTGCGCAAGTTGGGATGGTGTTCGAGATGTACCGGAGCAATGCCGGTTTCTTTGAGCTCATGCAAGAGTCCATAGAATCAAATTTGGAGGAGAGAGAGGGGGAGAGGAGAGAGAATGGGGAATTGCTTGAAATGAAGGTGGCTTTGCAGCTGGGAAGGAGCCTATCTGAGCTAAGGGATCTAGCAACTTCTTCTGCAATGAAAGGGGAAGCTAACCATGAGTTTGCAAGCAAACTTTTTTAATTTGTTGAATGCTCCCGGACTACTGAATAGTTTTACCGTGGAAAGATGTATGCATATACTAACTTTAGGCCATTGTAACTGTTCATATAATATCTACTGATGATTTGATCCATGTATTTATTTTGTCTTCGATAACGAGGATATTGTAGAATTGAAGAAGTCAGTTCTGCAACAGAAACGTTATACCAACATCATACAATGTAATTTACCTAATTGAATACAAAAAGAATTTTACAGATAAACCCTAGCAGCTTCACAGGAGGGGCGTAAACATCAAATGGAAGGGTACAGAGTACAAACAGTTTCCTGAGTATCTGTTTACGGAGAAAGCGGAAAAAGAAAAAACAAGTTTTTGTTAAACCAAATTGTGGAAGTGCTTCATTCTCCAACATCCTATGAAGTGCTTCAGCTGGTCATGGATTTGTATCAGAAGGGTTTATGAAATCATGCCTGTGGACAAAGAAGTAAAGCAATCTGTGAGTTCCAAAATAAAGAAATTACCAACCATTTCGATGGTAAAATTTGCGGTCAGACAGATCTTACTCACCACACTATATAACCCAAAAGAATGCAAAATATTTACTTTGTAAACCCTAAAGTAAGTGGAAAACAATCAGATTTCTCATTTGCACATTCATATCAACCCCAACCAAAATCAAACAAATGCAGACTCCAAAAGAAGTTATTGGATGAATCAGGTATTCAGGTTAACTGGTTGTGTGGTGTCGGATGACAAGTCAGTCAAGAGGGGAACTAAAGGAGACAAATGAGGAAGATTTAAATTTTTCAACATAGGGAAAGAGCTAAAAAGGACATGGATCTTGATGGCAAGAAAATTTAAGTTACCCCATCACTAAAAGAAGAAAGGGTCCCCAGAAAATACCGGAAAACAAAACAAGAGAGGTGAAGCTGGTTCCAAAGGGGGGGGTGCTTTTCTTTCGTTTGGGCTACAGAGTTCGACAAAGCTATGCCAGAGACTCAGAGTTGTCTTGCATATCCCAAAGGTGGTGGGCGAAGCAGAGGATGACAATCACTTAATCGGTAATTTACTAGCATGCGTGCAGTTTTTTCCATTGTGTACAAGTTACAATCGTGACATTTGACATTTCTGATTTCTCTATACATTTTAGCAGGATTTTCGATTTGTTAAAATCTTCTGATCTGATGCTATATATTTCCCCTCAAGTGGGAGTCGATTTACGATTTGATAAAAACTTTCCACTTTCTTTCTACTTAGATCTACAAGGATTCCTCCAACTCTATTCCTTCTTCCCTTCTACGATTCTTATTTACCCACAAAACCCACGTATTATGCTAGTCTCAAATACAATTTCATGATATTGAACTCGATTCCATTGTCCAAAATGAAGATGCCATTAGATAGCGGACATCGGAAAAACTAAGTAGATGTCTTGGAAAAGGAACAACTCCTTTTTACTCGTGTCAAAGAGCAATCCAACGAAAGCATGGTACAGATTGTGCAAGCTAAAACCAACAGAAGTCACTGAGGATAAACAATTATCATTATAAGCAGCAGATGCAATTGAAACTCAATAATGCCAGCAGAAATGTTTTAAATACGGTCACAAGAACTCCACCTGTTGTCTTTTCTTCTTAGGCCTTCTTTTTCTTCTGGGTTTGTGAGCGTCAGAATTGGAACTCAGATTACTCTGCCCTGTCCGTGAATCTGAGAATCCCCTGTTTCTGAAGGAAGATTCACTTGTACTATTCGATGTGTTACCAGATGTAGACATCTCAGCCATCCGTGAGGGTTGTTTCTTGCTTGATGAGCTTCCAAACCTTGATTTACCGCGAACTGGGTTTGAAAATGACTTGCTTGATGGCCGAGGAGGCGGCATCAGAGCTCGAGCAGAGATATGCCTCTACAACAATTTAGAAGAAAAGTAAGCAAATGTGGACTATGTGAGCCATAACCTCAGAGTCACAGATCTTACTATAACAACAATATTAAGGGGACAGAAAAACCTGATTCCTTTCGTCGCTGGACATGCCAGATGCTTTGCCAGAAGCGCTAGAAGCTTGCTCCCTGCAAAGTAAATGAGATAAAAATCTACGATCGATAAAGTCTAAAGATGGAATTGCAATATTAGAAGGGTAATACAAGCATTTAACACAAGAAGAGACAAGCTGTAACGAAACCCATAGTAATTGAGGATTATCGATATGTGCATTAAATTTTTTTCGCACAACACCATGTATGAAGTTTTTTTCTTTCTTTTTCACGAAAAGAAAAAGAGGTAAGAAAGGCTTTAAGTCGGGCGGAGAAGAACAAATCTTGATGGAAGTATCGAAAAGTATATCGCGTGCATAAGTTGCATTCAAAAAAATGCAGATCATTGTTATTTGTTAGTCTGAGAAGAGTCATCATATAGGGGTGTTCAGATGGTTCAAGAAGTGTTGCCAAGTGTCTATGAGACGTGTCAATAATTTATCAGGTATTATTATGTTTAATTTTTTAACTAAGACACTCAAGAAGCGTCGGACATGCTTTTAGAAGTGTCCGCTGGTTGTCTGTGTTTTGCACAGCTCAGACACGCCTCCTCATACAAGTGTATGTGCTTCTTAGAATGCAATCCCACAGTACCATAATCTTAGTCATATTTACGTAATCCAACTAAGCTTCGAAGTTGAAACGGGTTAACGTCCTACATTGACATCCATTGGTAAGTGAGAGTTTGGGAAACTACAACTTCTAGACTTTGGACTTTTCAAAGAGGACTTGCTACTGGAGATATCCAAAAGTAGAAAGATGGACAGGCAAATTCGGAATGAAGCCATGGATGTAGTATACCTAGCACTTCTATCTGTCCACTCGTCATCTGCCTCAGCTTCATCACTGGAGCTTCCAGCTAAGAAGAAATCATCCTCACTCAGATCCAAAAGCCCATCATCCTCGCTTCCTGTCTCTGTCAATGGATGTCCAAAAGAAAAGCATCAACAAATACTATCCATGATAACCTGGTAAACTAACAAAAGCTCACATAAAGTCGCAGGTGAAATCATCTATAACATCGAATTGGAAAAAGGGGCAAAAGACCACTCATATAGAATTGCCCCTATGTTGCAAGAATAAAATCAGGTAACAATAACGAAAGCCTCTTTTGTGACGCGTGCAGAGTATGATTTTTTTCTTTTACTAGCTTTTGATTGGGGTCAAAAGCACCGATACAAGCATAAGAAAAAGATACGACAGGTCTTCCTGGCAATTATAGTGCTAATTATAACTCCTAAAAAGAACAAACGGGGATAGGGCTAGACAAGGACAATAAATATTAGTAACAACATGAAACTGTTGAACATTAGTTTCCAAATGTTCTATTTGCAGCCTATGGCCGTATAACCTTTGTGCATGAAGAGAAAACAAACCACCAATCTTCCAACTAATAGAAGCTGAAGTGGGACGAACTGCACTCGGGAAGTCCAGCGCTCAGCCCCATCAGACGCAAAACATGGGAATATATGCATATTCCTTTTCTTTTTTTGTAAACAAACCACAAAAATTATGCGTCAGTACAGGGATGGACTGTGTGCGGTGTGCCACCCGCTTTACAGAAGAGGAAAAAGACGCCACCTCAAGTCAACAGCTGGTGGCATGTTTAGATTTTCTTCCACTTTGATCAAACCCCCAAAACCAGCACTCAAACACACGAACAACAAACCCCAGCAAAGAAAGAAATGCTACGTCAAAGAAAGAGGTGAAAATGAAAGGAAAGACCGAAGCACCATATATAGTCATTCCTTGGCTGGTATTCAGGCTTCCAGAAATATAAAAACCAACTTGTAAGGCAAAAAGTTGAAATAAGAAACAGGTATGAAAAAGGTACCCAAAAAAAAAAAGAGAATCATTGAGAGAGTTTCTGTGATGCCCGTGTCATGCATTACAAAAAAAAGGGTACAAGGCTTACTAGAAGGTGCCATAAGAAAATGCACCAGTTACACTCCAGCTAAATGCCAGTACTAATAATTTAATCCCAAGATCCACCACAATCGAAAAAGTTGCGTGCTATAATAGACATCCACCGGAAGAAGTCATAGAAAGAAGATACCTTCCAGATCCTTCCCACTTGCTGCAGCAGCAATTATGTTGGCTTTGATCTGCTTACGTAATCTATTTCTTCTATCAACCATGTCTGTCTCGTCACCTCCCATGAATAACGCTACATACTTCTCAGTCTTAGGAAAGAACTGCAATTCATATTAAAGATCCACTTTATCCACATACTAACCTCCATATATCTTAATCTTAGTATAAGAGGGATACAACAAACTTTATAGCATAAAGGAGCAAATATCCTATTGGATGTCTGACTTCAGGATTGAGGACTTGTAAGATAAGAAACTACGCTTCAGACTAACATAGAGAGAGGGACAGAACATTCAAAGGATTCATCGTTTAGCCCATTTATAAACCCGAGGCAAGCTAATTGCTTTCCAAAACTTGATATTTCTTAGAGTGGACTGAAGTGGTTTGATGCAAAATTGTTCTCGGCAACGCCAGATCAATTTAAACACAAATTTTGGTTTCTTTTGTTTATGTTCGTGCATAGGAAATGCTTATACTGTTATACACATAACTTATCATCCATAAAAAGCCAAAGGCAGCGGAGTTTCTAATATGTAGTATACCCGAACATATTCAAGATCTTCTTTCAACTTAGAAAGCTGCTCAGCAACCTCTGCCTCTTGGGACTGACCAGATGAAGTCCGCTGCATTTTCTCCAAGCGTCTGATTCTTCGTTCAATCTTTCTTCTCTCTGATCATAGCAAATAATAGTTCCATGAGTTATGCCAAAGACTAAGATCCCATGCCATTCAGTGAACGCAGTTTCGGAAAGAAAATCTAAAAACTTTGGTAACCACAAACCGTAAATCTTTACCAAAAAACTTTATTTTTCTGTCACGCAAAAATATTTTACGTTCCACAGCAAGACGATTGTGAATGTCCTGTTGTTTTTTGAACCCTTCCAACTTCTTTTCTTGAGCCTCTCTAACTTCAGGTGGAAGATCCTTCATAAGTATATACCACCGAACATTCAGTTAGAATCTAGAAGTAATAGACCCCAAGAGCCAAAAGAAATAGATTAGTTTCACAATAGAACTCAAGTGGTTATGGCATGTCCATACATACGCCAGAAGCAAATCCGTTCAGAGTCCAGCAGGATTGATAAAAGATACCTCATATTTCGCACAATTTTAGGCCTACTTTCTCCACATAGAGAGGATATTTGGAGAGGGATAATTGCACAGTTAATTTCACCCGATAGAGATATGTGGATACGTATGCATGTGCATGCAAAGCAAATTCAATTGAAGGACACTGAGGTCTGGCGACTGACTGAAGTTGAGAGAGAGAGAGAGAGTCATGGTATGAATCAAGTCTATTTTACCTATCTATCTCGATTTACGTAAACTGCGGTATGAAAATAACTTCTTGAAATCTTATTTCATTTTTTCCTTTCAATTGCCATCCATAGCACGGGTTCATGCTAATAATTCCCATAGAACAGATAGCCTTTTAGAAAAATAGAAACTTGACAGTGCTTTAAAACTGGTAAACGAAAATGGTGCTCTTCCTTCAACTACATATAACAGTAGATAAAGAGAGCACATTTGCATAATCTCATGCTTACTGTCACCACAGTTCTATACGGAGGTATAATTCTGTTCATATACACAAGAAAGACAGATGATCGCATACTTTACTTCACTAGAAAGATAGGCGGGAGAGAGAGATTCTAACCTTACGGAGCAAATTCCATTAAAGGATACTGAGCTTTGGTAACTGATTGAAGTAGAGGGAGAGAGAGATTCTAACCTTACGGAGCATACGTTCGATGGATCGAATCTGATTTTTGATAGAGACGGACTTGGGCTTAGGCTTGGCTTTCTTGTCGACGCCCAGTCCTTTGGAACCTCGACTACTACTACTGGCGCCCACCGGTTTAGGTTTCCGACCGGCGACCCTGCGCTTGCCGTAGCCACCGTGCGCCATGGTCCTGTGAGAATGTGCCGAACAAGAGAGAGAGAGAGCGTCGTTTGGGAATTAGGTCATGGAGTTGGGATAGCTGTCTGTGTGAACAGTATTTCATCAATTCATAAATTACGTTTGGAAAATGATTTTTGCACTCCATTTTTTAATTATGACACTCCATTTCTTGTTTTTAGTGAAGCATTTGTGTGTGTATTTTTTCAATTAAAAGACAAAAAAAAAGAGTGCCATAATAAAAAAATGGAGTGTAGAAATCATTTTCCATTACGTTTCTGTATGTTAAGGAAATGATAATGCAAAACTGTTTTTGTTGATGCCAAAATTCTAGTGCATAAAAGGCTTGTATCATGTGCAATGTATAATACTTTTATGCATTGGAGTTTTGGTACCAATAAAAACAGTTTTGGTGTTATCACTTCTAATAAGGATTTTAAAATCTAAACTCAGGTTCGAGAATGTTACGAGGATCATATTTTGTGTGGGAAAATGATTTTGTCACTCCCTTTTTTTTTTGTTAAAGTCACCCCCTACAAGTGTATTTTCGGCTAGGGAAATGATTTTGCCACTCCCTTTTTTTGTTAACGTCACCCCCTACAAGTGTATTTTTGGCAAAAATATACTTGCAGGGGGTGGCCTTAACAAAAAAGAGATTGGCAAAATCAACAGCTTTTGTGTATATATTTTTGGTAACATGTGACATATTAAGATAGGGGGCGACTATTCGCAATCCTCAAATTTTCTCCCGTAGCCCGTTAAAATTTTTTGAAAATTATATTTCAGTAACTACATGTCGAAAATATGTTCAACCTTCGGTAAACAACTGCCGAACATACATTTCGGTAAATAGCTGTTGAAAATAAGATTATATTTCGGTAACTACATGTCGGAAATGCACAAGAAACATATATTTCGGTAATTGGATGCTGAAAATGTATCTCAATTTCGGTAACTAATTGTCGAAAATGTATCTCAATTTCGGTAACTAACTGTCGAAACATATGGAAATTTTTAACGGGCTACGGGAGAAAATAGAGGGGTGCGAATAGCAGCGCCCTTAAGATATCCACAATGCCTAATCAGTAAATTTCACCGACCTCCCCTGAGGTTTCTGAAATGCCACTGACCTTCCCTACTTTTGTTGACAATATCAATATTCCCCCTCAGCCACTTTTCCGTTAAACAACTTAACAGAAGCTGTTGATTCATGACATCATCATCAGTATCCTATACCACTAAAATGTCTATTTTACCTCCTCACCTTACAACTTTACGCTCCACAATTCACCCTCTCTATTTTTTTGGATTCAACGGTAAGGGGCGTCCAGGCTAGGTTATGCGCACATCAACTAATTCCTTCATCGGTCTGGTCAAAAGCAAATCATCTATGCCGGGACTATAAGAAATTAATTTTTGTGGCATGACCCCAAAAGTCGAACCTTGGTCAAATTGTGTAGGGAGCAAACTCACAAACCAACCGGAATAACATTGGCGTTAACTTAGGCATTTAAAAGAACAAAATACCCTTCTAATAAAAAGCATAAATAACTGTACAAATCCCAAACACAACAAGTTAACTTTTACGAACTCGGTCGATAACATAGCCATCATTTTATTCTCTTAGTTGTTTTAATTTTTTTTTATATGCTTTGTGTTCCACAGGAGGTGGGGCATTAGCGTGGTGCCATTATCCCGTGGGTATAGGACAATTAAGCAAAACTTCCAATAAAAATAGAAGAAAAGCAAACTAAGTTTAATCCACTCAATGGATCTCCCAATGTATACTTGTAACACCGCATCCTCCTTTCTCCTCCATCGTTTAGCGCCTCTCTCTCTCTCTCTCTCTCTCTCTCTCTCTCTCTCTCTCTCTCTCTCTCTCTCTCTCTCTCTCTCTCTCTCTCTCTCTCTCTCTCTCTCTCTCTCTCTCTCTCTCTCACGTGCACACACACCCTCCAAACTCAGCAAACCCTATTGGCTCACCTTTTATTGAGAGAGTGAAATTTTTTTTTTGTTATAGTAGAGTGTGAATTGGCCTCAAGGCTATTCCGGTTGGTTGGTGAGTTTGCTCCCTACGTAATTGACTAAGGTTTGACCTTCTTTTTTTTATCAGCAAAAGTAACAATTTATTCCAGAAAACTTAACAGGGAAAGGAAATCCAACCAAAGGTTAAATGCAAACAAACAAAAACACCCAAAACGCGAAAGAAACTCAGCTAAAATACCTTTTTACAGCCCAAATTCTCATTTGTCAATAGGTGGGGTCAACACCCAAACACCTCAGAAAAACCCACGTTTGCAGGTAGAGAGGATGAACACCCAAGCACCCGTCCTTCGAACGTATAAATGCGGGCTAAACTCCAGCGGTGGCCAAAAAGACCGCCTTTGTCATTCGATAAAGACACAAAAATTAATTTATTATAGTCCCGACATAGATGGTCTGCCTTTGACCAGATCGAAGAAGAGATTAATTTGTTTTATTTTTATGTGCGCGTAACCTAACCCAGACAACTCTTACCATCAAATCCAAAAAAAGGGGGAATTGTGGAGCGTAAAGTTTGAAGGTGTAACTACTGGAGGTAAAATACACATTTTAGACTTTTTAGTGGTATAGAATACTGATGATGTCATGAAGCAATAACTTCTGTTATGTTTTTTAACGGAAAAGTTGCTGAGGGGGGATATTGATATTGTCAGCAAAAGTAGGGGAGGTCTGTGGCATTTTGGAAACCTCAAGGGAGGTCTCTGCATGCGTCAGAAACCTCATGGGAGGTCAGTGAAATTTACATCTAAAAGTTGTCACATCAGCTTTTGATTATTTATGTAAGAGATTGCTAAGATTAACAATGTAGATATCTACAATGGCATAATCAAAATGAATAAACAAAACTTGTATATCATCTTTACAAACAACAAAAAATTAAAAATTGTGAACAGTAGAAAATAGTTTTTTTTTTTAAATAGTTTTGAAACTACTAATAAAAACCATTTACTAGAAACAAAAAATAAAAAAAGTATTTTCATGACACTTGGGCATAGTGTGTGTTTGAGAAAAATAATTTTCATACTCCCTTCGTCCCATAATGTTTGTTAGGTCTGCAAAACGAGGACGTAAAAATAATACAATTTTTGCAAGAAAAACTCCAAATTTTTTTCAACAATTGACTAGATATTGATGAGTTTTTTAAATTTATGAAAAAAATTTGAATTTTTTCTTGAAAGAAATGCATTGTTTTTGAGTCCTCGTTTTGCGGATCGGACAAACATTTTGGGACAGAGGGAGTAAATTTTTATGTTCTAGTTTCTAAAAATCAGTTTAGAATGTTTGTCAAAAATTATATAAAACTGAATTTTAAAATCTATAGATCTAAAAACCTGAAAAAGGAAATAAATTCTCAAAATTTCAAAACTAGGTTTGGATAGCTTTTAGAATTCTGCAACACAAATTCTCAAAAAATGAATAAAATGCTCATAGTCTTGCAGCTGCAACAAACATGTTTCTCAATTTCTACTAAAATTCGAAATCTAAAATCTCCAGCAGAGTCTGAAACTAAAATCTAAAATTTGTGTCCATAGCTATCGCAAATACGCCCATAGAATCTCTCCACCGACCGAAAACCCTTAGCACTACTAAAGGTCTACCCAACCGATAATTGCAGAATATCGAGATTAATCAAGGTGCAAGTAATCAAAGTGTAACCAACAGCTTGAAGAGTGTGTAGCCTTGGGAGGGATTTGAAACCTTGCAAGCGTAAGGTGGCGTGGTGCCTCGTTAGGTAATGTGGGTGTTGAGAGTTTATCCAGATGACACCCCTTATCCTTTCTAAATAACACATAACTCCCCAAAAAATAACAATACAGAAAATTAGATCTATCAAAGAGACAGAGAGACAACCGTATCCAAGAGTCAAACTTAAGCAATCGCATTGTCTATGGAGTATGATGATCTCCACCATAAAAGACTAGTACTACAACATAACCATTGTGCAGGTACAACAAAAGTTCAAAGATCTATTTATCAATCCCACTAACCAAAAGGAGAGAACCCAAACATCATTCCTGAACATGACTTGGGCCAAAAATCATTCCAACTGTTTCCTTTATATATCAAAATACTACCAATCCCATCGCTTTCCTTGTGTCCCACTTCCACCAAGCAAGAGTCTTTGAGTTCCACAGTATATGAAGATAACATTGAAAATATCTCCAGTTGCTTGACCGTGGCAAAAAAGCGCTGTACTGCCTTCATTTTTCTATTCTTCAATGGATAACAAAGCCAAAATGGTGGAATCCGACTTTGATTCCATTAACACAAAATGCCAAAACAACCTGTAGGATTATGGCCATCTGGAGTTCTTGTAGGCACGTGCGATTGGTTTAAGGTCTATGACGGGCCATTTGGTTCGGGTCGTTCGGCCTTGACAAGTTCTGGGGCATCTGGTGGGAGGGTAGGATAGATTAGTGCAGCAAGGGATACGGGCATGACGCAAAGTGCTTTAGATCGCAGGTATTGCATCGCGGCCCCCATATCTTCTTCCATGAGCTTAGCCACTTCTTGCTCTACGTCGTGATCTGACCACTTATCCCATGCATTCTGGTTGCATCCACCACTGTTATCTCCCTATGTATCGGAAAGTGAATTTGTTACCGAGGGATATATGGGAAATCACGATATATTAATTTATCCAAAGGTATTTTTTGAGAATGGAAAAATGGTTTCCATTATTTTCTCTTACCTCAATTGATGTCAGTGGAATATCGGCCACAAGTTGGGCCACAGCACCAGCTCCACCGAGCCTGCTCATGCTTAGAACCTGGTCATAAAGTAGGTAATGAATATCAGAACTCGTTGGATGGGTAAACCTCAAGTAGATAAAAGTGACTGATACGGGGTTAAACCCGAAGTGAGACTGAGTCACTGACTACCCGCGCATGCGCAAAACCACCAAACCCCTACCCCACTCATCTAAGTTTTCAGCTATTTTTCATATTTTATTGCCCTGGACTTGTCCTTTGGTTCAAGTTGGCCCTTGCTAACATTGTTCTTGACAACACAAAAAAAAGCTGAATGGATCCATATCAGAAAAGGAACCTAGGTTTCCATGGCCTATAATTTGACAGTGTACAAATATTTCTCTAATATTAATCGCCGTATTTAGAAGTTAGTGACTTCGTAGATGAAGAGTTGAAGCTGGTGATGACAACTACAGTTTCATTAAAATGTTACACGAGCAAGGAGAGCAAGATTTGGCCAAGAAAACAAGTAGGTAGTTTTCCAAGTCAAGGAAAGACTATGGTATGTCTGGTTGTTTGAAAGTTGCATAAACCAGGACGGGAAATGCCCACAAGCAACTAAGAATCATCCTCCGTAGGTCAATTATATAAACATGTGATGATATTGGTTACATGATTACACCACTTTGAGAAATTATAAAAAATGTTTTACCTTGACTTGAAGCCTTAAGAACTTCACATAATCAAGAATTTCATCAAGCATGGCAGCCTTATCCGTCTGCAGAAAAATTCAATACGTCAATACGAGGAATTTACTGGAAAGTCTATTCATACCACAAGCACAGAACCATAGCTTCTTTCACAATGATTAATCGCAGCTAATAATCTAAAATGTTTCATCCATAACCACACCAAAGGAGACATCAACGCGGTAAACTTCACAAAGTATCACCATAGAACTTCAAAGCAAGATGCTTAAATAAATCAGTCACTTGCAAATCACAGGTAGTGGTAGTGTAGACAAACTCATGCTTGGAAGATGTAGACAAACATTTAAATTGTACGCAAACACAGCCAACGTGGTGGCATGCTAAACGCTTTTTTTTCCCCTTCTGGACTTCTGGTAAATCGATCATAAGGCTATCACAACCTACAATTTTCTCAATACAACCACATCCTCTCTGGTTTTCCCTGGTAATTTATTTATTCCTTGCTCCATCAATGTAAAGTCCCTAACTTATAGGGAAAGGATGTAAATTGTCAAGAGTATTTACCTGACAAGAAAACTACCTACCCTAGGCAGTAATCCCACATTTTTTTGTGGGATGTTGAACAAGAAGTACCAATGTCTTCCATTGTCAATTCGGGCATAAATTTGGATGCGGGTTTTGATGACTTTAAACACCAAGAGAAAGAAAGAAGAAAAACCATTTCTTTAACAATTATGAAAAAGCACTGACCTTGTTACAGCTGGGAACAAGTTCCTGTAAAGCCCTCATCCTTTCTGCTATCCTTTCTCTACGCAACTGTACAAGAGAAAAAAAGCTCTCAATGCAAAGAAAAGATGAACAGAAACCAAAACATAGACGTAAAGTACTACTTTTTTAGTTAAATAGCAAAACTATTTCAATCAGATAATCCAACCTCACCTCTGACGTTCAATATACAGATACACACATCTACTTTAAATGGTTAATCGTTAATACATATTCATTGAACATATTACGTTGTGTCTTTGTGACAACTCCTTCAGCTATGGAATATATCATTTGGAGTCCATGTTATGAACACTTTTCTCCCCAAACGATACTTTGCAACCAAATATGCTCCCTAAACAGCTTTTGTACTTATGTTATTCGAATTACCCTCTCAGCGATACTGTGGGGATCTGTGGCTTGCCCACGTCGAGCCCGCACCCTTGGGCGGATGGAAGGTGGATGGGGCACAGAGACTGTTGTGCTGGTGGTCGGTTGACCATGGAAAACCTGCAAAACAATCCGCAAGCCAGTCGCAATTTCAAATCCAAGTTCTGAAAGATGGAAAATCTCATAACTGATAACTAAATACATCATAAGCTTCTGTGCAGAAGTGGTTTCCACCGGACAACTTACTGTTCATGTTCATTTGAAATCCTAAAACGTTTAAAGATTATGCTGTTTGAATTTCATGCACTGGAATTTCAATTTTTAGTGTCCATACAGGTAGAGCTAGACAGCCTTTCATCTTGCATAAAAATCTCCAATTTCATGCTTTCATGTAGCAACAACTCCTCAATCATGGACAAACATACGAAGTATATTCATATAGCCATAACATTTACACAACCAGACCTTACACTGGAAGTCCACAGAATTTTTTTTGTTAATTAACCATATGCACGTGTGCGTTTTTGCTAACGTTAAACTCCCAAATCAGTAAATTGTGCTAACGGAAACTCAAAATGGAGTTTCACAGTAGTAATCAAAATAGAGTTAGTGGTGAAGGGTTCCTCGTATCATTTATCACTCCCGTGCCTCTGACATAGAAATAGCTCAAATTTCATTCTTTAAGGTACCAACAACTCAGATCAAGATCTTACTTACACCTAGAAAACTGACATATCAACAACAACATGTGCTTGTGTATGTATATGAAACTAACTAAGGATTAATGAGGCGATTATATGAACCTGGTGAGAAACGGATTGGCGGACAGAATGAGGCTGCAAATGCTCAAACACAGGAAACAAACTCCCCATGTTCATAGATTCTCTTTCCTGCAAAAACAAATATCAAACCCTTTTCATATCCACCCAAAAGCTGTTTAGGCTCAAACCCAACGGAATACTTGAGGGATTTGGTAAGAAAAGTACACCCAAAAAAAAAAAAAAGAGTACAAAGATGATTTTTTTTTTTACTTGGTCCTTTTTCTTTTCTCACCAAATCTCACCATTTTGGTGAGCAATGACTCCCTTTCTAATCACACCCTTTCTCACAATCCAAAAGAGCTACGAAACTCAGAACAAACCCTAAAGCCAAAGGGGTAAAATCGACACTCACGCTCTTCCCAGCAAAACCTCCACCGTTGATTTCCTCACGGCCGTTGTCCAGGCTCAAGCCCAACGGAATAAACGGATGCTGGAGGCCCATTCCGCCGGTGAAGCTGAGCGGAGACGCCGCGGATTGAGATGAGGCGCCGTCGGCTCCAGCAAGGGAAGAGTACGACGGCATGGCTAGGATTTGCTCGAGGAACTCGTCCGGGTAGGCCTCCGACGGGTTGTTTGCCATGATGAGAGAGAGAGAGAGGTGTCGGAGATGGAGGCGACAGGTTATTGGCGCTTTTTTATTAGAGTGGGAAACTGCGTTTGTGCTCTGCTCTGCTCTGCTTTGCTTTGGTCTGAGATGGTGTTTATTGTTTTGAGAATAAATTCTTTCCACTGGCGGTGGAAAAGTGGGATTTTTCACTGCCACCTTTTTGATCCTATCGTGTGTTAATTATTAATCTAAATTGTTCATTTTGTAGATTCCACATGGCAATATATTTACGCTAAAAATGAACTTAATCGAATATCAATAGGAATATCAAAAATTGAATTTTGCTATGCAAAATGGACAATTTATCGGGCTGATTTTCTTGCTCCAAAAAAACCCTCAGGAGCTCCACCTTTTATCTTCATTAGTTAAACTTCCTGAATTACCCTCTCAATCTAAAACTTTTCCGCGGAAAAGTTTTTCTTTTCCTTTCCCTGAAAAAGTTCTTTATAGGTTTTAGCACTCTACAAAACACTTCAGACGCTCCACTTTTTTACATACTTTAAGGAACTTTTCCGGGGAAAAGTTTTAGATTGAAAGAGTAATTCAGGAAGTTTGTCTAATGAAGACAAAAGGTGAAGCGCCTTAGGCTTTTTTTGGAGCGCAAAAATCATTCTCCATTTAGAATCAAATCGTCCATTTTATAAACCAAAATTCAAATTTTGATAAATCTATTGACTTTCGATAAAACTAATTTTTTGCATGGCAATACTAGACTATGGGTCTTAAAATATGAACGGTTCAGATTACAATAATAGACATTTGGTGGGGCCGAAAATGGACAGTGATAGAAAAATGAGATTTTACACCAGCGATGGATAGAATTTATTCTCTGTTTATTTGTTTCTCACTTCAGTGGATGCTTTTGCGAAAAAATCGCAAGGATTTTTCAGTAGGAGAAAGTGGGAAGAACACAACCCGAGCGGTTCGCGATCAATTAGTGGCTCGGCTCGTTATGTAATCGTAAAATGAGTTGAGTTTAGGGTCAATTTGTCAACTCCTTCGGGAAAGGAGCCGAGCTCGAGTTAGTTGTTGCTCAATTCACTTATAATAACTCAGCTTGTTTGAAGATGCTCGTCTCGTTTGAAAATGTTTGGCTCATTTATAAAGACTTGTTTGATAAACAATTCAAGCTCGAGCTTGATTTTTGTGGCTCAAACTAGACTACTTTGAACTAGCCAAGCTCAAATACTTTAAAACATGGCAAGGAGCCAAGCTCGAGTTAGTTGTTGCTCAATTCATTTATAAAACTCAGCTTGTTTGAAAATACACGTCTCGTTTGAAGATGTTTGGCTCTTTTATAAAGACTTATTTAATAAACAATCTAAGCCCGAGCTTGATTTTTGTGACTCAAGCTCGATTAATTTGAACAAGCCAAGCTTGAACACTTTAAAACTCGGCATAAATGAGCTCTTTTGCAGCCCTAGATTTTAATATTAACGGGAAATGATTTCCTTCCTCTTTCTTCCTTTTCATAGTCTATCTCAATTGAAAGTGTGATAAGGTAATGGTCATTAGTAGGCTCGAGCTTATCTAATTTTGAACGTTTCATATTCTATCTCAATTGAAAGTGTGATAAGGTAATGGTCACTAGTAGGCTCAAGCTTATCTAATTTTGAACGAGCCAAGCTTGAACACTTCAAAGCTCGGCACAGTTCGGATATTTGTAGTTGTAGATTTTACTGTTAGTGGGAAATGGTTTTCATTCTTCTGACTTTTCCTATTTCTTCCTTCTCGTATTTTCCATAAATAAATAAAAAAAATGTAATAAGCTCGGCTCGTTTACCATTCTCCCTCCTTTTTTTTCTTAATCCCAAGCAAGAGGGCTAATACAGATTGAAAGTTTCCTCGTTCTCTTCCCTCCCTTCTCTTTATTGAATTTTCTTATAGGGTGTTTGGGAGTCTACTTTTTGGTTTTTCATTTTTAATTTTTTGGCTTTTTGGATTATGGCCAGAATGTATTTTGAGTATGGTAGAGTGTTTGGGAGATTTGTGCAGAATGTATTTTGAAATTGTAGTAGTGTTTGGTAGATGATTGTTGAAAATGAATTATGGGTTGCATTTTTACCATATTACCCTTTGTCTAACAGGTGTAAACATGCCACTTGTAAAATGAAGGGAGGAATGTGGGTATTTTGGTAATTGACCACAAAATGGGAAAAACCAATAATCCGAAAAATTCCTCCAGACCTGATTTTGGTTTTTTGCTTCTAAACCCAAAATCCATTCTCATTTCTCCCACAATCCATTCTCAAAATGGGATGCCAAACACCCAAAATGAGAATCCGAAAATGCAAAAATTCAGTTGCCATAAATAGAAAGAGTCCATGTATGTACTAGCAACTTGTTTCTACAATTGCCCTATAAAGTCCAAAATGAATTACAGTATATATATATGCAAAAAGTCCAAAATGAATTATATATATGCAAAAAGTCCAAAAAGAATGTGATGTTTTCAAACTTTTTTCTGTTATTAGTGCACTCACTTTAACTTTGTTAGAAATATTTTATTCCTTGATGCGTCTAGACTTGAAGTACCTTAAATTTCAATTCTTAACCCCAAAGAAATCTTCCAAAATCTATTAACAATAAAACAATGACTTAACAAAAGAAGTCACCCTATAGTTTCTAAAGTCCCATTGGAATATTTAGCTTTCCAAAAATTCCAATCCCATGCGATAAACCGAATACTATTGGCATGTTTGATAATAGATTTCGTTTTGGTGAATTCGTAATGAGGTGGGATTAGGATTGAGATTGATAATGAAGTGCGATTATTAATGAGGAGATGAATCTTTTATTCATGTTTGTTTTGGAGAGAATTAGATTGTAGAATTGTGAATAACATGTTTGTTTTGGATATGATGGAATAGAATTGTGAACAAAATTGTCTTTCCAACCTTATACCCATGGGATAGGATTGTTAATAACTAGGGGTGTAAACGAGCCGAGCCGAACCGAATATTGGCATGTTCAAGCTTGGCTCGATCAGAATTCGTTTGGCTCGAGTTCGAATCGAGCCAAAAAATATCGGCTCGAGCTCGGCTCGCCAAGCATGTACAAAGCTCGAGCTCGGCTCGTTAGTATTCGGTCTGGAATAAACAAGCCGAGCCGAGCCGAACCTATATATTTCGAGCCGAGACGAACCTGTTCGAGCCGAGCCCTGCTAGGTTCGAGCTCGGCTCGTTTATCAAACGAGCCGCAAAATCGAGCTCAAGCTCGCTCATTTATCCTTCTAATCGAACCGAACCGAACCCTTACTGAGCCGAACTCGCGAGCTGCTCAGCTCATTTACAACCCTATTAAATAACACCCCCATGGGATGGGTAATCCTGTGGGTTTGTGGGATTCGTAATCCCCTGATATTACCAATCCTTAGGTTGTTGCCAACCCCAAACAAGAATTTAAAAGCCCCCATAGGACTCACAATTCTATCCCAAGCTCAAATCCTGCTATCAAGGCCTTACCAGTTACCACTTAATTTTTCTTGTTTATCATGAGGCCTTAGTTTAGTTTTTTCTATTAGCCCAAAGAGAGTGGTTTGTAATCCAGCAGTTTATCTCATATCTAAAAGTAAGCTTTTTCTTCCCATGGCCTTTCTGCACCAGTAGCTCCAACATATGTTTACGTGATAAGGTGTCCGGACTTGTAGCTTATCTTACACCTCGACTAATCTTGGGGAACCCAATCGCACCGCTCATTTGCGAAAATCTCAATTAAAGTCAAAAGCAAAGCTTTGTATTCAAATCTCAGATCTTAGGATGAAGCAAATTCTAAGTCCAAGGCCTTCAACAAAAAACATACTCCACTATGTTGCAACTTTGGATTCTGAACACGATAAACCAACCCACAAATTTCGATGGGATATTTCATAATTTGTTGGCCAATTGGTACGAATTTGATCCAGGTGACCCCTCAAATGAAGAAGAATCGATATACATACTGATACTACATATATATACAGGCCCAAAAAAAAAAAAAAAAAGGGGTCCAAAATATGGAAGAGAGGGAAAATGATTGTAAACCACATACTATTTCATTAAGACTAGTAACGTGACAAGCAATCCCAAAATTTGGTAGTTTTTAGACAGCCTATTCACTTATTTGCTTTGGTCCCTCATGTTATTATTACACACATTGATTCACAAACCATGGGAGTACCTACTCACTGCACAATGCTCTTGCTCACAACAGTATAGCGGAGAGCTAGTATATAGACCGAAACGCCCTTACTTGCCGTGACTAAACTTGCCCGGCTAATAGTTGACGCGAAGATAAACCATCCTCCGAGACATCAGGAGAGGTTGTTATAGGCGAAAATGCCCTTTCTAACCGAAGCGAAAAACTTATCGTGCCAATACTTTACTCGGAGACAACCCTTCCTCGGAGACATCGAAAACAAATTCATCACTCTTGCACAAGGAGTAAACAATATCCACCATGCCAGGCCTCTTGGAAGGATCTCTATGCAGACAAGAAATAGCAACAGCCAATACATTCAGAACACTCTCCATTGAGGAAGACTCTTCGAGAAGAGCACCATCCATAAAATCCCTCACTCTCTTCTCCTTCGTCTCCTCATTCCCCTCCAAAATTCCGTCGACGGCCTTCCACAGGAGCTTCCCGTCTCTATCGATGGCTTCCCTCCCCGAAATAAGCTCGAGCAAAACCACACCGAAGGAGAACACATCCATTTTGGTCGAAACCACTCCATCGGATAAGTACTCAGGGGCCAGATAGCCCTGAGTTCCAACGATGTGCATTGTTATGGCGTTGTGACCGGATTTCGCTAGCCCGAAATTGGCTATTTTGGCTCTCATGGTTGAATCTAAGAGGATATTGCTGCTCTTGATGTCTTTGTGCACCACTCGCGGCCTAGTGTGTTCGTGGATGTATTGGAGACCATTGGCTACATCAATGCCAATTCTTAGCCTTGCTTTCCAACTCAACTTATTGCTCTTTTTATCGTGGAGCCACGAGGAAAGAGATCCATTTTCAACGTATTCATAAACTAGATAGCAGTTTCCATCTTCAGGATCTATGCAGAACCCTTCTAGCTTCACCAAGTTGCCGTGGTTAACCTTCAAGAGCGAAAAATCATGATTTTGTTAGGAATTCACTCGTTCAATGTCAACAGAATCAAACGCTTAAGTAGTAAAAGGTGTATACAGGTTTTGTATGACCATTTCAGCCTAGGTCATTTACTTGATAAGCTAAAACATCACGGAAAGGATTACATACAGTAAGTTACAAGACTAAAAAAAACACCCGCAAATGCAGAAACGAATAGTAACCTGTGATAAGTTATCCTGGAGTAATTTTGCAATATTCGAAACGTGGGATCAAATAGTCGAACTTATCCCCTTATTCGTGAATCAAAGATGATCAGTGTTTTGAATTTTATAGTCCATGTCCTCTTGCTCACCTCACTTGTTATGTCAATTGACTAATTGAGAACAGAAAGAAAGGAAATTAAATCAAAAGATTCGAGTGAAAGAATAGAGGCATCAACACCATCCAAGTTCCAACCCATGTGAGACAGAAGGAGAGAGAGAGAAAGAGAAAATGATAACCATTTGAAGAAAAACTTCAGGCATCAACATTGACAAAAAGGAAGTGTGAGATGCTAAAGATGTGGCACGAATATGATCTAATATGAAAGAAAAACAGTCAAAACCACAATTGCCAATGAACAAGTTTGAGGTCTTCCGAAATTTCGGAGGCTTGGAGTTAAATTTCGGCCATTTCCATCAAATCATGGAGAGAATCATTTCCATAAACCCGAAAAAGTCAGGGCTATAGTCTGAAGTTATTTCATTGTTTGTGATTTTTTTTTTTTAAATTTTGGCTCCACAACACCCCTCTGCTCTGTAGGAAAAAGAAAATGTTAACAGGGCCAAAATCCCTCCCATCACCCATAAAAAAAAAGATAATAACGACGATAATAGACCAATAATGTTTTGATAACCACGTGTCCGGACCAGCTTTCACGCGCATTGACTAACCCTGGGAGACCAATCCCAACTGTCCACTAGCAGGAGCACGTTCAAGATAATAGACCACGAACGAAAAGAAAAAGAAAAGGCGGCATTTCCCGTATGACATCTCGTTCTTTTATTACTCCCAGGAAAGGAATTTTCAAATTTTTTTTTTAAATGGGGTCCACACTCTTACTAGCCAAACTCTTTTTTTGCCAACGAAATGGAACCAGCAAAACTTACAAATCACACACACATTTATTCAGTTATTCTTTTCGCATTCCCTAATGAAAGACAAAAAAAAAATTGCATTTATTAATTTTACGTCAGGCCGACTTTCATGCACCCTCAGCTAATTTTTTGGGCAACTAATCAAGTCGCTCACTGGCAGGTGGACCAACTATTTTTGAAAACATCCAAGATAAAGCTCAAAAAGTCGATTGTTGGGATTTATCTTAAATATTACAAAAAAATTTGGGTAAAAGTAAAAAAAAATACTTTTTCGATTCTCTCGTCGAGACGAATTAATAGGGATAAAAAGTTTGTTGCAAAACAAATAAATACAAATACAGTAAATGAAGAAACACTCTGTTTCTCTCTCCTCATCATTCATGTTCATGAACTTCCCAGTTCCCACTTCTCGTCACTATTTCTGCGAGTCTATATGATCCTCTCTCTGTCTAAGAAAATTTGAGACAAATCAGAGAAGGGGTGGGGGAGAAGAGAGGGGAGGGAGGAGGGGAAAAAAAAAAGAAGAAGAAGAAAGGAAAACGGGTCGGGTCGGGTCGGGCGGGTTTGGGTTTGACTTGACCCATATTTGACCCGACCCGTTTCAACCCGTTGACCTTTTGACCCATATTCGACCCGCCCATATTTGACCCACGACCCGTTTCAACCCGCCCAGACCCGCCCGTTTGCCACCTCTAATTTATAGTAATAGAAAAGTCAAGATTGACGACTTGTGTTTTGAAAAGTCCTACGAAAGGGACCAGGCAGACTCCATCACTACCCTTAATTATGATTGCATCCACCTTTGGTGCCTAAGAATAAGACTAATCACTTCAGCTATCTACTATTCTATTCACAAATTAGTTTAACATCTCCACCAAACCAATTTTTGTATTTGGTATCTTGCAGTGACTTCCCTGACTTTTATGTTTAATCAAGTTTCGCCTCCCCCAGTCCTTTTGATCTACCAATTACAAAAAATTTAAAAAGCCAGGTAGATCCTAGCTAAAAGCATTAAGGCATTAAACAATACATTAAACTGCTGACTAGAGAGAAAAAGTGTTACAAATTCTATACTTGATTTGGTGAGCCACAATAACCCAAAAGCAAAGGATGCTATACAAACAGAACTTTTGTATTGCGGTTCTTTTTCCATCATATAAGTTTATAACCAAACATGCTTATAATTTCAAAAAGGCAAATCACACGTTCTAGATGCGATTACAATTAGGGCTGCAAAACGAATCGAGCCATCCACTAGCAGGACTCGTTTACTAACAAGCCGAACCGAGTTAGTTGTAACTCGGCTCGTTTGTAAAAGCTCGGATGCTCGTTTATTGCTTGGCTCGTATGGTAAACAAACCAAACTTGAACACCTCAATACTAAACAAGCCGAGCTTGAGCTCGATAAATTGGACTCAGCTTGAGCTTGAGCTCGAGCTAGACTAGTTTCGAATGTTCCTAGCTCGAACACTTGAAAGCTTGTATCAGCTCATAACTCATTTGCAGCCCTAATCACAATCTATTAAGGAAATTATTGGGAAAATAATTGAAATTCAACATAACAAACAACTAACAAGGGCAAAGATGGGGGATTTTTGAAGTTATACCTTCTGCAAGATCTTCAGTTCTTCACAAGCATTCCACTTCATCCTCTTGATGGCATGTAGCCCACCACCAATATACCCTTTATACACAGACCCATGAATCACCCACTTCTCATCAAACCCATCGGTTGCTTCCTTCAACTCCTCAACCCCATACACCTTATACTTATCCAAGCAATCCGAAACATCAGACACCAACAAGTTCAGATCCACCCCTTTCCCAAACGCCCCCTTAACCTTCCCTCCCTTTCCCTCTTCATCTCTCTTCCTTCCCAACTCCCTCTTCTTCCACTTCTTCTCCCTGTAAACCCACAACCCAATCACCAAGCCCAACAAAACCCCACAAATCCCCAACCCAATTCCCAACCCTATAACCTTCCCCTTATCCTCCTTCCTCCCAATTGAAGTTGATGGAGTACCACTGGGCTGTGTTAAAACAGGAAGACTCGAAACAGGGATAAAGATGGTGGTAAAAGGGTCAAAAGCACCGCCGTTAACCTCGGTAATAGACTGGGCAGTCGACCCGAAGATCGAAGCGACCGAGGTTACGTTATCCTCGGGCTGGATAACGTAGCTGATGAGGTAATTGGTCCCGTTTCCCAACTGGGTCCTGTCCGGGCACTTGCAGAAGACCGGGAAAATAGCAGTGACCCCGATGTCGAGATTGGTCGCGACGAGGGTCGGGTTGACGACCTCGACGGACTGGTAAGTGGTGAGGTTCAGGAAGGAGAAATGGGACCGGAGGTAGAAAGTGTCCCCGCCCTTGATGATGTAGCTGATGTTGGCGTAGGAAATGGAACTGGTATTGGGACGGGAAGTGGCGGTCAAGTTGCCGGTGACGTTATTGCAGGAGCAGGACAAGGGGACGAGGAGGGCCTGGTTGGGCACGAGGGTGGTGTTCGGGTAGGTAATGTTGCTGGGGTTTGAGATCGCGAGGCGGCTGACTTGGAAGAGGTCTCCGATGGAGCCGAGGTCGAGGTAGCTAGGGGCGGTGGCTCGATAGAAGGCGTAGGCCTGGCAGGGGTAGGTGGACTGGTTGGCGGTGCAGGTGTAGCCGGTGGTGTTCGGGAGTTGCAGTGCGTCTTGGGCTTGGGAGGTGGGGGAGTGGGAGAGGAGGAAGAGGAGGAACGAGAGTAGAGAGAGAGGGAGGCTGTGTTTGGTTCTCATTTTTTCTTTTTTTTTTGGTTTGGTGTTTTGGAATGTAGGTTGGAGCCTGGGAGGTCGAGGTTTATAAAAATGGGGAATGGGCAAAGAAGTGAGAATGGGGAAGACCCAGTCAAAGCCTCCTAGTCCCGTTATTTGGTAGGTTTGTTTTCCACACTTTTGATTGTTATTTGATTTTTAGCGTCAGGTCGTAAAAATTTAATTTCTTGCGAATTTCGTAGTCTTGGCACGAACGACTTTTTTTTTATCGGACCATAAAGAAAATTAGTTAAAATCCGCGTATGTTGGCCCGGATACGCCGGACCGTGGGAAAAAACCAATGGGAAGGGGGAGAAAGTTGGAACTCTGTTGGGAATCAAGTCAAGATTGCTTTTGTTTTTGCCCCATCTAAGCCGTCGATTTGACTGTTTGACTACTAGTTGTAGTCAAATGATCCAACTTCCAACCCACCACCCACGGTAATGCTATGTGCTCAAAATTAGGTTTGTACATGGAATTGAGTAATTTTCCAAACGTCTCCACTACTTTACTCAAAAAGTGTTCGTGCCCGTTCGATGCACGGAAAAAAATAAAATATCACACTTGTTTTTTTGGTCCCGTGTATCAACGGGAGATGACATTGGTTTTTTTGGTCTCGTGTATTGAACGGGCACAACGATAGTCGATAAAAAAGATAGTTTAATATTTTTTTCAATCTTGTATTCTATGCACGCTAGCATTGGTCACATTTTATGCATTAAAAAGATATTTGTGATGAAAAATAAATTTAAGGTACCACGTGATGGTGCCCGAGAAGTATAGAATGATTTCTTCTCCATATTCAACCCCCCCCCCCCCCCCCGGTCCCCACGTCTCTCTCTCCCTCCCTCGCACGTTGCCCTCTCTCTCTCTCCTCCCACTTTCCCATGTTTCCCTCTCTATCTATTTTTTATAAACAAAAAAATAAAAAATGTAGAAAATTAAGATTGAAGGTTTAGAAGCTTTTGAAGAGAAAACACATTTCCTTAGTATATAAATCACTGCGTGTGATGTACTCATGTACCAATTTTTTTTATAAAAAAACACACACACACACACAATGTGGAGTTAAGAGGTAGAATTAGGGGTTGGCATCGTGTCGTGTCATTTCATGTCATCTCTTGTTTGGGTCAGCATTTTCTCAACCATATCCCGACCTATTTAGCTTTTGCGTATTATCGTGTTGTGTCATATTCGTGTTTCGTGTCAGAAATAACTGACCCTAACCCGTTAACTTCGTGTCGAATTCTCGTGTCGTGTCGAAAATTTCCAATAGGGTAGAATGCCATGATTCCTCACCTTCTTCGTGAAATTTGACGAGTAGATGCAAAACTCCCAATGTCAAACAAAATTGAATAGGAACAGTCTAACTGATAGAGAGAACACATTGTAAACCTTTTCAGGGGTTCGGCTCGTATTGCTTAGCCTCCCAGCACCCCTCGTGCCCAAATTAACAACCTCTTGTAACTAATCCTCGTGTGGGCTTATGTCACGCGGCCGACTTGTGCTACCTTGACCGCCATATAATGTCGACTACACCCGATACGCATTGTGGACTAGCTCTTATCCAATCCAATACAACCCAGCTCCTAGCCTCAAACCACATGGGCAATTCCATGGGTTGGCACAGTGTCCCTTGGTCTATCCTCTATCATTGTGGACTAGCTCCTAGCTGGTTGTAATTAAGTAACATGTAACAAATGGGTATACTCTCTCCGTTCGTGCTATGCGTCTTTTGTTAGGCCCACTACATAACCAATAAAGTGAAATACGTACCATTTTTTTTTTCCCACAATTTTCAAGATTATTATGGCCATCAAATTTATAACTATGATTAAGGTGGAACTTTTATAGAAATCTATGTTCAATTCTGAATTTGCAAATTGAAGTCCTTTTTTTAATCATACTAGGTTCCTTCTTCGTGCACAGCACGAATGTTTTGCCCGTTGAAGAGAGCGTGTTGGGAAACGGTAAATTCACCTTCGTGCACAGTACGAATGCATGCCCGTCGAAGGGAACAAGTTTTGATATAGGCTAGCGCTAGATATGTCTTGTTTGTAATTTTAGAGCTGGAAGCAATAGAAGAGTATGAAAATAGCTAGGAATATATATTACATAGTTTGATTAAAGTAACAAAAGCATTAGATGATTTACACACATACCACGTAGAGCATAAGTCTTTGAACTTATTTCATCAATTCCAACAGTTGTATGGTGAAATCCACTGTTGGTGGCGGTTCAGCGGAGAGCCGAAGGACGGAGGAGATGGTGGTGAGGCCAAGAGGGGGAGGTGATGGGTGGTGGAGCTCGGTGGTGTGGGGAGAGCAAGGTGGTGGTGCTGTGGAGGAGAGGAGAGGTGGGTGTTTTGGGTGGTCTTGGGCCGGACATGACGGTGGAGGCGGGGAAGGGCATTATTGGAAATGGCATCCCTGGGCAATTAGTAAAATGAACGAACTTAAAGGGCAAAATTGTCCCAAATTTAAAAATGACAGGCTAAAATCTAGGCAAACTATGTCGCTTTTTAAAATTTAGGCAAACTGTAAATTGTCTGAAATCGAGAGGCAAAATTGCAATTGACAATTTGGCATGGCTGGGCAATTTGTTAAATGGGCCAAATCAAATGGTAAATTGGTCCTAAATTGAAAAATGGTAGGCCAAGAACTCCTCTTTATTATATAAGGCTTGGAAATTTAATTTTTTACTCAAAATAATTAGTAGCTAGAGTAAAGGGCTCGAAATGGACGTGAGCGTGCCAAAAAAATTGCCAAAAAATAAGGTTAATCTGGTGTGATATAGTTTGGATGAATATTGACATGAATGGTCTAAAACCACGAAATAAAATATCCGCATGGGATATGGGTCCCACCTCGAAGACTTCCAAGTCAACCCTATTAATGGAATGCAGCCAGCTTGTTTTTTTTTTTCGTTTCCTTTTTTGTTTACTAGTAGATACTGTAGATGTGAATGCAAGAAACATGTGTGGTCCAACCGATGGAAAGTGAACCAACGAACTTGTAGCCCAGCGGTTATCTCCTCCTCTCATAAAAGAGATTAGGGTTAGAGCCTCGGCAGATGTTACAGTAATCGTACATAGATGTGAATGCAAGAAACATGTGTGGTCCGAGCCGATGGAAAGCGAAACATGTGTTTTTTTTTGTTTACTTGACCTCAAATGTTTGTTTGTTTCTTTACTCACACAAAACAATCCGACTAACTGCACAGTAATTGTGCACGGTAATCGTACATAGATTACAGTATGAGACTCACTCTGTATTCCACGCAAACAATCTAAACCGTTCAATAAATGTAGAAAAAAAATTCGACGGCCATCGCGAAAAATCAACTCAATCTGATATCTATAGGTTCTCAATTCAATCATCCAACTTTTCATTGTAATTTCAGGATCCTAAAAAGTTAAATGATATCAAGCACCTATAGCTATCGGATTAAGCTGATTTTTCTCTCAAATGCCTTTGAAAAATTGTTTTACATTTAATGAATGACTCGGATCATTTGTGTAGGATCCGAAGCGGGCTCCACACCGTGATCTGTGCACAATTTATGTGCAGTTAGACTTTCTGCACAAAAAAGTAGGCTCCTGTAATTAAGTTTTAAATTTTTCGATTAAAAAACTAATATTACAACTTTTAATTGGTGCAAAAAAAAAATTTAAAACATTTACGAAGATTAGTATTTATTTTTGCTAAAAAGTACGGAGTAAAACTCATTCCAGAAAATGAGTTATGTGTTGGAGGGCATAGAAAAGTCTCCACTGGAATATTAGCGGGATGTTAGAGTTAGCACGGTGGCATTCAGAAGTTATCCATAGCCCTGGCTCCCAAAGCCTTCCCCTCGTGGAGCTCGAACCCAAGTCTCCGCGTAGGAGGAAAATGAGACAACCAACTACACTAGCAGTGGTTTATGGGAATTTTTTAACCTGGTAGAGAAGTCTGGTTAAGTGACTTTAATATCAGTCTTGTGAGTTGGATCTAGAAAGTTTTTTTTTTATGGGAAAAATTCAAAAAAACCCCTAAACTTTGAACTCAATGTCAAATAGGCACCTGAACTTAAATAAACTTCAATTGAACACCTGAACTTTCACTCCGTTATCAATTTACCCCCTGCCGTCTCAATCCGTGACTTGCCGTTAACGGCACAGTTAAAAAAAAAAAACTTACCACCAGTTTGCAATCCTATGAAGCAGAAACGTGATTATGAGAGCCTTAGAGACAAAATTTGATTATGTCTCTTTAGAATAATATGATCAGAATAATAAAATCTTCACACCCGTTCAAACGGATTAAAAATTGGAGCACTTAATTTTTTAACCATATTTTTTAATATATAAACGGTCCCAAAAAATTAAGTGCTCAAATTTTCATTCCGTTCGAATCGATGCAAAGATCTTTTTATTCTTATCATATTATTCTAAAGGGTCGTAATTCATTTTTATCTCTAAGGCTCTCATATTAAGTATGTGTTCTTTATTTAGGACCCTATGGAGCAGAAATGTGATTATGAGCACTTAATTTTTTATGAGCACTTAAATATCTTTGTATTGATTCAAAACGGAGTGAAAATTTGAGCACTTAATTTTTTAGGACCGTTTATATATTAAAAAATATGATTAAAAAATTAAGTGCTTTAATTTTTAATCCGTTTGAACGGGTGTGAAGATCTTATTATTCTGATCATATTATTCTAAAGAGACATAATCAAATTTTGTCTCTAAGGCTCTCATAATCACGTTTCTGCTCCATAGGATTGCAAACTGGTGGTATGAATTTTTTATTTAACCAAAACGTTGCCATTTTGGTGTGTGGGTAGGGGCTGATGTGCCTTTGGGGCAGCAGAGCCCCCGGGTCCGGGTAATAAGTGGAGAGAGATAGAGAGAGAAATGTTGGAAGTAGAGGGAATTTTTTTTAAAATTCTTTTTGAAAATTTGAGCACTTAATTTTTTGGGACCGTTTATATATTAAAAAATATGGTTAAAAAATTAAGTGCTCCAATTTTTAATCCGTTTGAACGGGTGTGAAGATCTTATTATTCTGATCATATTATTCTAAAGAGACATAATCAAATTTTGTCTCTAAGGCTATCATAATCATAGGATTGCAAACTGGTGGTAAGTTTTTTTTTTTTAACTGTGCCGTTAACGGCAAGTCACGGATTGAGACGGCAGGGGGTAAATTGATAACGGAGTGAAAGTTCAGGTGTTCAATTGAAGTTTATTTAAGTTCAGGTGTCTATTTGACATTGAGTTCAAAGTTCAGGGGTTTTTTTGAATTTTTCCCTTTTTTTATCTAGGAACCAAAGACTACGGCCAAGACTTTTTTGGCGCTGGGGCCCAGTCGCAATAGAAATGTCATCACTCTCATCAGCGAGGACGACGACTTCGGGGACAACAACATTCAATAGTGTATTAGCGTTCATCCTTATCGTCTGAAAATCTTGATCATTAAATACAAAAATTGACTCTAAATTATTGATTGCCGAAACTGACGGTGAGATTAGGCACTGTTGAATGTTGTTTGTTCCTTAGAGATAGCAGCCCCCAAGTTCCAAGGGCGAGAGTTGTCACCTCTTCTCTTTTTTTTTTTTTTTAAAGGTACGAAACTAAGGATGTGTTTGGTTAAATGTAAGGAAATGTGAATTGAATGGAATTGAGATTGAAATAATCATTCTCATTCTCATATTGGTTAAGGCTAGGAATCAATTGTAAACTTTTGAGTAACAATAATGAATTTTGGATGGTGATAGTAAATTTTGGAATGGTAATAGCAAATTTTAGAGTGGCAATAGCAAATTTTGGAGTGGCATTAGTAATTATGTGAGTGACATTTGTAATTTTGAGAGTGATATCAGGCTTCGTTCTTTTGGACTTAACTTAAACTTAACTTAAATCTAAATTTTTTGTCTTTATTTGAATTTTTTCCGCATTTTTTAGTTTTGCGCCAAATTTTTGTAGGTTATTAATTCGTCTCAACGACAGGAATCAAAAAAGTAAAATTTTGGCACTTTTACCCAAGTATTTTGAGAAATAACCACTTTATTTTTCTCAAAATACTTGGATAAAATTAAGAATTGAAAGAACAATAGGTCAGGGCAATTGTGATATGATATATCGGTGGTTAGAGAGAGAGAGAGGTTATTTTCCAGATGAGAGAGAGAGATTAGTTATTTTCCAAATGAGAGAGAGGGAGGGAGGGAGGGAGAGAGAGAGTGAGAGGTTATTTTCCAAATGAGAGAGAGAGGGAGAGTAGTTATTTTCTAGATGAATGAGAGAGAGATAGAGACTGTAATGGAAAAACGTGCCAGAGCTTTGGTTTTCTTTTTTTTTGAAAATGGACCAATTAGTTCTCTGATTTACAAAAATGTCACTGAGTTTTTGGGCCTTTATTTGCATGTTGAATGAGCATTTTTTTTAATGGTATTTTGGGCTACAAAAGAGTCCTAGTCAAACCCAAATACTAAAAAAATTGGAGTGCCCTAAAAATTGGACATTTTTAGGGTGCCCAAGGCCCAAGCCTCTTGGGCCGGCCCTGATCACAGTGTGGGACCACACAAACGATTCGAGTCGTTCATTAAATGTAAAACATTTTTTTGAAGGCGCCTGCGAAAAATCAGCTTAATTCGATCTCTATAGATGTTCAACCCAATCATCTAACTTTTCATTCTAATTTCAGAATCCTGAAAAGTTAAATAATTAGATTGAGCATCTATAGGTATCGGATTGAGCTAATTTTTTTTAGAAGCCCTTGCAAAATTGTATTACATTTAATGAACGGCTTAGATCGTTTGTGTTGGGATCCGAAGTGGACCTATCACCATGATCTGTGCACTGACTTTCTGCACAAAAGAGTAGGCTCCTGTAATCAATTTTTAAATATTTTGATTTAAAAACATTTACGAAGATTAGTAGTAGTATTTATTTTTGCTCAAAAGTATAGTACAAAACTCATTCCAGGAAAGGAAAGGGCACTGGATTCTGGTTGTGAGTTACGTCTTGGAGGGCATGGAAAAGTCCCCACTGCAAATTAAATTCTCCAGGCTTACGTTCATCCGGGGTGCATGTTGTCCCTATTTGAGCTGTCCGTGTTCGGCAACGGATGGATCAAATTGCATTTCGATCGAACAGATCTCGGTTGCCCATTGTTATTCGGTTGAGATGCAATCTGAGTCGTCTGTTGCCGAACACAGATGATCTGGATTGGCCCAACACACATGCCCGAGTTCGATATATATCTGGTTGTGAGTCTCGTGATTCGTGAGGTTTTTTTTTTTGAACATTTGTGACTTGTGAGTTGGATCTAGAAACCAAAGACTACGGCCAAGACTTTTGCGCACTGGGAGAAGGTTGAATTGGTGTCCACTGGGACCCGGTTGCAATAGAAATTGTCATCACTCATCAGCGAGGGTTGTCACCTCTTTTCTTCTTCTTTTTTTCTCTTTTTATAAAAAACAGGAACGGAATTGCGTGCGATTGGTTCGATGGAATGAAATGTGAATCGGAATGGAATTATATATGAATGGAATTGAGATTGAAATAATCATTCATCGGAATGGAATGGAATTGAAACTGGAATAATCATTCTCATATTTATGGTGAGGAATCAATAGCAAATTTTATGATTAAAAAAAAAAATTCAATAGCAAATTTTTGAGTGTCAATTTGGTCCCTGTAGTTTTTATTGGCTCGATTTACACTCTGTACTTTCCATTTTCTTTCAACTTGGTCCAGTTACTAACTATCGTTAGACTTTTTAACGCCAAACGCGAATGAGTCTCTTTTCTGGGGTTAAAACAGTAATTCTCCCATTCCCCTCTTGCCCTAATATACCTCTGAACCAAAATACAGCTTATTCTTCCATTCCTAATATTAATCACTGGTATTAAGTTTGGATTTTGGTAATGAGCAAAATTTGGTTATAGTTTTTTGCAAAAAAAAAAGTTGCCCTCAAATTCAGCATTTTCATGATCAGCCATGAGGCAACATAACCACTGGTATAAATACTAAGATGCCATATTTTTCTACATAGTACTTTGAACTTAACTTAAATTTGAAAATTTTGTCCTTATTTGAATTTTTTTTCCGCATTTGTTATTTTTGAGCCAAACTTTTGTGGGTTATTAATTCGTCTCGACAAGAGGAATTGAAAAAGTAAATTTTTTTTTTTTACTTTTACCCAAGTATTTTTAGAAATAACTACTTTTTAGCAAAAAAAAGACAAGACATTTTGACGCTAAAAAGTGGTTATTTCTCAAAATACTTGGCTAAAAAGTTTTTAAAAAAAATATTACTTTTCCGATTCCTCTCGTTGAGACGAATCAATAACCCATAAAAATTTGGCGCAAAACTAACAAATGCAAAAAAAATTCAAATAAGAACAAAATTTCCAAATTTAAGTTAAGTTCAAAAGAACGCAACCTGAAAATGCATATAGAACCATGTCCAAAAGTCACAACATGATATAGATCCAAAAGTCACAACATTATAAAAAAATCATGTCCAAAAGTTAGAATATTACATAAACTCAGTTCCAAATTTAGCAAGTCATAACAAACCACTCAACTAGGTTACACTCTGTACTTTCCATTTGTGTAGTTAAGTATTTGTGTAGTTAAGTAGACATAAAAAACTGAAATGGTCCCTGTAGTTAAGTATTTGTGTCAACTTGGTCCCTGTAGTTGTAATTGGCTCGATTTACACTCTGTACTTTCCATTTTGTTTCAACTTGGTCCAATTACTAACTGCCGTTAGTCCACCGTTAGTCCTTTTAACAGCAAAATCAAATGGCCCATTTTTTGGGGGTTAAAACAGTAATTCTCTCATTCCTCTCTTGCCCTAATATACCTTTGAACCAAAATACAGCTTATTCTTCCATTCTCCATTGATAAGGAGGCACCTGAGAAGAAATTTGGTTATAGTTTTTTGCAAAAAGTTGCCCTCCAATTCGCCCCATTCGGCTAAATAAGCCGGCTTATTTTTTTGTTCTTATTCAAATTTTTTTTCGTATTGGTTAGTTTTTCGTCAATTTTTTGGGTATTATTGCATCGTTATGACAATAGGAATCTAAAAAGTAAAAAATTACGATCGAAACCTAATTTTTTTGAATAAAGACAAAAATAAGCCAATTTTTTCGTCTTTATTAAAAGAAATTGGATTTCGATCATAATTTTTTACTTTTTAGATTCCTCTCGTCACGATGATGCAATAATCCCTAAAAAAATTGACGAAAAACTAACAAATACAAAAAAATTTGAATAAAGACAAAAAAATAAGCCAGTTGGCTTATTTAGCTGAACGAGCAATATTTTCATGATCAGCCATGAGGCAATATAACCACTAGTATTGTCTACCTGTTCAACTTGTGGACAAATACTGAGATGCCTTATTTTTCTGCATAGTACTGAAAATGCATATAGAACCATGTCCAAAAGTCACAATATGATATAGATCCAAAAGTGACAACATGATAAAGAATCATGTCCAAAAGTCAGAATATTACATAAATTTAGTTCCAAATTTAACAAGTCATAACCTAATACATATGACATAATAAACCACTCAACTAGGTTTATTTAGGTTACAATAAACCTAACTTAACGGCCCAAGTGGTTACAAAAAATAGTGCCATTGTCACGCCCTCGATTTTCAACATAAAATAAATAATATGTTTCAAAAGAAAGTGCTACGCTTGCCTTCGTAATCCCAAAATAATGTTCCACCTGTTTAATTACAGACAAGTCCTCTATTCAAAGAAAGTATACTTTGGCATCACAGCCCAAATCTGCTAAATACAATTATAAATCTAGTCAAAAGATAGTTTATGAATTCTTAGTTACAAAGCCATCTTGAACCAAAAGCTAAATCATTACAAGATGAAAAAGGTAACTAAGTGCAAAGGCTTCCAAAATCTTGTTCACAATCCAGGCATGCACGCATGAGGTTAAAGTCCGGCATTGGTACCTGAAAAGAAGGATTTTGTTGAGCTACAAAGCCCAGTAGGAAAATCTTAACCAAAATTATATGTACACATGTCGACTGATGCAATGGAAAGAAAGGTATGGAAACAAAGCTCAGTTCTCAAGATCAATCAATCCACAATCTAAACCTTGACTCTGACTACGGGCACTAATTATGAGACTCAACAATTCAAGTGCCCCAACTCAACTCAACACTATTTAACTCCCACCATTGGTATTTCCACCCCTTGCGTCACCATACAACTTCAAGTGGATTACCGTGTTACCACCCCTTGCGTCACAGTGATCCCCACAAACCCAGGGTTACCGTATTACCACCCCTCGCGTACGAAACCCTTGTGTGTCACCGTATTACCACCCCTTGCGTACGGGATTCCCTAAACCACCATTCGACCTCAAACCACTCAATTCTCAACTAACATGCAAGCTATGACTTCCGAGATCACATTCTCAAACGTAATGTCGTATGATATGCCAACACTATCACAAATGCATCACAAACGGTCACATATTCCAATTTACAACCAATAAGCAATTAACAACGTTTAACCATGTAGTTCCATGTTCAATTGTGTCAACGGAAGACCAACGGGCAAGGAAAGCATTGAAAAGTCGCAAGAGGCCAAAAGAACGAGCTTGAGATCAATTAGGAGGTGTTTCAAGGGGTTTAGAAGTGGTTGGGATCCAAAACAATCAATAAATGGTCAACAGGAACAAAATCTGGAGATAAGTTCCCCGTATCGATACGCCAAAAATCCGTATCGATACAACATTAACTGTCCAAAAAGATAAGCTTACTGTATCGATACGCCAAAAATCCGTATCGATACCACGGGGCTTCGGGTAGCGATTTCAGCAGATTTTCAGAAATTGATCAACAACCAAAACTCATCAACTAACAGCCCGATTTCACACCAAAACAACAAGCTAACATATAAAGGAGGTCAAGAAGTTCCTACCTCGATTCAAGGAACAAGACCCAAGCAAGTAGCACGAGCCCTAGCTTCCAACTTTTGAAACCAACCAAGATCTACTTCCCGAGCCTCACCCAATGCGATACGAGTCCGGGGTTGCGTAGAGGAGGTGAAATGAGGGTGGGTTCTTGAGATCTTTACGGACTTTGGGTGAGTTTTGAGAGAGAACAAAGGAGAGAGATAGAGCCGAGAGAGAGAGAGATAGATCGGTTGGGGAGAGAGAGAGAGAGATGGAGATAAATGATCTCCTACTATGCACACACCTTATATACTCTCAAAACTTCAAACTACACATCCACTCCCTCAATCTCTTATTCATTCACTATAGCCCTCAATTCATTTAATCACCCAATAAACTATATTTTTTTCCCAATTAGGCATTTACTAATAATTTCAATAATTAAAATTATACGGGTCTCTACAGCCATAGCATGTTTTCATTGTCTATTAGTCGAAAAACTCACCATATTCTGGCATGTTTCCGTCGAATATGTAGCAAGCCATATCTGGTTCCTCCATCTCTTGAAGTTAGCCAAGGTGTTGGATGTTCTTCTGTGCCTCCAAAATCGTCTGCTTCAAAATAAGAAGTCCAAATCCAGCGGGAAACAAATTAGGACAACAAAAGAATGAGAGAATTACTGTTTTAACCCCAAAAAAGGGGCCATTTGATTTTGCTATTAACAGGACTAACGGCAGTTAGTAATTGGACCAAATTGGAACAAAATGGAAAGTACAGAGTGTAAATCGAGCCAATTACAACTACAGGGACTAAGTTGACACAAACACTTAACTACAGGGACCATTTCGGTTTTTTTCCCTTAAACCTAACTTAATAGCCCAAGTGGTTACAAAAATAGTGCCCTATCATTCCATTTATTTTCCTACACTTGGCCCATGCACTAATTTCTAACTAGGGATGTTGAAGTTTGAGTAGTCCCACATAGGGGAATGGGAGAATTACTGTTTTAACCCCAAAAAAAGGGCCATTCGCGTTTGGCGTTAAAAAGGCTAACAACAGTTAGTAATTGGACCAAGTTAGAACAAAAGGAAAAGTACAAAGTGTAAATCGAGCCAATTAAAACTGCATGGACCAAGTTGACATTTACACTTAACTACAGGGACCATTTCGGTTTTTTTCCCATTTTTGTAAACCAAACATTGGAATACACATTCCATAAGAATAACCATTTCATTCCATTTCTCATTCCATCAAACCAAACATAGCCAGATTTTTGTTCGTTGGGTCAAAATTTTACGTAGAATCGTACATGGCACATTTACTTTTACATAGGCTCCATTCATCTAAACTTTTTGTTACTTTTTGTTGAGTTTTTTTGTCGTAATTTTTGGAGTTAATTATTTGTCTTGACGAGATGAATTTAAAAAATACAAAAATATGGACCGATGTTGTAAAAAGTTCATATAAGAAGACACTTTAGTAGACAAAAAAGAGAAATGAGTGGTATTTTTGTTAAGGACTTATTTCCCATTCTGGAACGGGGCCTGAGACACATAATTCGTGTGTGAGTACAGAAATGGGAGGCAAGTGTGAAAGCGTGTTTGAAACACATCATAAACAACTAAAATTCGTGAGAGCGAGGATTGAGAGTGGAGGCACAAAGCATTTGAAGGATTACGTGACTAAGCTCATGCAACAACGTGAGAGCGAGGATTGAGAGTGGAGGCACAAAGCATTTGAAGGATTACGTGACTAAGCTCATGCAACAACTTCTTTGTCATTTTTTCACTGTTTTTCCAACAATATAATTCGATTTTGCCTAGAAGGCCGTTTGGTTTGCGTTGTTTTTTTACTCTTAACTAAATTTTAAAAACGAATCATAAGCCAGGCGAATTATAAACAAATCAGGAAAATACCTTCATCTTCTCGAGAATAAAAAAGAGAGAAAGAAGAATCATGATGCTGATGGTGTAGTTTCTGGATCAGCCCTATAAAAGTCAGAATCATACGATGCCCTTTAAATTAGGGCTATAAACGAAATGAGCGGTTCGCGAGCTTGACTTGGCTCATTAATGCTCGGTGCTCAGCAGCTCAGCTCGTTCGACAAAAACTTGACTCGTTAAGAGCAACTCAGCTTGGCTTGATTAAAGAGGCTCGTTTAGTAAATAACTAAACTCAGCTTGTTAAGGCTCGAGCCGAGCTCGAGTTCGACAAAGCTCGGCTCGGCTCGGCTCGTTTACACCCCTACCTTTAATGATGTAAAATGCATTTATAATGAAACTTAGACAGGCAAGTGCTAGGTTTTAAAAGAAAAACATTAGATGGGCGATTCTTTATAGATTTAAAACTTTTACGAAAAAATTACTATTACGAGTATGTAGAAAATTTAAAATTTGGATAAGGCGGTCGCCTGGACTCATTCGCCCCTTGGTCCGGCCTTGTGAAAATATCCTCAAGATTATCAGGGCTTCTTCTTTTTTTCGTGGTCATGATTTTCTTGACAATATCCTCTGATTAAAGCTTGCAGGGATGAGATGGGCTTTTATTGACCCACTTTAACCTCTGTACTTCTGGGCTGGGCCCAATGAAAAACCCAAGCTTCATGAGTTACCGTTTCTTCTACGGCCCAACCAATGTCAAGCTCCATTCCGCAAGACCCACCAGCTCACCCCTTATCCTTTATCCAGATTCTCTCTCTCTCTCTCTCTAGGGTTTTCTCTTCACTGAAAACAGTTGGGTGTTCGTTAATTTTCAAAGGAAAAGGAAGATGTCTTCACTGGGAACTTCGAAGGGTGTTTTGGAGATTGCGAAATTTGCAGTGTACGTGACAGTTCCGATCGGTATGATGTATTTCTTCGCCAACAACACCGACAATCTGAAGAAGTTCATGGGCAATGTAATTCTCTCTCTCTCTCTCTCTCAAATTCGTTTTCCTCCCAATGAGTAGATGAAGTTTCGTACACACATGTATGAAACTATATGCCTTTGCTATGTGGGCATTATAGATACTAGAGGCCGGGTACATGCCATGCCTGTGCAAGTCGGATTTGGACAAAATTTGTGACAAATCGATCAAACATTAAACGGAAAGAAATTGTGCAAATTTTTACAAAATCTGACTTGCCGGCCTCTAGTTTCGTTGAACGTCGCCTGGGCTGCGGTTTCCTCTCCATTTTTCGGGCCATGATGATTAATGAGGAATTTGAACAGAAACATGTGAATTGACGGCACTTACTGTAGGACCCTTTGAAGCAAATCTACCTCACACAGACACACACTGCCTTCTTGATTTTGTTCCATGACTTCTAGAACTGGTAAGAATTTGGCTTATTTATCAGCCCTAATAACCACTTACAAAAAGGTTGAGCTTTACCAATACCCACCAAACACCACCTTTAGGATTCTTCACGAAATCACAGGTCATTGATTTGATTGGGAAATAGTATTCTGTTCTATCTTAAGTAGCTTGTTATGTCTTTTTGAAGTTTTGCTAAAGATCCACATAGACAGAAAAAGTATCCTCTTTTGCTAAATAGGTACTGCAAATTTTGTTTCTTTCATTAAATTGTTTTTCTTCATTCTTTTTACGGTTTGATTTCTCTAAACCAAAGCAAAGCTTACAACATTGTAGGGACGAGAAGCCAACATCCAACAAGCGTGTGGGTTACACTAGCAAATAAACTAGCTACAACAACCGCCTCCAAATATTGGAACTAGGAGAAATATGTGACCAAAATGCTCTCAAAATACCAAAGGAGACGTTCAATACCATTCGTAATCTTTTAATATCATTTGGCTTGATCACCCCTCAAGAGCTAATAGGAGCTCTAATACCACTTTCAGTTTCAAAGTACACTGTTTATGTCCAATGGTTTGGGTTGAACTAGCAAAGCAACTTGTGTTTCTTCTTGATGCACATGGGATCTTACATACAGGAGGGAGCACTTTAAGTTGTTTGTATATCCATTACCATTTGACTTGCCTGCTCTTTGGATAAGGGATATGAATCTTTAATTCTGAAGTCAAGGAATTATTGATTTTGAGTGATGAGGACAATGCTTGATCCTGGATCTCATACTTTTCTCAAACATATATGGCTTTTTGTTTGTGAAGCATTCTTACGTTGTCTACCCACCGGAGGGACCGAGACCTCCATCGCCGGAGGAAATGAGGGAGATGGCCCGAGAAATAGCTCGCAAGAACAACATGCGTTGATGGCTCCGTCAGGTTGCAACTACGCGTTTTGGTTGCAGCATCAGTTTAAGATGGTAATGTTAATGTTATTACTTCAACCAAGTGAATAGCGTGTCTGATATCAGTACGTTTTGTACCCAATCTCTAACTACTGAGAGGCTGAAATAAATGTAATGATAAATTCTTTTTTGTTTTTTTTACTGAAAACGCGAGTTTATATCTCTAGTCGGTGTAACATTTGGAAAGATATAGTTGCGCCCTGGTGGAAAGTGTTTTATGTGGCAATTTATGTTGTAAAAGTCACTTTGTTGTTGTTGGACTTTGCAGTAAAAAAGTGCATTTTGTGCTGTATGGCTTCCTTTATCGGTTCTCGACCATTGATATCTTGTTATGTACTATGTGGTTTTGACCTGAAAATTGACATTGTAAATATGTAGAATTTGGACATGTTCTGAAAATTTGGCAAAATGATATGCCATGCTTTATTATGGCTCCATGGTGAAGAAGTGAAGAAGGGTAGTGAAAGGGGCTCTTGCATGGGCAACCCCCGTGAGAAGTTTTTGTTTGCCTAGTTGTGGCTCAAAAGGTTCTTATCCAGGGAAAAAAATGTCAATTTGGATCTGGGTATTTGTTGGTTGTGGAGGAAAAGAGAGTGAATAATACTACTCCACTTGTTATCTCCTTTTCTTCTGATCTTACTGATGGAAAGACGAATATGTAGGGGTAATTTCATATCCTATCAATTCTATTTTGCTGACCCCAAGTGATTGAGACATAAGGCTCGGTTTGATTTGGTTTATCAATTCTATTTTGCTTGAAAAATCCAAGATTCGAACACTGGGTTTGCTGTTTCATTATTTTCCTTGGTCCGGTCCCCAGTTCAAGACATCCTTCCAATATTTCACTAGAAGTAGACTGCATTTCCGATTTTGCTCACCATTTTTCACTGGCTTAAATGAGTTGCTAGTTTTGCTGGACATCCGATTTTGCTCACCATTTTTCTACTCCATATTTGAAGTAGTAGACCCTAACGCTACGACTGTGAACAATCACAGAGAAGAATGAAGTGAGTTAGCAATTTTTGTGGCAACTTAACTACTACTCCTACTATTCTTTTACCATTGTACTAGTTGAAAGGAGTTAAATGTTACTTTTAACACTTAACGGAGTGAGTCGTAAATGGGTAATATCCTAGGGGGTATAATGTAATTTCTCCATAACTAGAGCTGCAGACGAGTCTCTACTAGCCAAGTAGTTAGGGGCGCTGCTATTCGCACTCCTCAATTTTCTCCCGTAGCCCGTTAAAAATTTTCATATGTTTCGACAGTTAGTTACCGAAATTGAGATACATTTTCGACAGTTAGTTACCGAAATTGAGATACATTTTCAGCATCCAATTACCGAAATATATGTTTCTTGTGCATTTCCGACATGTAGTTACCGAAATATAATCTTATTTTCAACAGCTATTTACCGAAATGTATGTTCGGCAGTTGTTTACCGAAGGTTGAACATATTTTCGACATGTAGTTACTGAAATATAATTTTCAAAAATTTTTAACGGGCTACGGGAGAAAATTTGAGGATTGCGAATAGTCGCCCCCGTAGTTAAATGTTCAAGTTTGGTTTTAAAACTTAACAAGCTTTAAAACATGTTCAAACTTAGTTTGTTTATGAGGTAAAACTGATCTCGAATGAGCTTTAATTAATTCGAACATGAGTCGATCTTAAGTAGCTTGAATTTTTTATACATCGAAAGCTGAACGAAGTCAACGAGCCGAGTAGTAGCTTGTTCGAGCTTGATTTGAAAGCTAAACGAGCTTTACAAAAATATTCAACCGCGGTTTGTCTTTGTAAGAAATCGATATTGAATGAGCTCTTGAAGAACGAAAAAGTGTTCAAACTCAAGTAGTTTGGTTCGTTTAGGAGTTATAATATCAAAAGAAATATTTTTGAAAAAAAAGGAAGACAAATTCACCGAAGAGGAAGTATTTTGCCCCGAAAAATATCCCCAAACCCTACCAATACTCGTCAAAATTAACGGTCAATTTCAACTGTCATATAAAAAGAACCGACAAACCAATTTTCCCGGAAAAACACGGAAACATACCCAGAAACCCAGCCCTTAGAGTAGAAAAGTCAAGGAAACCTTTACCACTCCGTGTTTTTTCCGAGGAAACCAAAAGGAAAATCAACCCATTGCATTTTCTTCCACATTTTCCCGGGAAAAAAAAGAAGATATAAAGGCTCAATGACTTGAAGAAAAGCGAGTCTTCTTCTTCCTCTGTGAACAACTGACAACCCTTTGTGGTTACCAGCCCTTTTTGATGGATTTTTGAGCTGTTCTGAGGTAATTTTCACAATCTAGCTTATTTGTTCGAAATGGGTTTGGAAAAAGTTCTACTATGCTCTTTGGGTGCATGATTCCCGGGAAATTAACAAGGGTTGGGATTCTCTCCGGTCCAAGTTTTGGAATGGACGAGACAGTTCAAATCTGGACCATATATTAGTAAAATCCATGGTTCGGATTTGCACACTCTTACCAGTAGTAGTCTCTGAGCATACCCAGGTAAGAGTGAGCAAATCGAAATCATTAAATGAAGCAATGCACAGGACAGATTTGGACTGTTCCATCCGGTCCAAAATAAGGACCGTCCAAATAAAGGACCGGAAAGGGTCCAAACCCTATCTTCTGTTTTTTGTTTGTGAAGATATGGGTTTTTCTCAGTGAGAATTAGAATTGAGCTGTTTCCTTTCTTTGTTCTCTTAAATGCTACAAACTAATAGAATCAAAACCCCAAAGGGCCAGTATTCCCTAGCAAACTAGCAGAAATGCGCCAAAGATCACGTAATCTTTGCGTCTTTGGTTCTCTACAGTTTTAGGGATGTTTCTCCATGTACAAATTCTAAGTCTCATATTTTCTGCTATACAGGCTTACTGAGTCTGCTGTTCGGATTCTGAAATATCTCGGCTGTTGTTCTGTAGAACTTCTGTTTTTTATTTTTGAGCCGCTGATCCAGACACTTGCCAGAGAACCGAATGAGGGTTGCTTGCTCTCTCAGTTTTGTTTGAAGGTTGCTTGGCTGTTCATTGGTATGGTTTGTGTTGTGCCCTCTAGCAGCTTTTGCCTTAGGCTGTTATATTGCTAATGGTGTGTCAGCTAGGATACATAGAGCTCTTTAGATGAATCAACTCCAAGCCTAAGAGTTTAGAGCTCTTTTGAACTGTGTAAAGAGCTAAACTCTTAGGCTTGTAGTTTATTATTAATGCTCACCTTTTTCGTATGATTATTTTTTATTTGACTTTTGGGTATTTTTTTCACTATCATTCGGTCTGGATTTTGAATAATAGAGCAGAAAAACACCACATTAAAGCTAGGAAGCAGACAACAAATGTTAAAACGAAAAAATGCGTAGAACTGGTAAAAGCCAATTAGAAAACTAAAAGATTATCTGTACAATGGCCGTAAAAATGTTAATTTCAATTCCTCACTCTCCTAGAGGTTGCTACCCCTACCTGGCTTAGCTCCGGTAATTACCTGGTATATGTGAGACGGAGGATGACATGTACCAAAGGGATTAGTTGGCACGTAGCCTTAGACGCCCTCGCCCCTGTGGCTTGGGTTGCTTTTTCTTCTTGTCTGGGTTATGCTTCTTGCAATTATGTTTTCCCCCTTTCTTTTCACAATTACCTAACCCAAATAACAAAAAAGCAAGGACAAGAACATGAGGTCTGAAGTTCCTTGAATGCTATCCAAGTTTAATCCTTTGGACGTTTTCTGATTCTTACTCAGTATAAGCTTCTGCATTTGATATTTTGTCATTGTTGGAAGTTTCTTTCATGTGTAAAGCATTCTAATGGTGTGCATCAATTAGGTGTCTGGAGAGTAGAGAAATTGAGTTGAAGGATAAAGAGCTACACGAACTTCCCTCTTCGGTTTGAATAAGAAGATTTGGCATAGGAATAGCTATAACAATGGAGTTCATACCAATAGGAACCCTCTTAACCGTGCTCCTGAGCCAGGTCAACAAAACAGCTCAAGCTGCAAAGGATATTGTTTTCGAAAAGGAGAGTTTCAAGGCTCTCTCAGAGCACCTTTCTGACATCAAAGCAGTCTTAGAGGAACTACAACACCAAAAACTCAACGATTCACAAGCAGCAAGGCAGGCTTTGGAATTCCTCGAAGCCGATGTGAAAAAAGCCAACAACTTGGTTGAAAACTACAAAAACCGGGCCCGTTTCTACTTACTTATCAAATGCCGGAGCATAGTCAAAGAAGTGCAAGATGTCACAAGGGATATCGGAAGGTCTTTGGCTGCTTTGTCTCTTGCAAACATTGAAGTCCTTTCGGGGATATCTGAACAAGTGAATAGGTTACAAAATGAAATGCAAAGGGCGGAATTTGAAGCTTCTCATTCTCGTCTTGAAATTGTCGACAAGTTGAATCAGGGTCTTACTGATCATAAACTTGACCAGGATTTCGCAAACGACATGCTGAAAGAAATAGCTAAGGCAGTTGGGGTGGCGGTGGAGCCCTCAGAGATAAGCAAAGAGCTGGAAAGCTTTAGAAGCGAAAGGGAAGAAGCGGCCAATAGGAAAGAAAGAGCTGAAGTCTTCTTTTTGGGTCAGGTTATTGAGTTGCTCTCACGAGCTGATGCTGCAAGAGATTACGAGCAAATCAGGAAACAATACTTTCAACGACTTAAGGTGATAGAGAGTTATGATCCACAAGATGAATGTATTCCGCCATTTAAAGCTTTCTTATGTTGCATCAACAGAACAGTGATGGATGATCCTGTTAGCCTTTGTACTGGAACTGCTTGTGAGAGGACAGCACTTGAAGCTTGGTTTAAGCGCGGAGAGAAAACTGATCCAGAAACAGGTGATCCACTTGAGGATTTTTCTTATAGGTCTAACATTCAACTCAGACAGTCGATTCAAGAGTGGAAAGAACTTAATTACTGTGTTAAAATCAGATCATGCAAGGCAAAACTGTTGTCAGAAATTGACTCGTCTGTGGAGGCGGCCCTGGACCAGATGCAGGAGCTTATGAAGGAGAATTCTGTTAACAGAGACTGGATTTCAATTGGGGATCTTACTGATACTGTTGTCGCTATGATCGGAAGCTCATGCAACAGAGATGTGAAGGAAAAGATATTGGTTACCTTGAAAGATCTTGTAGAAGGGAATCTGAGAAATAAGGTAAGAAGTTCCTTAAACCAATAATGGAAAATAAGTTGCACGTAGTCTCTACCTTTCTACCTTTGCTTGCATTCATAAATGTGGTTAAGGTTTAGGTGTTTATAGCAGTTCAAAGCCTATATCGTTGGAATTTGCATCAGAAATTTCGTGCATTAGCTACAGGTAGACTCCACAAAAAAGTTCATGGTTATTAACTGACAATGTGCATTTGAAGTGGTACTTCATATCAATTTTAAAAAACCAAACCGAGCCTTGTGTCCCAATCAATTGGGGTCCGCTACATGAATCCTGTTTTTCCGCCTGTGCAGTGGCTAATCTTTTTTTACAGCTGGTCCTAAGCCCGGAAATAAAGGAGGAGGGTTGTGTGTTAAGGTTCCCATTAAATCTCTATGAATGTATCAATTTAAAAACAAAAAACAAAATAGTGGTACTTCATATATGACTATTGGCATTCTGATACATTTTGTTATGATTGATTTTGACATGTGATTTACTGTTGCAGTCAAATTCCATAATCTCATATCTGGGTTTTCGATTTTGTTTCATGAGAAAAGAAAAAGAAAATCTGCTTCACAATTTTCTAAAATCCTATGTTTGAAACCAAATTCTACAGAATAAAGTGGTTGAGTCCGAGGGGTTTGATCACATCATTCCATGCTTAGGGATTGACTCAAGCCTATCAGATGCTGCAGTTGAGTTGCTATATGTGTTGCTGCAAGATAGATCCAGATGGGATGCATATGTTTCCCGGAAACTTTCTTACCACCGATGTGCAATCCATTTCCTTGTTACCTTCCTCAACCGTCCAGACAGAAGGTCAACAGAAAAAGCTGAAGAAATCTTGATGAAGCTCTGTGATGAAGATGAGGAGAACATTGTCCGTGCTGCTGAGGCAGACTGGTTCCAACCACTTATTGGCTGTATAATTCGAGGTTAGAGAATCTTTCCCTATGTGTTTCTCAGATAATCTATTGTATGCATGTATAGACAGCTGATTGACCAATGACCATGTTCAAGGTTTGGAAACCCTTTACCTCTAAATCTTGTGAGAAGACAAATCTATGTAACTATAGTTGTCTACACGTTGCTTGTGATGGATTATTGTATACCCCCTAGACCTAGTGTACCTGTGCGGTGGTGTCCAGCGGAATACCTGTGTGATGGTGTCCACCGGATATGGCCACTGTAAAAGTATGGCTTGTCTCTGAACCTCATACCCAGATTGGACACTTGGATGCTCTCTATCCAATAAACTTAAGACAGTAAATAAAAATTTGTAGCCTCCGTATCTGAAAGATAAAAAATTATTTTCTCACTCTAGCCGATTAATGAAAGGATTGGAGCATATTGTTTGCTATGTAACCTGTTAAACATTTAGGACATGTGTATCCAACTTTTTGATACATTTTTCTATCTCTCAAAAAGGGGTTAGCTAGGTTAGAATCCTAAATAATCACCACACCTGATAGCAATTCTCATGCCAATGGAGTCCATGTAACATAACTTGTGATGAAGAATATTCTGAAACTTTTCTTCCCAATTTGCCTTCACCATAGAGATAGAGCTACCAAACATTAAGAGGGGAAAAAATCTGAAAAGATAAGAAACGTTGAAAAAGAATCTTACTAAAAGAAGGCATCATGGCATATTGTTTTCTAGAGTGCTTAAAAGCAATGGCATGCCTGTTGAGGAAATTCAAATTCGTATAAAAAGAACTGTGGAATGCTTAATAATTATTGGTTGTGGACTCAACTTGATGCTTAGCCCTAACTAGGTCGAGTCTGATTCTCATCTTTGTTTGAATTGCATTACATTAACATCAATCTTGTTCTCTTCAGGGTCAGAATCCTCAAGGATATCGATTGTGAGAGCACTTGTTAGCATGGAACTTGATGAACAAAACATAATGCTACTCGGTGAGGCGGGAGTGATCCCTCCTTTGCTTGAAATGGCATCTGGAAATATTGAGTCGAAAGAGCTGTCTTTATCTGCATTGGTTAAGCTATCAGGTTGTCATGAAAACAAGAAGCGTGTTGCTGCTGCTGGTGGGGTTCCTCTTCTTCTCGAGCTAACCTTCTCTTTACATTTACGCACGATTATAATAGCAAAATGCTCTGAGGTCCTCGAAAAACTTGCTTCCAATGGCGATGGGACTAAATTCTTCGTCGATGAAAGTGGGAACCAACTTGAGGTGGAGCCAATCATCACCAAATTGTTAGCTTTTCAGCAGAATCCCAACACATCATATATGGTGAGGCGACCTGCCCTTCGCACGCTTCTTAAAATTTGTCAATCTGAATCTGGACTTGTTAAGATGGCTATTCTCTCTTCAAGTGGTGTTTCATTAATCCTTCCTCTTCTTGATGACTCTGATCTTGAAATCCGTGCAACTGCGATACATCTTCTCTTCCTCTTCTCACAGCATGAGCCAGAAGGAGTGGTGGAATACCTTCTCAGGCCAAGAAGGCTTGAGGCTTTAGTGGGTTTTCTAGAAAATAACAAAAACGGCGACGTACAAATGGCTGCAGCTGGTTTACTGGCCAATCTTCCAAAGTCAGAAGAATCACTCACCAAGAAACTGATAGAATTGGATGGTCTGAGTGCAATTATAAGCATATTAAGATCGGGGTCAATGGAAGCAAAAGAAAACGCTTTGAGCGCTCTTTTCAGGTTCACAGACCCCACAAATCTGGAGTCACAACGGATTGTGGTCGAACTAGGTGTATACCCTTTGCTTGTGAAATTTCTGGAGTCGAGTTCAGTGACAGCAAAGGCAAGAGCAGCTGCTTTAATTGGGAACCTTTCTTTAAGCAGTCCCAAACTTACTGTTCTGACCAAAACGGTTGTTTTCTGGTGTTGTCGTCCACCACACGGCCCTTTATGCCCGGCCCATGGGGGTACTTGTAGTGTCAATACCACATTTTGCATGTTGGAAGCAAATGTGGTTCCTAAAATGGTCAATATGTTGCACGAAAAGGTTCACGCGACGACCTATGAAGTAATTCAGGCGCTTTCAACTCTAGTTCGCGCAGAGTCTCCTCAAAAAGGGGCCAATGTTTTGCATCAATTTGACGCAGTTCATCCTATATTGGAGGTTTTGAGCTGGGGAAGTGAATCATTAAAGGAAGAGGCATTGAGGCTATTGGAAAAGGTTTTTCTGTCGAGGGAAATGGTGGAGGTTTATAGAGCGGCAGCTAGGCTAGCGCTTGTTAGATTGACCGGTTCCAGCGTAAACGAAGGGGAGAAGCTTCAAAGGAAGGCGGCTACAGTTTTGGCGATGGTTGAACGTTATTCGAGGTCGTCGAGACCTCTGGTTTCTGGGTTAAGCAGATGAAAAAACTCCTGGTGATTTCAATGGAATAGAGAACTCTAACTATTTTAGGTGTAGTTGTCTCTCCAAATGGATCAGGTACAATTTTTTTGATATTAGCAGTGGAGCAGGGGGCTCTCGGGGATCGAACCCAGGTACATGAGTGGGATAGCACTTAAAGTGCTCAGTTTGCACCACTGCCTTATCACCCCATTGCTCAAATTGATTAGTTACATTCAGAACAACGAGAATGAGATCGAAGTATTTGGGAATTTTTAGCCATTATACCTGTAAGTATGAGAAAATTTTCAAAGCAAACGGTTATTTGTAACGCCTCTCTCATTGGGGGTGGGGCCCACATCATGTGAGAGGGCGTTACAAATAACCGTTGCATTGAAACTTTTTTCGTAATCTAGGCATATATAAAAGAGTGCCATGTAGTTTGGAAAAGAGGGGAACACCTGACTGTTGCCTTTCCTGTATACATGAGTATTAATATCCTTCCCTCCAGTTGCACTCTATAGATTTAATTTACCTAATTATCGTCTTCTCTTTTCCTTTACCCCTCTGCATTTTGTTTCATTTTTTTATCGGCAAATGAAATATTTCATTGATAAGAAAGAGTTGTACGCAGCAAATTGGCATCGTCACGAAGAAAAGAGGACCACATCTGCTATCCAACTATGTTGGCACCCAATCATTTTCCTTCTAGAATGACCAAGACCGAAAGGAACAATGTTGGCAAGGTGCCAACCTAGCTCAGTAGAATAAAAACAATACAACAGCATAGGATCGAGCCGATGCTACTGTAAATAAGCAGACAATCAACATAACACCCATTGATTTCCATGTAAAATTGCAGCAACAAATAGCATCAGGAAGCGGCATCAAACAGCAGCAGAAATCTTCAAACTTGATCAAAAGCACTATCAGAAAAAACAGCAGCAACACACACATGCAGCATGCACCAAATTGGCAACCAAGGACCAGCCAAACCTCCACAACACATCCTATGAGCCTTGAACTTGATTATTCCTAGGAAATAACTTCTGAGCTTTACTCCCGAGTCCTGATAACTCCATCGCACCTGGTCATCTTTTTCCTCATAGCAAACAGAAAGGCAATCCACCAGCCGGCATCCAAACCAATTTGAACAATAACCAAACTTCAGCAGAGGCTGCATCGATATGATATGAAAAGACCAATATTTGCATCAGATATTTATCCCAAAGATGTGATGGAAAGACCATTTCTTCATCAGAAACTGAAGTACCAGAAAAGCAACTTCAGCAGAAACAGCAGCATCAACCCTTAGAACCAGTAGACCCTGAATCTTTGCAACAAACGAGAAGACGAATATCACCAACAAGCATTGAATTACATGACTGCTACACCCCATGCCTCCGGATAGACACCAAATTTTAGATACAACAAGACAATCGTACAAAGCACCAAATTTTACGTATCACTAGTAGTTCCTTAACCCCTAGAAGGGTTTCTCAGGTGGAACGGTGGGTTTCACCACCTCCATCTTTTCTGAAAATTAATTGTGACGGAGCATATAAATCCTCTTGCAGCCTTGCTGCCTTTGGCGTTATCGTCAGAGACCATAGTGGATCTGCTCAGGTTTGGCGGTGTGGTCGAGTAAAGGCGTCTTCAGCTCTTGCTATCGAGGCATGGGCCTTGAGAATTGCTTGTGGGATGGCGATGGAGTATAACTACCCTGCTGTTATTTTTGAATCTGACTGTAAATGCTTAATTGAAGCTATCAGTGAATCTAACTTGAATGGTTGTTGGGAAATTCAGGCAATTGTGGATGATATTAAGTCTTGGGCCAAGGAGAGACACTGGTCGTTTGTCTGGGGATGCCGAGCGAAAAACAAAGCGGCCCATTGGATTGCTTCTAATTGTCTAGATAGGAAAATTACTTCTAATACGGGTTGTATTCTGCCCGAGTTAAACGCTATCTTATGTAAAGATTCTCGTTGAGTTGGTAATGAAAAGTGACGCTTTCCAAAAAAAAAACACAGACCCCGTCACTCTTCGCGTGTTTAAGACTTAATACCAGACCTCGAGGTTGAGTACGTATGGATATATCATGCCATCATCGATCTAAAAATATTGCATTATTTTTTAACACTTCAATTGCATTGAATGGAAACTAATAACCCACACATGCAAGGTTATGTCTCATTATGAATTGACTCTTTTCTTTTTTGATCGGCAATTGACTCTTTTCTTTCTGCTAACTTTAGTAGCATCTCTCTCTCTCTCTCTCTCTCTCTCTGACGTTGTCTGATAAGGTAATAGATTGACGGGCTATTTTCAGGTAAAACAATCTCGATCGAGGTCTTAGCTATACTTCGGATCAAAAAAAAAAAAAAATCTCAACTAAAAACTCTTAGAGCTAGAGTTTAAAGGCGAAGCAATTTTCAATGTGAGTTCGGAAGTCAATGACACTATGATTTTCAATGAGAGTATGTCTTGTTATGTATAATTTTTTCACTAAAAGACAAATTTTAGATTGCCATCATAAAAAAGTTGAGTGCCAAAATCATTTGCCTTGATGAAATCCAAAGATGGATGATATTATTGAAAAAGATATAAATATCTAGTTTTTAGAAACTCTAAAATATCTAGCTCTAAAAGCTCTAAAATATTTTTGTGAAATATCTAGAGTTTTTTTATGATAATTAGTCACATGATTCACATGTGTAATTCTAGAATTATCTTAAAGTTTATTTTGTATGAAAATATGTTTGTAGTAGAGCCTTCCATGGAGTATTATAAATAGGGATGGATTCTATCCATTTTATACCAAACCAAAAAAAAGTTTGAGGTCAAGTATTTGCAATTAGTTATAGAGTACCGATAATGCCACTTTATCCTTCTAAGATTGTTTGTGTGTAATCAATCTCTCTAACACATCTCGATACTTATCACAACCTGATACTGTTTCTAACAAAAGGAAATACTTGAATATTTGTGATGTTAGAAGAAACGTGTATCGATAACTTGGAAAGTGCATTGATACATGTGAAAAATACATTGAAACTCTAGCTTTTTGGCTTGATTTGTGCAGTGGCCACCGACAATGATGCTACAAAAATTGTTAACAGTGTCGCTACTTTTGTGAGGAGTGTTGGTTATCTTTTTACTTCTGAAGGTTTTGTGCTGACATTAATCAAAGTCAATGTGCCAGATATTAAGACAGGAAAGTATCAGCTTTGGAGATAATGGCTGAAGCTACTACTAAACGAGCTAGTATTGAGGGACCAAAACCCAAAGGGTAGAAATCTGTGGCTGATCCGTTGATACAAAGTGGGCAAAGTAGGCTTATTTGGCTGGAAATATGGACGGCCTCTAAGATATTGCCTAAAAAAGTGTCGCTGAATATGCTCTTTCTGCTTGATTCCAATCTGAAGTTGCCCAATACTTATCTCACTCTCTTTCTATCTCTCTCTCTCAAACAATGAGATGTTTTTCTCTTAAGTAGTCATAAATTTTGGGGAATCCTTTGGTAACTACAAACCCAACAATGTTCTGGTTTTAGCATGCACAATATGCGATTAGCAAGATGTGGTTATTCTGTTTTTAGCATACACAATGAGTTTATCCAGAATTTCGAAACAGGAGATCAGTAGATTGTCATACATACCACGGTAGTTGATTTATATTTTTATACTCAATTTTACGTAATATATATATACATTTACATAAACAAATTTAGAATATTTTGACTGGCATTTTAATTTTCAATATATTGGGCACTGTGTGTTTTTAAAATTAATTAAGATAAAATGAAGTTAAAGACTTTGTCATCATCATTCAAGATCCTTAGACCCAAATTCTGTTTATGTCGCATTGACTCATATACCTTTCATGAGTTACATGCTTGCCATTACTATCTGGTTGTGATTTTTACACCTCCCTATCTATTCTTGATTTTTTTTTTGTCTTTATTCACATGAATTTGCAGTAATACCTTGAGGGCAAATCGAAATTGCTATACTTTTTTGTACAGTAATTTTACATACCCATGGTGAAGGAACTGAAAATCTTGGCCAAGGCATCAAAGGGCTGTTGGTAGCTCTTGTATTTTCAAGTCCCACCTTACGAAGGTATGGTGCCCTGTCCATGCAAACCTTCACGAAGGCCGCCTCACCGCTGCCGCTAGTCTTCTCAGCCACTTCGGTGGTGGTGGTAGTCTTCTGAGACATTATGTTCTTCCTGTATGACCTAACTGGTGGCCAACCCACCACTTGTGCCCTGCATCCCAATTCATATCATACCATTAGTAGTGTTCACATCCACAGTAACAATTAGCCATCCCCTTAAACATCCTTAAACACTCCAAGCATAAGTAAATCATTTGCGGAATCAAACTAAATAATTGACATGAAATAGGTACATAATGTCACATGCACTGAAATCATCTCTAAACAAATAATGCATGTCCTCTGTCCTTGTGCAATTTCATCTACACAATATGATGAAAATCTTTTAGATAATGAAATCCATGTCCTAGCTAGTTAGCAATAAGAAGGGGCATTTGACAATAAAAGATCCATATATATATGCCTCTAGGGCTGTAAATGAACCAAACAGCTCGCGAGCTCGGCTCGGTTTGTTTAGTAAACGAGCGGAGCTCGAGCTCAAGTTTTCGGCTCGTTTAGTTAACGAGCCGAGTGGAGTTCGGCTTGTTTGACAAAAGCTCGACTCGTTAAGGCTAGAGCTGAGCTCGAGTTTTTGGCTCGTTTAGTAAACGAGCTGACCTCAAGCTCGACAAAGCTCGGCTCGGCTCGTTTACAGCCCCATGATCCATCTATCCCCTGGCCACATCATTCTAGTGAAATTAAGTTCCTACACAATATTTAAAAAAAAACAATATATAACATCTTTTGAATCCTATTTTGAGCTACACAATAGAACGAGAATCTCAAAATATGTGAAAGTCAACTGCTTTGATCACTTACTTGGCCGGTGGCTTGGCCGGATCCTTAGTTTCGGTGAGGAGGTTTTTCTCATTAGGAGTAGTAGCGCCGTTGGCCATCTTCTCCTTCATCAGATCCGCCAGATCCATTGCTCCAAGTTCATTTATTTTTCCAAGCAATTTTATTTGCTAAATCTCAATAGATAATTAGATCTTCCCTACATTTTCACACATTGTGTTGGGCATAAATAAAGTAGATGCGTGGATGCGATCAGATCTTCCCTGCATCTTTAGCCCGAGCAATTTTTTCACTTTCAATCCTCTCCATTGCTATCACTTGCCTCTGGTTTTTCACTACGACCGGCCAAATTTTTCACTTTCGATCTATTGTGTAAGAAAATCTTCTGCTCGGTGGTGAGGCAAGCAATAGCAATGGAGAGGATTGCTCAGGCTATGGAGAAGTTAGCAGATTTTGAGCCGCAAGAGGAGTCTGCTCTTCCAGAGAAGCAAATGAGCAAAATTTTGCCGGTGGTGGTGAAGTCGTTTTCTCAATTGGCAGAAGAAGCGAAGGGGTGAGAAAAATTTGGCCGGTGGTGGTGAAGTCCTTTTCCTCAATTGGCAGAAAAAAGTGGAGGGGGAAACCACGCCCCGGTCTTCCATCCCACCTTGGTGAAGTCCTTTCCTCAATTGGCAGAAGAAGCGGAGGGGGAAACCACGCCCTGCCGCCCTGGTCTTCCATGATTCCATCTCACCTTGATTTTGTCTACGTTGACATTATTCCTCTTGAAGTCAAACAGAAACCAGATAGGTGATGCAAGTTGCCTTTATCTAGTCAGGTGAATTTGCCCGGACAATTAATTTTGTCTATGATCAAGGAGGCGATAGAACAGTTTTATTTATTTTTAACTGCATGGACTCATTCATTGCCGATCAAGCAACCAACAAATTTAACTCCAACTACTTGGAGTCATGTACATGAGTTCTTTTGGGTCATTAGCTCTATGTTGGGACGTATGCTTCGTCGATAAACAAGCCTCGCGTTTTTTCACACTACTGAAGCATCTTAGATAATATGCTTAAAGCCCGTAAAGTTCTTATTTGATCTCTATTTCCTTTTCTTTCTTTCTTTTGATAAGTACGAGTCCATTTATCAAGCCCCAACCAAAACAAACCATGTCGAGGAGACTCTCCTAACTATACGGCTTTTCTCCTTTCATAGGAGAATTACGAAGTATGAGAAGAAGAAAGGAAAGTAGAAAATCTATACAGTAGTAAACCTATCAGTAGCACTCAACATAGAGAAGCTACAATCAAAGAGCAGCAAAGAGTACCCAACAACACAACACCACAAAAGGATGAAATGTTCAGCAGGCCCTAGGTAACACATAATCCTTTATTCTCCGGAGATGCCTTAACCCTTCTCATGGAGCTAAGGAGGTCCCTTGTGGAGTTCAGGATAATCAGAACAGCTTGATAAACAATTGAAATCTTGATATCAGAAGAGATCTTGTAAATAGTTCTGAAGGGTATATATTTCGGTCCAATGATATAACTGCAGGTACATTTCTTACCGTTCAAAGGAACATTATTTGATTGGACGTTTATCTTTCAAAGAAAGGTAGGAAGAAAATGGGGAAAGAAAATTTTGGAGCCCACAGCAAAGAGACTTTGAGCCCAAATGTTACGTTATTGGCACGCCTCGTCTAGTTGTCTATTTGGAAGTTCAGCTTCGGGTGTTGTAGATTACATATGCACCCTCTGAATTCTCATAACGGGCTATGGATTGACACGGTCATATATGAGTACTAGCCATGGAAGCAATGTTGTTCAAATCTCATGACACTGTATAGCCACTTCGAAAGTTTGCCTGTCTTTCCTCTCACAGGTAAAGAACAAAACTCCAAACATTCATGACCGGAAATAAAACCACCATGTATATATACATCCTTAAATAGTCGATTACTTCAGAAGAATACATGCTAGTTAACCTTTGCAGTGCAATGTCAACTGAATCCTGTTACTGAAATTCCACTAAGCTACAAAGAGAAAGATGCAGATGAGACAGGGTTTCAATTACATTCCCCATACACCACGGGCGGTCACCACTTTGTTGCCCTGTCGAGAGGTCAATTCATACAATATCCTGCCAAATGTGTCGGAATACCTTCCATCGGAGAAGAGTATCTCTGCAAATGCATTCTCATAAGCTAGAAGCAGGGCCTTGTTCTGTGGTTCCGAGACGAGGCTCTCCAATATTATTGCTGCTTTCCTGCACACTTCCGGCACTGGATGTGGTGCCTTGATCACTTTCAGCAGTCGATCAACTGCCCTGTAGTTAATTCATCGTAGTGTAACTGGTTCAGCTAATGTTGGGTGCAACTTATAGCAAGCTAAAAGCATGATTTCAAAAGCATCTCCGGCCCGGGTTCCCAATACCCTCTTTTCTTTTCTTTTTCAGTTTATATATTAAGCCCATAGGTTGCAAGTAGTAAAAAGCCATAAGACCATCTATTGTGGTGTAGTAAATTTTGTGCTATTTAGCACAACGAAAGTGCATTTTATACAGATTTGGTACAACCTGTTCCAGCAATGTAGTATTTGGTAATTGGTATAAAACTTGTGAAACCAAACTAAGCAGTGTGCTCAATAAATGGGAGTCGGCTACATCACCAAATTTTCTTATTCTCATCCTTCAAGCAGTATATGATTGATGAAACTAACACTGTGCAGTATAAAATAGCATTCTATGCTATTTACCATTTCTAGGTTACTGGTGCTATTTCATATGCCAAATTCGGCACATAAAGCAGAATTGGGCGATTTTAGCACAATAAACACTGCACTGCTGGACTTAGTTCTCTTGCTTCATTGTGCTATTTTAGCACGGCTACACCTAAATATTACAACAGTAGAGATGCTCGAATCCTATATTTCCCAAGAAGCCATTCGATTAACAATCCTACTCTAACAACATTAAAAGAAAATCTCACCACCGCTCGCTAGCAAGCTTCAGACGACAGTCCATGTTGACTTCTGCAAGGTTATAAAGTGCGCCAACAGCTGCAGCTTGTGCATCTATAGCTGGAAAGCTCAAAAGCTCAACTAAACGCTTATAAATCTGTATGGTCCATCAAAAAGTATCAGGGCATCAGTGATCATATATTATACAATATAGTCATTATCAAGATTATAAGCAAAGGAAACCAAACCTGTGGGCCAAAAGGAAGGATGAAAGGTTCATTATCAGGATTTATTATCAAACGCCCAAGTAACTCTGCAGCTGCACAATGCCAGGCTTTGACGGAAGATCCCAGCATCCCCATGATGGCTTGGACAGCTCGTTTTCCCCTAGTTTGGTGAAAGCCAATCGAGTAAATTCTCAAATCCGAGAGAAATCTACTTTTTTTTTTCTTTTCATAAATTCTCCATTTTGAGAAGTTGGAAATAGTAGGGAAGCACAATCAAATAGGATGGGGACATTCTTACGTTATTTTGATGAATGAGGGCTTCAACGAACTAAAGATTCGAAGATCCAGAAGTGGAGCCAAATTTACAACTGTCTCGAGGGCATTAGTAACAAGTTCCTCATCTTCTGAAAATACCGGAAATTGGTATCAAAACCACATACTCGGTACTCCCATGACTAGATCTAAACACCTGTACATTTTTGTAGAAAATACAGTACTTCGTTCTAGGATGCGTCGAAATAGAAGGAAATTACACAGCGCTGGTAACGATCAGTCCAGCGAGCTGGAGTGGTAGGATAAACGATATTTGAAAATATTTAAATAAGAAGCACTTCACAGTTCACATCCCTCCTCCGATTTGGGAAGGAGAGTCTCTGAAAATATACGAACCATATTACAATTTTATCAGATGAATGTGGAGGGATAATTGTTTTCAAATGTGGGCAAAAATACAAACCCATTTTCCACATACTTTTGGCAATCTGTGGTGTGGCAAAGAGAAAAGATGTACTACCCAATTCACTGAATCAGCTATATTATTCTAATGCATCCAAAATCCACATCATATAAACAAAATTGAAAGAAAACATGACACACAATATATTGAATACTCCATGTGCAGACCTATTAAAACAAAAAAATAGAAAAAAAGAAACACAAAGTATTCTAACAAAAAAACAAAGCTTGTCACCTCTAATGTGATCCTCAATGCACTGAAAGACCATCTCCAACAAATGACGATGCTGTGCCATTATGACTTCATTTTCTGGCATGAAAGAGAAGTTGCGGATAATATTTGAAGCAGCAACAGCACATTGTTGATTCTCTGCACGTCCTTCATCATCCAAATTAAACAAGCCATCCTCATCTAACCACCATAGCGGTGGACGAGTTCTGTTCCTATTCTTCTGCACAGATACCTCTGTAACAGGAGAACTAGGTACCACTCTGCCATCAGAAGACCATTCTGAATTCACGATCTACTCCACAGTGCACAAGTAATGTATACAAGACTCAAAATTTACTTTAAAGGAGCCAATAATGTACATGGAGCTCACCTAGGATTAGAAACAGCATCATTTGAGTTCAAAGCCTCGTATTCATTCCCAAACCCTGTCACAACAGTGTTTGCTAACAATCTCTCCCGTTGGGTCTTTAGAAAGTCCCTCGGTTGGGCTATGTCTCGCCAATCATCTATCTGTTCCACCAATAAAATTATACTGATATAAACTGTAAGGAACACAACGCAGCAAACAACAATAAGCTTCAAAAGTAAGAGACAAAACTGCCACGTACAACTTGAAGAAGAGCATCAAGCAACCCAGGTATTTTGGCAAGAGGGGTTGCATCTTTGCGCACTTCCTCCTTCTCTTTGAACGAAAGCAATGTAAGAGCATTCAATGCCCATGTCAGCTCACTCTTTAATCCACTTTGCAGAGCAAGAACTATCCTCTTGTTATTTTGATCTGGTAATAGAAAGAAGAAATTTCACACCCAAAAAAATGAAGAAGAAAGAAACAACGAAGGAAGTTAAAAACTTCCCACAACCATCTCATGACCAGTGTCAATACAATGCCAATGTTATCAAAACATTAAGCAGTCGTCAACTTGTCAAGCATGATCAACTATGACAAGCATTAAGCATAAAAGCATGTGCTGATTGCCATGCAGGGACAGTAAAACAGATGACAAAGCACTTAAATGCCCACACAGACAGCTCAATTTTGCTATTACATATGTTAGATCTACTATATTTCCACATCATTAAAAAAAAAGGTTCATTTACAACAGTATGTTTAGTTACTACCGCAACTAAATATCAAAGGAAATGCACGAGGCTGCAGTGCTACCAAGCAGCTGATAGCTAACTAAAACTTTTTGGCTACATTTGATGGGTTTTCACAAAGTCTTTGTGTAATGGTGTTTACCCAACCGATAATCGTTGATGCAATACATGTGATACACATGCACAGAGAATGTATTGATCCGAAGAGGTTCAAAACTAATGCAAGTATCTAATATCTATGAATACAAACATAACGCACACATAAATGCAGCGCCGGGGAGGATTAATGTAGGGCCTTGTGGGGCATGGACCCTGTATAATTTCCGTAATCACCATGGTAACCTTAGGTAATTGTATTAGCACATACAATTACTCTAACTCCTGTATGTGGGTATTTCTCGGGTATCTTCTTGGAGTGATACGCATCCCTTTTTATTGATCATAGTCACCTATAACTATTACCGTAACGAAAGTAAATCTGGGTTTTCTTATGCGTTTACCTAAAAATGAAAAAAATAAAACATGACCTATAAAAAGTAATGATTGAAATTTACTACCTTATGAGAAAACATTCCAATATTATAAATAGGGCTGCAAACAAAACAAACCGAGCCGAGCTTTAGAATATTCAGGTTTCTAAAGTTTTTAGGGAACTCGAGCTCGAGCCCAATGAAAATTTGACAACCGGAGCTCGAGTCGAGCTGGCCTAAGCTTGAGTCAAGCTTGTTCATGAGCCTTAACGACCCAAAGCGATAATATATTTATGATTGCACACAGGCCTAGAGCTGCAAATAAATTTTTTTATTATGTACATAAATAAGTTCATACATAATAAAACATTATTAACTATTAGAACATTATTATAACTATTAGAAATATACATAGATAAGTTCATAGTACGTAGAAAGTTTATACATATACGAAGTTGTAAAATTTTCAGTATGTACATATATCAATTTAAGCTTATATAAGTTTATACATATTCCAGTTTATACATGGAAATTTTCCATAATACTCTGAATTTTGCAAGCCTAATCAAACCAAATACCGTAAGGCTCAAGCTCGATCATTTATTAAATGTCAGGTTCAGTTCCGTTCGTGCAAACACACGAATCAAACTTAAACGAGCCTTCACCGAGCTCGAGTCATGAGCACTTCGCGAACAGCTCGGTGAATCATTTGCAGCCCTGATCATAGCTATGTGCCAACAAATATACATTTCTGAATCCGCACCTATGTCAGTAACACAACTATTAAAAAAGCTAGGGTTTTGTAGTGGCCTGACCGGCGAAGGTGGAGTGAACTTGAAGAGAGGGGCCAAGGAGGGATGAAGGCGCCGCCGCGGTATCGGCTGATGCTGCGGCGGCGGAGTTACCGGAGACGGTGGCGCGTCCCCTCTTCGCCGCCGGAGTGGCAGAAGCTCCCCCGCCGTGCTTGCCCTGCTGCTTCTGCATCTCTCTCCCAAAATTCTTGTTGTGGCGGTTTCGTAATTACCTGCATCTATGAGTTCAATCAATAGTAGTATTGTCGGAAGGCCCAAAGGGTATAAAGTCGGCCCAATTGTAGTAGTATTGTTGAAAGGCCCAAAGGGTAGAAAGCCGGCCCAATTGTAGTAGTATTGTTGGAAGGCCCAAAGGGTAGGTCAGCCCAAAATGGTACCGGCCCAGAAGAACAAAACAAAGGGAAAATGAGGCCAATGACGTATTTTGATAATTAATACCCGTCAAAGACATGCTGAGAACATTTGTTAATACTAAAAATGTCCTTGACGGATATTAATTATCAAAACACGTCCTGAGCCGTTATTTTCCCCAAAACAAATCTCGGGGTCATTTGAAACTGGAGCGAGCCCATGTTCACTGTAGAGTTTTGATTGGGCTTGAAGAATTGAACAGATTGACCGGAGATGTTACTTTTAGAGATAATGCCCGGCCGGCCGGGAAGAACCCCTTTCTGGGATTAAGAATTGCAATCCACTCACATAGGATCGGCCCCGAAAGAACCTTTTACTGTTATGCCATGACCATGAAGGCCTTGAATACTGACTTCTTTCTTGTTTGCAAATTTGAGAATCAGATTGTGTAACAAATTGCCCCTTGTGCAGTTTTCGGCGCCTAAACCGCTAGGTCTTAAATGGTATACCTCACACATAGCGTTGATGGATTTAGTTAATCAATACGAGACTAAAGTTCACAACGGATCACGTAGTGAGCTAGATAGCTAAGGGCGCCACTTATTTAACATTTGGTTGAAATTGGTGCGATTAGGTTAAATATTCATTATACATGAAATCTTACAAAATATATAAATTTAAGGCAGTGTCACATAATGTGACATGATGCCTCAATGGCCTAGCACCGTAAATCTATCCAGAGCTCATACTAGTAAATCATGAATTTCACGTGATTGTCTGTAGCAATGGGCCCTTGGCGCGCACAGTTAAATGGACAAAACTTTCATGAGAAAAAACTCTTTATGGCATGGCGTTGAATCGTGCACGTTCAAAAGTATTTTAGACGGTCCGGATTTTTAAAAAATTATTTGCTGAAAGAGTTTTTTTTTTAAATTCGGACCATTGATTGTCGAAACGGACGACTGAGATTGCGTGAAACTGTGAATAAATTTCTCCTCAACTTCCGTATTGCAACCATGGAAGGAAATACACCACGAGGTCCACAACCACCACCGCAACCAAAGGACAATTATTGGAAGGACAAACATGTACGGTGCTTATATACATGAGGGGCAGGATCTTCTGTGTCGAAAACTCATGTCTGTGCCGAAAATTTTTCCGGCCATTCGATTTTGAATCATAAATAAAAAATCACATAATTCAACGGCCGAAAAATCCATCAGCACAGAGGTACAGAGATTTTCAGAATAGGGGAGATCGGATCCCGATATATACGGTAGCAACTTCTTTCTCTATTGGTGGCCCCTACCACGAGGATTTACAAGATCCAAGGCCAAAAATCTTTCTCGTGATCATATGGGTCCCATAACATTTGAAAGGGAATTTTCCTCCACCCCAATAATCAACACTGCAACTTGGAAAAGTGGGAGTGTCCACACTGACACCAGTCACAAATGGGCAAGAGAACAAGATGAATCCATGTAGCCTATACAAGTACCACACAGATTGGAGGGAGTGAGAGAAATATTTCATTGTTCGAGAGAAATTGCTGAAATTTATTTCAGTACAATACAGAGGAAATAAATAGAAAAGATTCATACGAAAAGTTATAGAGACGCGTATTATAATTTCCGAATGAACGTTGTGACGACAACAAACCTAGATAACTTGAAAGATATCTACTGTAACATGTCCCTAGCCGCCCTTCGTGCTTGCATGGCCGGGTGATGAACGATCACGGGGTTGTTGTATTTGATTTTTTTTACGAACATGACGGTTTATTCTATTCTTACTTTCAACTAATTATAGATAGAGTGCCGAAACGTATTGCTGGATCTATGAAGCAGCCTTTGTCATGTCGATTACAAGTAAGTGTAGGGATCCATACAAAGCAAGAAGGTTCCTCTGCTATGTTAGTAGCATGTCCTAGCAGCCTACTAGCAAATCTCACATGCACACATATACGTTTGTATCTATGCAATATAGGAAAAAAAAATTCAGTGTCGGGTGGGTATCACGTGGTGCCCGCTCGGCGCATCTGAGCCGTCCATCGCGTTTTTAGACGGCTCGGATTTGGATAGAGAAAAAAGGAGAGAGAAAGTGTTGGGATGAGAGGAGAGAGAGGGTTTCAATCCGAGCCGTCCAAAAGTGTATTGGACGAACCAGATGTGTTGAACACGTACCACGTGTGATATAACCCACCCAGCGCCGAAAAATTCCTCGGAGAGAAGCCTTGCGTGTACGTAGCACTAGATGATCACAAAGGGAACAAAATAATTAAAAACTTCCAAATAAATTAATATTTGGACGATTTAGTCAAAAATGCAGCATGAATTCTTTAGCTATGGCTTGAATATTGAACGGAATATTCAAATTTGAAGACTATGGTATTTGGTCATTTACAACTTGATTACGACCTCAGGGCCTCCTATACCCCCACAATCAAGGAAAACCTTATTTAGAGTTCATGTGATTTTTTTTTATTAAAAAAAAATAGATATGCGATCCAGTTTTCATGTACCTCGACTGAATTCGAGGCTTTAAAGTTAACGACAAGACAAATACACCAGCGACCGCAAGGTTTGGAATATTTGGCCTCCGTGTGTTTCGAACATATAATGTCATAGTGAATAAGCACTTATTTGCTTTCTCTATACCTACTCGGCCAAACCCCTGACATTTTCTCATGTTCTTACCCTCTTACCCCTTCCATCCTATATAGTACATTGTCTACTTACAAAAAATCGTCAGATGCAAAATTAAAGCATTCTAGGACATACTTTTTTTATTTTTGATTATTTCACCAATTAAAAAAATGATTTGACAATCTTTAGAATGATGCTGCAAAATAGAATTAATTGAAGAATCCGGCTTCTTTGCAGTCAACTGCAGAGAAGCGTGTGCGGTTCAATCTGAACCATCCATCTTGATAATCAATGGTTCAGATTTGCTGAAACTTTTACCGATAAAAGTATATTCCTACCGGTAAGAATATGAAAATAAATCTAGACCATTATAAATACCATTCAACGGTTGCGATCACTTGGACCGCACCTTTACAGTCCAAAACTGAACTGCAGGCAAGCGAGATTCTTAATTGAAGTAGCAACACTTGATGCAGTGAGTGAATGCATTATGCATGCATGAAGCAAGGGGGAAAAAAGAAAGATTTAAAATCTAATATACTTTTGATAGACTGGGGGTTCCTGCTGTGGGACCATTATGGCCTATTCCTGGGACCATTAGTTTGAACTTTGAACAAAACTTGCAAAAATCATGCTAATTGCATATAATAGTAACCACAATTAGCAAAAATCATGCTAATTGCATATAACAGTAACCACATGAACAAAACTCGTTTTTATTCCCCAAAATCCTATTCGTCAACAGAAGTTCAATATCTACATGTTTCATTAAAGAAGCTACGTATATTTGAATTAATCTGATTTTATACATGTTTTACCAACCCGACGAACTGAACAAAACGAGTTGGATTAAGTTAATGGACCCGGAATGGGTCTCACAGCCTTAAGCACAATAGGCACCCACGTCTAGTTTTGATAATTCAAAACGATAGATTAGTCTGTCCGATTTTGTGGGCTCGTCAGAGGACGTACCTTAATATATATATCCTTTGTTTTTTTGATTAAAGTATCTCAATATCCTTCGGTTCATTCTTGAGACATGACCTTGTCGTGGACCATTTCAATTTGATAACCTCACCTCTTTTATTTAATCTCATTAGTCATTAGTACTACTTTTAAAATTTTAAAAAGCTATTATTTTACTAGCAATAGTTTACCCAAAAATCTAAATAGAGATCATCAATTTGACCTCGTGGACCTACAAGGCCCAAATATCATTTTCCTGGTCACAGAAATGTGCAAAAGGACAAAACTAAATAAAATAGTCAGAGAACCAATGAAAATGAAATGAAAAAAGAAGAAAGAGAGAAATGGTAAATTTCATTTACACGCCTAAGGTTTACCTTAATAACGAATACTTCCCTCACGTATGAGAAATATCAACATACCTCCTATGATTTCTATGTGCATTTCACCGACAGCCCGCAATCGACAATTGTATGCCCTGGAATTAACGAGCTGCAAGGTGACTTGTATCTGAAACGCACTATATTTGATAATAAAAAAAAACAAGTTATAAAAGATTATCTACTCTCACTTATTTTGAATCAAAATAATTTTCTTCTACCTAGTGAACGAGTTGTTTCGACAAAAAGGGAAACAAAAATTAAGACCTATTTATTTTTTACTACTCAAAAGAATCATTTTTGTCATAAATGGCAAATTTATTAGTTTTGGATCAAATAGTACTAATTAAGAATGAAAAGATTTTTAATTATTTATTTTATTACTCCCTCCGTTCCAAATTGAGAATCCCTTATTCCATTTTGGAATGTTCCAAAATAATTGTCCCTTTCCAAAAATAGAAGTGAAAATTTGATAAAATTCCAAAATTGTCCCTCTTATTTGAATGCAAATGGTGCAAAATAGGTAGAATATAGGGGTAATGGTGGAAAGTAGGTGTAATAATTACATGTCCCCTAAAAAAGTTGGAATTCTAAAGAGGGACTCTCATTTAGGAACAGAGGGAGTATTAAAATGGCTAAATTTATCTTTATAAGACACTTCTGGCTTATTCTATAATGTATTTGGTCAGACAGTTGTTGGTTATTTATCGGTGAGAAATGAACATTGATATCACAAGGAATTTATAGTCATTTCTCATACGCGAAGGGTGAGTCTGTCATTAAAACAACCCTCAGGGAATGTCAGTGACATTTACCCAAAAAAGAAATGATAAAATGGCGAAGAGGATAAAAGTCATAAAACGATGCACTCGCTCAGTAGCTCTATATATAGCACTTTCCCCTCCGAAGGCTTTCGAGCAAAGATCTGTGTAAAAGCAATTCTTTCGACGAGCGAGAGAAATACTACAGAAAAGCGGTATATATAGCTCTCGAGATTAACCATTTTAAGGTAATTGAATTTCTATCCCTTCTTTGCTTATGACCTCTGATTTTTGTTCCTGTACCTTTTAGTATTATCATTGAGCATAATCCAAAAATTATGCTAATTCATTCATGGGTTTGTTGCGGAGATTGCATATGTTTCGATTTTGGTTATTATCTCTGCTGGGTTTCGTTTAAATTTATGTTTTTGTGGAGTTTAAGGTGCCACATTCATGTCTGCTCTGTTTCTTGATAATTGGATAAATCTACGTGGTATGTATCTGTATATAATAATTTTAGTGTATATTTTGGTGGATCTTAAATTAAAGTGGTGATTCCATCTTTATATGATTTCCATGTCATTTGAGTTGGCAGAAGTAATTGGTCTGTACATCCAATTTTCCTTCCCCTGTTTTTACCTTTTTTTTTCTTTGGTTTCTGTTCTCTAATTTTACTACAACCTCAGTCTGAATTCATAGAGTTTGTTTTAGCTTCTTACACAAATACTGGATAGGTATAAAATCATTGTGCTTTTCTAGCTTTGAGGATTTTGTGTATGCTTTAATTCTCCCCTTTTGTTTTGCTTCTATACCGTTCCTGTGCTTTATGGACTATGGAGAGAGTATACTATCTTTAAATCTCAATTCGGTTTGTGTGTCTATCGTTAATCTTTAGTATTACCCGCTGCAGGGTTCGTGATGTGTGGATTTTGTCTTTTTCATCCAAATAATCCTTCAAACATTTCTCCTCATGTACTCCCAAAAATTTGGAAACTTATTTACCCAAAAATAAAAAAATGGAAACTTTTGATTGTGTTCGCTTTGGGTCTCTAAAATCAACCCTTCTCTCAGTTCCCAATAAGTTTTCTCTCGAATTATTACTCTCATTTCTCTCTCTCTCTCTCCAATCATTGCTCCGTTTGGCTAAACCTATGTTTTACTGAAGTGTAATATAATCAGGAAATTATTAGGGTGTTCCACCCCAAAGTTAAAATCCTAGATCCGTCCTTGGATGAATTAGAGGTAGAGACATGGGAGAACATATGTTTTAGTAGTTTCATTGCTTAACTACAAAACTTGACATGATGGATTTCAAATCGCTCCTGGTAATAGTCATTTCAAATCCATCAGGATAAAGCTTCCAAACTCGACATAATCCATATGCATACTAGAGAACGACTTAAGCTATTTATGTCAAATCCCTTCATTAGAAGTCCACGTGTAGCCAAACGGAGCCTCAATGTGGCAAAGTCGAAATTACTTATCTAACTTTGACAGCATTCTAGTTGTGCCCCTCTAACCACCTCGTGCATCTAATACTGGACTAGTTTCACATTTTTGTTGTATGTTATACAACACTTAGTTATTCTCTGTGATGAGGTTTGCAGAATGGGAAGCATTGGTGAAACTAACTATGGGGAATTCACCTATGAAAACCTCGAAAGGGAACCCTACTGGCCTTCAGAGAAGCTCCGCATTTCCATAACCGGAGCTGGTGGATTCATTGCCTCACACATTGCGAGGCGATTAAAGAGTGAGGGGCATTATATCATTGCTTCAGACTGGAAGAAAAACGAGCACATGACTGAAGAAATGTTTTGTCATGAGTTCCATCTTGTTGATCTAAGGGTGATGGATAACTGCTTGATAGTCACTACTGGAGTTGATCATGTATTCAATCTTGCTGCCGATATGGGAGGTATGGGATTCATTCAGTCCAACCACTCAGTCATCATGTATAACAACACGATGATCAGCTTTAACATGCTTGAAGCAGCTAGGGTGAATGCAGTTAAGAGGTTTGTTCCTTCAACTCACTGAATTCATTTCGTATTCTTGTTTGTTCATATCCTATTTTCTAATTAATGTGCTTCATTGGACATTTACCAAACCTTTCTGTGCTATTGTTTTTTTTGTGTGGTAAGTAATGGTATTGGTTTGTTGTTCTCATCATTGTAATACATCTTCTTTTTTCTTTTATCTTGAGTCAGTTTGAATTGAGGCGATTGTACACAAGAAGATCACTATTTCCGATTAAACTATAGCATTAGGGAGACAAAACACATTAATGCGTTCATGCGCCTCGTCAGCTTCAAATCCACACATGCTATTCCTCAGTGTCATCTCAAAAGAATGGCCACTGTTCTTTCCTGGTGTAAAGTGATACAGTTCCTTGGTTGCCGATGTACAATAGAAAAGAGTTGAAAAAACCACTTCTCAAGTAGAAACATTTAACTTTTTCATAGGGATTCATTGGACATTCTGACTCGAAATATTGTGGAAACAATGCTCAAAGATTGGTGCTTCTGTAGTCTAATCTTGCTTACAATTGCTTTTGGGTACTGTTGTCGGATTACTTTATACATAAATAGAGATGTCTGAATATTGATCTGTTTATTTATGTGTGCAGGTTCTTTTATGCTTCTAGTGCTTGTATTTACCCTGAATTTAAACAATTGGAAACTACAAATGTGAGCCTGAAGGAGTCTGATGCTTGGCCTGCTGAGGTTTTTCCTCATACCTAGTGAACCATTTCTGCACTGAATATGTGAATTCAGTTTTTCTTCTACATAGAAATTGATGATATTGTTCTTTGCTTGTATTTAGCCGCAAGATGCTTATGGCTTAGAGAAGCTGGCTACTGAGGAATTATGCAAGCACTACACCAAGGACTTTGGAATTGAGTGTCGGATTGGACGATTTCATAACATCTATGGACCCTTTGGAACCTGGAAAGGTAATCTTAGCTCATAACTTTATTCTTATTTTTTTAAAATGGGCTTTTGCTGTTAATATATGTTTTGCTTATGATTTGAATCATTTGGTGGATGCAGGTGGGAGGGAGAAAGCCCCTGCTGCATTCTGTAGGAAGGCCCTTACCTCAACTGACAGGTTTGAGATGTGGGGAGATGGGCTTCAAACTCGATCTTTCACCTTCATTGATGAATGTGTTGAAGGTGTACTGAGGTAAAATCATCTCTTAGACATAACAATTCCGAGTTGAAGTTCAACCAATATGGTCTTCTGTTGGAATTGAAATCATGTAGAGGGATGGGCAAATTTGGTGTTACTTGGTCTTGTTAAATTGCGAAACTCTCAACTCTTTTTCAAACTGAAATGATAACACTTGCTATTGGAAAACTGGCTGAAGCATGTATGTTCACGTGCTTTTATCCCACAAGATCCATGATATAGGTAGCCTGTATTTCCAATCAAATAAGACTTCCTTCAACTGAAGAAGTTCGCTTAACTCACCTTGAAGGTTCAGAAATATTTTTTGAGGGTTTTATTGCATGTATATTACTTTCTAGTAATAACGTCAAGTTCCATGTTTCTTTAGGGAAGGATACTCCGAGTCATTGAACCAATATTTTATTGCATTTCATTCCCCTATCTCATGCATGAAACAATTTCTTCATACCACTTGGGCTATAGGTCCATGGTAGTCGTATGAGAATTGAGCACAGATCCTTAGTTTTCTTTATATGTGTTTCATTATGACATGATTTTGGATCTAAAATTGGCTTCATCCAACTTCGTTCCGTTTTTACATTAGGCCCTGCATTCTTGTTGTTATGTGTTTTTGACACGGGCTCTGTGGTCAGATTGACAAAGTCGGACTTCAGAGAGCCAGTGAATATCGGAAGTGACGAAATGGTTAGCATGAATGAGATGGCTGAGATCGTTCTAAGCTTCGAAGACAAGAAGCTGCCCATCCACCACATTCCCGGTCCAGAGGGTGTGCGTGGTCGAAACTCAGACAACACTCTGATAAAAGAGAAGCTTGGTTGGGCCCCTACTATGAGATTAAAGGTATATGTTTGCAGTAATTCAGAAGAATAAATATAGGAACACAGAAAAGTGCAAAAAAATCAGAGAAATGGGAATCTAAGCCACATATTGATTTTTTCCTTGCAAGTTTCTGGGAAGTTTCCTTTGTTCGATGAATTACTCGACTCGGACGTTCTGTTATTTCAGTCTAATTTACATGACCAAATAACTGACTCACTATAATATCCACATACATCTGATGTTCACAGGATGGCCTAAGGATCACATACTTTTGGATCAAGGAACAGATTGAGAAAGAGAAGGCTAAGGGCATTGATTTGTCAGTTTATGGGTCATCAAAAGTCGTGGGAACACAAGCTCCAGTTCAGCTGGGCTCACTTCGTGCTGCTGACGGCAAAGAATGAAGTGGGCAACGCCAGGCAGTCCATTTAGTGCAGAGGGAGCCAGGTTTTATAGTCATTCGCCACCGTGTTTTTCTAGAGTGGTATTTATGCATATGGTCATGGTTTAGATTGCAATATGCTATTGCTTTATTCTGCAAAACTATTGGCATTTGTACTAAGATGCCCTTGTTATGTGTAGCTTCTAGTTTCTTGGAGAGTGGGCTTCTGTTCTATGGTGATTTGTTGTTCGAATAATATATCTTGTCCACTTCATCTATTTGTTATGCATCATTGTCTCTTCTCAGTTTTTGCTCTTGCCTTGATCCTTTTATCGCATTTTGATGAAAGCCTTTTTGTGAGTCATTCCAGAGAAGCATTGTAGTAGTTAAATTCAGTCTCAAATCAATAGTATTTTCATAAGCATAATAAGTTCCTGTTCCTCATAATAGTTAAATTAAAACTCAAATCAATTATTGTACATGAGCTCGGATTTGGGGTAAGGATATGTGTCCAAGTGTGGGATTCATCTTATTAGCACGTTCAATGACACTTCTATTGGGCTGAATTGTTGGGCTTGACAAAAGCTCACCACCTTTGAAGGAGGGCTAGGCATGAAAATTGTTAGATTGTGGAACATAAGCAAGTCTACCTTAATTATTGGGCTGTGTTTGATGGATCATCCCTATTAGTAATTTCTAGCAATATTTTTTAGGACAGGAATTGCTGGCCCACATAGAAACAGGTCTTTAAAAATTCACTGGCCTGGCTTAACTGCCTTAAGAACAGTACTGTTAGCCTACATGGTGGTGGAGGGAAGAGGAGAAACTTATGGTAGAGGCTGCTTAATTCAAAATCAGAAAGTAGAAAAAATCAACGTATAGTTTTTTAAGAATCTCTATTTTCTGTTATTTAGAGTTGTTTTTGACCCGTTAATAGAGGGCATAAGTCGTGCCCAAAAAATTAGAAGTTGCAGTGGAACTGCCGCAGCAAACACAATCTACAGCGACATTGATGAGGTTTGTTGGAAGGAAGACATGCAAAAGTTTCAAGCTTCTTTTTGTCGCTTAGATTGGTGATTCAGAGAAACACGAAAAAAGTTTGTGTCCTATAAAAAAATCTTAGAAGAATAGTTTCGTCTACTTTTAACCATGGTAGAATCTTAGACGAAAATTGCCTTGGAACTTCCACGTAGAATTTTGATTTAGCATCCTTTGTAAACAACAGAAGTTAGCGAAAAGTTGTATTGTTGAACTTCTGCCCGTACAATCTCATTGTCTGGATCAACCGCGGTGAATTATGTTTATACCCATTTCATTGAAGAGTGACTTGGTGTGATTTGTTCACCAATTTCTGGTGTTTCATTAGCGCGGTCGTATCCTCTTTCTTTTCACTTTTTATGTCTTTCTATTGAAACCATTTTGCACTAGTGACATATTACATAACATGAAATTTAGGAACTAAGATCTGATCACAATTAGACCAAGGAAACCATCTTCTGTTTGGCTGCCTAGAAAGTGGTTGTAAGTTGTATGACTATGAGATTTCTGTGCTCAGTGACTTTCACTTTGGATTTCCAATAGCCTTTTTGATTTTGTAGTTAGAAGGTCTGTTGAAATGACTTTGCAGTGCATTATCTGACATCATGAAATGTGGAACTAGTTATGAGAGAATAAAGCCTTCCCTCCCTGTTTGGTTGCCTAGAAAGTGGTTGTGACTTGTATGACTACAAGGTTTCTTCTTTTTTTTGAACATTTTCTCACCAACCCAACTAAACCAATGAGGAGCTCAGCTGACTAACTTAATCATAGGATATCAAAATTAATGGTAAAAAGTCCAACATAAGTAATGCCATAGTATTGACATGATTAGGACTAATGGACTAATAAATTCTCTTCTGTACTTGCTCAGAGATTAGATAATAATTTCAGAGAGTAGATAATAATTCAGTAGATACCTCCCTTATAATCCACACTATAATAACGTAGTGATACATGATTAATGTAGCGTAATCTCGGGAAACAATAATGTATTAACTGAATTAAGTTGTTTTATTCTGAGGTTAGGAATTGACTTATAGATTAGGATTATGTCATCAACCAACTTGTTCTTAACCAGTTCTTGTTTTTTCCTGGGAAGGGGTGAGTCAGTAGATAATAGCTTAAGAGTTTGTCAATCGAGGGCTATCTAATTTGGATCTTAATCAAACCAATCAAGCAGGAAAGAGCCCAAGAAAACAAGTGGTAAATTACACCACGCGTCCCTCTAGTTTTAGAGGGATTTCACATTTATCCCCCCTGACCTAATCAATTTGAAGCATACGCGTTGGTTTCCTTCTCAATGTGGTCCCTCAGTCATCTTCACTTATTATTCGAACGCAAAAACTACGGTGCAACTCATGCGAATACCAACGCAAAAACTTCATTGCGACTCATGCGCCCAACTTTTTTTTGAGAGGCATTAGCGAAAGATGTCCGACTGACTACTTTTAAACTGAAAGGAAAGTACAAGATTCAAGTTGATCAAATTGTAACTATGGGGATCAAAGCGGAATCTCGTTGTTGCAACTTGCAACTGTAGATATTGTATAATTTACCCAAACATTTAAGGGTTACTTGTTCTGTACCCTTTCTTGGTAGCTGGATTTAAGGCCCTGCCCACTTGCCGATGGTTTCGGAGGACCTATGGGAATTAGGATTAGGGGAATCTCTATTGCTTAGCTACCAATCCCAATGCCAAGTGGAAAGCTTCAATCTTGAGGTTTTTTAAAAACATGAATTGACATTTCCTACTAGTACAATTTGTTATGTTTGATGGTTTTGCTGGCTTTTAAATTTGTGATGCTATCTCATCTGACCAATTAGGGGTTGGTTTGCTATGCAAACTCGGATTAGACAGGGCCCAGATTGGAGTCCCCGTAGCCTCTTGTTGAGGTTAAACTCACTCCTAACACCATTCTTACGCATGAGTCTTAAGTTTCAGCCCCGACGTAGGTGCGATAGAATCCCCTGTAGATAATGATGTGGTATGACGGGCAATACTCTGTGGCAGGCTACTGGATACCTTAACTAGACTTCCATTTTTTGGACCCAAAAAAGTAAAGAGGTTATCTCATCTGAATTTCTCTCTGAGCTGTAAAAAAAACATCTTAAATGGTTGCTTGTCTGTAAAAATGATCCCTATTTCCTCATTCAGCCACCCCTATAAGCCCTCTTTGTTTGCCCTGTGATATTTGCACATCGAATTAAGGTTCTTTTCTTTGTGAAAGTAATAGCCTATGCCTAATATGGTTACCTTTGCTCTGAGGCCATCTCTGACTCTGAGGCTTCAGATGGCCATTTTCTGAGGCAGAATGAAAATCACAGTTTCATAATGCAGGATTGAACACATGGGTACAGCTACCTTTTTTCTTGCAATGTCAGTCATTGAAGTTTGTAATTACAAGGTTTTCTGTACGAGGATTTAAATTGTACTGGACCACTGCTACAATAACCTGCGGATATGGTACCTGATAACCTGAATAATCATAGTCTGTGGTGCTTGATTAGCCTGTCCTTCTGGGTATTTTCACCTGCACTTTTGACGACTCCTGCTCTTGGTCTTAGTACATGATTTGTTTGGTGAAAGAGTTGTTTGCGTTTGAATGGAGTTCAAATCTCACTAACTACAATAACATTGTTGACTTTCGCCCAGCGAAAAAGGAGCTGGAGATGTTCTAAGATGAAAAGGGCATCCCTTAGAGGCATTTAAGGCCATGTTTGTCGCCCTTACAGAGGGGCGGATTGGACTTTCAATCGTATCGTGTTTACATGGAACAATTTGGAACACTCCTAAAAAAAAATACTGTAGGAGTTATAGCAAGGGGTTTGCCAATCCAATCCCCTCCGTTGAAGCCCGATGACCGAATTACCCGTGTTTATTATCAATCTTGTCATCCAATCCAGTGGAGAACCAAACAGAAACACGATCACTACTATTAATACTTATTCTTACCAATCCCACCTCGTTACCGATCCCGTTAAAACTATATCCAAGCACGACCTACAGGATCGAGTTGCCCGTGTAAGCCGTGATCATTTTTGGACGCCATTGGGGTGTTGTGCCCATGTAAATGACCTCTTAATTAAGCAACATTTGACCAGGTTATGTCATTTAATCCGTGACCAGGTTTTCTGCACAAACTTTGTTTGCTTCGGTAATACAATACGTAGCATCTAATCAAGCCCCCCTTTATGTTTTGAGCATTTTCTAATTCGTTCGAATAAATAAAACCTGGCTTAGAGGAACGTGTCATATTGCAAATTGATTTTCATGTTCGAACTCTCGTAGTCTCGTTCGAACCTTATAGAAACAAACGTCCGGACTGTGTCATGAGATGTTCGATGCACGTTGGTCTTACACGATGCACTCTGAAGCTCACTCGCATTTCAACGCTCTACACGCGTGTATAGTATTCCCTAATACTAAAAGCAAAAGGAAAAAATGCGTAAAGGCTAGATTATGCCTGGTGGGTTTCATCCTTGCAAAAAATTCATGCTTGGGCTCCCATTATTTGTGCCTACAAATGTTCTTCTCGTTTGGATCTAATGAATTAAGTTGCTTTTAATGACTTTATCAAAAGTCTTAGGGATGCTAAATTTATTTGTAATCGTACAAGATTTTTTTTTGTTTCCAAATGACTGCTTTGCCCTTATTCGTTTATGTCTCTCCCACTCAGTTACTCATATTATATACGTAGTAACTTGACCATGCTTGTCAAGTTTGTTGTCTCATTTCTCTCTCCAGTGGTGACCTGAGTTCGAGTCCCACGGGAAACAGGTTTGGTATTCAGGATTATAAATAGCCTCTGAACTTCCCGGCGTTGACTAACATATTAACACCCCGCTGTTGTAAACTGTATGACCAAAAAAAACTTGACCAAATGTCTTTGTACGATTGAGTCTTATCTCTCTAGTCTCTACTACGGAGTATAAAAAATTGGCTTGTAAGACTGGATTGCTTGGGCCCAAATAACGCAGTTCTTTTTGGGCTAATTTTTTTTCCCTGATCGAGGCTAATTACAAATTTACAACCCTTACGTGGCATTCAAATTTTTTTTTTTTTTTGAAAGGCAACGTGGCATTCAATTTAGACGACTAACAATTTAAAATTAACCGTTGGACTTCCCGGTGAGTTCTTTTTTTATTTTTCTGTTTTCGTTTGCATTTCAAGAAGAGTAGAAAATGACAAGAATGAACCACGTGTCACCTAACAACTGAGGCAGTGTTGTATTGGATACTCCGTATATAAAGTCCCTGTTCCGTCAACGTTCTTATTTTTTACATATTTATTTTCTACTTTACGAGATAAGTTATTTTCTAAGAGCATTCGCAATGGTAATAGTCAAAATCAATAAACAAAATGTGTCACGTTAGCATTTGATTATTAATTTAGTCCATAATTAAACTTAACAACATCTGCCTCCACATTGGTTATTTTTGCATCTCTAACCAAAAAAACCCACACAATACACAATGCATATTTGTCCAATCGCAAACGAATTTCAATCACGCACCTGACCACACCAAATTATTCGTCTCGATGAGACGATTCCGATGAGTGGTGTTTTTGAGTTATTGAGTTTTGAGTTCGGTTATTAAATTTTGGTTATTGGTAAAAGTTGTTAAGTTTGGTTATGGAATGAATAGAATTTGGTTTTTTTCTAAAAGACTTGTAACTTTACTTATTACAATATGGGTGTTTTTTGAGTATTGTTGTTAAATTTGCTTATCTACACTCATTTGCTTATTACAATGGAGATGTTCTAACATTACATCAATTTTTATTCAAAAACTAATTACTCTCACGCAGGTGGGCGGCATGATTGACCCCTTACAATTTGCTGAGGTACGTGTAAGCTACTCGTAAACCTGAGTTATATATTAAAAAAATAAAAATAAAAAAAGATACACTTGGCGGGTTTTGTTATAGCAAAGCAAACATGTCAGATTGTAAACATGAGCTCTAAGGTGTCATCGCCTACTCTCAATTTCTACGGAACCCTGCTACACATAGATAATCTGTGCACATATTTTATTGTGGGGCCCACCACGGGTTCCAAACAAATAATTCGAACCGTTCATTAAATGTAAAACATTTTTTCGAGGGTCCACGTAAAAATTCAGCTCAACAATTCGATACTTATAGATGCTCAATCTTATCGTCTAACTTTTCATTATCCTGAAATCTGAATGAAAAGTTAGATGATTGAATCGAGCATCTATAGATATCAGATTGAGCTGATTTTTGTGTGGATCCTTAAAAAAATATTTTACATTTAATGAACGACTCAATTCATTTGTGTGAAACCCGTGACGGGTCTCACAACAAAATCTGTACACAATCTGTTAGGGGTGATACCGGTCCGGTTTCGACCGGTTTTGACATATTTTTCGGTCGAAACCGGTTATCCGGTTTGAGATTTTTAGAAACCGGAACCGGTTGAGATAATACGATCCGGTTTCAACCGGCTCAATCGGTTTTGGTCCGGTTTATCCGGTTTCATTCATGGGCTATATTTTGGGCTCTACACATCAAAAAATCAACAATTCAACTCACAAAAATATCAACAAAAAACCCATAATTCAACCCATTTTTTTAGGCCCAACAAAAAATGATCAATTTTGAGTCCAATACATAAATATAAAAAAAACCCTATAAAAACATCATTAAGCCCATAAAACAGTTTATATATGTATGTATATATTATACATATATATAACTGATCCGGTTTCGACCGGTCTTTAAAACACACAAACCGAATCGAAATTATTTTTCCGGTTTAAAAATTTTTATAAACCGTAACCGGATCGAAATTATTAGACCGGTTTAAAAAATTCGATCCGATCCGATTTTTCTGGTTTCGATCGAGTTTCCGATCTCGGCTAACAGCCCTACAATCTGTGCACTAATAGTCTATGTGAACAGACTTTCTGATTTCTACAACACGTTCCATTCGAGACTTGCTATTGATATTGTGGGGTACATACAGTGTGCATATGTCGTGTGGGCCCCACTAGGGGGGCATATGGGGTCCACTACGGATCTCATACAAATAATTGGATCCGTTGATAAATTTTAAAATATTTTTTCAAGTGATTTCGTAAAATATCAGCCCAATTGAAAATTTGTAAATAATTGATTCAATCTTCCAACTTTTTCATTCAAAAGTTAAGGGGCCACCTAAAAATATTTTACTGTAGAATTTACCAAAACGGATCTAATCATTTGTGTGCAACCCGTAGTGGATCCCATACGGTGTATGTACATCAAATATGTACCCCAATTGATCCGTGCCCTCAGCATTTCCGGTTCCATATATACTTGTTCTTTTTTTTAGACCACCGGTATTTTTCAACACCACGTACAGTATCTTGTGGGCTTGGCAATCTCTGTTGAATCACAATTACAACGTATTAAACAAGCAAATCTCCATACCATATCATCTCTCAGGAAGAGAGAGAGAGAGAGAGAGAGAGAGAGAGGAGGGAGGAGGGGTAGGTGGGAGGTTGCTTTCACAGTGGTATGATTATTGTCAAACTTTAAGCAAATTGCTTTTATTATTTGCTTCGTACAAGAAAGAGACCCACTAGTCTGGTTGATGAGTTTGTTCTTTACACAATTGATCAGAAGTTGTTTCTTGGAGTTAGGTTAAAAGAAAGTGGAATTATTTCTTGTCGATTTCATAGTCCGGACATGGATTTTTTGCTTTTTACCGGACCGAAAAAGAATTAATTCAGTTGAACGTAAGCTAGTTCGAACACTCTGAACGTCGATAAAAAAAAAGATAGAGAGTGACCCCACTGTCACTAAATTTGAAGAGGAAAAAGTAAAAAGTATACTACTACTTGGAAAAAAGACCCCACAACCTCTGATTAGTTCTCAGAACTGACCCTACCCAACTTTGAGTAGGATAGTATACTAAATTGACTACATAAAAGGCCCACCACAATGATTCTGAGATATAGTATTAAAATAGCAAAAATATAGAAAAGAAAATGGTGGATTTAATAAAAGAAAATTGACTTCTAATACTCTATTTTTTGTCTTTATTTGATATGAATTTACTCTATTGTCCCTTAATGAATAAAAAAGTAAACTTATGAAAGGGTTTAAAGGTAAATTCACGTGAAAAATGACAAAAAATGGAGTGTATGTGATAAAAAGGGAAGTGTAGAAGTCAATTCCCTTAATAAAAATACAATGAAAAAGCAACCTTCTAATTGGAATTTGAATATATAATCAATTTCTTCCCCACACAGAATTAAGCTTTAATATTTTTTTCTTAAAACTGATATAAGTTTTCAAACTAGCTTCAACAAGATACTACTATTCTACTTATTTATTGTTAAAGAAATTCAAACTACTTGAGATCGGCTCGATGAAAACCTCGCTTAAATTGACTCATTTTATAAACAAGTCAGGTTTTAAACATATTTTCAAAACTCGTTAAGTTTTTTTGAAGTTAACTTAGAACGATTCACTAGCGAGATCATTCCCCTCATTTACCGACCCTCTTTTCCAAGTTCTTTAAAAAAAAAATATTGGTTTGATAATTAACTACCAATATAGGATAAGTCCAATAGAAGTTAAGATCAAACACCAAACCAGATTTCAATCCTTCACCCTACTCTTTTTCCCCCTCATTTGCCAAAAACAAGAAGGGTGACCCCCACATGTTTTTACTTATCCCAATAATATAACCTTGTTTTGTTCAAAATTAAGATGTTTAGATCTCAGGATTAGCTCTTATCCTCGGTCATGGTTGGGATAAATGAATGCTAAACCCAATTCTAGATAATCTAATCAAGTCCACCCCTTTCAAGAAAGTCAATATTCTTCGCTTGGGAGCTCTACTTTCTTTTGACCCAATCCATTTTCACCACGTATTATTATTATTACTATTAGTAAAGCACCTCTCCCCACTTGTACAGTCAAATTGGTAAAAACGAGTTCTTGGAAGTTCTCCCCACGGATGCCCTAAATATGAGAGAATCATAAAAACTGGGTTAGTTTAATTTTTACTTATGTCCATAATTTGCAAGTGCACCTATTCGTGGCTCGGTTGTCAACATCAATTTGTGAGGCCACATGTTCGAATCTCACGGGGGCTAAACATTCGAAACTTTGAAGTCACTAGAGGGTTTGCCCGATCGTTAATTTCAGGTCCTCGAATTAGTCAAGTTATGCGCATACTGACTCAAACATTCGGTTATAAAAAAAAAAAAAAAGATGTATGTTTTTGTGTAAAAGTGTTATGATAAAGAACATGGTAAATGTCTAACTCATAGTACGAGAAACTTTTTAGTATACCGGGGATACCAACTCTTGGTATCCCATTCGGTCCGTTTTTAATTTTTCAGCCATTTTTCGATCACACTTAGATGATCGACTCCGTTTATTTTGTAGAGTTCGACGAGAACCATAATCATATTGAAAACGTGTTCATCGGACTTTAATAGATACATAATCGGCACACGTGAAAATTGCAAAAAAAAATAAAACTTGGTTCCGATTCAGTGTGGTTTTGAATCCAGTTTTTTTTTTCCCAATTTTTACATGTGCCGATCATATATCTATTAACGTCCGATGAACATGATTTTTGGTATGATTACAATTCTTGCCAAACTCTACAAAATAAATGGAGTCGATCATCCAAGTGCGATCGAAAAATGGCCGAAAATTAGAAAACGGACCAGAAGGGATACTAAGGGTGTTGGTATACCCGCCGTTCAAAAAAAAAAAAGGTATTGATATACCCGGTATAAAAAAAAAAAGATTCTCCTCATAGTACATGTAGTCCTTGGTGGAAAAATGTCAGTTTCTCTTTAAATTTGGCAGTTCCATGGAAAAGATGGTTACAAAAAAGGAAGTTACATGGAAATACCGGGGGCCATTATTTGTTCAAGTCCCATGGAATCACGTGGAGCAATTTTTAACTGTGAATTTGGACAGGTGTAGCCCTTGGAAGAAAAAATAGTTAAAATTTGATAGTTGAGGGATAAAGCAAGTAAATAAACAATTGAAAGTCAAAAAAGTTAAGGAAAAACTTAGAATTAAAAGGGGGTTAAAGTGAAACTCACCCAAAAACAAAAGGGCCTTCTCTCTCTCTCTTTCTTAGTTAGGTGTGTTAGGGCCAAATTATGCGCATCTCAACTACTTTCCTTTACAGTCTAGTTAAATGCAAGAGCCACTTACGTCAGGACTAGGAATTCACAAAATATTTCTCTCTTGCACCTAACCCCAGGAGATTGTCAAGTTTCAAAGTCACATACCCTATTCGGCTTGGATTTTGAGAGAGAGTTTTAAAGTGTAATGAGTAGAAAATTTATTGAAAATCGTGTACAGAAGTTTTGAGTACTCCAAACGAACAAGCTCACAATGTCTGAATTTATAGCTCTTCGATGTTGCCACTTAAGCTACCCATCAGTGGATACATCAAGGGGGTTAAAGTGGAACTAACTCAGAAACAACTGAAAGTCAAAAGTTCAAACAAAAATTGGATAGAGTAATACTATTTGCACCGACGGTTTCCGTAGGGAAACCGTTACGGAAACCGTACCGATGGCCGCGCCGGGCCGTCTCCGGCCACCGGACGGCCGATCCGAGCCGTCCAAATTTTTTTTATTATAAAAAACCGAGGGGTCTACGCGGGAATCAACAGATGTGTGTACATATATACACGAAAAAAAGATGTTTAGATCAAGCACCCTACACACATCGGATGCCGTTGATTCCCGCGAAGACCCCCTCGGGTTTTTTATAAAAAAAATTTAGACGGCTCGGATCGGCCGTCCGGTGGCCGGAGACGGCCCGGCGCAGCCGTCGGTACGGTTTCCCTCGGTGCAAATATCATTTTCGAATTGGATAAGGGGGTTAAAGTGAAACCAACCCAAAAACAAAAGGGCCTTCGATAGCCCTCTCTCTCTCTCTCTCTCTCTCTCTCTCTAGAACGGCCAGTTTCAGCACTCCAACGTCACAAAAAGGAGAGAGAATATCACGTTGTTCTGATGAACCTTTGCCTCCCCCTCACGGCGTCCGAGACGGCACGGGAGCCTGCCGTCATTAATCCCCCTCTCCTCCTCCCCAAAAATAATCAATTTATCTAAATTTCTATATTTATATTTACCCAATAACAATAAATATATTTTTAAAACCCGTGAATATTCCGTGTGTTTCCTCTTCAGAAACCGTCGAGGCTTCGATATCAGAAAATATTTGGATAAAATCTGAATCCTGACACAATTTTGGATAATACCCCATTTTTCTGCAAATTGTTTTTGGATAACACCCCCATTTTTTAAAAACAGTTTTGATAAGTTCAACTATATTTTAAACTAATTTATTACAAACACGATATAGATTGTTCATATCGCTGTTGATTATAATAATAATAACAATAACAACAAAAAAAAACGAAGCATTGTGTTGAGCCGTATATCGATTATCCAAAACTCGGCATTTTCTAGTAAATTTAAACTAATTTATTACATACTCCACACGATATCGATTGTTCATATCGCTGCTGATGAACATATTACATATATAACCCTTGCGAACAAAAAACGAAGCACGGGATAAACCTTTTGTCAATTATTCTTTTTTTTTTTTTAAACGTAAGTCAATTATCCAACAGGATTGCATTTTCAGCTTACAATTAGACGAGTCTACCACGGTATAATTTATCACAACCGCGATATGGATTCGTATATTCACATATTACACGATCCCCTTGCCGACAAAAAACGAAACAAGGTTTCTCCGGGCAAAAACCTTGTTTACTTCTACTACAGTTCCCATGTTGTGGCAATTCCGCCATAAGGTAATGAGTTTATACTTCTACTACAGTTCCCCGTTTTGGTCGACAAGATTCCTAGGCGATTATCAGAAACTCAGCATTTTCTACTAACAATTACATAAGTCTACTAAATTCAAACTAATTCATTAAAATCGCGATATATATTCATTCGAAGATTCACATATTATTACATGATCCCCTTGCCAACAAAAAACGAAACAAGGGATTGAAACCATTTACCGATCATCCGAAAACTCGGGATTTTCTACTAACAATTAGATAAGTCTGTTAAATTTAAACTAATTTATTACAAGCGCGATATCGCCGTTGATTCACATATTACATGATATATACCCTCTTGCCAACAAAAAAACGAAGCAGGGGATTTTAATAGATTTCTCGATTATCCGAAACTCTCTCTCTCTCTCTCTATATATTTTCATATGTTTCTCTGAATTATTAAAAAAAAAAAACTGAAACAAAAAATCCAAAATTTGTTAGGGTTTTTCCCTGAGGAGGGAAGCTAATCCGGTAACCACCTTGGCTCCTCCTCCTCTCTCGCATCTCTTCGGTTTCACCGCCGGCGGCTTCCACGGGCACGCCATCGCCGGAGACATCCCTCCGTCCCCCGCCGCCTCCGCTTCTGTTTCGGCGGAATTCACTTCTGCTGCTGCCGCCGTCTTCTCCCCGAAGATCAATTCCAACTCTCCGCCTTCGCTCTCAGCCCTAACTAATTCAATTTTGTCAGCCTCGTCCAAGACGTCATTTTGTGGAGCCGCGGCGGTGGCGGTGGTTCTGGTGTGAGAAGAGAGCCATTTGGCTCTCATGTACTCAACCTTCCTCCACGGCGGAACGTGCATCCCCTTCTTCTTCAGGCTCTGATTCGCCGCTTCCGACGCGATCGAAACAATCTGTTGGAGACGATCGGACCTGCCGACGAAAATCAACGGTAGCGATTGGAGGATCAGTTTGTATCCTCCGGTCGGTCGGGCTATCTCGAACTCTGATCTGAAATCGACGTCGATTATAACTCTCTCCCCTTCTGCAATCACGTCTATGTACTCATATTCCCCTGCATAATCACACACATTCTATGAACGAATAGATCTAAATATTTTGACTCATCAGTTGAGTGTTTCATTAACCACTTTTACATTTATCATTTCAACAGGAGAGAGAGAGAGAGAGAGAGAGAGTACCGGCAGGAAAAGAGGGGCCGGGGGGTTTTTCCCAACGAGATTTGCAAATGGAAGCATCGTAGCCAAGAAGCAACAGGCCGTCGGTTACGATTTTCCTCAGATCATCCTTTTTCTTGCAGATTTTGTTCTTTTCGACGATCTTCGACGTCTCCGCTAAGAGATGTCTCTCGTCAACACTCGCACACGGAATCAAACTCTGCACACAGAAATACAGTAAACTTCAGATTGAACCGAAATATACGTATAGAAGAAGGCACTGGATTTGTGGAAGCTGATCCAGATAACTGGTTATAAGGACACCTTACCTTGAGCATTTCCAAAGAATCAACAGCTGAAGGGGACGCGCTGGACTCGTTAAAACCACTGGAGACGTCAAATTCATCGTCGGAGCTGTCGATGATGTTGCCGTTGAAGCAGTTGCAGCGGTTCCGGCCGCATTTCGCGGCCGATTTGCTATCCTGACTCTCCTCGATGAAATTCTGCACCATTTTGGCCAGGCACACGGAGCTCGGCTCGAACTCGGCCGCCGCCGCCGAGGAATTATTACGCAGCACGCTCGGGAACTGCCGGTCGAAGAGCCTCTTGAGCCGCGATTTCAACACTGGTTTGGCCGCGTCGGTGTTCCGGATCAAGGACTCGTTGTACGCCTGAGAATCGAGTGGTTGAATCTTCATCGGAGGCATCCTGTAAATTACTACACTTTAAGCTTCGTTTACCTGTCCAGAAAATAGTGCCAAAAAAAATTTATTCTCGAGAAAGCTATGTTCAAGCAAAGTAAAGGAGAATATTTATGTGTTCATTTGATAGAAATTATTTGATAAAAAGTTTAGACCTTTCAATTTAATTGGGTAGAAACTAATGTCTAATCAAGATTTCTTTCAAAAAGAAAAAATCTTGTGCTAAAAAATTGAAGCTAATCCTATGGCGAAAATACTTTCTTTTTCCTTTCCTCGCAACTGAACGGGTCTCGAGAATAAAAGTTGCAGTGAGCAGTCAAAAATGTCAAATGGTAAGTCTAATCAAGGAGTCTCGTTAACAATCCTGACTTTCGCCGATAGAAAGAAAAAAAAATGCTCCGCAAAACACATGAATCCAATGGATACAGCCTCACATCAAGGTATCAAACAGATCAACGATCACGGTTGGTCTCAGATCAATTTTAAATCTAAGTCCCAAGGACAAAATCGGAAAATCCAGAAATTAATGCAATACCTTTTCCTCAGTGGTGTAGCGAAGAATGGAATCACTTGCTCTGGGGTTTTTCGTGGAAGACGTGACGGCGGTGGAAGGAGACGAGGAGGTTGCGTGTGGGGAGAAGGGAATCGGTTGCCGGAATAAGCATTTCCCGGCAGCCGGCGGTGGGTGATTTTTTTGGTGAGAAGGTGAAATGGGTCTAGATTTTTAGAGGCATGTTTGGCTGTTTTTGAGAAGTGAAATGATGGGCGTGGGAGTTGGGTGGGTTTTATAGGGGTGGGAGTGGTGAAGGGGGTGGGGGGGAGGTGTTGAGTGAGCCTGGAACACCACATCAATGGTGTGTCTAAATTTCTTTTTATTTACTACTAGAAGGTAGGAAAATTATATTTGAGAAAATGTAATAACATGACACTACTGCTGTGTTCTTTTTATTTTTCAAAAAATTCCTCTTACTTCCAAAATTTCTCTCTCTATCTCTCTCCACTTATTATCCCTACTATTTTTCAAAAAAAAATTCAAAAACCAAACCAAACACAGCATACATCATTCATCATTCATGTGGCCCACCACAATAGTAAAATTGAACGCAATAGAGAACAATTCAAGAAACTAGGCTCATGTGGAGAAGAAATAAACTGACGACGAAAAATTCTGTTAGAGCCGATTATTTATTTTTGTCTTTTCCGAGACATCTTAACTCTAAAAGATTATTTATTTAAAACCGTAAAAATGGACTCGTCATCCAAAATGACTTGTTCAAGGCTGGCTTGATACACAGATAAGTTCTTAAAATTAAATATTCCCTTCGTCCTGTATTTGTTGGTACCATTTACATATTTCTATTTACCAAAAAAAATAAGTAACAATAAAATTACTTGAATATTTCAAAACCTGAATCAATAATCTTGTTGTAGAAACTAATAAACTTACTTGAGCTCGAAGTAAAACTTGTCATTATTTTGGCTAGATTTAAAACTACTCGAGCTCAAATTTAATTAAACTTGATTTAAGATTCTTTGAATGAAATAGGAGTACAAGTTAAACCTAAGCCAAATCCTTATTTTTTTTGAAAGTTCTTAAAAAGACTCTTGAGTAGCACAACATTTTAATCGAAAAGCTTAGAGAAATGATGTGGACATTTGCAATAATTTCACAATGCGTGTTGGGTGAGAGAATATATATATATATATATGGACAAAAAAAGAGAGGAGGAAATAGACAGTGTGCTACTGTGTTCTTTACCTAGGGGATAATTTCTCAGGGTGGTGTGCTGACTGGGACTAATACGCCACCTAGCGTGTGACATGGCGAGGATAATCCTGTCTTTTAGTGCGGTTGGTCACGTGGCGTGGTCGGGCCCCCTAGGTGGGTTGCACGGACGTAATGGTGAAACTAACACGTGTCCTGATCGAGGAGTCGTGGTTGTTACTGATTGGAGAGGTGGGGTTGAAATTACTTGAATGCCCTTCTAATCCTGCTGGGTGCGGGGAATATACCCCTCGTTTTGCGGAAGGGAACGAAAACCGTCAAAAGGACTGTGTCAGTGCCCCAAATTTGAAATTGAAAAAAAATGGCTCCTCATTTTTCCACTCTCTTTTTGTTAACGCCAGTTACCCCATTCCACTGCAAGTATTTTTTTGATGCAAAAATACATTTACAGGAAAAGTGGCGTTAACAAAAAAAAAAGTGACAAAATCATTTTCCCAAAAATAGGTTTTTTCGAAAATTGGTTTTTGCAGTTTTCCAATGACACATCCCAAATTTATAATGTTACTCTCAAAGGAGAATGCGATTATCAATTTGGGGAGTGACACTACAAATTTGGAAAGTGACATTATCAATGACCTTTTTCATTTGTAAATATACTTTAGTTTCGGGCTCATTCCGGGTCAACTTTGATGATTGGAATCATTTACTGTTCAGATATCGTCAAAATTATATACTACGTTACAAATCACATAGATCGGATATCTGTTGATATAGTTATCATTTTTTTGGGTAACGTAATAGGTCACGGGCCAGCTTGCGCGCAGTAATCCCTACAGCCTCTTTCGATTCACATCCCTTTTCATGCTTACATGTGAGGTAAAATGACTCCAAAAGTTACTGACAATAAGGAAAAAGAACCTAAGATCTTTGAAGAAAACCAACTTTTAAAGTCTCACAACAAAACCACCAGCCAATTCTTGGGGTTTTAGTTTTAAATTACAGTGTATAATTTTTACATATTTTTATCAAGGAAAAGAGGGTTTTTTTTATTTCTAACATAAATAAAAATATTTGAGTAAAAAGAGAATGTGAAAATCAATTCTTTTTTTGTTTTTTGAATTAATTTTTTTACGAGTCTTGAATTTCTGACATTTTTTTTCGGTCAAACGGAAATTTAATTTCTGACCTTTAATTAACTAACTTTTCTCTTATCTTTGTGGGTATGGTTCGCTTAGGTCTAGGTGTACATTGTACTAACATTTTGATTTAAAAAATTGATTAGTTTGGATAAGCATTGGCTACTGATATGATTTTAAATTGGATAAAACCATGTAAATAAGATATGGATCAAAGCAAATTATTATTATAAAACTTGGAACCAATTGGCATATTCTTGAGAGTGAGACTTCGGTGTAGGTACAATATATTCTTGGTACTCTAGAGTTTATTGGTGGAAAGCAATTAGTTTAATAATTTAAGGCGTTATAAGTTTTAAAAAAAAAATCACTTTTTTGTTGTTTTTTTGAAGAAGAGATTAAGAGTTGTATGAAAGCAGAACACGCAAAGTTCAAATCTAACGGTTATTCAATTAAAAAACCTAGTAAAAATACCAACAGTCAAATAAAAACTACGCCAATTCGCCAAACATGAATTTTAAACTCGGTGAAACGGTTTGAGGGCTTGTGATTAATCATTGAGAGCAGATCTTGGATTTAGTATGGTTTATCCGTTGAAAGTAGTGTTTATAGTTGAAATTGTGAGTTCGAGCGGGTGAAGTTGCGTCGGTCATTTATAATATGCTTGTGTTAGAGAAAAACAATTAGACATTGGGGCAAGCTCCTTTCAACCAGCCAAGCCAAAGCAGAAAAAGGAAAAAGAAAAAGCACATTGAGGGCAAACAAATCCGTCGGTGATTCAAATGGCATTATGATTTGTGTTTATTCATTTTTATATTTTTTATTTTCACGCGTATTTGAAAAATAGATAGGGAAAAAGTCAAATAAAAGTAACATTGGCACATTATCTTTCAACAAAACAGATATGAGGGTTTCATTTACGCTCGTACTACTCCTAGTAACTAGTAACCGTTATAAAATTGAATAATACAGTAACCAGTTATGAAACAAAGTTTATGTTATCATTTCACTTATTCCCATCAACCTTTAATCAGCTGCTCTCAGTTATAATAGGATTCATGTTAACGGATAAGAAATAAAAGTAATAACCAAAAGAACATAATTTTTGCACTCCACTTTCTTATAAATGCACTCTAAATCTTGTCTTTTAATGCTTGTCTTATGTGTAATTGTCAGCACTAACGGACAAATTTTAGAAAGCATTTATAAGAAAGTGAGGTAAAAACCATTATTAACTTTTCACACTTTTTCAAAAGTCATTCAGAAATTTGTTATATTTTTAATTTTTTTTCTCATGCTTCTCTAAAAAGAGCAAATGGGGCCTAACAAGTGTTATTAGTTTTGTTTTTGTCTTTCTTTTCATTGTCAAAGTACTAGTGAAGGATGCTTTTTTTTCCCCCCCTGCTTTTGTTTTATCAATGATGGTAACCACAAACTCAAAAATTAGTGAACCCAAATCAAAACCTTATCACTAATCTCTTTTTTTACTTCTTTCTAATTTGAAGAGATAAGAGTCTTGATGATGACACTTTCATTGAGCTTCTTCTTTTTAATGATGTTATTCAATGTCTTTTGGTATTTTTCTCTTCTTTTCAGACTCAAATGCTTGCTTTTGGTGTTACCATTAGTAACTTTTAGTGATTACACAACCCCAAAAAAACAAAAGACTTGGGAAAGTTGCAAAGTTTAAGAATTGCATTTAGGGCCATAACTTCAAAACTTTAGTTGGGGAATCCATTTTGTACATATATAGCACTAGTTTCCATGAACCTTTTCACATGGTTTAGATGAACATTTAAGACTTTTGGGTAGTGTAATCTATAAACAAGGGTAAAGTACCAAGTTACCCATGATTGTGCATCTAGCTTTTGAAATATTATCTCTAATCACATATATGGAGAATAACAGTAATCACAACATATACTACCAAACTAATTCGGGCAAAAGCCAAATAAAAGTAACATTGCATGTGTAGTTGGCCAGATAGCGGATCAGCCATTCAGGCTGTCCCGATGGCCCAACTTGGGGAAGGCTCAGGCGGACCCGATGATCAACGCCTATCAAACAGGTTGCCCAACCAATAGCCTAGCGGGCAGGCTGAAAGTGTCTAGCTGGATCTGGGAGGATTACGTGTGGCTAGGTCAGTGACCCATCAGTGTTGAACTATTTGGCCAACCACATGGCACCACTCTTGGCTCTACCACATTGCTCAGTCAATGCCGCCTGACAACGTGGCACACAACAATCGTTATGCATGACGTCAATCCAAGAAGCAATTATTTATGACAACATGTAAGGCACAAGCTCGGCACGAGCTATCTTGGAAGCCAAGCAAGTAACTCTCTATATAAGGTACACTGCCTAACCCTAGAGAGGTACGCATCCCCAAGGGATTGGCATAGTAGTCAAGGAATGAGATTAGGGTTTTGCTCTTTCCTAAGATCTCATATTTGAAACTTCTAAGATGCTATCAACTCTTTTGGGGCCAGTTCATACGGAGCTTTTGCTCTAGTTTCAAGTGAGATCCTGCAAGAATATTCATTGAGATGTGCGTAAACTAACATGGACACCTTATTATGAAATAAAAACCTAGAGAGATACGCCGTCCTTACTAATTCTAGCTCTGTACTTCTCTTCCTTTGACTGTGACTTACTTAGCCATCGGAGTGTCTGCCTATTGTCTCTGCTCGGCTAGTCACTAATGTGGTTCACTGTTTTGCATAACTAGGTTGGGAAAAGGAGTTCACCCCAGACCCAATCCAAAAGATCCATGAGAGGAGATCTAACTTAAACACCACCCGATCACAGCATATATAAATCAATCAGCGCGACAATGCCCGCTGAATAACTTCTCCATTTCATAGGTTTCATGTATATATAAAATGTACGGTTGGTTTTTTTCCTTTATGTACACTTATCTTCTTCTTTTTTGTGGCTATAGTTTTTTTTTTTTTTCCTTTCCTCAAGAAGGGTTTTTGTTATTTTTGTTGCCCAAATAGTGGGAAAAGAAGTGGATCAAGCCAAAGTTAGGGTCACTTTCTATCAAGTAAGGAGGTTTATAATGAGGATTTGATAGAGTAGGTGAGTGGTCAAATTCCAGGTGGGACTCCCCCCCAATAGTGAAGATGGTTATTGAATTATTGAGGGTACCACACTGTAAATAACTTTAATTTTTGCAATTGATTTAATGCATTAAGATCATCAAGATATGTAGCTTAAAATTAATAAAAGTTGAAAACATTGATTTAATTTCATTCTTAAAGTACTTTTTTTTTGTGCTATATTTGAATGGAAAAAGAAAAAAAGTACTAGTGAAGAAAGTTCTCTCTCTCTTTTTTCTTTGGGTCAGAATTATACGTAGGAGCAAATTCGGAAGTATTTGTCTGTGAGTTAGTTGGTCGATCGGATTACTATAAGAAATATTGGTGTTCCGTTATCAGCTCGAATCCAAAACCGGACATCACAAATTGGCCCTTATAATTAGCTTGAGAAAAAGAACAATAACAAGAAGTATGATCTTCCCAATGGTAAATTGGAAAGAAAACTAGTACGTACTTGTTAAGGATCAGTGAATAATTTTTTGTGATGAATCACTATAATGCTTAACAATATTTTGGCCATACCCACTCCCACATAAAAACCAAACAGGGGCAAATGTCGTACCTAGTGCCACTTCCCAATCTTCCTCCAGAAGACACTTGTTAGTTAACCAATCCTAATAATCTCTCTCTCTCTCTCTCTCTCTCTCTCTCTCTCTCTCTCTCTCTCTCTCTCTCTCTCTCTCTCTCTCTCTCTCTCTCTCTCTCTCTCTCTCTCTCTCTCTCTCTAACCAGAAGACATTTGTGTCAGTTTACGCGGACCTCAAATAAACTTGGGGCCCATCCCACCGTTCACTTGCAGGGAGCCCAATAAAAGTCGGAGTAAAAACTTCGCATACTCCGGTCCCAAAGAAATTGATAACACCTGAAAAGTTCTGAAACTAAAACCTTAGAAAAAAGTAAACTCCTTAAATCAGAGGTCTTGGCCATTAAGCCAACCCATTGAGATTCTCCAAACTAAAGACATTAAACATGAATGCAGATAATATCTTAAAAATACCCTGTTCGATTTGGATTTTGAAGAAGATTTTTTAGAGTAATTTAGGCCACGTTCCCGAAAGGGAAATAAGTACTTATTTTTTAAGAATGCAATTTCAAGCTTAAAAATCATGTGCTTACTCAAATAATTTTTCTATCAATATGGATATTGTTTGATAGACCCCATTGAGATCTTTTATACGGTGCAAAAAAAAAATTGAACATTATTTTTGAGTTTGAAAATGTGAAATAAGTATTTATTTTTTAAGAAGGTGTTCTAGAACGGGCCTAAGTAAAGAGAGATAAATAGAAAAAATTTATTAAAAATCATGCACAGAGATTTTGAGGAAAAATATATATATATATATATATATATATATATATATTTTCCTTCGCTGGTATCATCACAAGATAAAATAATCTGAAGGTAGTACTAATCCATTGGTGATAGGTGCGGCCCACATATTAAAAAATTGTTTATATTTCAATTTGTTGTGCTTTCCTTGGCTTTGTCATTGCCTATGCTCTTCGGATTTCTCAGAGATAATCTATTTTAATCTGCTAATCTTTTATCTTAATGCCACACTTCACATTAATCTAGAAATTAAGGTCCTGTAACCAAAGTAAATGTTAAAGTAAATGTTATTGCGGATTAGAAATTCATCATTGTTGATGGGTATTCCTCATCTCATAATGGAGTAGTTGATTCCATAATTATCTATTAGTTTTAATTAAACGTTCTTAAAAATATAGACCCTAAGTAGATTAAAATAAATACTTATTTTAGTTATGGTGTGTTCTAATAAGTACTTATTTTTTGAATTAAAAATAATGTATTATGAAAAAATGACCTATAACCTGTCTCGTAAAATAAAATAAAATAAAAATAAATATTTAAAAAATAAGAATCTCAGCTAAACAGGATCATAAATGTTGAGGTGCTGGTCCATTGCAGATTTTCCTGAAGCGAAGAACTATAGGACCATTTGTTTGGATGGATAGCAACAAAATGGGTGTCACATTAATATCGAAAATGAAAAAAGGTCAAGACTTATGACATGATGAGGACATAAAGGTGTTTTAAAACTGGAGATGCCTTTGTGAGGTGATTGCTCTTGCTGTTATTTAAAAGAACATACAAGTTAAAACTCCATCGGGGCCCAATTTGGAAATTGATATTCGCCTCCTAAAATTACTGATGGCGCTCCATTTTGTTCATGAAGTTACTAGTAATTTCACGTTATAAGTGGAGCGCCATCAGTAATTTTGGGAGCGGGAATATCAATTTCCATTTTATATTGTTTCATTTTGTCTCATTTTTTAAATGCTTGTATTTTTTAATTTATAATGTTTTTTTTAATGATTTTAAAAATTTTGTATAATAGAACAAATCGAAAACTATCGAGCACTGGCACAATCATCGAATAATTATTCATCTGAGTTTGCAAGTTTAACTCTTGATATGAGCATGAGAACTGTTAGTGCCACTAGAAGTTTACGTGATCGTGTTAGTGCTTCAGGCGTTGAGATTTTTTGGGTGCGTGTAAACTGACCCGCATGTATATATGTTAAATATATTTTTGTGAAGTAATGGCCTTGACCCCCCTGCCCCTCACCAGAAGCCCTCTCTTTGGAGATTGTTGCAGTTGGATTCTTCTTCTTTTTTTAATAAACAAAAGGGTGGGAGGGGGCAACCAGCGTAGCGACTCCCCTTGGGCGTGACCATAGGGGCTCCCTACCCGTTGTGGAATGTCCGGTTCGAGCCATAGCTACTGTCCGGAAGGACAGGCCGACACCACAGCACCACTAAGGTGACTAGTTGGATTCTTCTTTTTAGATTTGCTTATTTTTCAATATTAGCAAAGCCAAAAATGACTTTTTGTTCTTACATTGTTTGCTTTATTTATTTATTCATTATCTCAATGAGGTTTAGGTCACTGGTAAAATATCCCGATTATTTGTAAGTGTTAATTTGAGGCAATTTAATATGTGGACTGAAGAAGTCTTGTGATGAATAGATGGGCCATACTTGTGGGATTCATTGTGCTGGGCCCAGAGATGATATCGACACCCACCATCAAGTATCAAATCCACTCTCACTTTTTTAAATTTTTTTTGACCACAAACATATTGCATTCATAATAAAAACAAGTACAGAAGACGGTCAAAGACTACCGGTCAGAAAATACAAAATAAACAAGCAAAAAAAGGAAATACAAAAGCCGCAGAAAAACAGTAACAGTAATAAAACCTACAAGTCTACTCAAGAGTCAAGACTGGATTTTGGAATAACCAGATTTGCATCAAGCGAAAAGCACCAAATTACCAAAACCCGCTGCCGTCATTGCCGCTACTGGTATTGGCGGAACTCCGGCACCGTCGCCTCCATGAAGCCGTTGGACGCCAGAGCTCCAGATTGGTGGAAATCAACCCAAAAATAGAGGGAGAGGGGAGATCTAACTCTCCCACGAAGGAGAGAGATGATCTCAACCTAAATCCACAAGACAAGAGAGAGGAGAGGAGAGATCAAGTCCAAAAACGGTAGGACGAACTCACATTTTTAGATTTGAAAAGGTAGACAATGAAGCTAGTAAAAGATTTAATATACCGATTGTTAGCTTAACTTCTGAATGAAAAGTTAAAAGATTGGATCAAGTACTATATAGGGGTAAAACACACAACTAATAAATTATGTTTTCATTTTCCTAACCCAAACAAATAAAAGAGACAGGTATGGCTTCTCCTTCATTTTCTTTTCTCATTCTTTCTCTTTTCCACTCCTTTACCTCGGCAAATCCAATATCCAAAAACCGGCATATGAAATTTATGGAAAAATAAGTCTAATTTAAATCAAATCCCATAAAAAAAAAAAAAAACAAGAAGAAGAAAAGAAAGAGCAATTTTAAAAACACAAAATGACATGCAAAATGACATGCAAATGTGATGGCGACTTTCCCATTATTCCCTTCCCTTCCCCACCCCAAACCTATCATCTCTATGAGAATTATTATTATTGTGTCTGGATTTTTTCATTTGGTTTCTTCTTTCATTTAGCAAAGCCAATCATCTTTCCTTTGAGAAACCCTTCTTATTGAAGTTGGTTGTCTCACCCTCTCTCTACAGTGGAGGCGGAGGTTCAAGCCTTACGGGAAGCGATTTGGATTTCATGGCTATGAACAATCTCTGAACCCCTTGCAAGCCCAACCCTGAGATTTTTGAGGCCCTAAGCTGGGTTAAAAAATGGGGCCTCTCATACTTTCTATATATATATATATATATATATATATCCGGGGCGGTTCCGGGGACATCTAAAAAAACACTTCATAATTCCCGATCAAATTTTAATGATCCGAGCCGTTCAATGTGAACAGAACGTGATTTTAAGGATACTCGTGAGAAATCAGCAAAAAAAAAGACCGGGAAGGGCTTGATCCGAACAGTTTTTTTATTGAACGGTTCAATTAAAAACTGCTCAAAACAAGCACTTCCCGATAATTTTTTTTGCCGATTTCTCGCGGGTACCCTTAAAATCACATTCTGCACACATTGAGCGGCTCAGATCATCAAAATTTGATTGGGAACTATGAGATTGAGATTTGGAGTGTTTTTTTAGATGTTTTTTTAAATGTCCCTGGAATCGTCCCGTATATATATATATATATATATATATATATATATATTAGTTGTTTGATAAAAAGTAACAATATACCTATGGCTTAGTGGCAAATGCATATGAAACATATGCTTTGGACCCGTAGGTCGCGTGTTCGTGTCGTAATGGCAGTAGTCTTAAAGCATTTTTGGTAAAACTTGGAAAATTGTTCGGCTTAGAGCATCCACAATGTAATAATTAAAATCAAAAGATTGCTAAAATTAGCAATGTTTGCTTAAAAAATTGCTCACATTGTAATAATCAAAGTTAACAACCTCCTAACCAATAATCAAATTTGGGCATTTGAATAATCAAAAGTAACAATGTGGGACTTCACATTGCTAACTTTAGCAACCCTCTAAATGAATAATCAAAAGCTGACGTGGCAAGTTTTGATTATTATATTGCGGATGCTCTTAGTGGCAGATGCATATGAAACATATGCTTTGGACCCATAGGTCGCGTGTTCGTGTCCTGATGGCAGTAGTCTTAAAGCATTTTTTGGTAAAACTTAAAAAATTGTCTGGCTTAGTGGCAAATGCATATGAAACATATGCTTTGGACCCGTAGGTCGCGTGTTCGTGTCTTGATGGCAGTAGTCTTAAAGCATTTTTTGGTAAAACTTGAAAAATTGCCCGGCTTAGTGGCAAATGCATATGAAACATATGCTTTGGACCCATAGGTCGTGTGTTCATGTCTTGATGACAGTAGTCTTAAAGCATTTTTTGGTAAAACTTGAAAATTTGTCTGGCTTAGTGGCAGATGCATATGAAACATATGTTTTGGACCTGTAGGTCGCGTGTTCGTGTCCTAATGGCAGTAGTCTTGAAGCATTTTTTTGGTAAAACTTGAAAAATTGTCCGTGAAAAAGAAGGAAAGAGTGGGAATCAAACTTGCAACCCTATGTTTGGAAAGCAAAGAACTTACCACCAAAGCTACACTTGCCAGATTATTGAAAGTTGTATATACATAATATTTAATATATTCCAAGATTTTGGGGCCCTATAGTTGGGCTGAAAAAGGGAGGCCCAAGGCGGCTGCCTGGTGGGCCTATGCCCAGGGCCAGCTCTGACCCCTTGTTGACTAACATACTAATACTTCGCTAACCTCCGGCAATATATATAATATTGGCAAAAAAAAAAAAAAACTTTCCTTTTGTTTTCTTATCAATTGATGGTCGGTTGGATAGTTGGATGTACAACTACTCCTTTCCAGATGGAACTCAAATATGTATGGGAAGAACAAAGTCTAGATTGAGTGATGGACTGGTGGTGGGCCACTTATGGGCTTTGAAGGGCAAGGGCCCATTGATGATGATGGCAAAGCTATTATTGGAGCCTGGAGGGACATATCTAATCCATCTCATTCTTTTGCTTTCATCTTACAGAGTATTTATCACCCAAGAGATTAAAATCACGGAGAAAGAGATTGGAATTGGATCCTCCCCGTCCTTAATTCGGACCGACAGAACAGTTCAAATCTGAATCGTTCATTGTTGCACACGCTTGTGCTTCATTTAATGGTTTCGATTTGCTCATATACTTATCGATAAGAGTCTTGAACTATTGATTATGCTTATCGGTAAGAGTCTTGAACCATTGATTATGGGATTGTTCCGTCTGATCCAAAGCTTGAACCCACTGGCGGAGCAGCTACATCAGGATGGGAGGGTCCAGGCTCCCCCCTTTGGAATCTTTTTCTTTTTTTTTATTTTATAGTTTTACATGTGAAATTTTATTTTTTTGACAAGACAAATTATATTATACTAATCTAGGTTTAAGATGATGGGGCTAATGGGGTTTAAACACTAATCTGGTGTGAGGAATATAAGACGCCTAGTCGCCTACCCCTTGGTTGTCATTCTATTTGCCACATGCGAAGTGAAATAACACTCTTACAATCACTTTAATACTATCGTTTTTCCAAAACAAAACAATAACACCATGTTTTGTCATTTTGTCAATTCTTTTTCTCCTCTTAATTCGGCCCCTCCCAAGTTGAGATCCTGGCTCCGCTACAGCAAACAATTGATCAATCGTCACACTAACCTTCCACACATGTCGATAATCTGACCGTTGGCTCATGGTTTCTTAGGTTTACAACCATAGGTCACCCTTGGTTAAAACCTTTCGGATGGGTGGGGCCTATCTCATGTTATGCTAATTGCTAGTATATGTGCCTCCCAAATTATGGGTTTAGAAGGCGTTTTCCTTTAAAGTTTAAACCCGCGAACCCGCTTTGAATTCGTTCGACCCGCCCGTGAATCCACCTGTAAGACTAGAGTATTAGGCAAGACAAAACCGCGTTAGCGTGAACTTAACCGAACAACCAACGAGGGGTTGGTTCAATGGTTAGGAATTTGGACTTGGCTGGACAAGGCAATGTTCAAGTCCCCTTAGTCCCCCATTAGGACTAAAAACGTACTCCTAGCACCACCCCACGCGTGTTGGGAACTTAGTTTCGGCCCCGACGTAGGTATGATGAGGTGCCTTATAGATAGTGATGTGTTGTGAGTTGTGACGAGGCAATATTTCCTAGCGGAGGTGACGGGATAGGAACTTTCGATGTCGATCTACTAATTTTTTATTTTTTATTTTGGTTTTGGAGAGAGAAATTAATGGGCAGGAGTCTTATCCCTGTTTTGGACCCCATGTGGCCACCATGAAACGTACTTCTAGATTTCTTACTTACCCCATGTTTGTCCTTACATTAAGCATGAAGTTGAGAAAAAAATGCAGTGTAAACCAAAAACTTCACAATTGGACTTCATGAGAACTCCATAGCAATGTGACTCATCTGATTATACTGGACTAGTTCGAATGGCCTAGCCTTCACCTGAAAGTATTGTTCGTTTTGAGACTCGGCCAAACAACCGATGATCACAGAGTTCTCAGCAGGGGCGGAGCCAGGAATTTTGGTTAGTGGGGTCAAAAATTAGATTCATATGCAATATATTTTTTCTATGCACAAGTCCAAAAATAACTTAAAAGGTTAATTATAAGATTGATATGCACTAATAATTCATTTTTGCCTCATAATTGGCCCCAAAAGACTTGTTATATTTGAAAAATAATACATGATAGTCTCATTTTTAGCACTATCAACTCTTGAAAAGAAGAGAACGTTTGGAATTTCTATGCACTTAAAACAAATTGGGGCAATTTAGAGATTTTTTGTGAGGTCAAAATAGCTAAATTAGTAAAAATTTGGGGTCAAATTTGTAAAAATAGGGTAAAAATTATACCTATCCCTACGAAAATTTGGCAGCCAGTGGGGTCGGCCGCCCTCCCTTGTACCCATGTGCCTCCGCCCCTGGACTTCTCAGCACACAAAGAGCCTCTAAAATGGAGTCTTTTATAGATCCACCCTTTAAGGAGTTTCAGTCTAGCAGTTGCAACTCCTAAACCTATCCCAAGAGGGAAAGGATGATCAGTGACACAACATTTGTATAGTTGTGCTATGTGACTCCCAGATTACAAATGTTTCACCTGTGGCTGGGTAAATGGAACAGAACTGGAGTACAATTTTCGGGACTGAAAACCTGCTTCGTCCCGCAAAACATTTACATTAGTGGGGTTAGCGGGAAATTAGTGAGTTAACAATTAGGTGTTTGACGACTTTTCATGGACTCAAATCCCAAACTTTTGCCTTGAAAGTCAAGGCGTACAATTCGATAAGCTAAGAGCCACATTTTATTGTCCTCTTAGTTATTTTTTTTGGGTCATCTATCATTGTTCTTCCTTGATGAGAGAGGCCTCTTGTTACGTGGAGACATCTGTGAGATTGACGAGTTGTAGATAAAAAGATGAGACCATCTATAGAACATGAACTTATCTTGTCTCTCTCATATATCCCACACGCTCTCTTTCTTAAATTTTTTAGAAGAAACTTCGCCATTTTGTGATTCTTTGTAAAAATCTCTATGTATCCTAACAGGTACGACTGGGGAAGCATATTTGTTACAGTCTTTATGGTCGTAGCAGTCTCGGCATTAAGCAAGTTCAGGCAAAAGAGACGGTTTGTCAAGTTATCCATAATGAGCAACATCCAAGTCGATGTTGTGAGAAACGGAAGGCGGCAACAAGTTTCCATTTTCAAAATCGCCATAGGAGATGTTGTTTTGCTTGAAGATTGGTGATCAAGTTCCAGCCCGATAGATGGGTTGTTCATCGACGGGCACTCGTTGGTAATCGGTGAATCCAGCATGATTGGGGAAAGCGACCACTTCGAAGCTGACCTTAACACAGAATCCATTCTTGTTCTCTCGTACCAAAGTATTCTGTATTTATCAAGATCGAAATGCCCGCGCTGAGGTGTAGGTGGTTGCAGAGATTTTCAAAAAATAAAACTAGGAAACCCAAAATCTTCGTAAAATATCAGTTAGGTCTTTGGTATTATTTTGGCCGCTGATTTTGTCACTCTCTTTTTTGTTAATGTCACTCCTCTGAAAATACACTTGCAGGGAAGTGGCGTTAATAAAAAGGGAGTGGCAAAATCATTTCTCTTATTTTTCAACAAAAAGCTCTTGGGTATCGGGTATCTCGTGTGCGTTGGTAGTTTTCTTGTAAGAAATGTTCAATTTTTTTTGTTCAACGATTGGTTTATCTGGAAAAATAACAAAGTTTTACGTTGTGAAATTAATTAAAAAATAAAAGTACTAAAGTATTTCTTACGATTTCCTTCCTAGCATCTTATAATACTTCCTCCCTCTGTTCCATATTAAAAATCCACCATGAAAAGTCGTATTATTTTTCAAATAAAAAAATCAACTACTTCCGAGCATAAATTTTCAATTTTTTTCGTACCGTATTAAAGATCTTGATTAGTACTTTAATTTTGTGCAAAAAAATTCAAAAAGTTATACACGGAAGTAGTTGATTTTTTGATTTGATGAAAAATGACACGACTTTTCATGATAAACTCTCAATATGGAACGGAGAGAGTAATAATTTCCCCCTGTTTCTGTATCGAATTCAGCTTAACTTTTAACACTTCTTGTCCTTTGCATTTTTTAGTTTTGCACAAAAATTTTGTGGATTATTGATTCGTCACAACAAGAGGAATCGAAAAACCCAATTATTTTGACTTTTACCCTTTTTTTTTGAAATTATATCCAAGATTAAGCCAAGAAAGCCAACCTTTTGACATTTTTTTTGGCTGAAAAGTGGATGTTTTCCAAAGGGTAAGTATGGATTACCTCCTGAGTTTCATAAATCTCAATCCAAACATATCCTAATGGACTTCGACAGAGGTGGAAGTATAGACAAAGCTTCAAGATGTTTTCAACTACTAAAATATTATTCCACAACAATAAAACCAACACTACATAAACAAGAGATACTTACCAATCAAATTACATAATTGTAAGTTATATCCGAAAAAGCGTAACAAAACCCGAGAAAATTCAAGTCCATGCTTCTAGGGCAATATTCTGCAAGAGTATCCCCCACCAATACGAAAGAGTCCCTTAAAAACCAATGCGGTAATGCCGATTGTGTCTCCGGGTCACTGAGCCAATGATTGAAAGTCGATAACAAGAGGGATGACTCGAGATTACTCTCTTTTTACTTTTCTAGCATGGACTAAATTGTTGAACTGAGGGCAGCAAAACTAAATAACTCGGAGCGGGGGATAAATTTTCGTTCTTATGGGACATTCATGACTTGAATGGATTGCAACATATCAGAGACAGCAATGACGAGGTCACCTGATTTGATCATTCCTCTGGCCTTGAGCAAGGCGAAAGTTCTATTGAGGTTGCTTTCCATATCGTCGGAGAAGCTCAGGCGGAATGGTATAAGACCCCACTGCAGGTTCAGACGCCTCCGAACAGATGGTGCAGTTGTAAAAGCAAAGATTGGGCAGTCGGGACGGCAACGTGAGAGGAGAGATGCCATGTGTCCATCCTTTGTGTAAACAAAGAGTGCGTCCACCTCTAGATTGTTAGCTGGAAATCAAAATCCACATTAGCAACTGTAAGTAAAGTGTTCTTCTATAAAAGAGAGAAGGATAACTTTAGCCACCATAGCAGAGTTACTAAAAAGCCCTCAAAAACACGACCCAATAGTGCAAAATTGAAAGATACAGTAGAAGGACAAAACCAAATTCAATCTAATACCAGGTCACTCAAGACCATGCAAAAAAAAAAGGGTGCATCTGGCGCAACAAGTGGAACATTGGACTCATGGGAGGGGCTCAAGGAGACATCTACATGTAGAAGAAACACAACCACAGTGGTTACATATAGAAAAACGTCCAACGCAATTGGGATTATAGGTCTGACATTTAAACACCAGGTTGACCTATACTAATATGACAGAAGTTCAAATTATGATTGAAACACCATAAAATGGAACTTAGATTGCCAAAAAAGCGACAAAAGTTGGTCCAAGGAATGTGCAGAATTTATTACTTACACAGATGGAAATGTGCTTTACCCTGAAGTCCACTCATACTCGACTAGAAAACTGTCCGAGTACAAGATACACGTTTTCTATGGAGCCCACACAGAATAGGTGTGTGCAATACATTGAAATAGGCAGTGCAATCATTTCAGCCGACAATTAGCAAGTTCACCTAGCACAAATTCATCAAATTATACCTAGTATGTAATGAGGTGCAAGTTTTATTTATGTCGTCACATAAAGAAAGCAAAACTTGCAAGATTTACAATACTTCTCAGAAAATCAAGAACAAAACTTCTTACCCATCTTAGCGGCAGAATTGCAAATCTCCTCCGATATACTGTCCTGGAAAGAAGATGCTATATCTTGTAGTTCCATAGATTCGTGGCGTTTCTCGTCCCTCCACCACCGCTCAATTCTCAAACTCACACTTCTCAAAACTGACAATGCTTTATCAGGGAACTGGCCCATGGCTGACTCACCAGAGAGCATTAAAGCATCTGCACGTTGCCTAACTGCTTCAGAAACATCAGCCACTTCAGCCCTAGTGGGTGTGGGGTATTCAATCATAGATTCAAGAAGCTGAGAGGCGACAATAACAGGCTTATTCAACTGCCTGCATTGCTGAACAATCTCTTGTTGAGCTGATGGGACTTGTTCCAGGGGAATCTGAGCACCCAGATCCCCTCTTGCTACCATAATTCCATCTGATGCTAGAATAATCTCCTCCAAATTCTTCAATGAGTCAATACTCTCTATCTTTGCAATAACAGAAACATCGCTGCAACATCGCAGTAAAATGCAGATTCCAGGAAAATCAGAACGCGAGAAAAACTTATTTAAAACTTGAGTGAAAGACAAATGGAAATTCTTTACTGTTTTGCTGGGATGATCTGAGAAGGCCTCAAATGATGATTCCTTGGCCTCCCAAGGGAATGGTCATTCACCTATATTGATGACTAATCATTCCTTTTATAGTGTGCATTGTATCGTCTTTTCAGCAAAACCAAAAAATCAAAAAGATATTCCAACAAAATGACTATTCTATTCTAGCTTCCCGTTTCATTGAAGCAAACACTCTGTAGCAGTAGATCATGCACAATGGGATGATAAGTAGCCTTGTGATCTCTCCATATAATCTGATCCTGCATTTTACTGATTCACAAAGAAATTGAAATGGTCCAGTTTTCCCAACTGGGCCCTAGCTTAGTCAATCCCAGTATAGAGAGGATGCGTGAAAGACTATATGTTGAAGTTCTTGTAAAGGACTTCCTACTAGTACCCAGAAGAGAAGGAGAAGGAAAAAGAAAGGAACTAAAAGAATCACTTTGAATTATAACTATGGGCCACAGAGAACAAACATATAATAGATGTTCTTACCTATCGCGAGACCGTGCCTTAATATAGCTTTTAAGATGATTAATCACTTCAGCTGACTTGACAAAGGATATTGCAATGAAATCCACGCCCTCAGCAATCCCAAAATCAATGTCCAGCCAATCCTGGAGATACAGAATGCTTGAGAGTGACAGAATTCAAAACACTAGCCATCGAGAAAAATACTTGGCCCACAAAGCATTGATGCAGCACAAATGCCATCAACCATATGCAGACAGTCACACAAGCACAATAACATCTTACACAAGAATGCACCAAGAGTATGTCCTTACAGATGCATTGTGCACCAAATACTGAGGCAAATGTTAAATAGACACCAGCTGCCAGTCAACCCAGCTAAATCAAGATAGGTTTGACTCCTTGTCCCATAGGAACAGGTACAACCCAATTACATTTTCTCAGCATGATTGAAGTTTTTGTAAATGTGAAAAATTGCCAAACAAAAAAATTCCAAGCTGCACCAAAATTTTCCAAGAAAACAAATAGTGTAATGGTTATTACATCAGACATCCTGCGGAGAGAGGCTGAGAAGTTGATTAACGATCATCACTTTTGACCATCCTAACCAGCAGTCCTAATCCAGCCTATTGCCCTCAACGCATACATAGTCACCACTCACCACCAAATGCTAAGTAACAAAAAGGCTCCAACAGGAAACCTTGTCATAACTCATTACCATAGAGGAATTTAATTGTGCAAAATTTAAGTAATCCACATGCATGGCAGTGATTTAAACCTTCATTACTTCTTTTTGCCCCTAAACCTCTTCAAGAAGGCCTTACCATACCAAACCATGCAGCTCATTAAGTATCAAATTTGTAACTCCCCCTTAAAATTAGATTTGCGAATTGGTATCATGAATAAACTCCATATCCATATCTAACTTGCGATAGTATGGAAAATTCACACGAGATTAAAACCTGTAGTAGCAATATATACCATTCTCAAATGCCGCAACATAGAGACCTAACAATGTTACTCAAGTGCGACCAAATTAGAGGAGGATTGAACTTGATAATACATAAGAAGCCATCTCTTTTTTAGAAGACCACAAATACCAAAGGAATGATAGTGTCATGATGTGCTCTCCCTATGAACCTAATCCCTAGCAAGCGAAACCATGTCCGGATGTCCCCTCCCCTCCCCGACATCAAACATCGATAGGAAGTACTAAAGGCCCTTGTTGTACCTGCCATCTCAGGCTGTATGATCCAAGACAATTTAAAAGTAATACAACATTATTCACAATTCTTCATAACGATCAAGACACTAGATCGTGCCAGTTAGCTAAAAAGGTCAGTTTCAACTTTAAACGGGAAAACTTAACAGCTTGAGCAATAGAATCCCATTTTAGACAATGAAATAGGCACCAACCTTGGATGAAATAGTGGGGAGCATGGCATTACGTTCCCGCACCAAGCTCCCATCCCGCCAAAAAGTCAGATTGGCCCGAGGGAGCAAAAGTCCTGGATCAGTACAACTGCACTTGACATCTGGACCAATTTTCTCAATCACATCAAACCTCACCATTCCGCCATCCACTAGGAGTTCATCCCCCACTTTTACATCTGCCTCATAAAATTTGATTACGAAATCAGACCAAACTTAACATCTGTGCCAACAGGTAATAGAAACCAAACAGTTGTTCACTCCTTGATTTTTACAACAGAATATGATAAAATTTTAACCTTCGGCAAAGCCATCATAGTTAACATTAATTGTGCGTTCTGGCAGAGGTGAATCAAGCGCACGAACAGTGAAAGTCCATATCTCACCATCCTGCATAAGAAGAGTGAATGATTGGAATAAGATTCATGATTGTGAACGAAGAATCACCATGCTACTGTAAAATGTGTGCCACATTGACAAAATTCCTATGTAAACTTTTACAGAAGAACAAGCCAGTACACATAGCATCTTCAAGTTGATTACATAGATGTAAAAAGTTAAAATGAACGATTTTCCTTAATCTGGTAACCTTAGCACCCCCCTCCACTCTCCAAGCTTCTCAAAAAAGGAAGCAAAATGATGGACATATATTTTCAGCATCATCTGTTTCCGAAGAAGGATGAAAAGATGTCTAAAATACTGACTTCCACAGACCTCTTAAATTGTTTCCTATATGATTCACTGTACCTTGGACTGTATATGGTTTCTCTCCAATGTGATTCCCGTCACTGGAGTAGATTCAACGATTTTTAGCGTACTCTCTATTCTTATTGGTGTTGGTAGGTTAAAAGGAACACAAGCTTCCTGGAGTACTAAAATCGAATTGAAACAAAGCACTAAATCATCAAACATCCTACGGACCTCCTGTAACAAATCAACTTTGCACAAACAACCAACATTTACAACCAATCATATATGCAGCATCTATCTACTCAGCTATAACAGAATTGCCTTGCTGATGATCACAACTGTCACACTATTACTACCCCAACATTTGAAAGCAATCAGTATTTGACCAGCCAAAAGATAGTTGTCCTATCTCTTTTGAAGTGGGTTAAGTGACTCCCAACTACGATTCATAAGAAGCAATAAAAGTAGTCCCTCTTAAACAAATATGTTCTTGAAGCACAACAGCCACTACACCTGTAGAAAATGACAAAATTTGCCTCACATAATTTTGAGGTAGTATGTTTCCAAGAGCAAATTAATTCAGGCAGGTAAGCATCTTATCTTGACCAAATAGAGCTAATGGTACATAGGGCGTTCAAGTCTTCCAATTCGAAGTCTCAAACCATTATAATTTATAACATGCCAATAATACAGAGCTCCCACTATGATTTCTGTAGGCCACCTTGTTCAAAGACGATCACCAAGTGTTCAATCTTTTGCTACTTGGCTGGTGCATTTTTGGTGAAGAAGAAAAAACTCAAAACAACAAAAATCTTGGTGCAATTTGGATAATCATAATGTGTCAAAAAGGTATTCTACATGTTCCAAACAAAACATGATTCTCTTCGAAATGTGCAACCTGTTCCAATACAATGCCTGCCACTATGCTTCTAGACCAGTAAAAGCCGAAAAGGCATATTCTTTATATGCCAAAAAAAAAAAAAAATTCTTCTATCAGAACAAACCCAAATCAATCAAGGAACATCACAAATTGCAGCTAGTATTTGCCAAAATTAACCATGCAGGCGCTGAACAAGTCAAGAAAAGTCACAAATCAGCCTAATTTCAATCCACGGTTCAATTATCCATCAGGGCAGTGTTTGGTTAGCTGGAATAAAGCTCGAACAGAAAGTTATTGCGTTTGAATGCTCATCATTTCAACATTAGTTTCGAGGGAAATTGACAGAATGTTCATCACAAGTATACTTAATGTTGGCCAGTTTAGAGAAACGACCATTCCACTGGGGGCCAAAGAATGATCAATCCATTCCTCCAACATCATTCCACCAAACCAAACAGTATGCTTTAGTAATTTTTCTCAAGATTTAGACAAGAGAACAGTATTGCACCAGATTGTATCTCTAGTATTCTATGCCTAGGGCTGATAAACGAACCAAACCGCTCAAGTTCAAGTTTGTGTTCACTTTACAACGTAAACAATCCAAGCTGGAACATCTTTTGGAACTCGTTAAAAAATTCAAACTACTCGTGATCAGCTCATCTAAAAGCTCGTTTTAGATATCAGTTTGTCTATTACACAAGCCAATATCAAACATGTTTTGAAAGCTCGTTAAACCAAGCTCGAACAAACTACTGCTCGGCTTGTTCCACTTATGATGTTTAGACATTCAAGCCACTCAAGATTGGTTCAAGATCGGCTCGTTTAAAGTTCATTTGAGATCAGTTCATCCCAGAAACAAGCCAAGCTCGAACATAAACCAAGCAACTGTTTGGCTTGTTCATCTATCCAGCCTATGGGCTACACCAAATCACAAAAAGAAACTACTTTATTCAGTTACAGCAATGAAACTCATCTTACATGTATGAACCTATTTACATACGTAATACAAACTTTATTGGGCTCAACCACTCAAGCCTAGTCTAGCTCGTCTCATCAAATTTTCATTGGGTTAATGCTCGAGCTCGAATTCGCTAAAAATCCAACAAACAAACTCAACGTTCTAAAGCTCGGCTATGCTAAACTCGTTTGCAGCCCTATCAGTAATTATTAAACTCACACTTCTAAATCCGACAAATATTAACCAAATACTTCAACAACTAGCCTTATAAACAAACTAGGCTCGAACATGTTTTCGAAGCTTGTTAAGTTTTTTCATATCAAGCTTGAACAACCACCTGCTCTGTTCGTTCGGCTCGTTTATCACCCTACTTCTAAATCCAACATATATTAGCCAAATACTTCGACTCTGTCTTATAAAAAACTAGGCTCGAACATGTTTTCGAAGCTCTTTAAGTTTTTCATATCAAGCTTGAACAACCACCTACTCGGTTCATTTGGCTCGTTTATCACCCTACTCCTAAATCCAACAAATATTAACCAAATACTTCGACTCATCTTATAAACAAACTAGACTCAAAGATCGTTAAGATTTTCATATCAAGCTTGAACAACCACATGCTCGGTTCGTTTGGCTTGTTTATCGCACTACTCCAAGATCCAGTTGATATTAAATTAACCAAATATCACCTCAGCTTTAGCCGATTGAGCTCCACCAAGGTCCCCCATGTGAATCTCACTCCCTTCCGTATCCATCATAACCGCAACCGCATACCCTTTCTCCTCGTTCAACCTCCTCACCCTCTCGATAACCATCTTGTGCCACTCCCTCGTCCCGTGACACATATTGATCCTCGCCACGTTCATCCCGCCCACCGCGAGCGCCTCCAGCTGCTCGAACCCGCACGTGGCGGGCCCGACGGTGCAGATAAGTTTCGTCCTCCTCGTGCTGCGGAACCCGTTCTCCTTAAGCTCCGCCTCGGTCACCGAGTCCACCTCGATCGAGGTCGAGTCGGAGGAGGGGGACCAGTTCAATTGGGAGACGAGGGCGGAGAAGGAGGGTGAGTTGAGATCGGAGAGGGAGGCGGTGATGGGTTTTTTGGGGAATCTGAGGGAGAGGTGGGGAGTGGCGGAGGAGGGGAGGTAGGGTTTGGAGCGGAAGAAGGGCTTTGAGATGGGAGAGGTGGTGAAATTGAGCGATTGCGACATGGTTGGGTGAAATGTGTGCAGGGGGGTGTGATAATCGGCTTGTGGTGATGTGAAGGCGGAGAGCCGGAGAGAGAGAGAGAGAGAGAGAGAGAGAGAGAGGTGGGGGGTTTCGGGTTCGGAGTAGAGGGGATATCCGAGTAGAGGGGGGAGAGTGGAGAGAGAGAGAGAGAGAGAGAGGCGGAGAAAGCGAAGGGGAGGCGTGAGGTGAGCGGAGATGGAGCTTCGGAGTTGTCGCCCTGTCGGGTTAGGTGGCAACAGAGAAGAAGGGTTTGACAATGGGACTTTTCTCTGTTTTGGAGAGATTTTTCAGTGCGGAATGGATATATCCTACGTGGTGCCCGTTCGGCGCATCCGAGCAGTCCGATACACTTTTGAACGGCTTGAATTGAAACCCTCTATCTCCTCTCATTCCAACTTCTTTTTTTTGAACAGTAGCTCGGCTCACTTACAGCCCTAGTCCTTGGTAACTAGGTAAGATGGTGGTGAGTTTTAGTTTATTGTTAGGCGGATCAATGTCGATTCCTTTGCTTAATTAACAAAAATGCTACTGGTACAGCATTTGGCTGTACAGCAGCGGGTACAGACCCATTTTGCTCCCATCTCGGGTCCCGCAAAGATGATCGGAGCCGCTCATTTTGTTCAAAATACGTCGTTTAGGGTCCCTGTAAAAAATCACCTCAATCCGATATCGGGAAGGGTGTTTACGAATCATCCAATTTTGCTTCAAAATTTAGCCAACGACGTATTTTGAACAAAATGAGCGGCTCCGATCATCTTTGCGGGACCCGAAATGGGAGCAAAATGGGTCTGTACCCGCTGCTGTACAGCAAATGCTGTACCAGTAGCAGGACTCATTAATTAAAGAGATTCTACTATTGTGATTCTCCAAGATTGTTTAACCATCTATTCCTTAGTTTTTTCTAAGGATGTAAAATACAATTATTCAAGATCATTAACTAATTAACTTAATTAATTTAGAGCCATTCATGATCATTTACTTTTCTTTTTTTTGTGACGACTCATTTTCTGATCTTATATTTTTCTGGATCTTTCACTGACTTATTCTTTCCATTACATTTTCGAAAAGAGCATAAGATGTTGGATAAGGTCACACTAAGACGTTAATTTTGGATCCAAATTCGAGATTTTCCTTATACAGTATCATCGTATCGTTAATGATCTTTTGAATTATATACAATAAGAAGAATCTATTTTTTTAGTTCTATGGGGTTAGAACTAAAAAAATTTATCCTAAAAACCCGTGGAGGTACCAAAAAATGCAAAAAATTGGCAAAATGTTGCAGGCGATAACCAGCTGGATCAAAATCAATCAAAAGGAAATATTGAAAGTCATGTGGACTATATAGTCCTATGGAGTCACGGACTAATCGTAATTTCTTTTATTTTTGTTTTTAATTTGTATTTGGTATGATTGTGCAAGACAATATCGAAATATTTATTGTGGTTTTATGATGATTCGTTTTGGGATGAGAAAAACCAATTCATGTGTTTATTGGCTGCTATTTGGCATTGGGTGTATTGAGATCAAAATCTTTCTTTTGGAAATCGTCCAACCCATTAAAGAATAGTTTGTTGAAAGCCATGAATACAAAAAAAGAGAGAGAAGAGAATTGTTCGGAGTACTCCAGAAGAAAAATACTATCAACGGCCGGATTTAATAGTCTTTTTTTTGGAGTTCGTGCATTTTTCAATCGATTATATCTTTCAATTTATATTGTTTTACGTGATTTCGAAAACATTGTATTATAGAACTAATCGAGATCTATCAAACAAGATATATATTCGATATGAAATTCATTACGGATTCAAAGATATAACCCGTTTTTTAGCCGGTTAGAATAGAACTAGGGACAATTAAATCCGGACGGAGAGAGTTAACGAGAAAGTTGAACTGAACATATATTTTACATATATTCTTTCTTTATCTCTCTTTTCTTGAATTCTTAAAAGGAAAAAAGTGGAAGATGGAAATAAAATCGTCATTCTACCATCACACTCATTTCACACACAGTAAAAGCATCTCCAGCCTTGACCCATTATTTTGACCTTCAAAATCTTCTCTTCTCCAATGTTAAATCCTTATTTTTACCCAATTTTAATGTTTTTATTTTTTTATTTTATGTTTTTCCCTCAAACTTTTGAATCAAAATGCCACGTTTGTAGATACTAGATAGTAAGAAGGTGAAACGAAGTGTTGAGAAAAAAATGTTTTGATTTGGGTCTCTCCTCATTTAGTTAAGAAATAAGGTAAAATTTAAAAAGCATAGACAAAAACAACGCTATTCAAGATAAATTTTAGTGTTTTTATTCAAATTTTGAATTGAGTAGAAAGAATGATATCTATTGAAGATGCTCTAACACACAGTCACGTAAGTATAAGGGCGCATATGGTGCAATGTTTCGTACTCCCTCCGTCCCAATTTACTTGTTCCAGTTCTATTCTAACTGGATAAAAAAACTAGTTATATCTTTAAATTGGTAATGAATTTTATATCCAATATGGATCTTGTTTGATAGATCTCGATTTGTTCTATAATACAATGTTTTCAAAATCACCTAAAACATTATAAATTACAAGATATAATCAATTGAAAAGTGGCACGAACTCCAAAAAGTGACAATTAAATTGGGACGGAGGTAGTATCTGTTTAGGCCATATTATGAGTTTGAATTTGTTCACCCTCACTTAATTTGATGTGGGAAAACAATACCCTTCTCTGTTTGGCGAAAATAGTGTGAATTCCACCACAAAACTAATCTTATTATACTACCAAAAAATGGTGTTGAACCATGCTTTTTTCACCAATCAGAATGACAGCTATGTTTGGTTGGTAATTTAGTTTAGTTTTGGTAGTAGGTAGAGAGAGAAATAGGGTAATGATTGGAGATATGGATAATGATTGGAGAGAGATAGAGAGAGAAATGAAATTAATAATTGAAGATATAGGGTAATGATTGAAAAACAAAACTAAAACTAAAGATAAATGGCAACCGAACACAGCTAATTCACTCCTTTTAATGAAGGTGAACACTTGTGTGAGGGCGTGTGCACTTCTTTTTGAATTGATCAGGTTCCGCTTCACTAAGGTTATTATTTCTTGATTTATAAGACAGATCGTTATCTCACAATAAATCACTTTTAATTCAAAAAATATTTGTATTTATTTTAATTAGCGGCACGATGCTGGGTACAGGGTACAGAAAAAAATGGAACTCTAGTATCTATTGAAGATGCTCTGCGTAGTTGGGGATATATTCGTCTACAGCAGTTAGCTTTTTCCCTCACCCCACACGTCATTGTGCCGCGGTGGCGCCAAACAGCCCTCAAGCTTTTCTTTCCTTTCATCTTCTTCCTCCAATAAAACCTCTCAACAATCAAACCCCCCCACCATTTTCTTCACACCATCTTTCTCTGAAAATTTTAGGGTTTCCTGCCAAAATCTCTTAACACACATCTATCTTCCAACCTCTCTACCAAATCCAATCCAATCCAGTCCATACAAACCCAAATCCAATCGACAAGCCATCGGAATCGTCGATCTCCTCCGTTCAAATCCACTTCAAGGTTCGATTTTCTTTGTTTCTCCTTCAAAGTTCCTCGCTTTACGACATTTCTTTAATACCCACGTTGCCGATTCGACATAAAGATTGTGAATTTAGCCGGTCTATGTCTATATTGATATAGGGTTTGTTTGCTTATTTTTCACTTTTGATTGTTTAGGGTAAAAGAGATGGGGGCATTGATGTCAAAGTTCTGGTTCATGTTGTTCCCCGCAAAGGAGTATAAGATCGTTGTGGTTGGACTGGATAATGCTGGTAAGACGACGACCCTTTACAAATTACACTTGGGGGAGGTTGTCACTACGCATCCGACTGTTGGTAGCAACGTGGAAGAACTTGTTTACAAGAATATACGGTTCGAGGTGAGAATTTATATTAACTTTTCACTTTCTTGGTTCATTTTTATTCTTGTTGTCAACATGTCAGTAATTGTCTACGAGTTGGGATTATGGGTCTTTATAATCTTTCAGCTTAATTAACTGGAAATTGGCTCATTGTTATTCTTATTATCGATAGAAAATAATTTCCCACGACTTGGGATTTGGGTCTTTAAGCTTGATTAACCGGCAACTAGTCAGGGGCAAGTTTATTATCTAGGTCTTCGGGACAACGAGTAGTAGGGTTAACTAAGAACGAATCTTGGATAAGTATGTGATGTCCATCACCTAGTTTTGAGATTGCCCAAAAGTTAGTACAGACCCAAAATGTTAGTAATTTTCCATGAGTTGGGATTATGGGTCTTCAATCTTTCAGCCTAAGTAACCGGAAATTGGCTCATTGCTATTCTTAGTACCAAAACAAAGTAATTTTCCACGAATTGGCATTTTGGGTCTTTAATCTTTCAGCTTAATTAACCTGCAATTAGTAAATTTTCCACGAATTCGGATTTTGGGTCTTTAATCTTTAAGCTTGATTAACAGGCAATTGCTAATGGGTAAGTTCACTGTCTGGGTGTTTTGGGTCCACGAGTAGTAGGTTTTGGATAAATAAGAATGAATCTTGGATAATTATGTGATTTCCATCACCTAGTTTTAACCCTAAGTTTTGTATTTGGTCTGTTGTTTTCAAATGTGTACGAGCATAGATGAGTCTCAGTGTTTACTGGACGAGCATATGGACGGAGTTATTTGACGTACATGTTTTAGTGATGAGAACTAACTTTTTTGTATTGTTTAATTTGTTTTCTTGATATCTGTGCGGGCTATGTGAACTTGTGTTGGCTATTTGTTTTTTATTGCGATGCCACATTTTGTGGGTGCTTACCATGGATGAACATATGGTTTGGTGTTGGTTTTGTAGCTATGTATTACCGATCTTTTCCTGCTTGTTTAAGTTATAGGAAAATTTTGCAATAGGTACTCTTTTTTACTTTATCAGAGTTTTTGTCGATAAGATGCATACAATGGTTTCGGTGTTTAACCTTTAGGGTATTATGCAAACACTTGTGTTGTTCCCTTGAACTTTTGCAAACACTTGTGTTGTTCCCCTTTTGCTGTTTAGTGGAGTTATTTATTCATGGAAACAATACTAATGCAAGTCCGTGGAGAAAACTTGGAGGCTTTTATTGGTAGCATGATTTGTGTTTGGTGATCAACTAGTCTTATTTATGTTGTCTGTGAAGACTACAACTGTTGAATAACTGTGAGTATTTTGCTATTGAATATATGCAAAGACTGCCATAAACAAGTGGCTGGATCATATGGGGGTACATAAAAGGTAATTTGATTATTGAGCTGAAGTAGAATGAGCATATGCTGGTGCAAGTACTTTGATGGATGATGAAATTTGTGTTTTGGCAAACCTTGTAGTAAATGAGGCTTCTTTGCAAAATGCGGGGCAATTGAAATAGATACCTAAACCAATGTTGATTGGTTAATGGCTTCATGTTTTGGCTTCCATTATCCATGCACTATCCACAGATGTGTTCTTTCTTTTAGTTCTAGCTAAATGAATGTCCTGTGCTTTTGATAAAGTATCTTATTGAACCTGGTAAGTACTTATGCGTACGGTGGATACATGATGTGTATACAGTTGTTCCCTGTACTGTTTCCTTAGCTGCAATGTCAAGGGTCACATTTTTGTGCATCCTAACTCAAGTTTTATGAAGTAGTTGTCGTCAGGAGTTGCAAATCTTCGTTTGGATTCTGATTCTTTTCCCTCTTCAAGATCTTTTTTGCGGCTGTGATTGATTTGATCACTTTGTTACTGTTGTATTACCAGGTCTGGGATCTTGGTGGACAAGACAGACTTAGAACATCATGGGCAACATATTATCGGGGAACTCATGCAGTTATCGCGGTGATAGACAGCACGGATAGAGCTCGAATCGGCATAATGAAGGATGAACTCTTCCGGCTGCTGCCACACGAGGATCTTCAAAATTCCATTGTGCTTGTTTTTGCGAACAAACAAGACATTAAGGATGCGATGACTCCAGCTGAGATAACCGATGCCCTTTCCCTCCATAGCATCAAGGATCATGATTGGCACATCCAAGCTTGCTGTGCCCTTACGGGAGAGGGGTTGTATGATGGTTTGGGATGGATTGCGTCACGAGTAAGTGGGAAACCAACAAGCTAGAAATGGTTTACACTGGGAAAAATTGTTTTTTTATCATTTCGTCGATTGAAGATGGATATGCTTTGTGTAATATGTAACTTTCTGAGTCTTGTTCAATGTGATTCTGCAATTGATAACAAACAAGAAAATCTAACATTACGTCTAATAATAATTGAGATTACAAATGTTTACACCGCCAGTGTGTATAATTTAATCTCATAAGAATTTATGGGTATTTGTTTGAGATTTATGGGTTTTCAAAAGCAAAAAGAGTAATGAAGAGCCTGAAAACACTCGTCTCTCTTCATAATTGTCATGCAAAACAGTACTTGAAAATTCAGCAGGCGATTTTGGTTGTCCTGAAAAGTGGATTGTTTTCAGGAACAGTAAACGAGCTTTCTATTTGTCCGGACGATGGAAACGTTAAACAGGAAATGGGTAACAGAGTCTAGACACAACACACAAGGCAAAGCGTTAATCAGGAACTGGGCAACAGAGTCTTGACCCAACGCGAAGCATTGGCCTGTCAGTTAAATTGAAAATAATGGCAAGATTTATGTCAAAGCCGTCACACCTCTCTCTCTCTCTCTCTCTCTCACACACACACACACTCACACGCAGGCTGAGTTAAGTTGCACCGGCCATTTAGAAGTGCCGTAATGTACTCTAATCCTCCCCAAAACCACATCACTCAAAGGGTGCTTCTGCTCTGATATGCATAACTTGAAAGAACAGAAAATGTTTCTCATTCCACACTGCCTGTAATTAAAGAACATTGAATCATCCTTTGCACAAACAAGCGTCACAGTCGTAATGCAAACGTCAACTACAGCAAATAGAGAGAGAATTGCTCGCAATTTTGGAGTCTTTCATCTAAAGAAGGGGAAAAACTATAATTTTCTGCACAAAGAGCAACTTTTCCTTCGACATTTGCCACGAACAAGGTTATTGCTCTCAACTTGTCACATGTTTACTTGTAACAATATGTAAGGTACCACTATTTGCCTCCAACAAATGTTAACGGAAGTCAACTATCAAGAGAGATCACATTATCCAGCATCTGCAACCTTGAGAATCTTTGGGTCCTTCGAACCACCTATCCCATGACGGATTTGTCGGGCCATTTGTTCTGTGAAAAAAAAAAAGCAGAACCTTTTAAGACACAATAAAGGTAGCAGCAGGGTAATGTAGGAACACGGATTCTTGGGGTAGAGAAGAGACATTACACTGGAAGTAATGGATCTGGTTTGGTCTCCACCATACTCAGCATTCTGGTGGCATGAGTTAACAAACAATTAGCTAAACGTATAACGGTCCACATTTTGAGATACACATATTCTTGAATATCACATTTTTTGAGCAATCCAAATATTTTATTTCTTACTCATTGCACGAAGCCGAGGCTGAACCCATTCTCTCAAGTAGTTCCAGCTCCTCCTGTACCAAGGGTTTTGTTAAAGAAAATGATATCCCAAAAGTACCACAAGATATTAACCATATGTCACTGAAATCTCTAAGGACCCATAGGCCATAGTAACCTCCCATATAAACCTTCCTCCTTTCCCTTTATAGGGGAACAAGCACGACAGAAAAGTGGCTTCAAAAGGCAAACCCAACACTTCCAACGACAAACACCTCCAACTAAAACATATTGGACGCATGCTTCTTAGTATTCTTCAGATTTAGGCGCGTCGATTTTCCAATCTTATCATGTGAGTATGGAGGATGATTCGTATCCTAAGCATGCTTGTCCCTACAGAACACCGATTCTTTGCATCAACCTTCTTTGACCCACTACCGAAGTATGCAATTGCACTGTTACAAGTCTCTCAGGCCTTGCACAATTATGATTCTGACTGATAGAGGAAAGGCCTACAATATCATAAGTTCTCAAAACCAGTGACAGGACAAGGCATTGTATTTCACTAAGAAGCACGGATACCGATACGGGATACGGATACGATACGATACGGATACGCGGATACATGATTTTTCCAAAAAGAAGGATACGATACGTTGGGGGATACGTTGAATATAAAAGTAAATGAAAAATATATTATATATAATTTTTCCATTACACAAGTTCACCATTTCACATGCCGAGAGAGATATATTCACGTATAGTTATATATATATATATATTTACATACAACGAGAGAGAGAGAGAGAGACGAGAGACTTACAAGGTTATCGAGGGGAGAGGATATCGTCGGTATGTTTATGGTGTCAATTGGTGAGGGAAAAAGAAAAATATAGTCCTACTTGCAATTTTAACCCATATATTTTAAGTAATAACATATTTACCCTCGCGCGTATCCGAAACATATCCAAGCGTATCCAACACGTATCCACACGTATCAGATACGTATCCGGAGTGTATCCGAGAGTATCCGCGCGTATCCGAAACGTATCGGGATACCCAAAAATAATTCTAAAAGCAGAATACTTTAAAAAGCGTATCGGATACGTATCCGGAGAGTATCCAAGAGCATCGGTATCCGATACGGATACGATACGTGATACGGAAGCCAAAATAGAGTATCCGAGAGCATCGGTATCCGATACGGATACGATACGTGATACGGAGGCCAAAATAGAGTATCCGTGCTTCATAGGTATTTCAGAAGTAGGCCCCTATCCAGTAACTAATCACTTGGCCCCTACACCTCTTCTGGGTCGGAAAAAATGCTAGACTATATAAGTGAGACCTCCATTACTAGCAATGATGTTGTGTTTTAAACTAGTTAGGTGCTAGCCCAAGGCAGAGACAATTGTCGTGGTTTCAGAGGGGATCTGCCCATACTTTCCCCTTTTCTGTTAAATGTTTATATATTTGTCCTCAACACAAGGAATATAAAAATCCATAAACACCTAACCATGCATACCGTACCAACTCCCACGTAACTTCGCTCATGCCAGTCTGACTCAACAAAATTAATCATCTATATAAAAAGGAGCATAGTAGGCATCAGACATACCGCTAAACATCAATATTGCATTAAAGTGCAAGGGAATTTACTAATAACGATCAAAGATGGTTAGGAATGAATTTGGAGATCAAGGTTGCCAAATCACCCCACCCTAAATCCATATACACAAGCCGAGCATGGTGGCTCTATAGACAGGGAATACACTGCAATGCATCACAATGTAAGAGTAAACCATTTGGTAGCTCTAAGCATGAAACTTAAGGAAAAAAGTCTTTCCAAGCGAGAAGTTTTTTAAATGAGGCAAAAGATTAACTCTCAGCTGCAGGTCGAACCACTGCAAGTAAGGCATTGATCAAGTCCAAAATTTTAGTGACTAGGCATTGATCAAGTCCTAAATTTTAGTGACTAGGCATTGATCAAGTCCAAGTTTTTAAAGACTAGGCATTAATCAGGTCCATTCCATGATATTGGTGTCTAGGCATTAGTCAAGTCCAAGATTTTACTGTCTTCTCTTATCTTCGTGTCGTATTCTATTTTGACTTCTTCCTAAACTTTAAGAACTCAACTTTTCCTTTACATTAGACAACTGCATTATCTTAGGAAATATTCAAAAGCTAAGCCATCACTCCACACAGAATCCATCAATAGGTCACTATGACAAGATACTTCAAACTCCACCCTTTGAAATACCAGGAAGTGTTGGTACTGCCAAATTAGGTTTTCGGCAGGAAAATGGGGCAACTTTTATTAACTTCCTTCACACTCAGAAACTTTCAAACTTTCCCTTAAACCCCAATCCTATATCACTTAAGTCTGGAACAAACATGCTACAATTGTACAAAGCCCTCATAAATTTTTTGGTCAATTGGAAATTTGTAAGCACCATATAATTGCCATTTGCCTCCACTCAAACCTTCACACCATTCTTTCGAATAGCGGAAAACTTTTTAAAGAGAGGCATCAAAGAAACGTACTCAAAACTTCATTTCACCAATGTTCACCACTCACATACCTCACAATTCACAACTACCAAAATTTCCAATGAACAGCCCTTCCATCCAATTCTAGTGCTCAACAAATACCCACTCCACTTAAGATATATACAGAATGCAAAACCCATATAAAATCACGACGACGACTCAAAAAACTCACCAGGGCTTTCAACTTGGTCATCAAAATTACAACTTTAAAGAAGGTAGCAAAGAGAACTAACCTCCAAGAACCTAATTCCTATCCAAGTGGTCAACAAATAAACAATCTACTCTTTTTTCTTTTTTTTTGTGGTTCAAAGGTCTGGGGTTTCTAGGCCAGCTTACGTACGCTCAACTCAACTAATTCCCTCCCTGGTCCGGTCAACGCAGGTCAATTCACACGAAATTACTTTCTTGTGACCTGACCCCAAGAATCGAACTTGGTCAATTGTGTTGGAATAAACCCACCAACCAACCGAACTAACGGCTAATATCCAATCTACCTGAGATATATACAAAACGCAAAACCCATATAAGAATCACTACTACAACTGCATCAATTCATCTAGGCAATCAACTTGATCATCAAAATCACAACTTTAAAAAATTTAGCAAAGAGAACTAACCTCCAAGGACCTAGATTCCTGCTCAAGTCGCTTCAACTCGGCCGAAATCCGGTGCTTCCCTCGCGTATCAGCCGCCGATTGGACCTGCTGGTTTCCCGTAGCCCCCGTTTCGGATTGCATCTCTCTCTGCATATACAAAGTCACCAAAAGAATCGTATCTTTTCTGTATGTGTCAAAAGCCAGAATAAGAGTCACAAAACAAGCCTGTATATGGTAGGCATCATAGGGATTGAGGGAGAGTATGCATTGACTGTCTAATCTTCTCCCCCTTGTGAGAGTGGGTTCAGAGTCTAGTCCATGGATCTATCAGAGAGAGAGAGAGAGAGAGAGAGACGTCGGGGAAAGGGTTCTAAACTTTCTCCCACTCTTTTTTGGCCTTTTTTGGTATGTGGGGTTTGAAGGTCTTATTTGTCCTGCGTGTGGGAATGGGGACAGAAAAGAGGGGCGTTTTATGGAAAAAACTATGGGTACATGTGAATATGTACATATAGGTTTTGTGGAACCCATCTCGGGTTCCACATAGAAGATGATTCGAATAGTCTATTATTTTTAAAATATTTTTTTATGGAGCCTTGTAAAAAATCAGCTCAATTTGATATCGGTAATGATTTTTTCGGAATTTGTAGAGGCGAAACTACTTAACTGCTCAGTTTGGCCCCTACACATTCCGAAAAAATCTTTACCGATATCGGATTGAACTGATTTTTTATAGGGCTCCATAAAAAAATGTTTTAAAAATAATGGGCAGTTTGAATCATCTCTGTGGGATCCAATGTGGGCCCCACAAAACTCATATGTACATAGTATGTACCCATAGCAGTGCTTGCGTTTTATTAATGTTGGGGCTTGGGGGTTTCGTTTGTTTGAGAAATTTTTCGGTTTCGGTGGGTATATTCCACGTGGTACCCGCAATACACTTTTGAATGGCTCAAATTAAAACTCTCTCTCCTATTATCTTAACACTTTTTCTCTCATTTTCTCTCTCCAAATCTGAGTCGTCCAAAAATGCAATGAATGGCTCGGATGCGTCGAGCAGGCACTACGTGGTACCCGCTCAGCACTGAATTTTTTTCCCATTTGTTGGATGGAGGTGAAAACTGGGTGTTGGTATATGAGCGAAAATTAAAAGCGCGAGCGAAAGATATTTTGAAAAATCATGTGATAAGTATGTGGTGGACAAAGTTACCCACCTTTCATCCAAAACGAGAAGTTACCCTCCTCTTTTTTCCTTCTTCTTCTGCCAAAATTTCCTCCTCTTTGCTTTCCAACTTGGATTTTGGATCCTCTCTAGCCCCTCAAAGAGACTGGACAGTCTTGTACTCTTGTCTGGTTTATTTTTTAGCCTTTCCCGAATCTAGTTCAATGATCGAGACTGTTTATTCTAGATCTCATCGAGTATATCATTCACTCCGTAAATCATGTCGATTGGATATTATTTTATATACTTTTAGAACACGGTATCTCATCAAACATTCTAAAAAAATTAGCGGTTGCAATTACCAAAGTGAGCCCAAAAAAGACCCAAAAATGGGTTGGACAAGACCGGGATTGAGAGGATTCATTGCCTTCCAACTTTCTTCCCCTTGCATTAGAGCTTGAATCCTTAGTCGCAAAGATCTTCCAGTAAGCTTTTTTGGAGTTGTTTTTAGTTTTCGTTCTATGTTTATGCTCTCAATCTTTACTTTTGCAAATCTTAATAATCTAAAAAATGTTTTCACGCACGCGTCGTCTGCTATTGTTTATTTATGTGAATTAAGTAACTTATGAACCACTCTTGAGTTGCCCTCACGTACCCACGCACACTCAAAAGAGAATTGTATTATTGAAAGCCAAAAGAAAGAAAGAAAATGCACAGGAATTATTCTAGAGAGTTCGTCCATTAACCATCTTTCGAACATGGCTATAGTACACACACTCTAAAAATGGGCGTTGGATTGCCGAACGAACGACCGAGATGGAGGGACAACACGGTGCTGTGCCCCTCGGCACAACACCATCCGCCATTCGCTAAAAATGGGACGTACGATATACACTTTTGTATTTCGAGCCAAATTTTTTGTAAACCACCCCAAAACTTGTTTTTGAATATCAAAAAGTTTGCATATTAGACCACAAAAATTTATAAACATCATAAAAACTCATAAATAGCACCACAAAAATTCATAATCAACATCTCAAAAATTCATAAGATTTGCGCCCTCATTCTTTGAAATCTCTGACTTTTTGAGCCTCAAATTTCATTGATTGAACCACGAAAGTTCGCAAAAGTAACATCAAAAGTTCATATGAATCTGACCACAAAATCTCATTATAGGAGCTACAAAAATTCGTAAAAGGAGCTGAAAAAATTCGAAATATAAATTACCATTCATATCTTGAGCTGCAAATTTCATAATAAGAACCAAAAAAAAATTCTCCCATGTTTTAGAACAGGGGATTGATGGTGCTGTGCGGGTGGTGCACAACACCGTGCTGTGCACCATTCGAGCCGTCCGTTCGGCATTTCAACGATCCAAATCTTGTCGAGCCATTCATTATCGAGATAAAATCTAGACCGTTGAATTGCCAAACGGATGATTCAAATGATGCACAACACGGTGCTGTATCCGGCTCCCCCACCATAAGGGAATGATTCTTGATCATTTGTTATTGAAAAGAAAAAAGTTGACAGCAATTTATTGACAAAACACCAACAAACACGTTGGAGTCAATGAACTGAGCAAATAAAATAAAATAAAAAAACAGGTGGCAACTCTACAACACATTGCACCCGTTGTCGTCAAACTTAGCGCGTCCCGGACCGACTTTTGGGCGTTGTGGGTCAGGTTTTGGTGCCTAATTTCGTCCCCACGGCTTACAATTTGGTGCGGAGATTTTTCAGTGCGGAGCGGGTATAATCCACGTGGTATTCGTTCGGCACATTCGAGCCGTTCGATACGTTTTTGGACGGCTTGGATTAAAACCATCTCTCTTCTCTCACTCCAACACTTTCTCTATCTTTCTCTCTCTCCAAATCTGAGTCGTTCAAAAATGAAATATACGCTCGGATTCGCGAGCGAGCGAGCACCACGTGGTACCGCTCGGCACTGAATTTTTTTTCAATTTGGTGCATATGTACGTACACACCAGATCTATGGTTCATTGCCCTTCAATGTATTTAGAACATAAGAGTAATATCTTAAGAATTCTTGTAAGAACTCAGCTCTTTCGGACATCAGTGCTCGATTCATTCACTTTTTTGTTCTGTGAATTCAGGGACGAAAATCGATCAAGGTTATACCGATATTCGAATGAGTTAGTAACTTTTTCAGAAATTCTTAAGAACATGTTTGGAAAAAATTGAAGGCTTTGATCAGTGGTGTACATTTCGTGTAAGCCAATTAATGTAGACATAGTTTTTGGCATGTTGTTTCCCTTCTGGAGTTTCGCCCGAATCTAGTATGAAAAGGATTCATAAGGCAAACTCTAATTTTAATGTGCAATATTCTTTTCGTTCTAATTTGTTGGTTTCTTTTTGACATACTTTCTGCTTAAAAAATTGTATATATTCCACAATTTATGATTTTTAAAACTATATTAAACCAAATTCTGACAGAATTAATTAAGATTTAATATCAAACAAAGATCCATACTGAATATAAAAAATATAATTTTTTTGAGAACTTCGTAATAATGAAAGCATACCATCAATATGGAACGAAGAGAGTATATTCATTCCAGTTACCGTGGCGTAGTTACCAATTAACACGTTTGACTCATTGAATCCTCGTTAATTCGTAGGAGGATTGGTCATTGGGCTTTCTAGAAAGCCCCTTATTGTCCACTCACTTCATAGACCTTACAAGTTTCAAGCATTTGTAGAAAAATCATGAAGTTGATCAATCGGATGGATAGTGGTAATGCAATAATCGAATGAGAATATCTTGTCGCTGTATATTATCAAAAAATCACACTTGCTGTTTGCGCAGCGGTATCTTGTTTCAAGATTCATCCCTTGGTAATGGTGCTCCGACCCTTTTCTCCACCACAAACTTATGTGGAGTTCAAGACTAAGTGTATGAACCCGACACGAATTTGTGATGGTGAAGGGTACGTATCGGGTCAATACACCGAATAATTACACCTAGATAGTGGGAGTAGCCAATTCCTAATCTTCCACCGCGACACCCTTCCTTCCACTCGTGTGCACAGTATGTGTGTGACTCTTGTATTTTGTGAGAGGGTGTGTATTTGGATGTGCGATTTTGGGTGTGGTTGTAGCATATCTCATTCAGTAAATACCTCCTCATAGTGGCTCTTCTACTCAAATTTCTTGTACTAGAACTTTTGTACATTTTCCATCATTAAATTAGGCAAACAAAATTTAAAAATAGGAAAATTTAAGTTTCCAGATGATCTAGTAATAAGTTAGTATATAATAACAAAATGCGCAAAACAACTTGGCTGTGGTCGGGACTGAAGAAATTAGTTCGAGGTGCACTCGTAAGCTGGCGCGGCACACCCCTCGTCACTACTAAAAAAAATTGTAAAAAGAACACCAGTATAACCAATTCTGGATGGAGATTATTTGAGGTCAGTAGATACTAGATCAAGGGCGGTACTGTGAATGGGCCAGGTGGGTTTTGGAAAAAAAAAAAAAAATTTATGTAGAAAACACAGCCCATACAACTTAATTAGTCCACGGGCATGACTACAGAGGATAATAATGGCAATTCAATTGGGAATTAGATCGGCAATAGTAGCGTGGCCCACGCCCCATGGCTGGGAATTAGAATTAAAAAGTAGAGAAGGGTTTTTGGCTCCATATACATATAGATGCCCACGTACGGAAGACAGGAAAGAGGGGACGGCTGCTGTGGAGTAGAACGGGGGCTGCCGAGATCTCTTTTTGTTCCATACTTTTCTTCTGAATTTTGTTCATTTCAAGTTTTCAAGTTTTATTCAATTATTCGCACTCCGGTAATTTGTTTTGATTTTTGTTCTTTATAAAAGTTGTTCGTTGATTCTTGTTTAACTTAGATCTTTTATTTATTTTCTATCCCGTATTTAGAAACATGTTTCAAATTAGGGTTTCTCGTGTTTCTTATTCAATGCATAGTGAGTAGTTGGAATTTTGAGAATGCACAAGAGTCCAAGACAATAGTTTATTCTCTTGCCCTTATTATTGTTGTTTATTCTCCAGTTGGTAATCCACTTGATAGTCTTGATTTGGAAATATTTCAAGGGTCCTGCATTTCATTTCTAATAAGCTTAAACACAAATTAAAAAGCCCTACACTTAGTATAAAAAAACCCTAATTAAAAAGCACTAATAAATAGTATCTTTCATGAACTCTCTGTAAAAGGTTACTCTTCGATTTCCGGTGGCCGACTCCCGTGATGAAGTCGTACAAGACAATCTGTTGCATGTACACGTGTCTTCTCCATGCTACGTGTATACATGCATATGTGTCAAATAGCAACTTATGTACGAGACATGATTCTCGATGCCGGAAACACCTCTGTCTCTGTGTTGTGGGGAGATTTTTTGGTCGGTGAATTTAAAACATAAAAAAAAACACACAATCTAATAGCTGAAAAACCTTTCGGCACAAAGACACACGAGTTTTCGGGACCGAGGAGATCAGACCCCACGTATGTACACCTATATTTCTTCGCCACAATGAATGAGAGTGTGCTTTTCTCAGCACAATGTCTAGTACCGTCTCTTTAATCTCATCCCACCTCTTGAAGAAAACAGTCTCATTTCGAAAATCTATCCCAAATACGCGCAAATTCCCAAACCACATCTCTGTTTCGGGTCAGTGGGTAGCCCATGACCCGCCCGGACCTGACATCAAACCCTCTGTAATACCAGAGGTGCCTCGGACTCCCAACGTTCCGGATTTCGACCCGATTCCACCGGAGAAGCCCACCGGTCCTCCACCGATATCACCCGGCCCAAACCCGGAGTTTCCGGGCCCACCGACAGAGTTGCCGCCGCCTCCGGAAGCTCCTCCACCACCGTCACCGCCAGGTCCGGAGGTGGTTCCGCCGCGTGGGCCGGAGATTATTCCGCCGAAGCCCCCGGAGGTGGGGCCCGTTGGATCCGGAGATCCCGCCTCCTGTATCGGATTATTGAGTTGGGTAATTGGGTTTTCGGGGTTGGGGGGGGGGGGGGGGGGGGGGGGGTGTGTGGTTGTGCATGCATGGGTTTACGTAAATGGGTTCGGGTTGTGCCCACCCGTTTGGACATGATGGTTTTCATGTGCTGTAGTTTTTTTTTCCGTCACTATGTAATTGAGGAAGAGGTGATGATGATATTAGGTGGATTTACGTATAAGTTTATGAATTCCGCAAAGTGATCCTATTATGTTCTATAATCCTTTCAATATGTTGGTTACTTTGTGCAACTGCAAAGAACGATAATAATAAGGTAAATGTCAATTTGGCATTTGTTTATGTTAAATGTTACTCCTTCCGGACACCCCTAAATAAGTGTCCGACACGTTTATTGGGAATGGACTAGTGGACTACGCCTCACAGTATTTGACCCGTTATATGAGAAGACAAGAAAGCAGGAAATGAATAAGGTGAAAAGAAATGTACCCTAGTCTCAAGGCGAGAGCGAGTGGACTCGAGGGTAGTTGCTTTTGAAAGCTAATCTTTTAAGGCATGTTCGTTTTGAGATTTTGGATTTGTAGGTAATGAGTCTAGAGAGAAATAGAGTAATGATTGAAAATAAGAGTAATGATTGGAGATATATATAGAGAAAAATGAGAGTAATCATTGAAGATAGAGGTTAAGAGTGGAGAGAGAATCCAAAATTCAAATCCCACAACCGAACAAGGTTTTAGTGGTTGAAGAACGTGCTAGCGAGGGGTGTAACTTGTAAGCAAGCATTAAGGCGAGTCCCTTGACCTTGTAGGACTTCGGGTTGGTGCTGCATAGTAGGTGCACACCTTCGAGCCGTCAGATCGTGCATTCAACGGCTTGGATCTCATCTCGGCAACCAATGATCGAGAACCGTTTATTGCCGAGATGAGATTCGAGTTATCGGATACACGATCTGACGGTTCAGATGTGAACAGCTCAGTGCTGCGCACATCACCATTCCCCAGTTGGACCTTGTAAGGGCAATCATCTTTATGACAAATTTCACTAAACCTACGTCTTTAAAATTAAAGTTTAATTTTTTTAAAACAAATCATTAGATATCATCAATAAATTCTTTTAAGTTGTGAAAAAAGATATCATATAACTTGTGATTCCACAAGCTTTTAGGAGAAACACTTCAGTGCCGAGCGGGTATTGCCCACGTGGCACCCGCTCGGCGAATCCGAGCCGTCCGATACACTTTTGGACGGCTCAGATTTAAACACTCTCTCTCCTCTCCCCCAAACACTTTCTCTCTCCTTTTCTCTCTCCAAATCTGAACCGTTAAAAAACAAAATGGACGGCTCGGATGGCCGAGCGGGCACCACGTGGTACCCGCTCGGCACTGAAAATTTTTCCAGCTTTTAGACCCTAAAATTCCTTGTGATTCCATTTACGAGGTACTTATGTAATAATAAGATTAAAAAATCCAAGGAAGTCGGCCCATGAGAACGCTCTTGCTATGGATCCCACTTCTTTAATTAGAGTGTAATTGTGAGTGTAAGTTTTGTATGTAATGATTCTATACTTGTATCTATAAGACTGACATACCATACCAGCCTAACAAAAGAATGACTAAATTAAAAGAATTACTTTTAGTGAAGTTGATTGTTCATTTCTGTCTCTCAGTGGTGATCAGGGTTCGAGTCTCACGGGGGATAGGGCTTTGAGGGCCAGGGTTATGGATAGTCTCAGACCCCTTAAGCTAACTCTCATATCTCCCCCTAACCCTCCGCTGATGTATATAATTTTGACAAAAAAAAGAAAAAGAAAGAATGACTATATTGGTGACGCAATGATACAATGATTATATTTTGTGATCACATACTACGTATATAAGGTGTTATTAATGCATTTGTGATAAGAGTATTCTACCAATACATGGGCGACTCATTTCATAATATATCTACAGCATAATCACTCGTGTAATGCTATGTACGTATACAGATTTATGTGCATATGAATTATCAAATACAGAATCGCCCATTAAACATGAGCCTTAAAGTTATACGACGAGGTACTATTCTACATACATAGAATGATTCTTAACATATCTGTGTTTGCATTTAGGCCCATAAATCTTTTGTACGCAATTTGTTTTAAGTTAAAGCGGCGACCCAAGAATGGTAGGGCTACCACTTTGAAAAAAATGATTAAATTTTGAACTCCGAAAACACGGCACTCATTCATCCCATTATTATTGTAAACTTTTTTCCACTTTACAATCGGTCCGTCCATCTGTCCATCTGTCAATTCAGAATGGTTATGGAACATTTGTGGAGGAAATTGAGTGAACCACAGGGCAGACCACAGTGGATCCGGGGATCCAGTAGGTCTCCTGTAGGGCGCATTTGGGCCGTCCATCTCGACAATAGATGGCTCGAATTTTAATCCAAACAATGGACGGCTTGAATCAATAGGAGTTCAGATTAAATCCGAGCTGTTGGTGCCAAAATGGATGGCCGGATCGGCCGCCCTACACGCCCTGCAGGAATCCCCAATCCGACCACAGTGCCTAACTTAACTGAACTTGGGGGCTGCTGTCAACAACATTCAGCAACGCTCAATCTTACCATCCGTCTCAGCAATCAATGGTTCAGATTTTAAAAACACTCTTTTTGAAAAGAGTTAACTCTAAGACGAAGATAGAAGCCACGACCACCTCCGATGATACTTTTGAAGACCAAGGTACACACAAAGAGAATTGTTTTATTGCATTACTTAAAGTGTTACACTATTTTTTGATAAATGCATTCCGTTTTTTGTACTAGTAAAAAATAAGAAGTGGAGTGCATTTATCCGTTAAAAAAAGAAGAAAAAGATGTGCTTTTATAATAAAAAAATAGTGTGAAAATATTTTTCTACTTAAAAACAAATCGTATTGATCCATAAAGGATATGGGTACGCCCAGGGAGATGAGCTGGAGCTCGACAAAACTCGGCTCGTTTGTGACTCTAGTTGGAACGCGGCCAACCGCAACAATTCTGTGGTGGCCCTATCCGCACCCCATCCGGAGTATCAACTTTTCCGTACCTAACGTGCCACGTGTGAGAAACCCAGCCCCTCCTATTTCCCTTTCATTCTTTTCTTTTCTTTTGGGGGATCATTATTTTACTTTATTTCCCCCCTTTGATTGAAACCTGGGAATGGGATCAATCCCAAACTCCAATACAAAGGAAGCACCGCAACCTTCCTTCCAATTTAAGCAAAATCCATTGTTGCGGGGCGGGGCGTTCCGCTTTCTTTTTAATTTTTTAAAAATAAATATAATGAAAATAAAAAATAAATTTTAAATTTTTTTTATACTGTTTAAAAAATCTCAATAAAATCTATCAAATAAAATTCATATTGATAGAAAAATTATTTACGTAAACACATAATTTTTAAGTTTGAAATTACCTTCCTTTTCAACCCTACTACTACTTCATCAACATTAAAAAAAAAACCAAAATAAAAGATGCAAATTGCACTGATCTCCCCTCAGATATCTGAGAAAGATTGATTTTCCCTTATATTTCTCGATATTACGCTAATTTCCCTTATTAGAAATTCCTTCCTAACTAGGCTAAAAGTAAAGTTACATCTCAATACCTTTGCAGGTCAAATAGAAAACATACCTAGTCTCCCCATTTATATTCTCACAATATTAACTCTAATTCAAAAACTATTGAATTTTTATTAGGCATGAACTATAGTACGGATCGTCCAACTACCAAATCCCCGATTCACCTTCCATTTTTGCCACCGTTCAAACCACTGTCTTAAAGTCACCTTGATTGGCCATCTTCCATGGCACTACTGAAGACAGAGAAAGATGGAAAAATAGGAAAATATAAAGGTAGAGATAATGTTCACCCATGACTCCTACTACAACCAAAGTTGTGGTAGAATGTGCTGTCATCAAAGATTGTGATGGCTAGTTGTGGAGATGGTTGCGCCGCCTGTTAATATTACATGCTATTTTAAACTACTCAGTGTGTAAACTTGTACTGATATCCAGACAAATAAAAGAATTAGTGAAGTTATTCCTGAAAGAGACCTTGTAGTAAAATGTAAATGCTAATGTCAAGGAGCTTTTTAGTTAGACCAAGGTAGGTAATAAGACAGATAAACGTAAAAATGAATGAAAAGTTTTCCAAAGTCATTAAGACTATGTTCGCTTTAGGTCTTTAGACTCAACCCCTCTATTTATGCACGGTTTTTAATAAGTTTTTATTTCTCTATCTATTTATCTCCAATTATTACCCCAAAAGCCTCTCTTAAAACCCAAACCACGCAACCTCAAGGGTACAAATGTATCTGTCACAAAACTCAGGGGGAGATCAGTGTAGTTTAACCAAATATTATTATTATATTAACTGCCAGCGGAAGTCACTCAACTCACTCACAGTCAGCCTCTCTGCAACTTCAAATCTCTCTCTCTCTCTCCCCTCATCAAATGGCGTCCCACGTCGGCGCCACCCCACGCGCCGCCCTCCTCACTCCCCACATCCACAAACACCCTCTCATTTCCACCACAGAACTCGCCAACCACTACAAACCCACAACCAGAGCCAAAAAACAGAGCACGATTATAATAACTAGGGTTTCTTCCAATGGCGGCGGCGAGTCGTACCTCGACATGTGGCAGAGCGCCGTGGAGCGAGAGAGGAAGGCGGTGGAATTCCAGAGAATTGCCGAGAAATCGGCCGAAACGGAAGGAGGGGGAGGGGAAGGGGGAGGAGGAGAGAGTGGGGAGGCGTTGGAGAGGAAGAGCAGTGAGTTCCGGAAGATTCTGGAAGTGTCGAAGGAGGAGAGGGATAGGGTCCAGAGATTGCAGGTGATCGATCGGGCCGCGGCGGCGATTGCCGCGGCCAGGGCGATTCTGGAGGAGGGTGGTTTGTCGGTGCCGGCTGAGGTGGCCCGTGAGTCGGGCAGCGGTGGATTTTCTGGTGAGGGTGGTGGAGATGGAGAGGGTGATCGGAAAGGTAAATGGGAAATAATTGAAGCTCTAATTTACTCCCTTTTTAGAGAGTTTTTTTTTAATAATTATTTCATGTCAATTAGTCAAAGAAATACATTTAAAGAGTTACAATAATAGTACATTTGTTTTTAGCGAAGAGTGACCCGATGAACCCGGACTAATCTCTCCGGCCCCTCCCACATCCTTTTAAACATGTTTGTGTTAGGTGACGTGGCCCCAAGGACAAATCGTTTTGAGAGGAATCGACCCTGCAACCTTTGGGTGGTATAATCGACCCAGCAACCTTTGGGTGGTAAGCCTGCCCAGGCAAGTCGATTAACCACTGCGACAACCCCTTGGGGTTAATAGTGCACATTTGTTGAGTTATGTGTAGTGCTGCAAACGATTCACCGCGCTGTTCGCGAGCTAGAAAATGAGCATCAGATGTTAGCTACTTAGAAATTGTTATCTGACCATGCGATTGTTCGATATTGCCCTTCTTGCTGTTCGGAGCTCATTGCTGATGTGGATTAGTAATTGAAGAACTTGCTCTAGTCATGTTCTTAACTTCTCTGCTTTAAGGGTGCATATATCTGTATTAGTAAATTTAAAGTAAGTATCCTGACTTTGGAAGATATGTCTGATGTTTCAAAATTTTAACCAGTATGTCATCTAATTTCAATATTTTGGTGATGTCAGTAATTGTTGGCATTTATTTCCGTGTAATTCCTGAATCTATAAATCCTTCGTTTGGGTGCAAATGTTTGAAGGTTCATAATGTTGAAATCTGACAGGGCTCGAGAGTGAGAGTTCTATTATTTCTCTATCAGCTGATATTGGAAGTGGAACACCTGGTACAAACTTTTGGTCATGGACACCTCCTCCAGATACAAATATCAATGGTGAAAGTAACCTGAACTTAGATAGACAAGCTTATCCATATCCTAACAAAACAGACCCTGTACTAGAGAAAGAACAATCTGTAAATTTCCTGCCAATCCCCCTCGAGAGCAAACTTTTCCAAAGCAACCACTGCCCTCCGCTTCCACCCCTTCAATCCATAACAGATGTTGAGAAAGTGGAGATTTCGAGTCAAGAGACGGCTCACGAAGAAGAGAAACGTGAACTTGGTGTTCAATTTTCAGCACATGCAGCGGAAGCAGCTCAAGCTCTTGATAAGGCAGATGAGGCAGTAACCCAAGGAGTCAATCCTGATGGATCAAGGTGGTGGAAGGAGACGGGAGTTGAACAAAGACCTGATGGTACTGTTTGCAGGTGGACTCTGACAAGGGGTGTTAGTGCTGACCAGGCCCTTGAGTGGGAAGAAAAGTATTGGGAGGCTGCTAACGAATTTGAGCATAAGGAGCTTGGTTCTGAGAAATCAGGACGTGATGCTTTTGGAAATGTTTGGCGTGAGTTTTGGAAGGAATCCATGTGGCAGGTCAGTGTCCATTGAATAGTTGAACGTTATACGATCCATGTTTAACATGAAAATGGATTTCCCCTTTCCCTTTTTATGCCTGTGATTTTAGTACATAGAGGAATAGTTTTGCGACTGTTTTCCTAAATGTAGTCTCCTCGACTTTGTTTATAATGCTATGGATAGGAGCTTGCCGCTGAATTTTAACATTTTTCTCGTGGTGTTGTAATTGTGGAAATTAGCATGACGTGGCACAGGCCGCATTTCGTAAAAGAGACAGTTTTCATGGAAAAATAACGGGGTTTGTGGATTAAAAAGGAACGCTGTAGATTCTGATTGTTTACGATTATTTTGGCTATGGTTGTGGACCTGTTTAAAAGATTTTTGGGAGTAATTTACAGCTGTTCTAAGAGGGGAACTTATTTTTCTGTAACTTCACTTATACGCCTTTCCTTGGTGATACGGAAATGATCTCACTCATCTCTTGCCTTCCTAAATAACACCACAGTACAAGCAATAATGGAACGATGTATCATGTATGGATGAAGATTTATACCAAAAATTTATGAATTCAATATGCTTAGTGTCTGGTTGTATTGTGACTTTTTGCAGGATTGTGGAGTTACGCACTTTGAGAAAACAGCCGACAAGTGGGGGAAGAACGGACAAGGCGATGAGTGGCATGAGAAATGGTGGGAACACTATGATGCCTCTGGCAAAGCAGAGAAATGGGCACATAAGTGGTGCAGCATTGACCCCAACACACTCCTCGAGCCTGGCCATGCTCATGTTTGGCACGAAAGGTATTGAAATTTTAACATTTTCATACTGCATTAAGGTAGGATTCCTGGTTAATTCTTGTTCGGATATGGTTCCAGAGAATGTTCCAAATTAGTGTTTTTTCTCAAAATCTAAGATGTGAATTAGGTTGTGGCATGAAGCATCGATCCGTGTTCTGTCTGCTGCTTAACTGAGTAACCGACACAAAGTTCAATTGCTACATCTTTCTGTAATTTTCTCCTATGTACGAGCATGATTCCAATCAATTGTCTTCATTACTGCCCTTTACCCTTTTTTTTTTGTCGATTTTTTCGTTGTTCCTGTTGTCCTGATAAATGGTCTTTAAAGTTTGAACATCATCCTTTTCAGATATTTACTCACGACACCATTCTTAGGATTTCTTTTATCATCCTGTAAGATTTAGATGAGAAGTTGAACCTTCGAGTTGCAATTACACTAAGGTTCCATTTGGGAAGGATGTGAATTTTTTAAATGATGAGTGGGAGATTTATTAGAAATAGATTATTTTGATGAGATTCTTGTATGGCTACAATCTTTAGGTGAAAGATTTTGAATCACTCATTTAATAATTATTAAATGGTCAATTCAAATCCATCGCGATAGCCGATAATTCTCCCAAACTCAATGCCGAACTCTCAAACCTAAATTTCAAAGTGAGCTTATCTCATTGTATAATAATTTGAATACCCATTCGTTTGAAGACCAAGTCTATTCAACCGAGCCTAGTTGTATCAATCCTGCAAGTTTACCCAAGTTTATCTTTTTGACAGGTGGGGCGAGAAGTATGACGGGAAGGGCAGCAGCACGAAATACACGGACAAATGGGCCGAGCGCTCTGAGGGTGACGGCTGGTCAAAATGGGGTGACAAATGGGATGAGAACTTCGATTCAAATGGTCATGGTGTCAAACAAGGGGAGACATGGTGGCAAGGAAAACATGGAGAGCGCTGGAACCGCACTTGGGGTGAGGGTCACAACGGATCTGGATGGTTGCATAAGTATGGAAAGAGCAGCTGTGGCGAGCACTGGGATACTCATGTGGAGCAAGATACGTGGTACGAGAGGTATCCCCATTTTGGGTTCGAACATTGCTTCGAGAATTCAGTCCAGCTACGTGAAGTTCGGAAACCATCTGAGTACTCATGAGACTTGAAAATCGTTTCCGTTTTCATATGACCATGGTGCATACAGAAGGGCATACACAGGAGTAGCTTACATAACTTGAAGAGAAGGGCAGATCTGTTTTCTGAAGTTCTGTTGTATCCTTGTTAAGAGTGTTACAGTTTACATGCAATAAGAGTTGATCTTGTTTCTGTCTTTTCCTTTTTTCCGCCAAAAAAGTACGCATTACATAAATTATATAAGTGGTCATTGTATTGAGGTACTGTATTGATATAAAGGGTAGTGTGAAAATTGCTTCCTTAGCACTCTTCAAAGCTTGATGATGAAAGAACTAGAAAAAGTATTTGTCACTGCCAATGCAAGGGAACCGACAGACTTGTTTTTTGAGCGGAGGGAAAGAGGGTAATTTTGCCTAACTCACTCAACTAGGCGATTGCTGGCTAGTGAGAGGCAAGAGGACCATTTTAACAGAGTAATGCACACAAACCCTAACTTCCCGATGTAGGAAGCCAGCCCATGATGCAGCCCGAAAGCCTCACCTATCCTTCGGACGGGCCCAACAGCATGAAACGATTGGCCCGTTTTCATGGATGAAGTTGGGCCAAGGAATTGTTTTTTTTTTTTTTTTAAGCAGATGGCAAGAGAGTAATGTCAATTAACCCACCCAACTAGACAATTGCTGACTAGTGAGAGGTAAGAGGGTCCTTTTAACACACAGAAACCCAAAACTTTCTAACTCCCGACGTGCCCAAAAAAAACCCCGAACTTCCTTATGTGGGAAGCCACCGACAGGCTTGTTTAGTTATACTTGTCATTTTTCAATTTACCTAATCACAAGGGTACTTAATTTTTTAACAACAAAAATGAGAAAATCGATTTAAATCCAGAAAAACAATATGGTCACGATTTGGGATTAAAGTATTAGTAAACCATTGACTCTAAAACTGACTAATGGGTTAGTCACAAGTTTGGATTGCTTACAAAGAATGCAGATACGAGTTTCTAGTTGGTCGATTATGCGTCTGAGTTCGACTGAATTTATGTGAATGGCATATCAAAACCACAAGTTATGATGACTCATGTGTCCGATCCAGCCTACGCTCACCTTGACTAGTGTGGGGGACAAATCTAATAGTTGACTAGCGGGGGGCCTTGATTAAAGTCCGAGGAAGGCTCCATATGAACTAACCACAAAAGGACTGATAGCACCAGAGAGGTTTTGAATTTGAGACCACCAGTGCGAGAGCCCCAAATGTCCCACATCAGGAATTTGTGGGAAATGGATGTGAAATATAAGGGATTCCGTCCAGTTACTATATAACCTGAGGTTAACTTTTTGAGCCATGTGTTTAGGTTAAGAGTAAGCAAGTCAGCTGGCGCGGGTCGTTATAGTTGGTATCAGAGCACAACCCTGGTTTACATGGTGATGTGTTGTACAGAACTAAGTGCCACGCTATGACCACTAGGGAAAGGTTGCTCGGCCAATGCAACGAGAACGTTGCACCCTCAAGTGGGGGAAATGGATATGAAATATAAGGGATTCCAACCAGTTATTGTATAACCTGAGGTTAATTTTTTGAATCACGTGTTTAGGCTAAATATAAGTAGGTTAGCTGGCGCGGGTCGTTACAACAAGCCAACCCCTTCAGATCATATTTCAACCACAATTACTTGAAGAATTGTATCTATTCCAGTGATCTCATCTCACCACCCTACTAACTTGTTGACTGTGGCATTGTTCTATATATTCTCCTACATTCCTTCCTACGTTTTGTTCTCTCTTTTCCATGCAAATTTCTTCTTCTTCAACAAGTCTTTAATAAATATACTGAAAAGAAATCTCAGACCCCAGTTTATCTTTTTACCATTGAGTACTAATCTATCTAATAAAACAGAAGGATTGTCCTATGTGGCACCCTTTGTTCTAGATGGCACCCACCATGCACATGCACACACGTTCACTGTTCACACATAAAAAATGTTATTAAAAAATTAAGCGCTCCATTTTTCAATCCGGTTGAACCGGTGCGTAGTGCCGTAGGCACGGCACTACAAGAAAATCGGGATCTAACAACGGTCAAAAGCGTTACTAAAAAACACAAAAAGCGTTGCTAAAAGCAGTACCAACGGTTCACCAACCGTTAGCAAAATCGTTGCGAGATATCCGTTGGTGTAGAGGTATAGCAACGTTTTGACGAGCGTTGGTACATATTTTTTTTTAGCAACGGTTTCTTTAGCTAAAGGCAAGTTTTTTTTTTTTTAAAATCTGGGGTAAAATATGACATGGCAGCCATGTTTAAATTGAATTCAAACAATCAACCACCTTCATTTCCCATGCAGTACGTTATTGAGGAAAAAGTGTGAAAAAATACTACTCCGGCCATTGCCATTGGAGTAGAAAGTTACAAATCACAATGAACTCCTCCGGCCATTGCCATTGGATCTCAAGAGTTGGTGAATGAAAATTTCCACATTCTTAAATGGGAGGTGTACCAAGACCCTAGAGAAATTCATTAATTGGTGTATTAAGTCATCGTGCTTACGAATTAACCCTTACATATGGGGTTTCTCGAATGACCCACGCTACCGTATTTGATTATCACATTTTGAGTACAATTCTACAACATAAAATGGTTGGTGGTCAAAGTCAGTAATTACTCCATGCCATGTGATGTGCTTCAGAGTCCTTTAATTAACAGCACACATTCATGCGAAATTCATATATTTTTTTTCCAAATGGATGGGACCCATATGCCTAGCGGCGAATCATATATGAATGTGTGGTATCACGGCCAGTGGCAGACCCAGGAATTTAACATAGTGGGGCACCACTTTTTTTGTAACCTTAATATATGAGTTATAGTTAAGCAAATTTACACCGAAATTAATTTTAGCATTCATGATAAAGTAACAATTTTAAAGTATATATGTATTTTAATAACCAGTTACTTGGGCAAACTTATGCATCTCTACTACATGTGTTAAAACAAAATTATCACATGTTCATCATCTATTTTTCTATTATTAACGACTCTATGAGTACAAGTTTCGGGGTCCAAAAGTTTACAAATGCAATGTGTGGATTCATATTGAGTACTGCACAAATGAGCGGAGACGTTAAGGTAGTGAGGGAAACAAATTAAAATAAAAAGACTTAGGGGATTGGGGGAGACTCGAAGATAGACCCTTCCATTTAGAATGCCAACACCTTACCACTACACCAAATGCTATCTAGCTATTTGCATGAATTCGACATATATATATACAAAATGGAAAAAGAAATTTTTTTTTTAGAAGGGCGCGGGGGCACGTGACCCCACGTGCCCCAAGGTGGGTCTGCCCGTGATCACGGCAACTCCAGACAGTGCCGGCTCATATATTTTGGTGGCCCGAAGCGAATTTCCTATATTGAGCCCTTTATATATTCATGATTTTCTTAAAAATATGATAAAAGTACAAAAAATAACAAAAAAATCAAACTAAAAGGATACAATTATAACAATATAAATATAAAAAGATATGATTGCAAGAGTTTTTGAAGAAAATAAGATATAATTATGTTTTTATTTGAAAACATTCTAATATTACTGTAATATGTAAGTTACATTACAGTGAGGCTTCAATTTTGGACCAAAATTCCGAGACTGGAAGCGATCGCTTCTCTCGCCTATCCTATGAGCCGGCCCTGACTCCAGACTCATCTGACGTCGGGTTCAGCACTTCAACCCATGGAATTCGAATCCTTTCTCTCCTCATCAAAACTTATGTGCTATAGAAGACATCATCTACCTCTGCCTACTTTGATCTCAAAAAAAATCTACAACCTATTTTGCTCTGAACATGAGAATGGAAAAGAGGAGAGTGGAGAGTGACGCATGGAGATAAAAGAGATGAAGATTTTGATTGGAAAAGAGGAGAGTGGAGAGTGACGCATGGAGATAAAAGAGATTTCCTTCGGCAGATCAAAGAGATTTTGAATAGACATAAAGGATGATGGTGGAAAGGGGCCGGAGTCACTATGACAGTAACATTATTCGCGTGCGAGTGCTTGAGTTGGAGTGCAATATCGAACGTGAAAGTGTTTTCGAAACACGTACTAAAATTCACGAGAGTGAGGATTAATGAAAATAGAAGTACGAAACTTTTTGAATAATTTATGTGACTAAAGTTTTGACTTAGACCGGGAGAGAATAGACCGGAGAATATAGGTGTATGCTTTGTCTTGGTAAGTAGCGAAAGAAGAGCCAATGGATGTAATGACGATGGTGATCAAGTGGGTTCATGAGAGAAATCCAGTTGGTTCAACTGGCCAGGTGCAACAAATGGGTGACAGTGTCGGCCTTGATATTTTGGTATGAATTTACTGTTGTTAGATTTTTTGTTTCTGAACCTCTTTCTCATTCCTTGAGCGTACGTTACGCAATCTTCAATTGACCAGCAAAAGCATAGAAACAGTTTCCATTGATAACCCATGAAATTACTAGAATACATTATCTGATGACTGACTAAATTAGAGTATGAAATGGTGAAGGCACAAAACAGCGGAAAACCGTTTTATATGGTAACTTACAGGATATTTTGTCTCAAACAAATCCTAAGTTTTCAAAAAATTGTCTGTTTGTTTGACCTGATATGAACAAAGAAATGGACCATGTATGTATTTAGGTACTCGTACATTTTGTCTAATTTAATATGGATCAGGTATATAATCCTACAAAGTGTGTAATACAAAGTTGAAGACTCTTGTTTTTTAGCACCGGATGCCGAGCGAGGCGTGAACGCGCTTTAGGCACTTGTTGACTGAATTGTGGACGTGTCAAGACTCGTCGCGCCTAACGTTGATGGGTTGAATTCCGTGAATCTAACTTCTAACTAGAGCGATTGCGTGTGACTTAAAAGGAAAAGTCACGAGATAGCTCGAGGGTTGCCACAACGGAGTGAACTTGACAATTTCTTAACCGTGTAGAAAAAGAAAGAACGAAAGTGATGGCAAAAACTAATCAAACTCCATGAAAATGGGTTAAAAGAGTTGGTCGATTACAAAAAAATAAAAATGGTGCTGGACCGAAAAGAGAACTACAAGGTAGTTCGAAATGTAATTGGATTGGAAATAAAAGATAGGTAAACTTTGCTGAAAAGTTTGATTGTTCTTCATCTTTAATTCTTGGACGTTGACACATGTCCCATGTCGTGGCAAATAACTTTCTACCTTGGCTATATATTTGGATGCCAAATGTCCACAACTGCAATTCATTTTGAAAATGAAAACCTAACCGCTCGTGGGCCATTTCACCTTTACAGGAACAAAGTCGATATGCCCAGGTTCATTATTTAGTACCTCCACGTGTCCATGGAAAGAAATGGACTACTTGTTTTGCTTGGGATCCTTTGGAAGAATGGACTTTTTGTTCCTCCAAGCAAATCAATCTTAATTGGAAAACTATCCGGTGCATTTCACTTCACTTGGATTTTAGTTAATTGGGCCTTGTTTCAAAATTAATGTGATCTATTAATTTTATCATTTTTGATCCGAGATAAGGGATTAGTCCGGTAGGTCTTTTCGGTCCGAAGTTGGCCGGTAATGGACCTACTTACTTTGCTTGTAGACCAGCTGCAGAGCTAACCCTAGCTCCTTCTAGGGAAAATTAGCCATAAGGACAATAAAATAGTTTTCATTTAGGGGAAGGACGTCAACAAAATAGTTTTCAGTTGATGTATTTCAATTTTTTGAGTTTTTCAGCCATAAGGCTAAAATATGTTTAGGCACTTTCATAGGGTTTTATGGTGTAATTTCCTAATAAGATTATAGTGATTTAGGCACTTTCATATATAAGGTACCCTAAGGTTTTAGAAACTTTCATAGGGTTAGTAAGGATTACTCTAAGTTGCGCTCAAGCTAATTTGGGACACCATGCATTACCAAAAAATAAAAAAAAAACTCTATGAACACAAAAACTTAGGATAAACATCAAAGAATGATAACGTACAAAGTGTTGGGATTTGCTATCTGTTTTCTGATTTCTGATTAGGAAGGTCGAGGTGACCTTCTAAGCATTTTCGACTCACGCGTAGTAAACTTTGACTTGGGGTCATACCTTCAGCCCAAAGACAAGCAAGAATGAAGCAACAAAAATAATGAGTTTCTTGCCCGGACAGCGATGACGCATTTTTAGGTTCTCATGCTGCTTACCTCATTTCCTCTTCCCTTCCCCCTTTCCCTTTGTCTACATAACGACAAATGTGAGGGAGTAATCTGTAATTTGTAGAATCCTCGGAGGAGATTTTGGTAATTTATCCTTTGTTAATCGGGTGCTCGGGTCAATAAGTTCACAACTCGGTTACACCTCATACTCACTATTCGTCCTTTTCTGAATTTTTGTTCGATTTATGTAATTTTTTCGGATTAATCATTCGTCTCGACAAGAGTAGTCTAAAAAGAAAAATTATGAGCAAAAATATAAAAATTAACTAAAGATGTGAAAATACCAAACAATTGGTATTTTTTTTATACTTTTGTTGTCTTACATGAATTTTTTTTTAAACTTTGGTGCACTTTTTTACACATTTTTTCCTCATCAAGAAGAATGATTAATCCCAAAGATTACGACAAAAAGCGAAGAAAAAAAATTACGAAAAACAAAAGGTATCAAAAAAATACACCAGATCAAAATTTAGGGAGAATGAGGCCTAATTTCGGAAGAATAAAATTATATTGAGGAAATTTTTTAATTAGTTTTTGCTAAGTGTTTTTTTCTTGCTAGGTGTGGTTTAAAATTGTGAGATGGGTGAAAATTGTCACGCTCTTGCTCAAAACTCAAAACCAAACAAAGTTTGTTGCCCAGACTTTTTGTTTTGGTAATGAAGGATGTGACTTTTACACCGTATCCACGTGTACACCACCCTGTTTGTACGCAGCAATAGATTGACTTTTACGCGGGCCAAATATGTATCTATAAATACTCCTTAAAACCCTTACAATTGCAAATCACAGACTGTGACCTTTGAACTATCCAGAGAGAGAGAGAGAGAGATCGAGATCTAAGTCCTAAAATTCTTCTTCGCCACCTTTTCGATCTCTTCCATTTCCACACAAACGTCAAAAATAAACTTTTTTGTGTTTCTGAAAACATGTTTTCTCCATTGCAAGCCAGCTTCGATAACTTGGAGAGATCCATGCTTGTTCTTCCCACCACGATGCTCACTGAACCCAACCAAAAGAGATGGCACATGGCATTCGCAGCCATCTACTGCTCGAGGGCTTTCTCCACCCCCTTGAAAAAACCCAGAAAGAAATCCCCTGTTTCATCAACCAGAGTTGTTATCGATGTTTTCGAGCCGCACCCCTGCTTTCCGAAAATCGATCAGTCGGTCCTTGCGGGAATTGTGAAGCAGAAAAACCTGGATCAGCTTGGGAAGTATGACGGGGTCGAGGGACTGGCTTGCGGTCTCGAAACAAATTTGGAGAATGGGATTAGCGGGGACGTCGAGGATGTTTCGCGACGAAGCGAAGCGTTTGGATCGAATACTTACCGGAGGCCACCCGTGAAAAGTTTGTTGTATTTCGTGTGGGAGGCTCTGAGAGATCCCACCATTTTGATACTTTTTATATGTGCTGCACTTTCACTTGGATTTGGCATCAAGGAACATGGCCCGAAAGATGGATGGTACGTATTGCTTGAGGTTTATGATTATTAGTTTTGGTTTATTTCATTAGATTCTTAGTATTGGTCAAATCAGTGACGAATTTATTTTTTCATCACCAATATACTCATAAAGTGACAAAATTTAATTTTGTCACCACTTTTTTCGCCACAAAAAATACTTTTTCTTGTAGTGTCTTGCTAATAATTTCAGTTTTAATTTGTTTTTTCGGCTCACGTTACGAAATACTAAAACCCCCTCCCACTCCATTCACAAGAGAGCAATGTTAGAACATCATTTTAAAACATATCTTGGAAGGACTCCGTACGCAAATGTGTCTGGAGTTATGTTCGTAGACCTTTTTGTTAACAATGGCGTTAACTTCCTCTCTTTACCATACGACCATTTGGCCCAGTGTCCCCGGTTTCATAGTTTATCAGAAAAGACTACTTTCATAGAAGATTAATCAAAACGTGACACTCAAGTCTTCTACAATATACAGAGCATGTCCCTGGTTGATCATTTGAAAAGTATTGGTAAGACTATTAAAGACTTTTGAGAGCTTTTATTTACTTTCTGACCCACTTTTATGTATCTTCTTCAAAACAAAAAAGAATAAAAATAAAAATAAAAATTAAAAGAAAAAGAAAAAGAAAAAGAAAAAGAAAAAGAAAAAGAAAAAGAAAAAGAAAAAGAAATGGTTTTCTTTTTGAAAGTAAAATCATCCCATTAATAAACTTCAAGTATATGAAGATAACTTTAAGGCCTTAGAGCATCTCCAACCTATACTTCATTTCTTCATTTTGGAGGAAAAACATTCTCCAACCCATCCTCTAAAACTCTTCTCCATTTGGGAGGATGAACTTTGATCCTCTAAATATAGAGGATGAAGGAAAAAATAGAGGATCTCCTCCAAATATGTGTTGGAGTTAAGAAATAGAGTGTTGGGTTGGAGTTGAGATAAATAGTACAATCCTCTAAATCTACTTTTCAAATAAAATAGATTAATTTGATCATCTCAAATAGAGATTTGGAGGGTGTTGGATTGGAGATGCTCTTAGTTGCTCTAGTATGAGTAGTGAGAACAAATAACGGTTTTGCTATTGTCAGCCCACTAGGTTGACGATAAGTACACTAGAAAACAAGAAAAATACATAATTCTGTGTACTTTTTGTACCATTTAATACATATTCACACACTTATTATTGTCAGTCCATTGGGCTGATTTTAGAATTTTCCAACAAATAAAGGCAAAATCAGCCAAGGCCGATTGCAGAAGCAAGCTTGCCCTGGTTCAAATAGAAGAATGTGAAAATTAGTTCTAACATTTGTTTGTGTCAATTCAAATAAAGGACCTTTCTACAATTTGCGGACACTAAAATTCGTAACACACGTACGACTTAATCTCTCATTTATGCACATTACTATACATTATACAATTATAGATGATTAATTTTTTGAATACTATTCACTGTATTTATTTTGGCAATTGTTATATAAGGGCTCTATGTCTGTTACCCATCGTGCTACGTGGAGACATCAGACATGTTTTATTGACGAGTTGCTTTGTCCAAGTTATGTTCCACAATCTTAACTTGTTAAAAAAGTAGATAGAGTACATCTTTAGAACATCAATTTTTTGTGTCTCTCTCATCGATCCCACCACACGCTATCTTTCACTTATTTTTCTTAAAGAAAGTTTTCATTTTTGTGCTAATACATAAACATCTACTCTAAATCCTAACAGGTACGACGGAGGAAGCATATTTGTTGCAGTCTTTCTGGTCATAGCAGTCTCAGCGCTAAGCAACTTCAGGCAGAACAGACAGTTCGTCAAGTTATCCAAGGTAAGCAACAACATCCAAGTCGACGTCGTGAGAAACGGAAGGCGGCAACAAGTTTCCATTTTCGAGATCGTCGTGGGAGATGTCGTTTGCTTGAAGATTGGTGATCAAGTTCCGGCCGATGGGTTGTTCATCAATGGGCACTCGTTGCTAGTAGATGAATCCAGCATGACAGGGGAAAGCGACCACGTTGAAGTTGATCTTGCACAGAATCCATTCTTGTTCTCTGGCACCAAGGTACTCGAAATTGATTAAGATTGAAGGCCTTCCATCTTATTTTAGTCAATTTTCCATCTTAGTTAACTATAAAAGCTTAAACCCAATAATTACCTATAGTACATAAGATGAGACGTTTTTACATTTCGGAATCAAATTTTGCTATTTTAACCCCCTATTTTTTTTTTTAAACTACCCATTGAGATTCAAACACCAGATACGGTATAGATTCTCAAGCATTCTCTTCTCCTCACGAGTTGACAGCATTACAGATGAGATTATGATGCATCGTTTCCCAATTCCAATATATGCAAAGTCTTCCTCGTGGATTACAAAGCAAAATCACAAAGATTTTTAGTTACATATCTACTCTTTGATTAACCTCTTGATTTAATTGTTTGTTTCGATTACTAAGGAAAATAAGTTGGATATATGAGTATAGTTTTAGACTCCACTAACTAAAAATCTTGGCTCCGCCCATGATGACACGTCTTTTACTTTAAATTTTCTTTTACTAAACAACATAACTGTGTTGCCAATAAAAAAAAACAACAACAACAACATAACTGTGTTCTAAACTTCCAACTACAATGAAGAGCTGTTGCTCTACTTAAAGAGAAAGGACAAAAACAAATTGATGAAAACAACTCTCAATTCAACAACTTAAGTCTCTGAATTTCCATCAGGTAGCTGATGGGTTTGGTCGGATGTTAGTCACTTCAGTCGGAATGAACACAACATGGGGAGAAATGATGAGCACAATCAGCAACGACTCCAACGAACAAACCCCTCTTCAATCCAGGCTCAACACACTCACCTCGTCCATCGGAAAAGTCGGTTTACTCGTCGCTTTTTTGGTCCTCGTCGTCTTACTCATCCGGTACTTCACCGGGAACACACAAGATGAAAATGGGAACACGGAGTACAACGGCAGCAAGACCAAAGCCGACGACATCATAAACTCCGTCGTAGCAATCATAGCTGCTGCAGTGACTATAGTGGTCGTCGCGATTCCAGAAGGGTTGCCTCTGGCTGTGACTCTCACCCTGGCTTATTCGATGAAGCGGATGATGAGTGACAACGCCATGGTTCGCAAGCTCTCTGCTTGCGAAACAATGGGTTCGGCTACCACTATTTGCACGGACAAAACCGGAACTCTCACACTTAACCAGATGAAGGTTACAAAGTTTTGGCTTGGCCAGGACTTTGTAAATGAGAACAGTTCCTCTTCTCTTGCATCCAGTGTTGTTGAATTACTCCACCAAGGTGTTGGTTTGAACACGATTGGTTCGGTTTACAAGTCCATTTCAGGGTCTGAATTTGAGTTCTTTGGTAGCCCTACGGAAAAGGCGATTCTTTCTTGGGCTGTTTTGGAATTGAACTTGGATATGGAGGGACTTAAGCATAGTTGTGAGATTGTACATGTTGAAGCATTCAACTCGACGAAGAAAAGAAGTGGCGTTTTGATGAGGAAGAAGGGTGAAAACACGACGAATGTGCACTGGAAAGGGGCAGCAGAGATGGTACTGGCAATGTGCTCGAATTACTACGATGTCTCCGGAAACATCAAGGGTTTGGACGATTCTGAAAGGAAGAAATTTGATCAAATAATCCAAGGTATGGCTGCTAGTAGCCTACGGTGCATCGCTTTCGCACACAAGCAAGTTCCAGAACAAGAAAATGAAGATGGAAAAATCCATTTAGAGGAAAATTGTTTAACCCTTTTGGGGCTAGTTGGTTTGAAGGATCCGTGTCGCCCGGGTGCGAAAAAAGCGGTGGAAGAGTGTCAATACGCGGGAGTGAACGTGAAAATGATCACGGGCGACAATATTTTCACGGCTAGAGCGATAGCAACTGAATGTGGGATACTCAAGCCCAACCAGGACATGGAAAGTGGAGCAGTGGTAGAAGGGGTGGAATTCAGGAACTACACACTGGAGGAACGAATGGAGAAGGTCGACAAAATTTGCGTGATGGCAAGATCTTCTCCATTCGACAAACTCCTAATGGTGCAATGCTTGAGACAAAAAGGGCATGTGGTGGCGGTTACTGGGGATGGAACCAACGATGCGCCAGCACTGAAAGAAGCTGATATAGGCCTTTCGATGGGGATACAGGGGACCGAAGTGGCGAAAGAGAGCTCCGACATTGTCATTTTGGACGACAATTTCGGGTCCGTGGCCACTGTTTTAAGGTGGGGGAGATGTGTTTACACCAACATTCAGAAGTTCATTCAGTTCCAGCTCACTGTGAATGTCGCTGCCCTTGTCATCAACTTTGTTGCCGCGGTTTCAGCCGGAGAGGTCCCACTTTCCGCGGTTCAATTGTTATGGGTTAACTTGATTATGGACACATTGGGAGCATTGGCTTTAGCCACTGAAAAACCCACGAAGGAGCTAATGGAGAAACCACCGGTGGGTCGAACAAAGCCTCTCATAACCAACGTTATGTGGAGGAACTTACTCTCTCAAGCAGCTTATCAAATCGCGGTCCTGCTTACGTTACAGTTCAAAGGCGAAGTGATCTTCAATGTGAGTTCGAAAGTCAACGACACGATGATCTTCAATGTCTTCGTGCTGTGTCAAGTGTTCAACGAATTCAACGCGAGGAAGCTCGAGAAGAAGAATGTGTTTGAAGGAATTCACAAGAGTAAGTTGTTTTTGGTGATTGTTGGGGTGACGATTGTGCTTCAGGTGGTGATGGTGGAGTTCTTGAAGAAGTTTGCGGATACGGAGAGGTTGAATTGGTGGCAGTGGGGAGTTTGCGTTGGTTTTGCTTCAGTTTCTTGGCCTATTGGATGGACTGTCAAATGGATTCCTGTTCCAGAGAAGCCATTTCTCAGCTATCTCAAATTGGGGAATTCAAAAGCTGTGTGAATAAGTCAAGTTCTTTGATGTGTAAAGAGTTAGTTTATTTTATTTAGAACAATACATCTCTTTGTTTTGGAACTGGAGAAATAATATTTATTACCAGCTATGTAATACTAATATTTATTGGAATATTTATTATAGTATCTTTCCTTGCTCTTTATAACAATAGCAATCTCTGTTTCTGACTTGGATAGAAACTAAGAACGCAGAAGCTGTATAAGGCAACATTGGGACCTATCAAAAGCATCAAGTCATTTGACAAAGGAATTTAGCCAACCGGATCATCCAATCAATAGAATTTAGGTATGCCATCTAGCCAATAATAACTTTTCAACATTCGTATTGTGACATTTATTAGAGCATCAAAGAGATATGTAAGATACTCTATATTGGAAAAGTACAGAACTACGCTCATCGAAATAAGAGTGGGGGAAAAATTGAAGCTGTACTAAGCGCCTTTTTTGGTCTGGCCCTGAAAGGAAGATGGAAGATTTGCTGGATTTTGAATGGAAGATGGCATTGGCCTACAGGTAGATGATCCATTCTACAAGACAAGGAAAGAAAACAGTGAAGTAGTAACACATTTGTGTTGAAATGTGGATCTTCAAAGTAGATTGGACAGTATCGGCAGTACCACCGAATCACCAGGGTTTTAAATCGCAGTATCAGAAAACGTAACGGTATTGGTAATATGGTAATATATTGGCCGATATTGGACCATAACTGCTGTTACAAAAGTAAATAACAGTATCGGAAGTCCAAAAATTTGTTACGTAACGGCCTATACGATACTGATACATAATGGGTTTTATTTTAAACCATACCAGTACTGATGGAGTTTGTGTGCTATGTGGGCTGGCCTAGGAGGATCATGTCCATTTGTTCTTCAGCTGCCCTTATTCTAATAGTGTTCGGAGGGTTTTTTTTTTTTCTACAAAAAAATGCAATTAATAGGGCTGCCCTCAACTTGCTTGGTGAAGTGGACTGGGCTACCCAACACAGGAAAACTCTGAACTTCAGGCATGCTGCTCAATGTTCATAATCTCTCTCTCACTTGTGTTACATATAAACTTTGTTGTGAAAAATCTTTCAGAAGCAACCCCTTAGTTCAATGGAGATCATTGCCGGAGTACGCGTATACTTGCCGGTTACAACTAGTTGTTTGGTTTTGGAGCTAGGTGGCTCTGTTCCTTTTACTTGTTTGTTTGTTTGAATTTTTTTTTTTTTTTTTGTTTCAAAAACTGGTTGGTTTTAGCTATGTTGTTGTTGATTGTATGGCTGCAGGGGTATGCCCCTGGTGATCCATCAAAATGTAAAGTTGTGTTTGGATGAGTCAGATTTCAAGTGAAGTGGGTGGAGTACATAAACTTAGTACTGAGTTCCACAGAATGTGGAATCAGTGGCGGACACAGAATTTGCCTCAAGTGGAGGCACATTATACTAATAACCTTAAGCAAAAATAGTAATTAAGTGCCAAAGCCAAAAACTATGGGAATTGAATTGTAAATTTCAATCATTGAGTAAAAACCAAGTAATGAAATGAAGGCATAATTTTCTCAAACAATCAAAATATACATTATAAACCTTAAATGAAAAGAACAAAAACCTTCAACTTTTATGCAGTCCCAATTTTTTTAATTATTCAGATGCAAATATCTACGGTACAGGTTCTAATGTAAAATTAAAACCTTAAACTTTGATGTTGCAATAGTCAATCTACAGTAAAATAAAAAACCATCATGTGCGCAAGTATATATCTCTATGTGTGTATGTGGAGAGAGAGAGAGCGAGCCTGGTGTATTCACGAAATTAATGAGATGATTATCTCTTTACTCATTACTGCACCGACGCAACAAGGCAAACCGAGCGGGATCGACGACTACCCGTCGAGTTCTCGTGAAATGGATTGGGTATAGGGAAGACCCATTGATGATTAGGGAAATGGTAAGGTAACCGGCGACGACCATAGAGACGAGCGACCGGCAATGACGAAGTAAACCAAGCATTGAGCGAGTTCTCTCTGTCAAATTGGCCGTCACATGCTACTTATCATTTCCGCACTCGCAAAAATGCTTACGTTTTCTCTATTGCAAGCCAGCTTGGATAACCAATTTTAGTATAAGGAGCTTGGTTCTGAGAAATCAGGACGTGATGCTTTTGGATGAGAACTTCGATTCAAATGGTCATGGTGTCAAACAAGGGGAGACATGGTGGCAAGGAAAACATGGAGAGCGCTGGAACCGCACTTGGGGTGAGGTTCACAACGGATCTGGATGGTTGCATAAGTATGGAAAGAGCAGCTGTGGCGAGCACTGGGATACTCATGGGGAGCAAGATACGTGGTACGAGAGGTTTCCGTTTTTATATGACCATGGTGCATACAGAAGGGCATACACAGGAGTAGCTTACATAACTTGAAGAGAAGGGCAGATCTGTTTTCTGAAGTTCTGTTGTATCCTTGTTAAAAGTGTTACAGTTTACATGCAATAAGAGTTGATCTTGTTTCTGTCTTTTCCTTTTTTCAGCCAAAAAAGTACGCATTACATAAATTATATACTGTAAGTGGTTATTGTATCGAGGTACTGTATTGATATAAAGGGTAGTGTGAAAATTGCTTCCTTAGCACTCTTCAAAGCTTGATGATGAAAGAACTAGAAAAAGTATTTGTCACTGCCAATGCAAGGGAACCGACAGACTTGTTTTTTGAGCGGAGGGAAAGAGGGTAGTTCTGCCTAACTCACTCAACTAGGCGATTGCTGGCTAGTGAGAGGCAAGAGGACCATTTTAACAGAGTAACGCACACAAACCCTAACTTCCCGATGTGGGAAGCCAGCCCATGACTCAGCCCGAAAGCCTCACCCATCCTTCGGACGGGCCCGACGGCATGAAACGATTGGCCCGTTTTCATGGATGAAGTTGGGCCAAGGAATTTTTTTTTAAGCAGATGGCAAGAGAGTAATGTCAATTAACCCATCCAACTAGACAATTGCTGACCAGTGAGAGGTGGGAGGGTCCTTTTAACACATAGAAACCCAAAACTTCCTGACTCCCGACGTGCCCAAAAAAAAACCCGAACTTCCTTATGTGGGAAGCCACCGACAGGCTTGTTTAGTTATACTTGTCATTTTTCAATTTACCTAATCTCAAGGGTACTTAATTTTTTAAAAACAAAAATGAGAAAATCGATTTAAATCCAGAAAAACAATATGGTCACGATTTGGGATTAAAGTATTAGTAAACCATTGACTCTAAAACTGACTAATGGGTTAGTCACAAGTTTGGATTGCTTACCAAGAATGCAGATACGAGTTTCTAGTTGGTCGATTATGCGTCTGAGTTCGACTGAATTTATGTGAATGGTATATCAAAACCACAAGTTATGATGACTCATGTGTCCGATCCAACCTACGCTCACCTTGACTAGTTTGGGGGACAAATCTCATAGTTGACTAGTGGGGGCCTTGATTAAAGTCCGAGGAAGGCTCCATATGAACTAACCACAAAAGGACTGATAGCACCAGAGAGGTTTTGAATTTGAGACCACCAGTGCGAGAGCCCCAAATGTCCCACATCGGGAATTTGTGGGAAATGGATGTGAAATATAAGGGATTCCGACCAGTTACTATATAACCTGAGGTTAACTTTTTGAGCCATGTGTTTAGGTTAAGGTAAGCAAGTCAGCTGGCGTGGGTCGTTATAGTAGGTATCAGAGCACAACCCTGGTTTACATGGTGATGTGTTGTACAGAACTAAATGCCACGCTATGACCACTAGGGAAAGATTACTGGGCCAATGCAACGAGGACGTTGCACCCTCAAGTGGGGGAAATGGATATGAAATATAAGGGATTCCAACTAGTTATTGTATAACCTGAGGTTAATTTTTTGAATCACGTATTTAGGCTAAATATAAGTAGGTTAGCTGGCGTGAGTCGTTACAACAAGCCAACCCCTTCAGATCATATTTCAGTCGTTACCACAATTACTTGAAGAATTGTATCTATTCCAGTGATCTCATCTCACCACCCTACTAACTTGTTGACTGTGGCATTGTTCTATATATTCTCCTACATTCCTTCCTACGTTTTGTTTTCTCTTTTCCATGCAAATTTCTTCTTCTTCAACAAGTCTTTAAATATACTGAAAAGAAATCTCAGACCCCAGTTTATCTTTTTACCATTGAGTACTAATCTATCTAATCTAATAAAACAGAAGGATTGTCCTATGTGGCACCCTTTGTTCTAGGTGGCACCCACCACGCACATGCACACACGTTCACTGTTCACACATAAAAAAATGTTATTAAAAAAATTAAGCGCTCCATTTTTCAATCCGGTTGAACCGGTGCGTAGTTCCGTAGGCACAGGTAAGCACTAGTTGTTTAATAAGATAGTTGCATGATCCTTATCCAAATACCTTTTACTAATTAATTAAGACACGTTTAAATTGAATTCAAACAATCAACCACCTGTAGAAACTTTATATCCATCTCAAAACCAATTGTCAATGAGTGGAGAGGTCCCAAATGTTATTAAGTGATCACCCATTCCACTCCCAAGCAATGTGGGACTCTATTTCCTTAACATTCCCCCTCACGTGCAGCCGCGTTTGAGGTCTGTCACGTGTGGCCACTTTTGGGTCCTATCATCGTGCAGCCTTTTTGCTGGTCTGTTGTCGTGGGGTGTGGATTGTAAAATTTTAAAATGTGGGGTGGAATCCCATGCAGTACTAGTTTGGGGGACAAGTTATGATGACTCATGTGTGCGATCCAGTCTACGCTCACCTTGACTAGTTTGGGGGACAAATCTAATAGTTGACTAGCGGGGGCCTTGACTAAAGTCTGAGGAAGGCTCCATATGAACTAACCACAAAAGGATTGATGGCATCAGAGAGATTTTGAATTTGAGACCACCAGTGCGAGAGCCCCAAATGTCCCACATCGGGAATTTGTGGGAAATGGATGTGAATATAAGGGATTCCGACCAGTTACTGTATAACCTGAGGTTAATTTTTTGAGCCATGTGTTTAGGTTAAGGGTAAGCAAGTCAGCTAGCGCGGGTCGTTACAGTTGGTATCAGAGCACAACCCTGGTCTACATGGTGAGGTGTTGTACAGAACTAAGTGCCACGCTATGACCACTAGGGAAAGGTTGCTGGCTCAATGCAAACGAGGATGTTTGCACCCTAAAGGTGGGGAGATTGTGAGAGCCGCGCCCCAAATGTCCCACATTGAGAATATGTGGGGGAAATGGATGTGAAATATAAGGGATTTCGACCGGCTAATGTATAACCCGAGGTTAACTTTTTGAGCCACGTGTTTAGGTTAAGGCTAAGGGTAAGCAGGCCAGCTGGCACAGGTCGTTACGACAAGCCAATTAACCCCTCCGGGTCATATTAATTTCAACCACAATTACTTGAAGAATTGTATCTATTCCAGTGATCTCATCTCACCACCCTACTAACTTGTTGACTGTGGCATTGTTCTCTATTCTCCTACGTACATTCCTTCCTACGTTATGTTTTCTCTTTTCCATGCAAATTTCTTCTTCTTCAACAAGTCTTTAAATTTACTGAAAAGAAATCTCAGACCCCAGTTATCTTTTTACCATTGAGTACTAATTGATTAATAAGATATTTGCATGATCCTTATCCAAGACACGTTTAAATTGAATTCAAACAATCAACCACCTTAATTTCCCATGCAGTACGTTATTGAGGAAAAAGTGTGAAAAAATACATAGTTACAAATCACAATGAACCCCTCCGGCCATTGCCATTGGATCTCAAGAGTTGGTGAATGAAAATTTCCACATTCTTAAATGGGAGATGTACCAAGACCCTAGAGAAATTCATCATGGTGTATGAAGTCATCGTGCTTACGAATTAACCCTTACATATGGAGTTTCTCGAATGAATGACGCTGCCGTATTTGATTCTCACATTTTGAGTACAATTCTACAACATAAAATGGTTAGTGGTCAAAGTGAGCAATTACTCATTGCCATGTGATGTGTGCTCCAGAGTCCTTTAATTAACAACACACATTCACGCGAAATTCATATACTTTTTCCAAATGGATGGGACCCATATGCCAAGCGGCGAATCATATGTGAATGTGTGGTATCACGGCCAGCGGTGGACCTAGGAATTTGACATAGCAAGGGCACCAATTTTTTTGTAACCGTAATATATGAGTTACAGTTAAGCACATTCACACCAAAATTAATTTTAGCATTCATGATAAAGTAACAATTTTAAAGTATATGTATATTTTAATAACCAGCTACTTGGGCACACTTGCGCATCTCGACTATATGCGTTAAAACAAAATCATCACATGTTCATCATTTATTTTTCTATTACTGTATTAACTATATGAGTACAAGTTTCGGGGGCACGTGACCCCACGTGCCCCAAGGTGGATCCGCCCGTGATCATCGCAACTCCAGTCTCCAGACTCATCTGGCGTCGGGTTCAACACTTCAACCCATGGAATTCAATTCGAATCCTTTCTCTCCTCATCAAAACTTACGTGCTATAAAAGACATCATCTACCTCTGCCTACTTTGATCTCAAAAAAAATCTAAAACCTATTTTGCTCTGAACATGAGAATGGAAAAGAGGAGAGTGGAGAGTGGCGCATGGAGATAAAAGAGATTTCCTTCGTCAGATCAAAGAGATTTTGAATAGACATAAAGGATGATGGTGGAAAGGGGCCGGAGTCACTATGACAGTAACATTATTCGTGTGCGAGTGCTTGAGTTGGAGTGCAATATCGAACGTGAAAGCGTTTTCGAAACACGTACTAAAATTCACGAGAGTGAGGATTGAAAACAGAAGCACGGGACTGTTTGAAGAATTTATGTGACTAAAGTTTTGACTAAGACTGGGAGAGAATAGACCAGAGAATATAGGTGTATGCTTTGTCTTGGTAAGTAGCAAATTAAAAGATGAGCCATTGGATGTAATGACGATGGTGATCAAGTGGGTTCATGAGAGAAATCCAGTAGGTACAACTGGCCAGGTGCAGCAAATGGGTGACAGTGTCGACTTTGATATTTTGGGGGCCTAATGCAAATTAAGAAAAATGGGTCCTTTATGCATTACACAACAAAATCAGAAGAAGAAAAAAAAGGTCAGAAAAAGAAAAATTATTAGCGGCAAAAGTACATTATGGTTGTATAATCAATTTTCATTAATTTGGCACGCTCATTTCGAATAAATGTAATTTTATAGAGCAATACGTATTGAATACTTCATAATTTTTGGGACACTTATACTATATTTCAGCGAAATTTTGGGGGCCCAAGGCGATTGCCTTGCTCAAGGCCGACCCTGATGTGCAATCAAACCAAACACATGTAATAGAGTTTTCCAAGATTCCACTGGGTTCAAGTGACCCACTCTTGCCGGGAAATTGAAGAAGAAGGTGATCCAATCTCTCTGGCCGTCGCAAGTGTGCGGAATTGTAGGATTTTGAGATATCATGTGACGGTGCTCACGCGGTATTGAAGGGCACCGAGTAATTTTTCAGTGAATCTACCATGTTCGGTATGAATTTACTGTTGGAGATTCTTTGTTTCTGAACCTTTTTCTCATTCCTTGAGCGTACGTTACGCAATCTTCTGTTGACCAGCAAAGCATAGAAACAGATTCCATTAATAACCCGTGAAATTACTACTAGAATACATTATCCAATGACTAAATTACAGTATGAAATGGTGAAGGCACGAAACCGTGGAAATCCGTTTTAGATGGTAACTTATAGGATATTTTGTCTCAAATAAATTCTCAGTTTTCAAGAACTTGTCTGTTTGTTTGACCTGATATGAACAAAGAAATGGACCATGTATGTATTTAGGTACTTGTACATTTTGTCTAATTTAATATGGATCAGGTATATAATCCTACAAAGTGTGTAATACACAGTTGAAGACTCCTGTTTTTTAGCACCGGACGCCGAGCGAGAGGCGTGAACGTGCTTTAGGCGCTTGTTGACTGAATTGCGGACATGTCAAAGCTCGTCGCGCCTAACGTTGAAGGGTTGAAAACCATGAATCTAACTTCTAATTAACTAGAGCGATTGCGTGTGACTTGAAAGGGAAAGCCACGAGATGGTTCAGAGGTTGCTGCAACGGAGTGGATTTAACAATTTCCTAACCATATCTATCTATCTATCTATCTATCAATATAGTATAGAAATGTAGTTGAAGTCAAAAAGCTCCCAACCCTCAATCTTAAATTCCTAGAATTTAGAGTTTTGTTTAAAAAAAAAAAATGAAAGAGAGAAAAACGTGGGAGTGGGGAAGAGAGAGAAAAAGAGGGGGAAAAAGGGGGGTGGGGGGGAGTGAAACGTGGGAGTGAGAAACTTATGAAAAATTATTCTATGCCCAGCAAGGTACCGTCACGTGATACTCTAAATTCATTTTACATCACATATGTCTTTCAGTGTACAGAATGAGACTAATGCTAGCGTGCATCGAATATGAGACAAAGAAAAATTAGATTATATTTTTTATCACTAGCGTTGTGCCCGTTCGATACACATGGTCAAAAAAACTAATGTTAATTTTTTATCCCATGCATTGAACGGGTACACTATTTGATTTTTTTGTTACAAATTAATTTGATTTAGTTTTGTTTGAAGTAATTTAATTTGATTTAATATTTGTTGCAATCTAAGTCGTCCATTGCCGAGCATGGACGGCCGGGATTTGCCCAGCACTCATGTTGTTCCTGAGGGACAACACGCACTCCGAGATCCTTTTCTATCAACTAGCGTCATTCCCGTTCGATGCACGGGACAAACAACAATTTTTGTATGAGTTTGATATTTTGTAGCGGAGCCACACGAATATTTTATCCTGTGCATCAAACGGGAACGACGCTAGTAGGAAAAGAAAGTGATGGTATAAACTAATCAAACTCCATTGAAACGGGTTAAAAGTGTTGATAGATTACAAGAAAATAAGGTGCTGGACCGAAAAGAGAAGTACAAGGTAGTTCGAAATTTAATTGGATTGGAAATAAAAGCTGGGTAAACTTTGCTGAAAAGTGTGATCGTTGGACAAGCGCTGAATTTTTGATGGAAAATTCTAAAATCAGTTCAATGGGCTGACAATAGTGAGTGTGTGAATGTGTATTAAAGGGTATAAAAAGTACACAAAAATATGTATTTTTTTTGTCTTTTAATTTGCTTATCATCAACCCAATGAGCTGATAATAACAAGACCGATTTTTGATTGGTGCATGACTCGTTCTTCATATTTACAGGAACAAAGTCGATATGCCCACGTGTAACTCATGTTCATAGCAACAAATGGACCACTTGTCGATATGCCCACGTGTAACTCATGTTCATTATTTAGGACCCCTCGTGTAACTCATGTTCATAGCAACAAATGGACCACTTGTTTCTCCAAGCCAAATCAATCTTAATGGAAAATTATCCGGTGCATCTCGCTTCACTTGGATTTTAGTTAATTGGGCCTTGTTTCAAATCACAAAATTAATGTGGTCCATCAAATTTTAACCCAAGAAACTCATAATATCGGCCTACTTTAATAAATATTTAGTTAAATGGCCCTCCAGCGCACTAGTAATCTTGGGGACTGTTAATCCATAAACAAAATGAGAAGCCAATCCATTATTTGTTTGCTTATTTACTAGAATGCCACCCCTATACCAAGGGATTGACCAGGTGGGCTTTCTTTGACACTTATGTATTTATTTTATTCTAAGGTCTTAGGTTCGATTCTCCATTTTTAATAACTCTTAGGGCCATCTCAACCGACGTATAAGCATGTGAAACGACCGCAGAAGGGGCCGTAGGAATTAGTCCAAGGTGCGCTCAAGTTGGCTCGGGACACCCTGCATTACCGAAAAAGAAAAAAGAAAAAAATTCTTGGAACTCGTTCTAATCCCATACCTTTACTACTACACAAGTCTACAAAAGGATATCACAGAATGATTTGGCACAGAGTTTGGAATTGCAATCTGTTCTTCTGATCGGCAAGGTGACCTTCTAAGCATTTTCCACTCACGCGTTGTGAAATTTCGACCCAAAGACAAGCAAAGAATGAAGCAAAGACGAAAGTTTCCTTAAATTGCCTGACATCTAAGGAACGTATCGAATTTGAAGATGGCGCAATTTTTATGTTCTCACTCTTCTTACCTCACTTCCTCTCCCCTTCCCCTTTTCCTTTGGCTGGCGAGATTCTGTTTCTATCTACCTTTAAAAAGTTTGTCAAAATACCCGTCTCAGAACAAATTCTCTATTGTTGTGGTGTACCCGCTAGGCAGCTCGATGAAATCTGTTTGACACCATAAAGTCCTAATTATAATTGACCAGCTTGTCTTTTTATTAGCCCGCGAAAGACTATTTTCGCACCTCTGTAGCCTTTTACAAGTTACAAAAGGACAGTGTATTGTTCCATTGTAATTACGATTTGATGATGTCAAACAGATTTGGTCGAATTTTCTAGCAGCTACATCACAACAAGGGAGTAATATGTTATGAGACAGGAGGTATTTTGTAATTTTTCAAATGTGAGGTAGCAATCTATAACTTGTAGAATCCTTGGGAGATTTCGTTAATCTACCCTTTGTTAATCGGGTGCTCGGATCAATTTGTTCACATCTCGATTACACCCACATACTCACTATGGTAGTCAAGTCCACTTCGTTAACAATAAAGCTTAGACCCGATAATTACCTAGTACATACGAAAAGACTTTTAGATGTACCTTAGAGAGACTCCAAACATCCTAATCAGCCAAAAAAGAACAATACTTCTTGGTCAAAAATTACATGACAAGCATGGGCGGATCCATTGTTGTAGAAGCCCTTTTTCAGGTGGACATTTTACATTTCGGAGCCAAATTTTGCCATTACAACCCCACACAAAATTTATGTAATTTTTTGGATTAATCATTCGTCTCGACCAGATTAGTCTAAAAAGTGAAAAAAATTACGAACAAAAGATAAAAAAAATTTAACTAAAAGACAAAAAAATACCAAACAGTTGGTATGTTTGGTACTTTTGTCGTCTTGCATGAATTTTTTCAACTTCGGTGCACTTTTTTTTTTTGGGTACAACTTCGGTGTACTTTTGTATACATTTCTAATTCCTTTCATCAAGAAGAATGATTAATTCCAAAGATTACGACGGAAAACGAAGAAAAAAAAATTATGAAAAACAAAAAATATCCAAAAAAAAAAAAAACACCAGATCAAAATTTAGGGAGAATGGGGCCTAATTTCGGAAGAATAAAATTATAATGAGGCAAATTTTTAATTAGTTTTCGCTAAGTGTTTTTGTGTGTGCTAGGTATGGTTTAAAATTGCGAGATGGATGAAAATTGTCACGCTCTTACAGTCTTACTCAAAACTCAAAACCAAACAAACAAAGTCTATACTTTTTGTTGCCCAAACCTTTTTTTTGGTAATGAAGGATGCGATTAAGATTACGAATTAAAAATAAGATTACGTATTAAAATAAGATTACAGACTTTTACACCGTATCCACACGTACACTACCCTGTTTGTACGTAGCAATAGATTGGCGGCTACTTTACGCGGCCAAATATGTATATAAATACTCCTTAAACCCTTAAACCCTTACAATTGCAAATCACCGACTGTGACCTTTGAACTATCCAGAGAGAGAGATCGAGATCTAACTCCTAAAATCCTTCTTCGCCGTCTTTTCTCTCTTCCATTTCCACACAAACGTCAAAAATAAACTTTTTCGTGTTTCTGAAAACATGTTTTCTCTATTGCAAGCCAGCTTCGATAACTTCGAGAGATCCATGCTTGTTCTTCCCACCACCATGCTCACTGAACACAACCAAAAGAGATGGCACATGGCATTCGCTGCCATCTACTGCTCGAGGGCTTTCTCCACCCCCTTGAAAAAACCCAGAAAGAAATCCCCTGTTTCATCAACCAGAGTTGTTATCGATGTTTTCGAGCCGCACCCCTGCTTTCCGAAAATCGATCAGTCGGTCCTCGCGGGAATCGTGAAGCAGAAAAACCTGGACCAGCTTGGAAAGTATGACCGTGTCGAGGGACTGGCTTGTGGTCTCGAAACAAATTTGGAGAGTGGGATTAGCGGGGACGCCGAGGATGTTTCGCGACGAAGCGAAGCGTTTGGATCGAATACTTACCGGAGGCCACCCGCTAAAAGTTTGTTTTATTTCGTGTGGGAGGCTCTTAGAGATCCCACCATTTTGATACTTTTAGTATGTGCTGCACTTTCACTTGGATTTGGCATCAAGGAACATGGCCTGAAAGATGGATGGTACGTATTGCTTAGGTTTAAGATTCTTATTTTTCTGGTTTATTTCATTACATTCTTAGTATTGGTCAAATCAGTGACAAATTTATTTTTTCGTTACCAATATACTCATTTAGTGACAAAATTAAATTTTGTCACCACTTTTTTCGTCACAAAAAATACTTTTTCTTGTAGTGTGATCTTGCAAATAATTTCAGTTTTTGTTTTTTCGGCTTACGTTACGAACATCTATACTAAAACTCCCTCCCACTCCATTCAAAAACGAGCAATGTTAGAACATCATTTTAAAACATACCTTAGAAGGACCCCGTACGCAAATGTGTCTGGAGTTATGTTCGTAGACCTTTTGTTAACAATGGCGTTAACTTCCTCTCTTTACCATACAACCATTAGGCCCAGTTTCCCTGGTTTCATAGTTTATCAGACAAAACTACTTTCAAGTCTTCTACAATATACAGAGCATGTCCCTGGTTCATCTGAAAAGTATTGGTATGACACTGGGCTTTTATTTACTTTCTGACCCACTTTTATGTATCTTCTTCAAGACAAAAAAGGATAAAAAAGAAAAAGAAAAAGGATTGCATGGTTTTCTTTTTGAAAGTAAAATCATCCCATTAATAAACTTTAAGTATATGAAGATAACTTCAAGGCCTTAGTTGCTCTAGTATGAGCAGTGAGAACAAATAACGGTCTTGCTATTGTCAGCCCACTAGGCTGACGATAAGTACACTAGAAAACAAGAAAAATACTTTAAATTTTTCATTTATGCACATTACTATACATTATACTATTATAGATGATTAAACAAATAAAGGCAAAATCAGCCAAGGCCGATTGCAGAAGCAAGCTTGCCCTGGTTCAAATAGAAGAATGTGAAAATTAGTTCCAACATTTGTTTGTGTCAATTCAAATAAAGGACCATTCACACTAAAATTCGTGACACACGTACGACTTAATCTCTCTCATTTATGCACATTACTATACATTATACTATTATAGATGATTAATTTTTTGAGTACTATTCTCTATATATATTTTGGCAAGTGTTATATAACGGCTCTATGTCTGTTACCCATCATGCTACGTGGAGACATCAGACATGTTTGATTGACGAGTTGCTTTATCCAAGTTATGTTCCACAATCTTAACTTGTTAAAAAAGTAGACAGAGTACATCTTTAGAACATCAATTTTTTTGTGTCTCTCTCATCGATCCCACCACACGCTATCTTTCACTTATTTTTCTTAAAGAAAGTTTTCATTTTTGTGCTAATACATAAACATCTACTCTAAATCCTAACAGGTACGACGGAGGAAGCATATTTGTTGCAGTCTTTCTGGTCATAGCAGTCTCAGCATTGAGCAACTTTAGGCAGAACAGACAGTTCGTCAAGTTATCCAAGGTAAGCAACAACATCCAAGTCGACGTCGTGAGAAACGGAAGGCGGCAACAAGTTTCCATTTTCGAGATCGTCGTGGGAGATGTCGTTTGCTTGAAGATTGGTGATCAAGTTCCGGCCGATGGGCTGTTCATCAATGGGCACTCGTTGCTAGTAGATGAATCCAGCATGACAGGGGAAAGCGACCACGTTGAAGTTGATCTTGCACAGAATCCATTCTTGTTCTCTGGCACCAAGGTACTCGAAATTGATTAAGATTGAAGGCCTTCCATCTTATTTTAGTCAATTTTCCATCTTAGTTAACTATAAAAGCTTAAACCCAATAATTACCTATAGTACATAAGATGAGACGTTTTTACATTTCGGAATCAAATTTTGCTATTTTAACCCCCCATTTTTTTTTAAAACTACCCCATTGAGATTCAAACACCAGATACGGTATAAATTCTCAAGCATTCTCTTCTCCTCACAAGTTGACAACATTACAGATGAGATTATGATGCATCGTTTCCCAATTCCAATATATGCAAAGTCTTCCTCGTGGATTACAAAGCAAAATCACAAAGATTTTTAGTTACATATCTACTCTTTGATTAACCTCTTGATTTAATTGTTTGTTTCGATTACTAAGGAAAATAAGTCGGATATATGAGTATAGTTTTAGACTCCACTAACTAAAAATCTTGGCTCCGCCCATGATGACACGTCTTTTACTTTAAATTTTCTTTTACTAAACAACATAACTGTGTTGCCAATCAAAAAAAAAACAACAACAAAAAATTGATCAAAACAACTCTCAATTCAACAACTTAAATCTCTGAATTTCCAACAGGTAGCTGATGGGTTTGGTCGGATGTTAGTCACCTCAGTCGGAATGAACACAACATGGGGAGAAATGATGAGCACAATCAGCAACGACTCCAACGAACAAACCCCTCTTCAATCCAGGCTCAACACACTCACCTCATCCATCGGAAAAGTCGGTTTACTCGTCGCTTTCCTGGTCCTTGTCGTCTTACTCATCCGGTACTTCACCGGGAACACACAAGATGAAAATGGGAACACGGAGTACAACGGCAGTAAGACCAAAGCCGACGACATCATAAACTCCGTTGTAGCAATCATAGCTGCTGCAGTGACTATAGTGGTCGTCGCGATTCCAGAAGGGTTGCCTCTGGCTGTGACTCTCACCCTGGCTTATTCGATGAAGCGGATGATGAGTGACAACGCCATGGTTCGCAAGCTCTCTGCTTGCGAAACAATGGGTTCGGCTACCACTATTTGCACGGACAAAACCGGAACTCTCACACTTAACCAGATGAAGGTGACAAAGTTCTGGCTTGGCCAGGACTTTGTAAATGAAGACGGTTCCTCTTCTCTTGCATCCAGTGTTGTTGAATTACTTCACCAAGCTGTTGGTTTGAACACGACTGGTTCGGTTTACAAGTCCATTTCAGGGTCTGAATTTGAGTTCTCTGGTAGCCCTACGGAAAAGGCGATTCTTTCTTGGGCTGTTTTGGAACTGAACTTGGATATGGAGGGACTTAAGCAGAGTTGTGAGATTGTACATGTTGAAGCATTCAACTCGACGAAGAAAAGAAGTGGCGTTTTGATGAGGAAGAAGGGTGAAAACACGACGAATGTGCACTGGAAAGGGGCAGCAGAGATGGTACTGGCAATGTGCTCGAATTTCTATGATGTCTCCGGAAACATCAAGGGTTTGGACGATTCTGAAAGGAAGAAATTTGATCAAATAATCCAAGGTATGGCTGCTAGTAGCCTACGGTGCATCGCTTTTGCACACAAGCAAGTTCCAGAACAAGAAAATGAAGATGGAAAAATCCATTTAGAGGAAAACTGTTTAACCCTTTTGGGACTAGTTGGTTTGAAGGATCCGTGTCGTCCGGGTGCGAAAAAAGCCGTGGAAGAGTGTCAATACGCGGGAGTGAACGTGAAAATGATCACGGGCGACAATATTTTCACGGCTAGAGCAATAGCAACTGAATGTGGGATACTCAAGCCCAGCCAGGACATGGAAAGTGGAGCAGTGGTAGAAGGGGTGGAATTCAGGAACTACACACCGGAGGAACGAATGGAGAAGGTCGACAAAATCTGCGTGATGGCAAGATCTTCTCCATTCGACAAACTCCTAATGGTGCAATGCTTGAGACAAAAAGGGCACGTGGTGGCGGTTACTGGGGATGGAACCAACGACGCACCAGCACTGAAAGAAGCCGATATAGGCCTTTCGATGGGGATACAAGGGACCGAAGTGGCGAAAGAGAGCTCCGACATTGTCATTTTGGATGACAATTTCGGGTCTGTGGCCACTGTTTTAAGGTGGGGGAGATGTGTTTACACCAACATTCAGAAGTTCATTCAGTTCCAGCTCACTGTGAATGTTGCTGCCCTTGTCATCAACTTTGTTGCCGCGGTTTCAGCCGGAGAGGTCCCACTTTCTGCGGTTCAATTGTTATGGGTTAACTTGATTATGGACACATTGGGAGCATTGGCTTTAGCCACTGAAAAACCCACGAAGGAGCTAATGGAGAAACCACCAGTGGGTCGAACAAAGCCTCTCATAACCAACGTTATGTGGAGGAACTTACTCTCTCAGGCAGCTTATCAAATCGCGGTCCTGCTTACGTTACAGTTCAAAGGCGAAGCCATCTTCAATGTGAGTTCGAAAGTCAACGACACGATGATCTTCAATGTCTTCGTGCTGTGTCAAGTGTTCAACGAATTCAACGCGAGGAAGCTCGAGAAGAAGAATGTGTTTGAAGGAATTCACAAGAGTAAGTTGTTTTTGGTGATTGTTGGGGTGACGATTGTTCTTCAGGTGGTGATGGTGGAGTTCTTGAAGAAGTTCGCGGATACGGAGAGGTTGAATTGGTGGCAGTGGGGAGTTTGCGTTGGATTTGCTTCAGTTTCTTGGCCTATTGGATGGACTGTCAAATGGATTCCTGTTCCAGAGAAGCCATTTCTCAGCTATCTCAAATTGGGGAATTCAAAATCTGTGTGAATAAGTCAAGTTCTTTGATGTGTAAAGAGTTAGTTTATTTTATTTAGAACAATACATCTCTTTGTTATGGAACTGGAGAAATAAGAAATCGTACAACATACAGTACTTATTAAGAAATGACTTGGTTTCGGTACTTTGTGTCAACTTGTGCAGAATACTTTGCTTTCATTTACATAACTTCTGCTTGCACATATTGGGAGTATCTAATATGCACATTGTTTCGAGTGATTTCATTTGTTGAGTGCATGACACGGTGAGATTTGAAGTCAAGACTTGGTCCGGAGAGAACTGGTACTTATTTTTCACTTGTGACCGAAGCCCTTATTCACACACGCTGAGTATAGGTGCCATGACTCATTTTTATGACTGGATAGTATCTAGAACTACTTATGCCCGTTATCTCTTTACGATGGCTTCATATTTTTTGCCTGAGATATCATTGAGCTGTCTTATAGGTCTTCGGGTTTCATGTGAAAAAGGATTCACGGTGTTTTGTGGGTGATCACTGCTGAAAACCCTCACGAGACTTCACTCGTTTTACCAGGGCCGCCTGCGGGTTTAAAAGAACTATCGGTCTTAATTTGTTTTCTTTAGTTGCATTTTAGTTTTCTTTGCACTTGACTAGCAAAATGTAAGTTGGGGGGTGTGATAAGCGCGTAAATGTTCACATAAGCGCCCCTTAATTTATCCTCAAGTCCATTTATATTATAACTCGGTGCTTAATGCTTGATTTTTGTGTTTTAGGTACTCGGAGGTTTTAACATTCTAATGGACCTTATGAATACTCCTACTGTGCACGTAAATCTTGGAGCACGTAAATCTTGGAAGTGAATTGGATGCAGAAGAATACATGAATCATTTGTACAGATTCATGTTTGGTGGGCTCAAAGACTTCCTATTTTGATTTATAATTGGATCAAGTAAAAGAATTGGCCCATGCCAATTCTCGGCAGTGGGCATGGCCCACAAAGTTTGGAAAAAGAGAACAGTGGGCGAGGACATTTTGGACGCACATATTACTGGAGAAAAACAGAGGGCTGGGGTGGCAAATTGAACCCAAACCCATTAAGAAATTCAAACCTACCTATTAAAAAATATAGACCCAACCCAACCCATTTATTAGTTGGGTTAAAATGGGTTCAAACCATCTAACCCATTTATTATTGAGTCTTAATTGGGTCTCAATTGGGTTAACTTAAACACCCAAGGAGTCATTAACATTACCCATCAAAAAATACATCAAACTTAGAGCAAACTTCTGATCCTAACAAAACTAAGTCCGTCCGTCACACAGTACACGCGTCCAACCACAGCTTTGGTGGCAAACCCCTGAGCTGTTCTGAATTTCCTATAAAATGGGCAGGCATCAGGTAGGACAAATACACATACTCTCTCTTTCTCTCCCCCCCCTCTCTCTCATCACTTTTTCCCTAAGAGGAATTCTTTTAGTTTTTTTTTTTTTTTTGTCTTTATTCAAAAAAAATCCGCATTTGTTAATTTTGCATCAAACTTTTGTGACTTATTGATTTGTCTCGGTGAGAGGAATCGGAAAAGTAAAAAAATTTGATTGAAACTAATAAATTTAAAAAAAAAGACAAATAAGTAAAAAAGTTATCTTATTGACTTATTTTTGCATCAAACGTTAAGTGTACAGGGGTAATTTGGTCATTTTAGTAGTAGAGGGATAGTATGGTAATTTTAGTCATTTAAATTTATAGGGGTAATATAATCATTTTAGTGTACATTGATATTTTAGTCATTTTAAATTTTAGTATAGAGTATGTAATTGGGCAAATGGGCGGGTCGGGTTTGCTTTTAAATAAACGGGTCGGGTTGGGTATGGGCAATTAGACTCATAATTAATGGATCTAAATGGGTCAATGACCCATTAAAGACCCAACCCATTTGCAACTTGCCAATTTTGACCCAAACCCGCCCATTTGCCACCCCTCCGGCTACGCATACACATCAAAAGTACTGCGGTTGTCAGTTCTCGGCACGGACAGAACAAGAACAGTGCGATGATTTCTCTTCCGATGTCCGGCTAAACTCGTTTCTAGGGTATTGATGAAGCTCAAACTCTGAGTAACGATGTTTATGTTTTGATTTAGTGTTTTATTAATCGAATCGTGGTTGTATGACTTGAGGATTTATTCGCGATATTAATTTTCTCTATCAAATCTTGCGTATGCACGTTCATACAACGGTTCTTAATTGATTTCCCATGCAGTACGTTATTGAGGAAAAAGTGTGAAAAAATACTAGAAAGTTACAAATCACAATGAACCCCTCCGGCCATTGCCATTGGATCTCAAGAGTTGGTGAATGAAAATTTCCACATTCTTAAATGGGAGATGTACCAAGACCCTAGAGAAATTCATCCATTGGTGTATGAAGTCATCGTGCTTACGAATTAACCCTTACATAGGGGGTTTCTCGAATGACACACGCTACCGTATTTGATTCTCACATTTTGAGTACAATTCTACAACATAAAATGGTTAGTGGTCAAACTGAGCAATTACTGCCATGTGATGTGTGCTCCAGATCCAGAGTCGTTTAATTAACACCACACATTTTCATGAAAGCTCATACATTTTTTCCACATGGATGGACCCATATACCTAGTGGCAAATCATATGTGAATGTGTGGTATCAGCGGCAACTCCAGACTCATCTGGCGTTGGGTTCAACACATCAACCTATGGAATTTGAATCATTTCTTTCCTCATCAAAACTTTTTTTTTGAAAGGCAAAAAATTTATTAACTGTAGAAATTTTATATCTATCTCAAAACCAATTGGCAATGAGTGGAGAGATCCCAAATGTTATTAAGTGATCACCCATTTCACTCCCAAGCAGTGTGGGACTTATATCTTAACATCCCTCCTCACTTGCAGCCGCTTTTGAGGTCTGTCACGTGTGGCCACTTTTGGGTCCTATTATTGCGCAGCCTTTTTGCTGGTCTGTCATCATAGGGTGTGGATTGTAATTTTTTTTTAAAATGTGGGGTGAAATGAGCCCCGCTCTGATACCATGTAGAAGCTTTATATCTATCTCAAAACCAATTGGTAATGAGTGGAGAGATCCCAAATGTTATTAAGTGATCACTCATTATATTCCCAAGCAATGTGGGACCCATAAACACACAGGTTATGGTATGTTTATGGGTCATAATTTGGTCTCATGATGTGCCAAGAAACAGCACACCATCGCACGATCTTCCACTGAAGCTGAGTATAGAGCAATGACTCAAACTGCTAGTGAATTGGTTTGGTTACAACAGTTGTTCTCTGAACTGCATATTCCGTCCTCTACACCTCATATTTTATGGTGTGATAACAAATCCGCTATTGCCTTGGCGTGCAATCCTGTATATCATGTGAGGACTAAGCATATTGAGATCGACTATCATTTCATACGAGAACAAGTTCTGCACAATCAGGTTGCATTGTTTCATATTAATTCAGAGGCTCAACTCGTTGATATCTTCACAAAACCTTTATCTGTGTCCAGGTTTCAACTTCTCAAATCCAAACTCATGGTAGCAAATCCTCCCATGCGTTTGTAGGGGTGTGTAAAGGATACAAATGAAGCAGATCAGAGCTCATCCACGTCAGCAATTACTTAGTTAGTATTAGTCTAATTAACTATTGTGCATACCGATGCTCTGAATTATCAATGAAGGAAGCATAGTAATATACACATAAATTGAATTAGGTCTCTAGGCCTGCCCTCTCTGATGCCATTCGGTTTTGATTTGGAGGCATGATTCCGCAGCAAAATAGGTATAGGGAGGCCACTGTTTCAGTGGTATTTTGAGAGCAACTACTTTATGTATATTACCAAAGGTTAGGTCTGTTTTCAATCCTCCACCGCATATATCCCCAATAATTGAAGACTACATGAGTTCTGTTATTGTTGTTGTACTAGTTTAACTAGCTGTGATTTAGTAAGCGGTTGTGATAGTTAGTGGAGGATACGTCGGGAAGTTAGTAAAGTATAACACACTGAGTATCTTCTTCTCTCCCTAGATCTATGAATTCTCTCATTACTTCTTGATTACTTTCTATTGTTCATGATCTTTATACAATTCTAGTAAAATCTTCATTAACCTTTGAAAACAAATTATAAAGATTAAAAGGACCCAAAGCACTACACATAACTCAACAAATGCAGCAACCCTGGTTTACATGGTGATGTGTTGTACAGAATTAAGTGCCACACTATGACCACTAGGGAAAGTATGCTAGGCCAATGCAACGAGGACGTTGCACCCTCAAGTGGGGGAAATGGATGTGAAATATATATAAGGGATTCCGACCAACTATTGTATAACCCGAGGTTAACTTTTTGAACGTGTTTAGGCTAAATGTAAGCTGGTCAGCTGGCGCGGGTCGTTACAACAAGCCTACCTCTTCGGGTCATATTTCAACCACAACTACTTGAAGAATTGTATCTATTCCAGTGATCTAGCTCATCTCACCACCCTACTAACTTGTTGACTGTGGCATTGTTCTCTATTCTCCTACATTCCTTCCTACGTTATGTTTTCTCTTTTCCATGCAAATTTCTTCTTCTTCAACAAGTCTTTAAATTAATATACTGAAAAGAAATCTCAGACCCCAGTTATCTTTTTACCATTGAGTACTAATTGTTTAATAAGATAGTTGCATGATCCTTATCCAAATACCTTTTACTAATTTATTAAATTGAATTCAAACAGTCAACCACCTTCATTTCCCATGCAGTACGTTCTTGAGGAAAAAGTGTGAAAAAATACTAGAAAGTTACAAATCACAATGAACTCCTCTGGCCATTGCTATTGGATCTCAAGAGTTGGTGAATGAAAATTTCCACATTCTTAAATGGGAGATGTACCAAGACCCTAGAGAAGTTCATTAATTGGTGTATGATGTCATCGTGCTTACGAATTAACCCTTACATATGGAGTTTCTCAAATGAATGATGCTACCGTATTTGACTATCACATTTTGAGTACAATTCTACAACATAAAATGGTTAGTGGTCAAAGTGAGGAATTACTCAATGCCATGTGATGTGCTTCAGAGTCCTTTTATTAATAGCACACATTCATGCGAAATTCATATACGGAGTATTTTTTTCCAAATGGATGGGACCCATATGTCCAGGGCCTGCTTATGGCAAAGGCAAGGGAAGCCTGTGCTTCCGGCCCCTCAAAAAAGTTAAAAATAAGGGTCCCAAAATTCTAGGATCCGTGTGTGTATATATGTATATATAGATTTGATAGTGGAAAGGTGAGTCACTATGACAGTCACATTATTCGCGTGTGAGAGCTTGAGTTGGAGTGCAATATCGAACGTGAAAACGTTTTTGAAACACGTACTAAAATCCACGAGAGTAAGGATTGAGAACAGGAACAAAGGACTTTTTGAAGAATTTATGTGACTAAAGTTTTGACTGAGACTGGGAGAGAATAGACCGCAGAATATAGGTGTATGCTTTGTCTTGGTAAGTAGCGAAAGATGAGCCATTGGATGTAATCACGATGATCAAGTGGGTTCATGAGAGAAATCCAATAAGTTCAACCGACTAGGTGCAACAAATGAGAAACAGTGTCGGCCTTGACATTTTGGGTGCCTTATTAACGCGAATTAAGAAAATGGGGTCCTTAATTATGCATTATACAACAATATTAGGAAAAAATGGTCAACTTGAAAAAGAAAAATTATTAGCGGCAAAAGTACATTATGGTTGTATAATCGAATTTCATTAATTTGACATGCTCATTTCGAATAAATGTAATTTTATAGAGCAATACGTATTGAATAATTTCATACGGAGTAATTTTTTGGGCCCCTCATTTCAGTGAAATTTTTGGGGGCCCAATGTGATCGTCTTGCTCAAGGCCGACACTGATGGGAAATCAAACCAAACACATGTAATAGAGTTTTCCAAGATTCCATTGGGTTCCAGTGATCCACTCTTGCCGGGAAATTGAAGAAGAAGGTGATCCAGTCTCTCCGGTCGTCGCAATTGTGTGGAATTGTAGGATTTTGAGACATTATGTGACGGTGCTCACGCGGTATCGAAGGGCACGGAGTAATTTTTCGGGGAATCTACCATGTTTGGTATGAATTTACTATTGGGAGATTCTTTGTTTCTAAACCTTTTCTCATTTCCTTGAGCGTACGTTACGCAATCTTCAGTTGACCAACAAAGCATAGAAACAGATTCCATTAATAACCCGTGAAATTACTAGAATACATTATCCGATGACTGACTAAATTAGAGTATGAAATGGTGAAGACACGAACCCGCGGAAAACCGTTTTATATGGTAACTTACAGGATATTTTGTCTCAAACAAATCCTCAGTTTTCAAGAATTTGTCTGTTTGTTTGACGTGATATGAACAAAGAAATGGACCATGAATGTATTTAGGTACTCAGTACAATTTGTCTAATTTAATATGGATCAAGTATATAATCCTACAAAGTGTGTAATACACAGTTGGGAACTCTTGTTTTTTAGCACTGGACGCCGAACAAGGCGTGAATGCGCTTGTAGGCGCTTGTTGACTGAATGCGGGCGCACCAAGACTCGTCGTGCCTAACGTTGAAGCTAGGGTTGAATACCGTGAATCTAACTTCTAACTAGAGCGATTGCGTGTGACTTAAAAGGGAAAGCCACGAGATCGATGGTTCGGAGGTTGCCACAACGGAGTGGATTTAACAATTTCCTAACCATGTAGGAAAAGAAAGAACGAAAGTGATGGTATAAACTAATGAAACTCCATTGAAACGGGTGACAAGAGTTGGTCGATTACAAAAAAATAAAAGTGGTGCTGGACCGAAAAGCAGTGGCGGAGCCACTTGAGGACGAGCGGGGGCACGCGCCCCCACTGAACTGAATACTCTTTTTTTTTTTTTTTTTTTCAGATTTTGTATTTTTTTCTGTAATTGGCTTCTTAAATTGTTCTTTGTTTAATCACTTTAATACATTTTGTATATATTTCATTCTCAACTTTTTGTTTCCAATATTACAACAATTCCACTACACTTGCGAAGTGAGATGTTTAATGAACTCTTAATGAATAAAAAGAGTCACCACTCACCATTTGAAACTCCTCAATACATAATGTCCAAATTTGTAAGTGGCTAAACCATGGGTTATATGCATTATACTTCATTAATTATTCACAATTGTGAAAGTAATCTTGTCTTTGTTGATAGAACTCACAACGCGTGACGAAATTAGAGGTTTAAGCATAAATTGAAAAGAAAAGCACATTTTTCTGATTGGATCAAGATTGCTGAATATTAACATTTTAGTTATTGTGTATCTAAGTGCTATTAGACTTGGTCCATTGAGACAATTCAAACAATTGATTTGTTTTGATAGTTTATGAAATTACTACCTTCCTTAGTAAATGTGTTAGCTTTTTTTTTTAAAATTATTTTTAGCACAAGCATTCTTTTATTATTTTGGTGTTGCTAATTATGAATTTTTTTTTTTGTTGAAGTGTGTTTAAAAAGTGCCCCCACTATCGTTAATTCCTGGCTATGCCACTGCCGAAAAGTTTGATTGGTGCATGACTTGGACGTTGACTCATGTAATTGGATTGGAAATAAAAGATTGGATAAGCGCTGGACTTTTGATTGGAGCATGACTCGTTCTTCATCTTTAATTCTTTGTATTTAACAGTCATGAGGGGACTTAAGAAAGCATCCTATAAATTGATGAGTCCCTCCATGAGGGTTTTTTGTCTTGCTCTGCAAGCCCATAGTCTTCTTTGAAGTAGGGTTCCGTTCTACCTTCTCATTCCTTTTCCTTTACCACCATTTCCCCGTCTGTTCACCCTATATTTCCCTCTCTAATCCACCCATCTAATCTCCCTCTCTTATCTCTTTTTCCCCCCCTTTTTTTTTCTTTTTCCGTTCACCATGGCAGCATCCCCTCCACTCTTGGAGATCGCTGCTTCTACCCAGATGGATGATGATCTTTCACGACGATTCAAATCCTTCACCCTCACTAATGATGAACAAGGTGAGATCCTTCTTTCCCATGATGATGTTGTGGAGAGTATGGCCGAGTGCCATACAAGTTTACTTGGTAAAGTGATTTCCCAAAAACCTCCTAATTTAGTGGGGCTCAAAAACACCATGGAGATGGTCTGGGGAAACCCAAAAAATTTCCGTGTTCTGGCTGTTGGTAATGGGGTCTTCCAGTTCATTTTTCCCACAGAATTGGAAGCATCCCGTGTTCTTCGTGGAAAACCGTGGTTTTTTAATAACCACTTTCTCAACCTTGAAAGATGGCAACCCAGCAAGGCCATCAAAGATTATTCGTTCGACGTCACGCCTATGTGGATTCAGGCATGGGGATTGCCTCTGCAATTTCTTTCTAAGGATGTGGGGGTTAAACTTGGTCTTCGTTTTGGGGACGTGGACGAGGTCGTCATTCCCCAATCGGGCAGTAGAGATGGTCGCTTCTTACGGATCCGCACCTCTTTGAATGTTACTCAACCCCTTAAACGAGGATGTATGGTGAAATTCCCAGGTGCGAACCCTATTTGGATTGAATTTAGGTATGAGAAGCTCCCATCTTTTTGTCGCTACTGTGGGAAGGTCGGTCACGAGTTTTTGGCATGTGATAAACGATTTTTGGATATGGAAGATGAGGTATTCCAACCTGCAGAATATGGTGACTGGTTACGAGCTTCGCCGGCAACACAACCAGGGCGGCGCCGGAATGACTCTGCTCCGGCGGGGCAGTATAAGGCAGAAGATCAGAATTCGGCATCTGCCGAATCTTCGGCAAAAAATCAGGGGAGAAAATCGCGGGATGAAAATCACAATTCGAATTCAAATCTAAATGAGAATATCTCTGTTTCAAATGATAAGGCCAGAGTTTCTAGCCACGAGGAAATGTTAACGGAAGCATATCTTGCGGAGCGATCAGTGGTTTCTAAGCCTAATCAGAGTCCTGCCCTTGAAGGTAATCAGCTCACGCCCTTTATGGAGCAAGTTCTTAAGAAATTCGCCCGGCCCATTTCTACCCTTACCTCCCATCCTGTCTTGGCCCAACCCATTCCACTATCTAAACCTTCTCCCTCTCCACAGAGCCCAAATGTTCCACACATAATCAATCACATAATACCCTTAGCCCAACCCTCATCCCCACCTTCTGGACCTAACCTAACCCATTCTATACAACTCGTATCCAAAACCCTCACCCAAACATCTGGAATTATTTCCCCGTTTCCAGCTAACACCCAAATTCCCCCTCAAACTCCTGTCTCTTCTCCCATCATCCCCACTTACATCCCACCCCTATCCGTTCCTCTAAACACCACCACTCTTTCCCCTGATTATCCTTCCCCTATTCTTGTTGATATCCCTATTTCAGATGGACCCCCTCTTTCAAAGGTGAGGAAAAAGCGTGGTTCTAGAGTGGGAACTCCTGCTCCTATCCGTCGGCGGGTCTTGGGAGAAATCCAGGGGAACCGTCAGCCTAACCCCACTCCCCCACCTATCCCCAAGCAGAAACTCAATTCCAATGGCAAGCGCAACCTGGAGAGTCTGGAGAATCGGGTTCCTAATGTGGCTGGAGTTTTGGCAATTCCACTTGGCTCTGGTTATGATACTCATAAAAAGGCCCGTGGTAGGAATGATGGATTGGCTTTGGTGGCAATGGATACAAGCCCTGCTGTGGCGGAGGAGACCAGCCCTAATTGGTCTCCCCCCAACCAATGATTTGTTGGAACTGTCAGGGTGTGGGGAGCCCCCTGACACTCCACCAACTCAAGGAGCTTGCTAGACTCCACTCCCCCACTCTGTTCTTTCTTTCAGAGACGAAGAACAGAGTGCCCAGATTGGATTTGGTTAAAAGATCTCTGAAGATGGATAGTGCGATTGTTGTTGACCCGACTGGTTCTGCTGGTGGATTGGCAATTTTTTGGAAAGGTACATCTAGTGTTACACTAGTTAAGATGTGTTCATGGTTTATTGATGTAGAAATTTACGATTCTGTTTTGAATAAAAGTTGGAGACTAGTTAATGTTTATTTTAGTCCTTATGATTCTGAAAAGAGAGCCCAGTGGGATTACTTTAAGCATTACAAGACTTGTTTGGGAAATGATTGGGTAATTTGGGGTGATATGAATGATATTTTATGCCCAGATGAGAAGAAGGGTGGCCTTGCCCGGCCACCAAGTTCGGTTCGGGGTTTCCGAAAATTCGTTGATGACTGTGGGTTGGTCGACCTGGGTTTTTCAGGATATCCTTTCACGTGGCGCAATAACAGAGGTGGTAATGAATATGTTCAAGAACGGCTCGATCGGGTTTTGGCTACTCCGTCGTGGTGCCTTTTGTTTGATCAAGCTGCTGTAACTCATCTTGACACTGTGGGTTCTGACCATAGTGCGATCCTCTTGAATCTTAGAGCTGCACCTACCAGGCACCGTGCTCCTTTTCGATTTGACGCTCGTTGGGTGGAAGATGATGAGGTCCGTGATGTCATCCGGCAGGCTTGGGCTAATCCTGTTTACGGTTCGCGATCTTTTATGGTGGTTAAAAAAGTCCAGGCTTGCCGGTCTTCTCTGAGTAATTGGAAGCGGCGAAAACGGTTGAATTCGGGGCGAGAAATTGAGGAATTGAAGGCAAAAATTTTTGCTCTAAGCAACTCAAGGGCTGGTCCTCCACCAAACATTGTTCAGAACCTCAAGCGACGATTGAAAGAGGAGTGGGACAAAGAAGAACTATTCTGGAAGCAAAAATCCAGAGTGGTTTGGCTGCAACATGGTGATAAAAATACACGATTTTTTCATGCTTCTGTGATGCAGCGGCGTTCTTTTAATCGCATATCTGGTATTGAGAATAACAATGGCATGTGGACAGAGAATTCCCATGAGGTACAAGCAGTGTTCCAACATTTTTTCTCTGGTATTTTTACTGCTAGTTCTAACCTTAATATACAGGATACAGTTAATGGTATCCCCCACAAAATCACTAATGCCATGAACCAATCTCTTACTCGTTCTGTCACAAATTTGGAAGTTAAATCTGCTCTTGATGATATGGGGCCTACTAAAGCTCCTGGTGTGGATGGTATGACGCCATTATTCTTTCAAACTTATTGGCCGACGGTGGGGGAAGATGTTACAGCTGCGGTTAAAAGTTTTTTCCATACATCTCACCTGCTGCGTAGTCTTAACCAAACTCTTATCACCCTCATCCCCAAAGTTAATTGCCCTACTAAACCAGGTCAATTCCGGCCGATTAGCCTCTGCAACGTCTCCTATAAAATCATCACCAAAATCCTAGCCAATCGCCTTAAACCTATACTTCCCCACATAATCTCAGAAAACCAAAATGCCTTTGTCGGTGGTCGGCAAATTTCGGACAGCATTCTTATTGCTCATGAGTTGATGCATTCCCTTAAAAACAGGCGTAATGGACGAAAAGGGTGGGTTGCTTTGAAACTGGATATGGCTAAGGCATTTGACCGGATTGAGTGGATCTATTTAGAGGCAGTGCTTCGCAAATTCGGCTTTGATGAGCAGTGGATTCGATGGGTTATGTCTTGCGTCACTACGACTTCCTTTGCTACTGTTATCAATGGAGAGAAGGGTGAATTTTTCTCTCCTTCTAGAGGTCTTAGACAGGGGTGCCCTTTGTCCCCCTATCTTTTTATCTTGTGCGCAGAAGGATTTCACTATCTTATTCAAGAGGCAATCCGGGATGGAATTTTATTTGGCATCAAGGTGGGAAGACATTGCCCTCCCATTTCTCACCTTTTTTTCGCCGACGACTCAATTCTTTTTTGGGAAGCTACTGTTTCGGGTTGCCACGCTATTGAAGAAATCTTACGGAAATACGAGGAGGCTTCTGGGCAAATAGTTAATCGGGAGAAATCTTCATTATTTTTCAGCCCTAACACCCCGAATGAGGTGAAAGGAGAGATCTCTGGTTCTTTGAACATCCAAAGTGAGTGTCAAGGTGGAAAATATTTGGGGTTGCCGTCTATCATTGGGAAATCTAAATCTCAAGTATTTAAATATGTGTATGATCGTGTTATGAAAAGATTACAAAGCTGGAGGGATTCGGTTTTAAATTTGGCAGGGAAAGAAGTTATGTTAAAGTCGGTTGTGCTTGCTATGCCCAATTTTGTTATGCAATGTTTTCTTTTGCCGAAACGTCTTTGCAAAGACCTCTGTAGTGCTATCCGCAAATTCTGGTGGGGATCTAAGGATGGGGAGAATAAAATTAATTGGGTAAGTTGGCAGAAACTCTGTAATCGCAAATCGGAAGGAGGGCTTGGTTTTCGGGATCTCCATGCCTTTAATCTTGCGTTTCTTGCCAAACAAGGTTGGAGGTTGCTTCAATCTCCTCAATCTCTATTCCAGCGCCTCTTCAAAGGCAAGTACTTTCACAATACATCCTTTTGGGGGGCTGGTTGTCCTGGTACGGCATCTTGGGGTTGGCGAAGCATTGTTGCAGGCCAAGATGTCCTTAGAAAGGGGTGGCGCTGGGTTGTAGGCAATGGCTCTTCTATTGATATCTGGAATGATCCTTGGCTTCCCCGTTCTCTATCGTTTAAAGTTCTTAGTCCACCGCCACCGCCAGGATCCCCTCACCACCAGATTGGTCCTGTCTCGGAACTTATCGATGGTGACACCCATAGCTGGAACATCCCTCTTATTCAGTCTCTCTTCTCAGATTTCGATGTAAAGTCAATTATCTCGATCCCGATTAGCTCGCAAGGGGTTGGTGATAAAGGAGTGTGGCATTTCTCTAGCAATGGCTTATTTTCAGTTAAGTCGGCATACCACCTGGCGAAAAGGAGTATTACCCCTCGCCATTCACGTGAGCGAGGTGAATCAAGCTCAGGTAATCCAGCAGACCCCTTCTGGAAATCTCTATGGTCTCTCTCTATTCCCAATAAAATTAAGATGTTTTTGTGGCGATGTTCCCATAATGCTGTGGCGGTTCTTGCTAATTTAAATCGGAAGGGTATTGATATCTCTCCATATTGCCCAAGGTGCCATTCCAAGCATGAAACCTTGGAACATATGCTCTTCCAATGTAAACTGTCAAGAGACGTATGGCGTAAATCCCCTTTTGCATCTGCTTTCTCTAATTCATGGGATTCGTTTCAATTTTTTGAGTGGTGGTCTTATCTCTCCCATACCCCTTCTTCAATTGTTGATGAGATTGATAAGGGTGCACTTCTTGCATCAATCTGTTGGTTCTTGTGGAAGGCTCGGAATGATACGCATTTTGAAGGCCATTGCTGGGATAGTAATAGTATTTTGGAAAAAGCTGGTGGAATTTGTTCTGAATTTAAAGCAGCGAATGTTTCTAACCGTGGTACCTCAGGAGCTCCTGCCTCTGTGCCTCCCCCAATGTGGCATCTGCCACCTATTGGTATAATAAAACTCAATGTTGATGGCGCTATAGGCAAGAACAATGGTCTTGTTGGTGTTGGTATTGTGGCACGCGATCACTCCGGCCTTATCTTGGGAACGGTATCCATTCCTTTTCACGGTTTATTCTCCCCGAGAACGGCTGAAGCATTTGGTTTTCGGGAAGCTCTGGTTATCGCTTCGAATAAGGGTTTCTCACGTATTATTATTGAAGGTGATTCAGTTCAGGTTGTTCAAGCACTTACTCAAGAAGGAAAATCATTCTCCGATTGTAGCTCTATCCTTTCGGATTGTCTAGAGCTTCTTCCTTTATTTTCCTCTTGTGTTTTTAAACATGTTAATCGCTCTTGCAATAGGGTAGCCCATTCGTTGGCTAAACAATCCCTATTAGGTGCTAGGTTAGAGAATTGGGGGGGAGTTCCTATCCCTCATCATTTAGCTAGCCTTGCTCTTGCCGATGTTAGGTCTTCGGACCCTATTTCTTATGAATAATATCCAACTCTGTTTCCGAGTCAAAAAAAAAAAAAAACAGTCATGAGGGTGTGGGTTTCGACCTTGGCTATTTGGATAATGTCCCATAACTGCAATTCAAATTTGAAAATAAAAACCTAACTGCTCGTGGGCCATCTCACCTTTATCGAAAAACAAAGTCAATATGCCCAGGTTCATTATTTTGGACCCCTCGTGTAACTCGATCATAGCAACAAATGGACCACTTGTTTCTCCAAGCAAATCAATCTTAATGGAAAATCTTCTGGTGCATCTCGTTTCACTTGGATTTTAGTTAATCGGACCTTGTTCTAAATCACAAAATTAATGTGGCCCATCATTTTTTAGACCAAGAAACTCATAATATCGGCCCAATTTAATTAATATCTAGTTAAATGACCCTCCAGCGCGCTAGTATAAACAACAGCACAAACTTTAATCCAATGAGATAATATGTACTCTCGACATGTTTGGAACCAGTTTTAATTAGCAAGGAATTTGTAATCTTGGGACTGTTAATCCATAAACTTTAAATGAGAAGCCAATCCATTATTTGTTTACTTATTTACTAGAATGCCACCCCTATACGAAGGGATTGATCCGGTGGTCTTACTTTGACACTTATGCGTTTACTAGCTTCATTCTAAGGTCTTAGATTCGATTCTTCATTTTTAACAACTCTTGGGGCCATCTCAACCAACGTATAAGCACTAGTGGATGCCTGTGCCTGAAGGCACGACGCAACTCATTCTAAGCGTAGTCTAAATGAAGTATCAAACCCCACTTTTATTAGAGACTTTGGGCGCAAACCTCATGGACAACGCCATTGCAGAGAGGGAATCAATGAGAGAGTTAGAGAAATCGAGAATAAACCTCACGGATAACGTTGCCGCTAAAGTTGTGCACTCCGCCAAAGGTAAATCAACGTAGAGAGAGGTCGTGAAACTTGCCTGCTTCTAACGTATAAAGAATCTGGGAAAAAAATGGTAATGATCATACAACATTTTCATAAGAGTTATCAACCCTTCTTTAATTCAACAATAAATGCTTACAGTGAAAAAGCTTTTCCACCGTCAGTAGAGCGCCTTTGAAGCTAAAAAGAAAAAGAAACAAAACTCAAAATTAAAACAAACAGTGAGATAAATAAAGAGATCAATCGAACATGAGATTCAACAAATAATTAAGTCGAAGATGTACGTTATAGATAGAACAATAGTTATTCATTCGGAGTGGTGGTTTGCGGATCCGGTGTGGAATAGCCAACATTGGTAAACACGGACGGGTAAATGAGAGAGGAATGTTCTGAGTAAATACTTTGGTCAATTTGAAATTAATTATTATAGATGCCCAAATCATGGAATCAATTAATTATGACATTTCTTTGGCCAATAAAATTTGAACTTAAACTTATTTAGGAAGTCGGATAAAAAAAAAAAAAAAACTTATTTAGGAAGTCTAAATTGAAATTTCCTTATTACGTACTCTATAATGTAGATGCCCAAATCATAAAATTTGAGCTTAAACTTATTTAGAAAGTCATATAGGATATAAAATTAATACTAAATTAGGTTTAGGAAAAGGAAACAAATTAAATCAAAATCAATTGGAAAAGAAAGGGGGATATTTTTAGTTTCTCCCATATGAGAGAAATGTGTAGAACTTAAAAGGAAATCATCTTTAATGCTAGCAAAACATTTACATTATTGTAGGTTTATTCATTAGGAAACATTCATTCGATCCGACGACTACAAAGTTAACACGAAGCACGATCAAACGGTTGTAGAGGCTATTCTGTTTATATGCATAGACATTTTAATTAAAAACCGCTTTGTTTTATAATATAGATGTGAAACGACTGCAGGAAGGGTCGTAGGGATTAGTCCAGGTGAGCCCAAGCTGGCTCGGAACGCCATGTATTACCGAAAAAGGAAAAAGAAAAAAACTCTTGGAACTTGTTCTAATCCCATACTTTACTACAAGTCTACAAAAGGATATGAACACAAAAAACTGACGATAAGTATCACAGAATGATTTGGCACAGAGAGTTGGAATTGGCTCTCCGTTTTCTGATCAGCAAGGTGACCTTCTTAGCATTTGCATCCACCCGTAGAAATTTTGACTAGGGTCATACCTTCAACCCAACGACAAGCAAGAATGAAGCAACAAAAATGATGAAAGTTTCCTTTAAATTGCCTGACATCTATGGAACCGAATCGATTAAAGATGACGCAAGTTTCCTCTCCCCTTCCCCTTTTCCTTTCATCCTTTGGCGGGCAAGATTCTGTTTCTACCTTTAAAAAGTTTGTCAAAATACCCCCTGTCTCATAACAAGTTCTCTATTGATGTGGTGTAGCCGCTACGCAGTTCGATAGAATCTGTATGACATCATATACTCCTAATTATAATTGACCAGCCTGTCTGTTTTTTTTAGCCTGCGAAAGACTATTTTCACACATCTGCAACCTTTCACAAGTTACAAAAGGACGCTTGTTTTTCTAAAAAAGCCAAAGTGGCTTATTTTTTGTCCTTATTCAAATTTTTTTCGTGTCACTTGGCTTATCATTATTTTCTTGGGGATTATTGCATCCTCATGACGAGAGGAATCTAAAAAGTAAATTTTTTTGATCGAAATCCAATTTTTTTTGAATAAAGACGAAAATAAGAGCATCTCCAATCCAACACCCTCCAAATCTCTATTTGAGAGGATCAAATTAATCTATTTTATTTGAAAAGTAAACTTAGAGGATTGTACTATTTATCTCAACTCCAACCCAACACTCTATTTCTCAACTCCAACACATATTTGGAGGAGATCCTCTATTTTTTCCTTCATCATCAAAGTTCATCCTCCCAAATGGAGGAGAGTTTTAGAGGATGGGTTGGAGAATGTTTTTCCTCCAAAATGAAGAAATGGAGTATGAGTAGGAGATGCTCTAATATGTCATGATACAGGAGGTATTTTGTAATTTTTCAAATGTGAGGTAGCAATCTATAACTTGTAGAATCCTCAGGAGATTTCATTAATCTACCCTTTGTTAATCGGGTGCTTGGATCAATTTGTTCACATCTCGATTACACCCCATACTCACTATTTTAGTCAAGTCCACTTCGTTAACAATTTTAAAAGCTTAGACCCGATAATTACCTAGTACATACGAAAAGACTTTTAGATGTACATGAGAGACTCCAAACATCCTAATCAGCCAAAAAAGAACAATACTTCTTGGTCAAAAATTACATGACAAGCATGGGCGGATCCATTGTTGCACAAGCCCTTTTTCAGGTGGACATTTTACATTTCGGAGCCAAATTTTGCCATTACAACCCCAAACAAAATTTATGTAATTTTTTGGATTAATCATTCGTCTCGAAGAGAGTAGTCTAAAAAGTGAAAAAAATTACAAACAAAAGATAAATTTTTTTTAAACTAAAAGACGAAAAAATACCAAACAGCTGGTATTTTTGGTACTTTTGTCGTCTTGCATGATTTTTTTCAACTTCGGTGCACTTTTTTTTTTGGTACAACTTCGGTGCACTTTTGTATACATTTCTGATTCCTTTCATCAAGAAGAATGATTAATCTCAAAGATTACGATGAAAAGCGAAAAAAAGAATTATGAAAAACAAAAAATATTGAAAAAAACACCAAATCAAAATTTAGGGAGAATGGGGCCTAATTTCGAAAGAATAAAATTATAATGAGAATTTTTTTAAATTAGTTTCGCTAAGTGTTTTTATTTATTTATGTTAGGTGTGAATTAAAATTGCGAGATGGGTGAAAATTGTCACGCTCCCACTCAAAACTCAAAACCAAACAAAAAAAGTCTATACTTTTTGTTGCCCAGACTTTTTTCTTTTTGGTAATGAAGGATGCGACTAAGGGGTTGTTTGATAACCTAAATTCAGCACTTAAAACTGAATCAATTAAGTAATAAGTGATTCAGTAGGTTTGATAACCACATTTTACATTGCTTAACAAATTAAGTGTCACTTAAAATGTAAGCTAAAAAGTTATAAAAAATTAAGTAGCTCAATTTTGGCTGAATTTTGTGTACTTGCATTCAACCACTATACCACCACCACAACCACTCCTACCAACATCTCCACCACTCCACCACAACCTCTCTCACTAACATTTCCACCACTCCACCACCACCACCACCACCACCACCTCCACCACTCCACTACCACCACCACTACTATCACACCACCACCACCACCAGCTTCACCACTCCACCACCACCACTCCTCCACCACCACATCACCACCACTAACTTCACCACTCCACCACCACCACCGCCAGCTCCACCAGCTCCACCACCACCACTACTCCACCACCACCACTCCACCACCACTTCTACCACCACTCCACCACCCTCCACCTCCACCACCACCACCACCACCACTCCACCATATCACCACCACCGCCACCACCACTTCCACCAGCAGCTCCACCACTCCACCATCACCACTACTCCACCACCACCACCACTCCTCCCACCACCACTACCATCACTACATCACCACCACCTCCACCATTACCATAAATATATTGTGACTATTAGTAAATTAAGAGAGAATTTGAACAAAATTAATTCATAATTTTTTTAATCCAATGCTTAACATATTTATCAAACAGTTTTTCAGCTTAAAAAATTCAGAATTCAGCTTTCAGTACTTAATTTTTCAGCTTTCAATTTTATCAAACAGCTCCTAAGATTACGAATTAAAAATAAGATTACGAATTAAAAACAAGTTTCGGGTATACAGACTTTTACACCTTATCCACGCGTACACTACCATGTTTGTACGTAGCAAATAGATTGGCGGCTACTTTACGCGGCCAAATATGTATATAAATACTCCTTAAACCCTTAAACCCTTACAATTGCAAATCACCGACTGTGACCTTTGAACTATCCAGAGAGAGAGATCGAGATCTAAGTCCTAAAATCCGTCTTCCCATTGCCACCTTTTCTCTCTTCCATTGCCACCTTTTCTCTCTTCCTAGAACCGAGGTAAGCTATACCTTTGGTCTTTGTGTTTGAAAAGTGTTTGAACTTTGAGTTGAGTTGAGGTGTGAAAATGGGGTGTAAGATATTGTACCCTTTCTTCCTAACCCAAGGTGTATGGAAATTTGTTAACCTTTTTAAAATGGAAGCATATGGGGGGTATTTAGGACTAGCACCTTCCATTAATGGAACCTCTCCATTAATGGAAATTATTCCATTAGTAGAAACTATTCCATTAGTAGAAACCTTTCATTAATGGAAAACATCCCATTAATGGAAACTATTCCATTATTGGAAACATTCAAGAAACCTTCCATTAATGGAAACATTCTATAAACGTTCCATTAATGGAAACCTTCCAGAAATGAAAAGTTAAAGCTCGGTTGCAAATTAAATTAGCGAGCTGGTCAGAAACCGGCGCGTGCCAGTAAGGTTTTTGGCTTTTTATGTGGCTTAAGACCAGATTTGGTTCAAGGATTTTGCAAACACTCAAAGCTCAAACACTCGTCATTCCTGAGGTGTTCTCGATCCGTTTCATCATCGGGGAATCAGAAACCGAAAGTAAACTAATCTGGAAGCCCAGATTGGGGTGTCTACAGTCAGCCTTGACATTTTAGGGGCCTAACGTGAATTAAGAAATTGGGGTTCCTTTATGCATTATACAACAAAATCAAAAGTAAAAAAAAGGTCAACTTGAAAAAGGAAAATTATTAGCGGCAAAAGTACATTGTGGTTGTATAATCGAATTTCGTTAATTTGACATCCTCATTTCGAATAAATGTAATTTTATCGAGCAATACGTATTGAATAACTTCATAATTTTTTGGGGCCCTCATTTCAGCAAAATTTTGGGGGCCCAATGTGATCGCCTTGCTCAGGGCCGACACTGATGGGCAATCAAACCAAACACATGTAATAGAGTTTTACAAGATTCCACTGGGTTCAAGTGACCCACTCTTGCTAGGAAATTGAAAAAGGTGATCTAGTCTCTCAGGCCATCGCCACTGTGTGGAATTGTAGGATTTTGAGAAATCATGTGAGGGTGCTCACGCGGTATCAAATGTCACTGAGTAATTTTTCGGCGAATCTACCATGTTCGGGATGAATTTACTGTTGTGAGATTCTTTGTTTCTGAACCTTTTTCTCATTCCTTGAGCGTACGTTACTCAATCTTCAGTTGACCAGCAAAGCATAGAAACAGATTCCATTAATAACCCGTGAAATTACTTACAGGATATTTTGTCTCAAACAAATCCCTAGTTTCCAAGAACTTGTCTGTTTGTTTGATCTGATATGAACAAAGAAATGGACCATGTATGTATATACTTGTACTACATTTTGTCTAATTTAATATGGATCAGGTATATAGGGGGCGACTATTCGCAGCCCTGTATTTTCTCCCATAGCCCGTTAAAAATTTTCAAAAATTATATTTCGGTAACTACATGTCGAAAATATGTTCAACCTTCGGTAAACAACTGCCGAACATACATTTCGGTAAATAGCTGTTGAAAACAAGATTATATTTCGGTAATTACATGTCGGAAATGTACAAGAAACATATATTTCGGTAATTGGATGCTGAAAATGTATCTCAATTTCGGTAACTAACTGTCGAAAATGTATCTCAATTTCGATAACTAACTGTCGAAACATATTTTGATAGTTGGAAATTTTTAATGGGCTAAGGGAGAAAATACGGGGCTGCGAATAGTCGCCCCCGGTATATAATCCTACAAAGTGTGTAATACACAGTTGAAGGCTGCTCCTGTTTTTTAGCACCAGACGCCGAACGAGGCGTGAACGTGTTTTAGGCGCTTGTTGACTGAATTGCAGACATGTCAAGACTCGTCGCACCTAACGTTGAAGGGTTGAATACCGTGAATCTAACTTCTAACTAGAGCAATTGCGTGTAACTTAAAAGGGAAAGCCATGAGATGATTCGAGAGTTGCCACAACGGAGTGAACTTAACAATTTCTTAACCGTGTAGAAAAAGAAAGAACGAAAGTGATGGTAAGAGCTAATCAAACTCCATGAAAATGGGTTAAAAGAGTTGGTCGATTACAAGAAAATAAAAGTGGTGCTGGACTGAAAAGAGAAGTACACAATACTTTGAAATGTAATGTGGATTGGAAATAAAAGATAGGTAAACCTTGCTGGAAAGTTTGATTGATTGTTGGATAAGCGCTGGACTTGGACTTTTGATTGGTGCATGACTCATTCTTCATCTTTAATTCTTGTACGCTGACACATGTTCCATGTCGTGGCAAATAAAGCATCACAGAATGATTTGGCACAGAGTTGGAATTGCAATCTGTTCTTCTGATCGGCAAGGTGACCTTCTAAGCATTTTCCACTCACGCGTAGTTAAATTTTGTCTTGGGGTCATACCTTCGACCCAAAGACAAGCAAAGAATGTAGCAAAGTCGAAAGTTTCCTCAAATTGCCTGACATCTAAGGAACAGAATCGATTAAAGATGACGCAAAATCCAAATGCACTGATATATATATTTTTGATAACTCAAGTATGGTTCAGTTTATCCACACTTTGATTAATTATGGGGGCCAATTTCATTGCCTATTTGCTAGGAGTCCAATGAAAATCGGAACAAAACTGTGTATGGACCGACTCCAAAAGAGTCGATAGCCGTTGGTGAGGTTTCAAACCTAAGACCAAACTTCTATGTCACAAGTTAACCCCTTGGGGTTCACTTATGTATATTTTGTTGGTGGACCATAATTTTGAAATGAAATACCATATTTTGAGAGTGTTTGGGAACTTGATTTTTACATTTTGTATTTGTATTTGTATTTTTATATTTATATTTGGGTGTTTAGCTGTCAATTTTACAATGTATCATATGTCAGAATTCATTACCAAAAAAATAGAGCCGGTATCCCCATTTTAGTTTCTGAAATACCATGTATTTTGAACATTAAAAGACAAATATTGAAATCTGATTAGTATAAAGTGAAGTGTCAAAATCAATTAGAAAAAAAAATAATCCTGCATCTTTTGGAGTTCGTGAAAAAAAAGTGGTTTGGAGTTTGTGAAAAAAAAGTGGGAAAGATGGTCTGAAGTGAAGTGGAAAAAGAAGGGGAGAATGCTGCCTGGACCAGCTTGGGAAAAAAGGCTTAATAAAAAGAAAATATTAAAGTGAAGGGAAAAAAGAGGAGAAAGTACGTGTATTCAGTTGGAGTAATTTGACAAAGAACTGAAGGGTGCTGTGTGCAGGCTTTAAAGTACGAGGAAACAAGGGCGTGGGTTCACCGTGGACTGCCCACAAGCGGTCTGTAGAATTTGCCATCTATAAATACTCCTTAAACCCTTACAATTGCAAATCACCGACTGTGACCTTTGAACTATCCAGAGAGAGAGAGAGAGAGATCTAAGTCCTAAAATCCTTCTTCACATTGCATTCTCTAATAGTAACAAAACAGTTCCCTTTTTGTGTTTCTGAAAACATGTTTTCTCTATTGCAAGAGAGCTTGGAGAGATCCATGCTTGTTCTTCCCACCACCATGCTAACTGAACCCAACAAAAAGAGATGGCACATGGCATTCGCTGCCATCTACTGCTCGAGGGCTTTCTCCACCCCCTTGAAAAAACCCAGAAAGAAATCCCTTGTTTCATCAACCAGAGTTGTTATCGATGTTTTCGAGCCGCACCCCTGCTTTCCGAAAATCGATCAGTCGGTCCTCGCGGGAATCGTGAAGCAGAAAAACCTGGACCAGCTTGGGAAGTATGACGGGGTCGAGGGACTGGCTTGTGGTCTCGAAACAAATTTGGAGAGTGGGATTAGCGGGGACGCTGAGGATGTTTCGCGACGAAGTGAAGCGTTTGGATCGAATACGTACCGAAGGCAGCCCGCGAAAAGTTTGTGGTATTTCGTGTGGGAGGCATTGAGAGATCCCACCATTTTGATACTTTTAGCATGTGCTGCGCTTTCTCTTGGATTTGGCATCAAGGAACATGGCCTGAAAGATGGATGGTATGTATTGCTTGAGGTTTAAGATTCTTAGTTTTCTGGTTTCACTACAACACGAAAGGGTTATCGCGAGGATTTAGTTTCCTCGCAAAAAGTATTAGCGAGGAAAAATTTCCTCGCTAATTTGTGAAAAATTTGTCGCATATCATTTTCGGCGCCCAAAGGACATCATGTCAACAGAAACGTGAGGAAACATTTCCTTGCTAGTAGGGGTGAGCATGGTCCAAATTGGTTTGATTTTATAGTAAAACCAAGAACCAAACAAATACTTACGGATTATGAATTTAGAGAACCAAACCAACCCACAAAAGGCATAGAACCAAACCAATCCAAACCATTAAAGTACGGTTCGGTTTTAGTTTTAAACCACGGTTTACTTTGAATGAAGCTATCATTTTGAAAAAAAAAAAAATGACTTAAAGTTACGAAGATAAATTAAAAGAAAACTTATATTAAAATCAATTTCATTCAAATTATTAAAATGCACTAACATCAATCAACTAATTAAGAGTGGAATACCACAATCGCCTCAAATCTTGGTAGTGAATAAAGTATAAGAATAGAATTTAGAGAAATTTAGAAATTGGGCAGTGTAAGTTGACTGATCTGATGATCTCATGTACCTTTTATGTATGATAAATTAATAATCCTAGGAAATTAGAAATGGTTTGTGATATATAGAAGTTTAATCCAAATTATCTTGGTAGAAAAGAAAAATTAAATATCACGGTGAATTTAATAGGATCAATAAATTGGAAAAGTAGTTGACTAAAACTCTCATATTTATTTGGTGAATCATAATTAAATTAAATCATATGTATATATATATATATATATATGTATTATACGGTTCGGATCGGTTTGGAACCATAACCGTGAACGTGAATCCACAAACCGAACCATATAATGCGGTTTTTAATTTTTTTAAACCATGACCAAACCATACTACTAAAAACCCGAACCAAATCTTTCGGTTTGGATTGGATTTGCGATTTGACAAATTTTTTGCTCACCCCTACTCGCTAATTTTCATCGCTATGTATTGCTTGAAGTTTAAGATTCGAGTCGGCTTTGTTCGGTTCCTAGTTTAGTTTTAGTTTAGTTTCCAATCATTACCCTATATTTTTCTCTAATCATTACCCTATATCTCCAATTATTAATTTTATTTCTCTCTCCATCTCTCTCCAATCATTACCCCTCTCTCCAATCATTACTCTATTTCTCTCTCCACCCACTACCAAAACTAAACTAAACTAAACTAAAATGCCAACCAAACACAACTTAGTTTTCTGGTTTCACTACAACACTTACCAACCACGCCACATTACATTTCAAGTCAAAATGTCAAATATTTAATATATATATCATTGGGAAAAAAATCGAAATAGTCCCTGTAGTTTAGTATTTGTGTCAACTTGGTCCCTGCAGTTTGAATTGGCTCAATTTACACTCTGTACTTTTCATTTTGTTCTAACTTGGTCCAATTACTAACTGCCATTAGCCTTTGTTAACCCCATACACAAATGAGTCCCTTTTTATGTGAATTACCGAACCTTTTCTTTTTTAACCTTGCAGACCTAAAGGATTTTCCTAAAAAGCAAAACGGAGTCACTTTTTTCTAAAAACCGGGTTCTCTGGCCCGTGTTCTTTTTTTCTAAAATATTTGAATTATTCTTCCGATATTCAAGAGGTGATCAGGCACGCCAAAACTCTATGCCTGGTGGAGACTCTAAGTTTTTTTCTAAATCCCTTTTGTGGCCCGAACTATGGCCGGACCTGATTCTCCTTTAACCGGAGATACGTAGGTAGCTTGATGAAAGCTCGGTCTCTTTTTAAAATAAAACCCACTACAAGGACCATTTCGGTTTTTTTCCCTATATCTTTTATCAGTTTTCGTGCCTCTCTAAATTTGTTTATTTCACATTAATTATAATTCTTTGTAATGCTACTTCCTTTGTAGTGCCTAAACTTGTTTAAGCAAGTTTAAATTTATGCATATATAACATTTTCTGGTGTACGTCAAAACAATAATTACTCAATTACTTTTTTTTTTTCACAACGATATACATTAACGAGTTAGTGAGTTAGTTGTTAAGGGGAAGGGGAAGGGGAAGGGGTAGGGAAGCCCACCACATGAGTGGGGCAAGCGTGGAAAACGAACCTAGGCCAAACGAATGGGGCAAAAGATGCTTGACCAACTGAGACACCACCCACATTCTACTCACTTACTTTTGAAAATAACATTTGTTCTGTTTATTCTTTAGAGAGGTAATCTCTGATGTTTTGAAATAGAGTTGTGATGATCTAACTTTGAGATATTTCTCAAAACAACATCAGTGCTTCAAGATATTTTTAACTTTATCTTTTGTTGAGCTTTTCATTACTATGGGATAAATTATCGACACCTACACTTCAAGATACACAACTACTATAGGATAATTTTTTTTTTGCATGTCCTTAAAATGTTTTTATTCAAACAATAAACTTTATGACAATTTGAATAAAGACATTGTTAACAATTAGTTTAAATTAAAAAAAAAGTGAATGCCTACAACCAGTGAGAAACATATTTTTCATTGCTAATTAGAATAAGAGAAAAGTGACAAAATATGAGATTTTTTCACTAATTCAATGTTATTGGCGAGGAAACTATTTTTCCCCGTTTATCACTTTTTTATTCTAATAATTTTGATATTGAACTAAGTAGTTAATTATCTCTTAACATCGTGATATTACAAATACATATATATGATCAAATGAACATAATTAACAATGACTAATACTATATCAAAAATTAATAAGTCCTAAAAAAGGTGACGAAATATTTTCTCACCTAAAGTTAACAATAGGCGAGGAAATTGGAATATTTTGTCGTCTATGGTGTGCTTCTGGCAACAAAATTATTATTTCCTTGCCAAATATAACCTTTTGGCAATGAAATTTGTTTTCCTCGCCAAATGTAACTTTTATGCAAGGAAATCTGTTTTTCCTCGCTAGAAAAAATCTTTTGGCAAGGAAATCTGTTTCCTCGCTAAAAAAGGCGAGGATAAAAGCAAGGAAAATGAATTTCCTCGCCCTATTTCCTCGCAATAGCCCTTCTGTGTTGTAGTGTTTTTGTTATTTCATTAGAGAGCAATGTTAGAGCATCATCTTAAATAGATTAAATTCTTTCTACCACCGGTGTAAAAGCCCACTTTTTCTCCAAACTAACCGCATTGAGTCACATTTATGAGGTTGATGACATGGCACAACGTGATTCATTTGGAAGGAAAGTGGGTTTTACACCAATGGTAAAAAGAACCGTCAATGTAAACGCTCACTTTTCCTCCAAATTAAACCAATTGCGTCGTGCCATGTTTATGAGATTGATGACATGGCACGATGCGATTGGTTTAGAGGAAAAGTGGGGTTTTAAACCGGCGGTGGATAGAATTTGTTCTCCATTTTAAAATATGCCTTCACTTGGAACAACTCCGTACACAATTGTGTACGTCTAGAATTATGTTCGTAGACTTTTTGTTAACAATGGCGTTAACTTCCTCTTTACCATACAACCATTAGTCTCCCAGTTTCATAGTTTAGGGAAAAGAGCTCCAATGCACACCCTTTATAACTAAATATGTTATGCCTATTTTGGACAAATATTATGCCTCTAAATGGTAAATATTTTGTCTCTCAATGGTCAATGGTGCACACGGTATGCACCGTTACGCTTATTTGATAAATATTATGGGTACATATTGTACGCTAGACGTGCAACGCAGCAGTTTCCCATACTTAAAGGTAGTATCAGACAAGACTACTTCATAGAAGATAAATTAAAAGCCTTCTACAATATATTGTGACAAGTGTTGTTAAGACTATTATAACACTTTTGAGACCTTTTGTTTACTTTCTGACCGACATTTACGTATCCTCCTCTTGACAAGAAAAAGAAAAAGAAAAAGAAAAAGAAAAAGAAAAAGAAAAAGAAAAGAAGTCCAATAGAAGAACGTGAAAATTAGTTCTAACTTTTGTTTGTGTAAATTCAAATAAAGGACCATTCTACAATTTGCACACTAAATTCGTGACACACGACTAAAGCTCTCTCATTTATGCACATTACTATACATCATAGATGATTATTTTTTGAGTAATATTCACTATATTTTGGCAATTGTTGTATAACGGCTCAATGTCTGTTACTCATCGTGCTACGTGGAGACATGTTTGATTTACGAGTTGTTTTATCCAAGTTATGTTCCACAATCTTAGCTTATTCAAAAAGGAGACAGATTACATCCTTAGACCACCAATTTTTTGTCTCTCTCATCCTTCGCGCCACACGCTATCTTTCACTTATTTTTCTTAAAGAAAATTTTCATTTTTGTGCTAATACATAAACATCTACTCTAAATCCTAACAGGTACGACGGAGGAAGCATATTTGTTGCAGTCTTTCTGGTCATAGCAGTCTCAACACTGAGCAACTTCAGGCAGAACAGACAGTTTGTCAAGTTATCCAAAGTAAGCAACAACATCCAAGTTGACGTCGTGAGAAACGGAAGGCGGCAACAAGTTTCCATTTTTGAGATCGTCGTGGGAGATGCTGTTTGCTTGAAGATTGGTGATCAAGTTCCGGCTGATGGGTTGTTCATCGACGGTCACTCGTTGCTAGTAGATGAATCCAGCATGACAGGGGAAAGCGACCACGTCGAAGTTGATCTTACACAGAATCCATTCTTGTTCTCTGGCACCAAGGTACCCGAAATTGATTAAGATTGAAGCCTTCCATCTTATTTTACTCAAGTCCACTTTGTTACCAATTTTAAAAGCTTAAACAGCCCCACAAAATTTTTTGCTATTTTAACCCGACAAAAAATTTTAAACTGCCCCAACGAGATTCAAACACCAGATACGGTGTAAATTCTTAAGCGTTCTCTTCTTGTCACGAGTTGACTACATTACAGAAGAGATTATGATGCATCGTTTCCAATATATGCAAAGTCTTACCTAGTGGATTACAAAACAAAAGCACAAAGATCATTACATATCTACTCTTTGATTAACCTCTTGATTTAATTGTTTGTTTCGATTACTAAGGAAAATAAGTCGGATGTGAGTGTAGTTTTTGCCTCCACTAACTAAAAATCTTGGCTCTGTCCCTGATGACACATCTTTACTTTAAATTGTGTTTTACTAAACAACATAAATGTGTTCCAAATTTTTTTGACTTGGATATGTGCTATGGTACATCCAGAATGAATTAGTGGACTAAAATTACAGGACAGATAGTTATTATCTCGGTGTTTGTTTCGATTGTCATAACCTCCCTGCAGGGAAAGTGAGTATAACTTTCTTATAGCAAATAGCGATTTATCGTGACTCTAATCGGCCTCACAACTATTTTTGGTTATCATGATACACGAGAAATTTTTGGTTAACGTGTTTTGGACGGTCAAGATTTAGAGGCCGAGAAAGAGGAGAGAAAGTGGCCAGCTGAGTAGGAGAGAGAGTGCTCGAATTCTCATGATTATTCTAAGATACTATGTTTACAATTCAACAACTTAATAGTCTTTGAATTTCCAACAGGTAGCTGATGGGTTTGGTCGGATGTTAGTCACCTCAGTCGGAATGAACACAACATGGGGAGAAATGATGAGCACAATCAGCAACGACTCCAACGAACAAACCCCTCTTCAATCCAGGCTCAACACACTCACCTCATCCATCGGGAAAGTCGGTCTACTCGTTGCTTTCTTGGTCCTCGTCGTCTTACTCATCCGGTACTTCACTGGAAACACACAAGATGAAAATGGGAACACAGAGTACAACGGCAACAAGACCAAAGCCGAAGACATCATAAACTCTGTCGTAGCAATCATAGCTGCTGCGGTGACTATAGTGGTTGTCGCGATTCCAGAAGGGTTGCCTCTGGCTGTGACTCTCACCTTGGCTTATTCGATGAAGCGGATGATGAGTGATAATGCCATGGTTCGCAAACTCTCTGCTTGCGAAACAATGGGTTCGGCCACCACTATTTGCACGGACAAAACCGGAACTCTCACACTTAACCAGATGAAGGTGACAAAGTTCTGGCTAGGCCAGGACTTTGTAAATGAAAACGGCTCCTCTTCTCTTGCAACCAGTGTTGTTGAATTACTCCACCAAGGTGTTGGTTTGAACACGACTGGTTCGGTTTACAAGTCCATTTCAGGATCTGAATTTGAGTTCTCTGGTAGCCCTACGGAAAAGGCGATTCTTTCTTGGGCTGTTTTGGAACTGAACCTGGATATGGAGAGACTTAAGCAGAGTTATGAGATTGTTCATGTTGAAGCATTCAACTCAACGAAGAAAAGAAGTGGCGTTTTGATGAAGAAGAAGGGTGAAAACAGGACAAATGTGCATTGGAAAGGGGCAGCAGAGATGGTACTGGCAATGTGCTCGAATTACTATGATGTCTCTGGAAACATCAAGGTTTTGGACGATTTTGAAAGGAAGAAATTTGATCAAATAATCCAAGGTATGGCTGCTAGTAGCCTACGGTGCATTGCATTCGCCCACAAGCAAGTTCCAGAACAAGAAAACGAAGAGGGAAAAATCCATATAGAGGAAAACTGTTTAACCCTTTTAGGGCTAGTTGGTTTGAAGGATCCGTGTCGCCCGGGTGTGAAAAAAGCCGTGGAAGAGTGTCAAAATGCGGGAGTGAACGTGAAAATGATCACGGGTGACAATATTTTCACGGCTAGAGCGATAGCAACCGAATGTGGGATACTCAAGCCTAACCAGGACATGGAAAGTGGAGCAGTGGTAGAAGGGGTGGAATTCAGGAACTACACACCGGAGGAACGAATGGAGAAGGTCGACAAAATCTGTGTGATGGTGAGATCTTCTCCATTCGACAAACTCCTGATGGTGCAATGCTTGAGACAAAAAGGGCACGTGGTGGCGGTTACTGGGGATGGAACCAACGACGCGCCAGCACTGAAAGAAGCCGATATAGGCCTTTCGATGGGGATACAGGGGACCGAAGTGGCGAAAGAGAGCTCCGACATTGTCATTTTAGACGACAATTTTGGGTCCGTGGCCACTGTTTTAAGGTGGGGGAGATGTGTTTATACAAACATTCAGAAGTTCATTCAGTTTCAGCTCACTGTGAATGTTGCTGCCCTTGTCATCAACTTTGTCGCCGCGGTTTCAGCTGGAGAGGTCCCACTTTCCGCGGTTCAATTGTTATGGGTTAACTTGATTATGGACACATTGGGAGCATTGGCTTTAGCCACTGAAAAACCCACAAAGGAGCTAATGGAGAAACCACCAGTGGGTCGAACAAAGCCTCTCATAACCAACGTTATGTGGAGGAACTTGCTCTCTCAGGCAGCTTATCAAATCGCGGTCCTGCTTACGTTACAATTCAAAGGCGAAGCGATTTTCAATGTGGGTTCGAAAGTCAACGACACCATGATCTTCAATGTCTTCGTGCTGTGTCAAGTGTTTAACGAATTCAACGCGAGGAAGCTCGAGAAGAAGAATGTGTTTGAGGGAATTCACAAGAGCAAGTTGTTTTTGGTGATTGTGGGGGTTACGATTGTGCTTCAGGTGGTGATGGTGGAGTTCTTGAAGAAATTCGCGGATACGGAGAGGTTGAATTGGTGGCAGTGGGGGGTTTGTGTTGGATTTGCTTCAGTTTCTTGGCCTATTGGATGGACTGTCAAATGGATTCCTGTTCCAGAGAAGCCATTTTTCAGCTATCTCAAATGGGGGAATTCAAGAGCTTTGTGAATATGATCCGTTTGGTTTTTGGTGTTTGATTATGTCGTAGGTGTTGGTGTTTGATTATGTCGTAGGTGTCGGTAGTTTTTTGAAGGGAAGGGGAGTTATGGAACTGGATAAATAAAAAATTGTACCAGCTATGACTTATTAAGATATGACTTGGTTTCAGTACCAGCTATGTAATACTAGTATTTATTGGAATATTTATCATAGCATATTTCCTTACTCTTTGTAACAATAGCAAAAGCATCAAGTCATTTGACAAAGAATTTAGACAACCGGATCATCTAGTCAATAGAATTTAGGTATGCCATCTAGCCAATAATAACTTTTCAACACTCTTATTGTGACGTTTATTAGAGCATCAAAGAGATATGTAAGATAATCTACAATAGAAAATAGAATTATGCTCATCGAAATAAGAGTGGAGGCACAATTGAAGCTGTACTAAGTGCTGCCTTTTTTTGGCCCGGCCCTGAGAGAAAGATGGAGGATTTGCTGGATTTTGAATGGAAGATGGCATTGGCCTAGAGCTAGAAGTCTTGTTACTCGGGATGTAATTGCAAATACTGCTGCTTCTCTTGTGCCTAATACCAACTGCTCCAATTCCGTTGTTTGGGCTTTGCACTCCAGTGGATCCTTTACCACAAAGTCAGCATGCCAGGCCATCAGAACCAAGTTTCCTCTGGTTACTTGGTGTAGAATTGTATGGTTTCCTCGTCATGTCCCCAGGTGGGCAATAATTAAGAGGATGGCTATTTTGGGGAGATTGACAACCAAGGATAGACTTATTGACTGGGGCATTACCACATCACCAGGGTTGTAAATCGCAATATCAAAAAAACGTAATGGTATCGGTTGTATGGTCATATATTGGCCAAAAATTTGTTACGTAACGGCCTATACGATACTGATACATAATGGGTTTTATTTTAAACCATACCAGTACTGATGGAGTTTTTGTGCTATGTGGGCTGGCCTAGGAGGATCATGTCCATTTGTTCTTCAGCTGCCAGTACTAGTGTTCGGTGGTGTGTGTGTGTGTGTGTTTTTTTTTTTCCTGCAAAAGAATGCAATTAATAGGGCTGCCATCAACTTGCTTGGTGAAGTGGCATGGAATAAAGTCTGAGCTTCAGGCATGCTGCTCAATGTTCATAATCTCTCTCTCACTTCAGTTACATACAAACTTTGGTGTGAAAGAATTAGAAGAATCTTTCAGAAGCAACCCCTTAGTTCAATGGAGATCATTGCCGGAGTACGCGTATACTTGCCGGTTACATAACTTCATGGATGCATATGAAGAGGACGTATGACGACTCCCATTGTTTTTTTTCCTTGCAACTAGTTGTTTGGTTTTGGAGCTAGGTGGCTCTGTTCCTTTTACCTTGTTTGTTTGTTTGTTTTTTTTTGCTTCAATAACTGATTGGTTTTTTTTTTATCCATCAAAATGTAAAGTTGTGTTTGGATGAGTTAGATTTCAAGTGAAGTGGGTGGGGTACATAAACTTAGTACTGAGTTCCACAAAATGTGGAGTCAGTGGCGGACACAGAATTTGCCTTAAGTGTAGGCACATTGTACTAATAACCTTAAGCAAAAATAGTAATTAAGCGCCAAAGCCAAAAACTATGGGAATTTGAATTGTAAGTTTCATTAATCATTGAGTAAAAACCAAGTAATGAAATGAAAGCCTAATTTTCGCAAACAATCAAAATATACATTATGAACCTTAAAAGAAAAGAACAAAAACCTTCAACTGTTCAAAAAAAAAAATGTAGTCCCAAAATTTTTAATTATTCAGATGCAAATATCTACGCTACAGGTTCTAATGTAAAATTAAAACCTTCAACTTTGATGGTGCAATAGTCAATCCACAGTAAAATCAAAACCCTTTATGTGCGCAAGTATATATCTCTATGTGTGTATGTGGAGAGAGAGAGCGAGCCTGGTTTTTTTTTCAGAGTGAGCTATTTTAATTTTTTTTTTTAACGTTATGGATCTCCTATTCTCCGTGGGAGACCGTTCCACGTTGGGTGGAGATGGAGGTTAAAAGAAATTTCCGATAAAGATCGGGACGGGGTTGGAGTGGGTGGATCAGGGACGTGGATAGTGGTATCCACCCTCATCCCGCCCCGCGGGCCATGGCCAGCCCTTTGTGAATGTGGTTCAAGGCTCTAGGGTTCAACTGTACGTGCTTATCGAACAAGAGGTTGGCGTATCAATAAGTTTCAGTATTTTACTATCTTGTTTTTATTAATAAAAAAGTTGTCAACAATTTTTTTTTTTTTGCTGTAGTAACTATACTCACAAATTCATTAACAACTTATTCACTACCGGAAACAACTTGACATTTCTCAACAACTTATTTACTACTGGAAACACCTAACAATTTTTTAACCACAAATAAAAATCTACGAAATTTTCACTACCAGAAACACCCCCTCACTTCCCTAAAAATCGTACGAGTTTATTTGGAATACCATGTTGTTGAAAAGATCGAGTAGAGAGAGAGAGAGAGAGCATCTTTCAGTCATATTGGCCATCACATGCTACTTATATATCATTTCCGCACTCGCAAAAATGCTTACGTTTTCTCTATTGCAAGCCAGCTTGGATAACCAATTTGAGTACAAGGAGCTTGGTTCTGAGAAATCAGGACGTGATGCTTTTGGAAGCGTTTGGCGTGAATTTTGGAAGGAATCCATGTGGCAGGTCAGTGTCCATTGCATAGTTGAAAATGGATTTCCCCTTTCCCTTTTTATGCCTGTGATTTTAGTACATAGAGGAATAGTTTTGCAGACATTTGCTACTGTTTTCCTAAATGTAGTCTCCTCGACTTCGTTTATGATGCTATGGATAGGAACTTGCCGCTGAATTTTACTCCCTCCGTCCCTTTTTTAAGTGTCCCGCTTCGTAACTCTAACTTATTAAGAAAACATCATCATTACACATTAATTTAACATCAACTTTTACATCCACTTTTCCTATTTACCCTCTATGGAGACATTATTATTACACTTTTATTCACTTACTTTTCAAAATGGAATCTACTTTTATGGGCAAAATGGAAAATATACTAACTTTTATTCACTAACTTTACAAAATAGACACTTATTAAGGAACAACCCAAAATGGAATACTGAACATTAAAAGAAGGACGGAGGGAGTAACATTATTCTTGTGGTGTTGTAATTGTGGAAATTAGCACGACGTGGCACAGGCCGCATTTCGTAAAAGCGACAGTTTTCATGGAAAATATAACGGGGTTTGTGGATTAAAAAAGAACGCTGTAGATTCTGACTGTTTACCATTATTTTGGCCATGGTTGTGGACCTGTTTAAAAGATTTTTGGGTGTAATTCACAGCTCTTCTAAGAGGGGAATTTATTTTTCTGTACACTTGTACGCCTTTCCTCGGTGATACGGAAATGATCTCACTCATCTCTTGCCTTCCTAAATAACACCATGGTACAAGCAATAATGGAACGATGTATTATGTTTTGTTCTTAATTAAAGTTACTCGTTTGTGTTTCTTGGTATTAATCTGTCGTTTGTTTTTCTCTTCTGAGCAATAGAAGCATGTTTTCAACTAGGGTTTCTTCTGTTTCTTTCATAATAATGAGTGAGTAGTCGTAAAGGTAGGGTCGTGGGGTGATTACCACACCGTGGCCAGTTCGAGCACTGCTCCTATTTTCAAACGATGAAAAAACGATTTTAGATTGAAAAATACTTTCCGTGGACGAACCCGGGCATTGTCGGAGCCCATGTGAACGGGGGAATGGGGGTCTAAAACCCATTCTTCGCTGCGCATGGGTAAACGGCAACCCTAAGGTTTCGCATCTTACGGGGTATCTTTTCAATCCCAAATTGAATGTTTTTAAGAACACCAAATGGAGCAGATCAATCCGGACTGGTTACGAGTGCTACGAACCCTACAACCATACCTCATTTTAATTATCTGCAAAGTACAATCAATTTCTAGATTTTAGTTAATCTCAATCAAATCGACAAGTGGTGGCTACCTAAGAGCCAGTTTAATTAGTAACAACCCGAGTTTTTAGTCAGCAGACATTACTATCTCTGTGGATTCGACTCCGGTCTTACCGGATATTGTGCTGCGACGGTCTCCGCCCTACGTTTGGGACAACTCATTAATTTAAGACTAGAAAATCGTCAAGCAGTGACGGCTGGTCAAAATGGGGTGACAAATGGGATGAGAACTTCGATTCAAATGGTCATGGTGTCAAACAAGGGGAGACATGGTGGCAAGGAAAACATGTAGAGCTCTGGAACCGCACTTGGGGTGAGGGTCACAACGGATCTGGATGGGTGCATAAGTACGGAAAGAGCAGCTGTGGCGAGCACTGGGATACTCATGTGGAGCAAGATACGTGGTTAGGGCTGTAAATGAACTGAGCCGTTCGTGAACTGTTCGAGGCTCGACTCGGTAAAGGCTCGTTCGAATTCGATTCGTCTACTTAACGAACCAAACCTGAACCTCAATTTTAGGCTCGTTTCATAAATGAACCGAACATGAACGTAATAGTATTCGGCTCGATTAGGCTCGCGAACCTGGAGTATATGTATATCATGGGGATTTTATATAGTTACATAGTGAAAATTTTAAAACTTGTACAAGTCTTAAGCATTTACAATTACTAAAAACTTATTTATGTATATGTTTTTATCAGTTTATATGTATATAAACATATTTATGTACATACTAAAATTTTTACTTGCAGCTTTAGACCTGTAGGAAAGCATAAATATATGATATTATTGGGTCGTTAAGGCTCGTGAACAAGCTCGAATTCGACCCAAACCTAGGCAAGCTCGGTTCGAGTTCGGCTCGTCGTAATTTTCATTGAGTTCGGCTCGAGTTCGCTAAAAAACTTAATGAACGAATCTGAACATTCTAATATTCGGCTCGATTCGGCTCGTTTACAGCGCTATACGTGGTACGCGAGGTATCCCCATTTTGGGTTCGAACATTGCTTCGCTGTTAAGGAAATGAATCCCACATTGCTTGGGAGTGAAATTGGTGATCACTTAATAACATCTGGGACCTCTCCACTCATTGCTAATTGGTTTTGAGATGGATATAAAATTTCTACATGGTATCAGAGCGGGGCCCGTTCCACCCCACATTTTATAAAATTCACAATCCACACCCGCGATGACAGATCAGCGAAAAGCCTGCACGATGATGACAAAATATTTCGTCAACAAAAAGTGAATAATTGGTAACGAAATTTTTTTCCTCGCCTATTGTGCTTTTTGACGACAAATTTTTTTGTCATCAATTATTCCTTTTGGCGACGAAAAAATTCATCACCGATGGGTCACATCGGTGACGAAATTTTTCATTGCAAAAGACGTTTTCATATGGAAAAAAAATCCTTCTTTCTTGCTCCTTCTGGGTTTCGAACCCGAGTCTCTCGAATTTTTCGCGCAAGGTCTAACCAACTGCACCACACAAACTTTACAGTAAATATTTGAAATATCTAATATATAACATATATGTTTAACATGAAAATATATTTCGAATGTAATTTTGAACCTTTAAACATTAAAATTAGCAATTTTGATAAACATGAAAATTGTAGGCAATTGAGTTATTGTTCAAACCCAATTTGAATTATCTCAATCGGAGTTTTTAGTAAAGAGTTATTTCCGAAATACATTTGGTGACAAAGCGTAATTCATGAATTTCGTCATGAAAGGTACCCATTTGACGACAAAATATATTTTTCGTCACTGAAAGTGTTAAAATGGTGACGAAAATTATTTTTCGTCACCAAAGTTAAGCATTTGGTGAAGAAATATATTTTTTGTCACCAAATGATTATCTTTGGCGACGAAAAATATTTTCGTCACCTTTTTTAAGCTTTCGGCGACGAAAAATGTATTTCGTCACCAAATGGGTTTCCTTTGGTGACGAAAATATTTTTTTCGTCGCTAAACAAGTATAATTGGTGACAAAATTATTTCGTCACGGAAGTTGTCAAAACAGTGATGAATTTATTTTTTCGTAGCCAAATATATTCATTTAGTGACAAAATTAAATTTCGTCGCCACTCTTTCGTCACCAATTTTCATTTTTCTTGTAGTGAAAAGTGGCCACACGTGACAGACCTCAAACGCGGCTGCATATGAGGGGGGATGTTAAGGAAATGAATCCCACATTGCTTGGTAGAGGAATGAGTGATCACTTAATAACATCTGGGACCTCTCCACTCATTGCCAATTGGTTTGGAGTTAGATGCTTTAACAGAGAATTCAGTCCAGCTACGTGAAGTTCGGAAACCATCTGAGTACTCATGAGACTTGAAAATCGTTTCCGTTTTCATATGACCATTGTGCATACAGAAGGGCATGCACAGGATACATAGTAGTTTACATAACTTGAAGAGAAGGGCAGATCTGTTTTCTGAAGTTCTGTTGTATCCTTGTAAGTGTTACAGTTTACATGCAATAAGAGTTGATCTTGTTTCTGTCTTTTCCTTTTTTCAGCCAAAAAAGTACGCATTACATAAATTATATAAGTGGTCATTGTATTGAGGTAGTGTATTGATATAAAGGGTAGTGTGAAAATCGCTTCCTTAGCACTCTTCAAAGCTTGATGATGAAAGAACTAGAAAAAGTATGTCACTGCGAATGCAAGGGAACTGACAGACGTTTTTTGAGCGAAGGGAAAGAGGGTAATTTTGCTTAACTCACTCAACTAGGCGATTGTTGGCTAGTGAGAGGCAAGAGGACCATTCTAACAGAGTAATGCACACAAACCCTAACTTCCCGATGTGGGAAGCCAGCCCATGACGCAGCCCGAAAGCCTCACCCATCCTTTGAATGGGCCCAACGGCATGAAACGATTGGCCAGTTTTCATGGATGAAGTTGGGCCAAGGAATTGGTTTTTTTTTTTAGCAGATGGCAAGAGAGTAATGTCAATTATTGCTAACTAATGAGAGATAATAGGATCCTTTTAACACAGAAACCCCAAACTTCCTAACTTCCGACGTGCCCAAAAAAAAACCCAAACTTCCTGATGTGGGAAGCCACCGACAGGCTTGTTTAGTTATACTTGTCATTTTTCAATTTACCTAATCACAAGGGTACTTAATTTTTTTAAACAAAAATGAGAGGAGCGATTTAAATCCAGAAAACAATATGGTCACGATGTGGGATTAAAGTATTAGTAAACCATTGACTCTAAAACTGACTAATGGGTTAGTCACAAATTTGGATTGCTTACAAAGAATGCAGATACGAGTTTCTAGTTGGTCGATTATGCGTCGAGCTCGACTGAATTTATGTGAAGGCATATCAAAACCACAATTTATGATAACTCAGGTGTTCGATCTAACTTACGCGCACCTTAATTAGTTTGGGGGACAAATCTCATTGTTGACTAGCGGGGGCCTTGATTAAAGTCCGAGGAAGGCTCCGTATGAACTAACCACAAAATGATTGATAGCACCTGAGAGGTTTTGAATCTAAGACCACCAGTGCGAGAGCCCCAAATGTCCCACATCTGGAATTTGTGGGAAATGGATGTGAAATATAAGGGATTCCGACACTGTATAACCTGTGGTTAATCTTTTGAACCACGTGTTTAGTCTAAGGGTAAGCAGGTCATGTTGACGTGGGTCGTTACAGTTGGTATCAGAGCACAACCCTGATCTACATGGTGATGTGTTGTACAGAACTAAGTGCCACACTATGACCACTAGGGAAAGGTTGCTGGGCCAATGCAACAAGGACGTTGCACCCCCAAAAAGGTGGGGAGATTGTGAGAGCCCCAAATGTCCCACATTGAGAATATGTGGGGGAAATAGATGTGAAATATAAGGGATTCCGACCAGCTAATGTATAATGTGAGGTTAACTTATTGAGCCATATGTTTAGGCTAAGGATAAATAGGTCAGCTGGCATGAGTTGTTACAACAAGCTAACCCCTTCGGGTCATATTTCAACCACAATATTTACTTGAAGAATTGTATCTATTCAGCCCCTAATGTCCCACATTGAGAATATGTGGGGGGAAATGGATGTGAAATATAAGGGATTCCGACCAGCTAATATATAATCTGAGATTAACTTTTTGAGTCACGTGTTTAGGTTAAAGGTAAGTACGTTAGATGGCGCAGGTCGTTAAAACAAGCAAACCCCTAGGGGTCATATTTCAACCACAGTTACTTGAAGAATTGTATCTAGCTGTTCGAGTGATCTCATCTCACCACCCTACTAACTTGTTGACTGTGGCATTGTTCTCTATTCTCCTGCATTCCTTCCTACGTTATGTTTTCTCTTTTCCATGCAAATTTCTTCTTCTTCGACAAGTCTTTAAATAAGATATTTGCCATTGAGACACAGACCCCAGTTATCTTTTTACCATTGAGTACTAATTGTTTAATAAGATATTTGCATGAATTCAAACAATCAACCACCTTCATTTCCCATGCAGTACGTTATTGAGGAAATAGTGTGAAAAAATACTAGAAAGTTACCATCACAATGAACTCCTCCAGCCATTGCCATTGGATCTATCTCAAGAGTTGGTGAATGAAAATTTCCACATTCTTAAATGGGAGATGTACCAAGACCCTAGAGAAATTCATCAATTGGTGTATGAAGTCATCGTGCTTACGAATTAACCCTTACATATGGAGTTTCTCATGACACACGCTACCGTATTTGATTCTCACATTTTGAGTACAATTCTACAACATAAAATGGTTAGTGGTCAAAGTGAGTAATTACTCATTGCCATGTGATGTGTGCTCCAGATCCAGAGTCGTTTAATTAACATCACACATTTTCATGAAAGCTCATACATTTTTTCCAAATGGATAGACCCATATACCTAGCGGCAAATCATATGTGAATGTGTGGTATTAGCGGCAACTCCAGACTCATCCGGCGTTGGGTTCAACACTTCAACTTATGAAATTTGAATCCTTTCTCTCCTCATCAAAACTTTTTTTTTTTGAAAGGCAAAAAATTTATTAACCTTTGAAAACAAATTACAACAATTAAAAGGATCCAAAGCATAAGGCATCAAGCCGGAAAAGAGTGAACCCACAAAGAGGCAACAACAAACTCCAACAATCAAGGCGTGAAGGCGCTTGTAGGTGTTTATTGACTGGATGCGACCGGGCATGCCATGACTTGTTGCGCTTAACGTTGGGTGGCTAAATACCATGAATCTAACTTCTAAACTAGAGCGATTGCGTGTAACTTAAAAGGGAAAGCCACGGAATGTTCTGAGGGTTGCCACAATGGAGTGAACTTAACAACTTTCTAACCGTGTAGGAAAAGAAAGAACGAAAGTGATGGTAAAAACTAATCAAGTGATGGTAAAAATAAAAGTGGTGCTGGACCGAAAATAGAAGTACACGGTACTTCGAAATGTAATTGGATTGGAAATAAAGATAGGTAAACTTTGCTGGAATGTTTGATTGTTGGATAAGTGCCGGACTTTTGATTGGTGTAGGACCTGTTTCAATCCTAATGGAAAATTATCCTTTGCATCTTGCTTTACTTGTATTTTAGTTAATCGGATCGTGTTCCAAATCACAAAAATTAATGTGGTCCATTATTTTTTAACCCGAGAAACTCATAAATAGGTCTAATTTAATTCATATCTAATTAAATGACTCTCCAGCGCTGATCTACAGTTTGGTGAAAAAATGGATATAAACAACAGTACAATGGTGTGGTGGTATTAATCCAATGAGATAATATGTACTCCTATGGACATGTTTGAAATTGAAATCAGTTTTAATTAGCAAGGAATTACTCAATTTTGGGACTGTTAATAATCCATAAACTAAATGAGAAGCCAATCCATTATTTGTTTGCCTATTCACTAGAATGCCATCCATAATACTACCATTCTTGTTTGTTTTTTTTTTTGGGTACAATAAAACTCATTGTTTCTATGTTTTCAGTCCAAACAAACTAATTTGTCCGCAAAACATAATGTAATATCATCCCAGTTAAGAGACACCTTGATTACGATTTAATCCCAACAGTTGGACTGCAATCAAATGCCGTATCGGTCCGGATTTACTGAACTTTTAATTCAATTCGTAGCAAAATAATTCAACGCGTAAGCGAGTGAAATTGTTGTAGGAGAGTCTGTAGGAATTAGTCCGAGCTGCACCCAAGCTGGCTCGGGAAACCCACCCCCCTCTTGGAACTTGTTCTAATATACAAAACCTTCACTACATGATGATATGAACCCAAAGAGAATGATTTTGGTACAGAGTGTTGGAATTGCTATCCGTTTTCTGATCTGCAATTAAGGTGACCTTCTAAGCATTTTCCACTGGCGCCGCGTAGTCATACCTTGGAAGTCTTGAACCCAAAGTTAAGCAACAGAAAAAGATGAAACTCTCCTTTACTTGCCTGACATCTAATTGGAATAGAATCGATTAAAGATAGACGCAATCTTTTTTTTTTGAAAGGCGCAATCTTAAAGATGACGCATTCTTATGTTCTCACCCTTCTTGCCTCATTTCTGTTTCCTCTCCCCTTCCCCCTTTGGCTGGTGGGGTCTTGTGGCATTTAAAAAAGTTTGTTGTGGATAAGTCTATTGTTTCCAATTTTATATGGGGGCGACTATTCGCAGTCCTCTATTTTCTCCCGTAGCCCGTTAAAAATTTTCAAAAATTATATTTCAGTAACTACATGTCGAAAATATGTTCAACCTTCGGTAAACAACTGCCGAACATACATTTCGGTAAATAGCTGTTGAAAATAAGATTATATTTCGGTAACTACATGTCGGAAATGCACAAGAAACATATATTTCGGTAATTGGATGCTGAAAATGTATCTCAATTTCGGTAACTAACTGTCGAAAATGTATCTCAATTTCGGTAACTAACTGTCGAAACATATAGAAATTTTTAACGGGCTACGGGAGAAAATAGAGGGCTGCGAATAGCAGCGCCCTTTTATATGGGTAAATTACCAAAACCACCCTGAGATTCTTACAAGTTATAGATTGCCCCCTCATGTTTGCGAAATCACAAAATACCCCCTGTCGTAGAACAAAATCCTAATTATAATTGACCAGCCTGTCCTTCTTTTTTTTTTGGCCCGTGAAAGATTATTTTCGCACCTCTCCAACATTCCACAAGTTATGAAAGGACAGTGTGTTGTTCCATTGTGATCAGGATTTGATGATGTCAAACAGTTTTGGTTGAATTCCCTAGCGGCTGCATCACGACAAGGGAGTAATATGTTATGAGACAAGAGGTATTTTATGATTTTTCAAATGTGAGAGAGCAATCTGTAATTTGTAGAATCCTTGGGGAAGATTTCGGTAATTTACCCTTTGTTAATCGGGTGCTCCGGTCAATTTGTTCACAACTCTGATTACACCCCATACATTACTTGCTATTTCAGTCAAGTCCACTTCGTTAACAATTTTAAAAGCTACAACAACCTAGTACAAACGATGAGACTTTTAGATGTACATGAGAGACTCCAAACATCCTAATACTTCTTGGTCAAATATTACAAATAAATGCTATGATACATGAAAAAGAAAACTTGAAAGTGTTCATGAAAAAGAATGGACGGCTCAGATTTACAGTCATGTATCCTGCCAAGCCCCAAAATTACATGACAAGCATGGGTGGGATCCATTGTGGTACAAGCCCTCTTTCAGATGGAAATTTTATATTTAGGAACCAAATTTTGCTACTTTAACCCCAAAAAGAATTTACGTAATTTTTTTCAATTAATCATTCGTCTCGACCAGAGTACGGTAAAAAAGTTTGATTTTTTCAACTTCGGTGCACATTTTTATACATTTCTGATTCCTTTTGTCAAGAAGAACTATTAATCACAAAGATTACGACGAAAAGCAAATTTTTTTTTACGAAAAACAAATATATCGAAAAAAAATACCATATTGAAATTTAGGGAGAATGGGGCCTAATTTCAGAAGAATAAAATTACAATGAGGCAAATGTTTAGTTAAACCTTGTTCGGCTAAAAAAGCCATTGTGGATTAAATTTTGTCCTTATTTGAATTTTTTTTTGTATTTGTTAGTTTTTTGTCAATTTTTTTGTGGATTATTGTTTTGTCATAACGAAAGAAATCTAAAAAGAAAAAAATTATGACCCAAACTCAATTTTTTTTGAATAAAGACAAAAATAAGCCAATAAGCCAATTTTTTTTTGTCTTTATTCAAAAAAATTGGATTTTGATAATAATTTTTTACTTTTTAGATTCCTTTTGTCATGACAAAGCAATAATCCTCAAAAAATTGAGGAAAAGTAGCAAATGCGAATTGTTTTTGAATAAGGACAAAAAACAATCTACAATGGCTTTTTTTTTTTAGCCGAACAAGGCCTCGGTAAGTGTTTTTTTTTGCTAGGTGTGAATTAAATTTGCGAGATGGATGAAAAACTGAAAATTGTCATGCTCTTAATCAACCCGAAAAACGGATTCGGTTCACATCAATTTGTCACACTCCAACCACATCCCTCTCACATATATGTGTGGAAATTCCACAATAAGTATGTAGACTCCACATGTATGTGAGAGAGTTGCAGTTAGGATGTGACAAATTGATGCGTCTCTAACATCTCTCGTTCGGTGACTATGGTTTTTGTTGAACAGGCTTTCTCACACGGTCACACCTTATCCACACGTGCAGTATACTGCCTGTACGTGGCCAATAGATTGGCGGCATATATTCTACGCGGTCAAAAATGTATCGCCTATAAATATGCGGTTATGCCCTTACAATGGCAAATCACCGACTCTGACTTTTGCACATCTAAACATCCTTCTTCGCCGATCATTAAAAAATTCCTTCTTCACATTGCATTCTCTAATAGTAACAAAACAGTTCCCTTTTTGCCACCTTTTTCGCTTTTCCATTTCCACACAAACGTCAGAAATCACATTTTTGGTGTTTTTCTGAAAAACAAACATGTTTTCACTATTCCAAGCTAGCCTGGATAACTTGGAGAGATCCATGCTTGTTCTTCCCACCACCATGCTCACTGAACCCAACCAAAAGAGATGGCACATGGCATTCGCACATGGCATTCCCACCACCATGATGACAAGTCTTTTAACTGTGTTCTAAACTTCCAACTACATTAATGAAGAGCTGTTGCTCAACTTAAAGAGAAAGGACAAAAACAAATTGATCAAAACAACTCTCAATTCAACAACTTAAGTCTCTGAATTTCCAACAGGTAGCTGATGGGTTTGGTCGGATGTTAGTCACCTCAGTCGGAATGAACACAACATGGGGAGAAATGATGAGCACAATCAGCAACGACTCCAACGAACAAACCCCTCTTCAATCCAGGCTCAACACACTCACCTCGTCAATCGGGAAAGTCGGTTTATTCGTCGCTTTTCTGGTCCTCGTCGTCTTACTCATCCGGTACTTCACCGGAAACACACAAGATGAAAATGGGAACACGGAGTACAACGGCAGCAAGACCAAAGCCGACGACATCATAAACTCTGTCGTAGCAATCATAGCTACTGCTGTAACTATAGTGGTCGTCGCGATTCCTGAAGGGTTGCCTCTGGCTGTGACTCTCACCCTGGCTTATTCGATGAAGCGGATGATGAGTGACAACGCCATGGATCGCAAGCTCTCTGCTTGTGAAACAATGGGTTCGGCCACCACTATTTGCACAGACAAAACCGGAACTCTCACGCTTAACCAGATGAAGGTGACAAAGTTCTGGCTTGGCCAGGACTTTGTAAACGAAAATGGTTCCTCTTCTCTTGCAGCGAGTGTTGTTGAATTACTCCACCAAGGTGTTGGTTTGAACACGACTGGTTCGGTTTACAAGTCCATTTCAGGGTCCGAATTTGAGTTCTCTGGTAGCCCTACGGAAAAGGCGATTCTTTCTTGGGCTGTTTTGGAACTGAACTTGGATATGGAGGGACTCAAGCAGAGTTGTGAGATTGTACATGTTGAAGCATTCAACTCGACGAAGAAAAGAAGTGGCGTTTTGATGAGGAAGAAGGGTGAAAACACGACGAGTGTGCACTGGAAAGGGGCAGCAGAGATGGTACTGGCAATGTGTTCGAATTACTACGATGTCTCTGGAAACATCAAGGTTTTGGACGATTTTGAAAGGAAGAAATTTGATCAAATAATCCAAGGTATGGCTGCTAGTAGCCTACGGTGCATCGCTTTCGCACGCAAGCAAGTTCCAGAACAAGAAAATGAAGAGGGAAAAATCCATATAGAGGAAAACTGTCTAACCCTTTTGGGGCTAGTTGGTTTGAAGGATCCGTGTCGCCCTGGTGTGAAAAAAGCGGTGGAAGAGTGTCAATACGCGGGAGTGAACGTGAAAATGATCACGGGCGATAATATTTTCACAGCTAGAGCGATAGCAACTGAATGTGGGATACTCAAGCCTAACCAAGACATGAAAAGTGGAGCAGTGGTAGAAGGGGTGGAATTCAGGAACTACACACCGGAGGAACGAATGGAGAAGGTCGACAAAATTTGCGTGATGGCGAGATCTTCTCCATTCGACAAACTCCTAATGGTACAATGCCTGAGACAAAAAGGGCACGTGGTGGCGGTCACTGGGGATGGAACCAACGACGCGCCAGTATTGAAAGAAGCCGATATAGGCCTTTCGATGGGGATACAGGGGACCGAAGTGGCAAAAGAGAGCTCCGACATTGTCATTTTGGACGACAATTTTGGGTCTGTGGCCACTGTTTTAAGGTGGGGGAGATGTGTTTACACCAACATTCAGAAGTTCATTCAGTTCCAGCTCACTGTGAATGTTGCTGCCCTCGTCATCAACTTTGTCGCCGCGGTCTCAGCCGGAGAGGTCCCACTTTCCGCGGTTCAATTGTTATGGGTTAACTTGATTATGGACACATTGGGAGCATTGGCTTTAGCCACTGAAAGACCCACAAAGGAGCTAATGGAGAAACCACCAGTGGGTCGAACAAAGCCTCTCATAACCAACGTTATGTGGAGGAACTTACTCTCTCAGGCAGCTTATCAAATCGCGGTCCTGCTTACATTACAGTTCAAAGGCGAAGCGATCTTCAATGTGAGTTCGAAAGTCAACGACACAATGATCTTCAATGTCTTTGTGCTGTGTCAAGTGTTCAACGAATTCAACGCGAGGAAGCTCGAGAAGAAGAATGTGTTCGAGGGAATTCACAAGAGCAAGTTGTTTTTGGTGATTGTTGGGGTGACGATTGTGCTTCAGGTGGTGATGGTGGAGTTCTTGAAGAAGTTTGCGGATACAGAGAGGTTGAATTGGTGGCAGTGGGGAGTTTGCGTTGGATTTGCTTCAGTTTCTTGGCCAATTGGATGGACTGTCAAATGGATTCCTGTTCCAGAGAAGCCATTTCTCAGCTATCTCAAATTGGGTAATTCAAAAGCTGTGTGAATAAGTCAAATTGGTGTTTGATTATGTCGTAGGTGTCGGTAGTTTTTCTAAGGGAAGGGGAGTTCAAGTCCTTCGATGTGTAAAGAATTAGTTTATTTTATTTAGAACAATACATCTATTTGTTATGGAACTGGAGAAATAAGAAATCGTACAACATACTTATTGGAATATTTATCATAGCATCTTTCCTTGCTCTTTACAACAATAGCAATCTCTGTTTCTGACTTGGATAGAAACTAAGAACGCAAGAGCTCAGTAAGACAACATTGGGACCTATCAAAAGCATCAAGCTAAGTCATTTGACAAAGGAATTTAGCCAACCAGATCATCCAGTCAATAGAATTTAGGTATGCCATCTAGCCAATAATAACTTTTCAACATTCGTATTGTGACATTTATTAGAGCATCAAAGAGATATGTAAGATACTCTATATCGGAAAAGTACAGAACTACGCTCATCGAAATAAGAGTGGGGGCAAAATTGAAGCTGTACTAAGTGCCTTTTTTTGGTCTGGCCCTCAAAGGAAGATGGAAGATTTGCTGGATTTTGAATGGAAGATGGCATTGGCCTAGATGTAGATGATCCATTCTACAAGACAAGGAAAGAAAACAGTGAAGTACTAACACATTTGGGTTGCAATGTGGATCTTCAAAGTAGATTGGACAGTATCGGCATTATCACTGAATCACCAGGGTTTTAAATCGCAGTATCAGAAAACGTAACGGTATTGGTAATATGGTCATATATTGGCCGATATTGGACCATAACTGCCGTTACAAAAGTAAATAACGGATCGGAAGTCCAAAAATATGTTACGTAATGGCCTATACGATATTGATACATAATGGGTTTTATTTAAAACCATACCAGTACTGATGGAGCTTGTGTGCTCTGAGGGCTGGCCTAGGAGGATCATGTCCATTTGTTCTTCAGCTGCCCTTATTCTACTAGTGTTGGGAGTTTTTTTTTTTTCTACAAAAGAATGCTATTAATAGGGCTGCCCTCAACTTGCTCAGTTGCTTGGTGAAGTGGACTGGGCTACCCAACACAGAAAAACTCTGAGCTTCAGGCGTGCTGCTCAATGTTCATAATCTCTCTCTCACTTCAGTTACATATAAACTTTGGTGTGAAAGAATTAGAAGAATATTTCAGAAGCAACCCCTTAGTTCAATGGAGATCATTGCCGGAGTACGCGTATACTTGCCGGTTACATAACTTCATGGATGCATATGAAGAGGACGTATGACGACTCCCATTGTTTTTTTTCCTGCAACTAGTTGTTTGATTTTGGAGCTAGGTGGCTCTGTTCCTTTTACTTGTTTTTTTGTTAGTTACTTAGTTAGTTTTTTTCCCCAATAACTGATTGGTTTTAGCTATGCCCTTGGTGATACATCATTTTGTGTTTCTGGATCACCGCCACGTGGTATCACCATCTCATATGGAGGAGGACTTGTACACTTGTCTTGGGCCGCACACGTATGAAGTAGACGTTATCCAGAGCATTCAGCAATATCCAAGTTATCCAGAGCATTTGGCAATATCCAAGTCGACGTTGTGAGAAGCGGAAGGTGGCAGCAAGTTTCCATTTTCAACATTGTTGTCGGAGATGTTGTTTACGTGAAGATCGAAGACCAAGTTCCAGCTGACGGGTTGTTTATCGATGGGCACTCGTTGCTAGTAGAAGAATCAAGCATAACTGGAGAAAGCGACCATGTAGAAGTTGATCTTACGCAGAAACCATTCTTGTTATCTGGCACCAAGGTATTCCAAATTTTTTAAGATCTATTTTAGTCAGGTTACTCAAGTCCACTCAGTTAACTACTTTAGGTACTTGGGCCCAGGCCCACTAGGCGGTGGCCTAGGGCCTCCCCAAAAAGCCAAAAAATTAGGGCCCCAACCATTATAGGTTAACATAGTATACTAGGAGTCTTTAGGCCTAACATTTGTATCCAAAACTAATTTAACTGAGTGAGACCATTCAAAAACTAAAACCCAAATGTTTTTGTTAGCCCAATTTGGCCAATTCCTGAACTCTTACTCTTAAAAGAAAAACAAATACAGTAGAATTTTACACAGAAACAAACCCAGTCGGCTTCTCTCACCCCAAAATTTCATCTCCTGCTTGTGGGTTGTGGCCTTAATCCTCAAATTCCAAATCAAAGCAAACCCCCAAAATACTTTTAGCACTTGAAGAGGTAAAAACATGATACATCATGCAAGAACCGGTTTTCGCGGCAAGGAATAAATCTACCATTTAAATTTGATATTTTGATTCGGTATCGCCTTGTCGGATTGCTTTTTTGCCTCTCGGAATCCTCTTTTCATTCCAGGTATGGCTATGGGCATTAGTTATTTTAATGTCAAGTAATTTTTGTGACCTCGACATATAAGTATTTGCAAGTTTTATATTTGCGATGATTTGTATCTTTTGAAAATATAGCATTTCTAAATGTGAAGGGCCTCAAATTGGTTGGTCGCCTAGGGCCCCGGAAAACTCAAGGCTGGGCCCGTACTTCGTATAGATTTTGATGTCAATGTATAGTTTGATTTGGTTTTAAAAATTGAAGACAAGTTTTCGTATCAAATTTTCTTTATTGAAGAAAATAGAATTAAATAAAATGGTGTCTGAATTTCAAACAGGTAGCTGATGGCTATGGTCGAATGCTAGTCACCTCAGTTGGAATGAACACAACCTGGGGAGAAAGCATGAGCACAATCAGCATGGACTCCAATGAACAAACCCCTCTAAAATCTCGACTCAAGAAACTCACTTCATTACTCGAAAAAGTCGGTTTAACCATCGCGTTCTTAGTCTTTATCATCTTACAAATCCAGTACTTCACCGGAAACACAAAGGACGAGAACGGGAATACAGAGTACAACGGCAGCAAAACCAAAGCCAGCAACATCATAAACTCTGTCGTCGCAATCATAGCTGCTGCTGTAACTATAGTGGACGTTGCGATCCCAGAAAGGTTGCCTTTGGCTGTGACTCTCACTTTAGCTTATTCGAGGAGGCAGATGATGAGTGATCACGCCATGATTCGCAAGCTCTCTGCTTGCGAAACAATTGGTTCGGCTACCACTATTTGTACTGACAAAACCGGAATGCTTACTTTTAACCTGATGAAGGTGACAGAGTTCTGTCTTGGCCAAGATTTTGTAAATGAAAACGGTTCCACTTCTATTGCAAGCAGTGTAGTTGAATTACTTCACCAAGGTGTCGGCTTGAACACAACTGGTTAGGTTTGTAAGACTGTTTCAGGGTCTGAGTTTGAGTTATCTGGAGCCCAACAGAAAAGGCAATTCTTTCTTGGGCCGTTTTAGAATTGAACTTGGGTATGGAGGGACTTAAGCAGAGTTGTGAGATTGTACATGTTGAAGCATTCAACTCCACGAAGAAAAGAAGTGGCATTTTGATGAGGAAGAAGGATGAAAACACGACAAATGTGCACTGGAAAGGGGCAGCAGAGATGGTACTGGCAATGTGCTCGAATTACTACAATGTCTCCAGAAACATCAAGGTTTTGGATGATTTTGAAAGGAAGAAATTTGATCTAATAATCCAAGGTATGGCTATTAGTAGCCTACGGTGCATCGCTTTCGCACACAAGCAAGTTACAAAACAAGAAAATGAAGAGGGAAAAATCCATATAGAGGAAAACTGTTTAACCCTTTTGGGGCTAGTTGGTTTGAAGGATCAGTGTCGCCCAGGTGTGAAAAAAGCCTTGGAAGAGTGTCAATACGCGGGAGTGAACATGAAAATGATCACCGGCGACAATATTTTCATGGCTAGAGCGATAGCAACCGAATGTGGGATACTCAAGCCTTACCAGGACATGAAAAGTGGAGCAGTGGTAGAAGGGGTGGAATTCAGGAACTACACACCAGAGGAACGAAGTGCGAAGGTCGATAAAATCTGCGTGATGGCAAGATCTTCTCCAGTTGACAAACTCATAATGGTACAATGCTTGAGACAAAAAGAGCACGTGGTGGCGGTCACTAGGGATGGAACCAACGATGCATCAGCACTAAAAAAGGCCGACGTAGGCCTATCATTGGGGATACAGGGGACCAAAGTGGCAAAAGAGAACTCCGACATTGTCATCTTAGACGACAATTTTGGGTCTGTGGCCACTGTTTTAAGGTTGGGGAGATGTGTTCATACCAACATTTAGAAATTCATTCAGTTTCAGCTCACTGTGAATGTAGCTGCCCTTGTCATCAACTTTGTGGCTGCGATTTCAGCTGGTGAGGTCCCGCTTTCCACCCTCCAATTGTTATGGCTCAACTTGATTATGGACACTTTGGGTGCTTTAGCTTTAGACACTGGAAAACCCACAAAAGAACTAAAAGAGAAACCACCAGTGGGCCGAACAAAGTCACTTATGATCAACATTATGTGGAGGAACCTACTCTCCCAGGCATTTTACCAAACTGCCATGATGCTTACCTTACAATTCAAAGGCGAAGCGATTTTCAATGTGAGTGAGGATGTGAATCACACTCTGATGTTCAATGTTTTCTTGTTGTGTCAAGTTTTCAATGAATTCAACGCGAGGAAGCTCGAGAAGAAGAATGTTTTTGAAGGAATTCAAAAGAACAAGCTGTTTTTGGGGATTGTTGGGGTGACGGTTATGCTTCAGGTGGTGATGGTTGAGTTTCTGAAGCAATTTGCGGATACAGAATGGTTGAGTTGGTGGCAGTGGGGAGTTTGTGTTGGGTTTGCTTCAGTTTCTTGGCCACTTGGGTGGGTTGTCAAGTGGATTCCTGTTCCAGAGAAACCGTTTCTTTTGGGAGAGGGGGTTGCGCCTCCAGACTTAGATCTGGCATCCACCACCAACTCCGGCGACAAGGCTACACCCTCCCTCAAATATCTTTCTCTTCGATGCCGTCGAGTTGGATCCGGCATCCCCCACCAACTCCGGTGACGAGGTTCTACTCTTCCCCTCATACAATTTCTCCTTTGATGCCATTGGAGTTATGTTCAGAACGACGAAGTGTGTCCCGCAACTTTGGAGTCTATTTGGACGACAAAGCAACAGAGACAGACAAAGCAACAGAGCTACCGGGACCGGCACTCGATGGTGAAAACCGAAGAGGAGGTTCTTTTCTTTCTGTTCTGTCTTTGTGGATTGTTTCCTCCTTTTACGTAGCTTTTTGCATCTTTCTAGGATAGAACTATTTCAGAATTTTATTTCGGGTTCTGCTTTCCCTATGTTATTTGTGTCTCTGCCTTCTAGCCTAAGCGGCTGCTGTTTGGCATTGGGATTTGGGGATGAAAGTTCCTATGTTAACACTAAATCTGCCTACAAGACTAATAAAAGTTAGCCATCCGGATCATCCAACCAACAGAATTTAGCAACATTGTCTGTCCAATACATTGGGAAACTCCATCAAAGCAACCACAGAAAAGAACTATGCTCATCAAAATAAGAGAGGGTTTCGAAGAAAAGATCTGGGTTAACCTGATCGATGAGGCGGTCCTCTAGAGTGATCTCCAGATCTAGTGTTCCACTATGAATTAAATCTTCCCAAACAACAAGAAAAGGAGAACAAGATATATGTACTTTCTAAATATCTACTTCACCAACATATCCCTGTAAAAGCACTATCACGATATGATACAGTGCACAATTTCAAGCTGCGATCTTTGGAGCTCTAATGACAGCTGCGAGGCCAAATTTGCCTCATGATTTATTCAAGAGCTGGACACTGAATCTTTACAACCTTCGAACAAATAGCCCAATGGAGAGTGAATATAGTTTTCAGTTTCTCCCAAACTATAACATAATCATACAGCAAATCCTTCTAAGCAGGCACAGGTTTAGCGACTTTGCCATTACCGGTGGGAGCCAAACTGTCGGCGTATTCTACCAAACACCTTCCAACCACCGGGACACATAAACCCATCCGGAGGGTTCCCTCCGCTCTTTGCTAGCGCTCGCATCTGTGGCATTTAATAGTGTCCACACGTAACACCACCAATGTAGTGCACTTCTTGTCTTTTTCTGTTAGGTTGATTCATAGAATGCAGATACGAGTCCGGTTATCTGGAATTTGTTGAGCTTCAAAATGTATTTAAACTGGCGTATTTAAGTAAAACTCTCTTAACCAATTGGGGCTAGTTCACTTAGCTAAGATCTTGCATCTCATTAGAAGATCAGGAGTTCGAGTCTTCTGACCTGCGTGTGGGTGTTTGGGTTATTTCTCCACTTAATGGGGTTTGTAATTGAGCTGGGCTTATAGTGATTGTGTTCCCTTTCACTACAAGAAATTTTGTTTTCGGAGACGAATTAAATAGTCACAAAATGCATGTTTTTTTGTTGCCAATAGATAGGTTGTCTCCGAAAGTCACCTAATGACGAAAATCTTGTTGTTTCGTCACCTATAGTATCAATAAATTTCATGAAAAAATGCACATGTTATTCAAAAACAAAATCTAGAGGAGCCTTATGAGTTATGATCCTAATTTTTTAATTATTTTTTCCACAAAGTTTATTTTGCACATATTATTCAAACACTTTTACGAATTCTCATTATATTCAACAGCTTGTAATCTACCATTCAGAATCTGAAAAATACTATGCTCTCAAGTACCCGTATTGTTCCAACTTCCAACTCCAAGGATTCACAAATTGGGTGAGTTCATGCTTATATTATTTATATTTTTCGTTTCGGTATTTCTGTCGTATTTTCTGAAATTTTTTGGAATACACATTTTGGTTTTTTGTTTTTCTATAATTATTCGTCTCGACGAGAGGAGTCTGAGTCTGAAAGGTAGTAAAAAAATCATGGTGAAAAGAAAAAAAAAAAAAGGTTCATTAAAGACGAAAAAATATTCCTTCTGTCCCACTGGTCTTGTATCTTATTTTGGGATGTCCGAAAATAGTTGACCATGTTGAAAAGTTAAATAAAAAAAAGCAAAATTTTAAAACAAACTACCCCTCATTATTGATTAAAAAAGTACTCCAATGAAGGGAATAAGGGGTAACATTGAAAACTTCGGGGAATAAGGGGTAGTTTTTAATGTCGTCTTACACGAATTTGTTTCAACTTTGGTTCACATTTTTGTACTTTTTTTTTTTATTTCTCTTACTGAGAGCAAGGATTAATTTCAAAAATTACAGAAGACTAAACAAAAACTACGAAAAAATAAGTTTGTCAAAAAAAATGAAAAATGTCAAAATTGTCTATCGAAGACAAGTGTGAACGAGGTGTGTGAATGCATTTTTCCTTCCTAACATTTTGTATTGGTGTATGACGTCATCGTGCTTACGAGGTGTGTGAACGCATTTTTCCCCTTGAAATCGTACAAGCAATTGTCTCTGGTAGGCCTGTCAATGGATCGGATCCGATCCGGATCCGATCCGAAAAATCCGATCCGAATCCGAATCCGATAACGTCGATCCGATAATCCGAATCCGATAACGGATTCGGATCCGGATCGGATCGGATTAAATCCGTTATCGATCCGAATCCGAACTTTATTTTTAAAACTTTTTTTAAATTTTTTAAATTTTTTTTTAAAAAAACAGTAAATTTTTTATTTTGAAAAAAAAAAGTTTAAGAAGTTGTATTTTTATTTTCAATTTTTTATTTTATTTTTTTTTTGGAAAATAATTTTTTTTTTTAAAAAAATTGTATTTTTTTTAAAAAATATATATATTTTTTCCCTAAAATTTTTGAAGTAAAAAAGTTTTCGGATCGGATTCGGATTTTCGGATCGGATCCAAATTTTTCGGATCGGATCCGGATTGCCACTATCGGATCTGAGTCTTATCGGATTCGGATCGGATCCAGTCTTATCGGATTCGGATCCGGATCCGGATCTGTCGGATCCGGATCGGATCCGATCCGTTGACAGGCCTAGTCTCTGGCAACCACCGGCCACCGCTTCCTCTGACCCCGCACCACCAGCATCAACCTCCTGGTCCCCAACAACCCTGTCCACCACCCAAACCCCCCAAAAATGTGACTAAAGTTTTGACTGGCCTAGACTTGGAGAGAATAGACCGGTGAACATAGGTGTATGTAGGGGCAGACTCACCTTGGGGCACGTGGGGTCACGTGCCCTCACACCCTTTTAATTTTTTTGTCGATTCTGTATATATATTATATATGTGTGTGTTTCAGTCTCCCTCAAGTTTTTTTTTTTTTTTCCAAAATCCTGGCACTAGAAAATAGTGCACACCTTGGAGGAAAAATGAAAAAACATAAATTTATGAGGAAAGTCCACTTTCACCCCTGTGGTTATCGCTATGTGCGGATACCCCCCTCATGGTTTAAAAGTGAGCACATAACCTACATGTGGTTTTGAAAATGTGCAGATAGACCCCCTGCCGTCATGTTTTCTATCCATATTAACGGACACAACATTAAAAAACCGTTATACCCCCATCACGTCCTTTGATTCTTCTTCTTTTTTAAATCTAACAACACCATCCCGTATACCAAAAATTGAATCCAAACCGTTGATATTGTAAATTTTGACGAGTACTACGTCTATGCCAAAATTCTAGTCAATTAAAAAATGAAAAGCTAATGGTCAAATCGATTTTGTTATGAAATTAAAATTTCAAATTTGAATTTACCAAAAATTAGATTACTGGGTTATTGAAGCCTGATCGAGATGATTTTTTTACAGAGATACTCTATTCTTTATTTAATACATTATGAACGACTCAGATTACATTCTAGAGGTGTGTGAGATACACCTCCGTTAATATGGATGAAAAACATGACGGCAGGGGGTCTATCTGCACATTTTCAAAACCATAGGTAGGTTATGTGCTTAATTTTAAACCATGAGGGGGATATCCGCACATGGCGATAACCACAGGGGGTGAAAGTGGACTTTCCTCTAAATTTATCCTCCCATAGCCAGAACCAAGGTTTCCCCCTATTATCCCAATGTCATCGATCATTTGTGAAGTACTCAATATGAACCCGCACATTACTTTTGTACACTTTTGGTTCCTGAAACTTGTACTCGTAGAGTTAATAATAAAAAAATAGACCATGAACATGTGATAATTTTGTTTTAACACATATATATAGTCGAGGTACGCAAGTTTGCTCAAGTATATAGTTATTAAAATACATAGATATACTTTAAAATTGTTACTTTATCATGAATGCTAATTTTTTTTTTTTTGGGTGTGAATGTGCTTAACGGTAACTCATATATTACGATTATAAAGAAAATTGGTGCCCCACTATATCAAATTTCTAGCTCCGCTACTGAGTGTATGCGTTATCTTGGTAAGTAGCGAAAGATGAGTCATTGGATGTAATGATGATGATGATCAAGTGGGTTCATGAGAGAAATCATGTAGGTTCAACTGACCAGGGGCAACAAATGGGCAATAGTGTCAGCCTGACATTTTAGGGGCCTAACCCGAATTAAGAAACTGGGGCCTGACATTTTATGGTTGTATAATTGAATTTCATTAATTTGACATGCTCATTTCGAATAAATGTAATTTTATAGAGCAATACGCATTGAATAACTTCATAATTTTTTGGGGCCTCATTTCTCATTTCAGCGAAATTTTGGGGACCCAATGCGATCGCCTTGCTCAGGGTCGACACTGATGGGCAATCAAACCAAACACATGTAATAGAGTTTTCCAAGATTCCACTGGGTTCAAGTGACCAACTGTTGCCAGGAAATTGAAGAAGGTGATCTAGTCTCTCAGGCCATCGCCACTATGCGGAATTGTAAGATTTTGAGACATCATGTGACGGTGCTCACGCGGTATCGAAGGGCACTGAGTATTTTATTGGCGAATCTACCATGTTCGGCATGAATTTACTGTTGTGAGATTCTTTGTTTCTGAACCTTTTTCTCATTCCTTGAGCGTACATTACTCAATCTTTAGTTGACCAGCAAAGCATAGAAACAGATTCCATTAATAACCCGTGAAATTACTTACAGGTTATTTTGTCTCAAACAAATCCTCAGTTTCCAAGAACTCGTCTGTTTGTTTGACCTGATATGAACAAAGAAATGGACCATGTATGTATTTAGGTACTTGTACTACATTTTGTCTAATTTAATATGGATCAGTTATATAATCCTACAAAGGGTGTAATACACAGTTGAAGACTCCTATTTTTTTAGCACTGGACGCCGAGCGAGACGTGAACGTGCTTTAGGCGCTTGTTGACTAAATTGCGGACGTGTCAAGACTCGTCGCGCCCAACGTTGAAGGGTTGAATACCGTGAATCTAACTTCTAACTAGAGCGATTGCGTGTGACTTAAAAGGGAAAGCCACGAGATGGTTCGAGGGTTGACACAACGGAGTGAACTTAACAATTTCTTAACCGTGTAGAACAAGAAAGAACAAAAGTGATGGTAAAAACTAATCAATCTCCATGAAAACAGGTTAAAAGAGTTGGTCGATTACAAGAAAATAAAAGTGGTGCTGGACCGAAAAGAGAAGTACAAGGTAGTTAGAAATGTAATGTGGATTGGAAATAAAAGATAGGTAAACTTTGCTGGAAAGTTCGATTGTTGGATAAGCGCTGGACTTGGACTTTTGATTGGTGCATGACTCATTCTTCATCTTTAATTCCTGTACGCTGACTCATGTCCCGGCCCGCATGTCCCATGTCGTGGCAAACAACTTTCTATTTGGATGCCTAATGTTCATAACTGCAATTCACATGCATTTGAAAATGAAAACCTAACTGCTCGTGGTCCATTTCTCCTTTATAGGAACAAATTCGATATGCCCAGGTTCATTATTTAGGACCCCACGTGTCCATGGAAAGAAATGGACCACTTATTTCTCCAAGCAAATCAATCTTAATGGAAAATCATCTGGTGCATCTCGCTTCACTTGGATTTTAGTTAATCAGGTCTTGTTTCAAATCAAAAAATTAATGTGGCCCATCAATTTTTAGCCCAAGAAACTCATAATATCGGCCCAATTTAATTAATATCTAGTTAAATGGCTCTCTAGCGCACTTGTATAAACAACAGTACAAAGGTGTGGCGGTAGATGAGATATTATGTACTATGGACATGTTTGAAACCAGATTTAATTAGAAAGGAATTACTCAATCTGGAATTAGTAATCTTGGGACTGTTCATCCATAAACTAAATGACAAGCCAATCCATTATTTGTTTGCTTATTTACTAGAATGCCACCCCTATACTAAGGGATTGACCCGGTGGTCTTGCTTTGACACTTATGTGTTTACTTCATTCTAATGTCTCAGGTTCGATTCTTACTTTTTAACAACTCTTGGGGTCATCTCAACCAGCGTATAAGCATGTGAAACGACTGCAGAAGGGGCCGTAGGGATTAGTCCAAGGTGTGTCCAAGCTAGCTCGGGACACCTTGCATTACCGAAAAAGAAAAAGCAAAAGCTCTTGGAACTTGTTCTGTCCCATACCTTTACTACAAGTCTACAAAAGGATATGAACACAAAAAACTGACGATAAGCATCACAGAATGATTTGGCACAGAGTTGGAATTGCAATCTGTTCTTCTGATCGGCAAGGTGACCTTCTAAGCATTTTCCACTCCCATAAAGCTATAGGGACCGACCGGTCAAAGATGGAGCCAGGGAGGGGCCAGTATAACAAAAAAGAAACACTGCTATTATATGTAAAAAAAAAATTCTATGAAAGTATATAGTCTCGCCTCAGTGTAGAATTTTGAAAAAAATATATAATAGTAACCTTTGAAATACGAGGATACCAACATTAATTACTAAATGTTAAGGGCTAAAATATAACAAAAAATAAAATTATAGGGTTAATATTGTGAATATTCAAGTAAGAAACTTCCATCGATCTTTCGTTATATGGGTTTAGTGTTTTACAATTTTATTTCTTTTTACCCTAAAATCTCAATGGCACACCAAATCCTCTCTCTTTCTCTCTCTCTCTCTCTTGGCACAAACATCCCCAATTGTTAAGACTTCAAAGGCAATTTCGAGAAAATAGCGACGGAGGAGAAGAGATTTTCGAAACCCTAAGTAATTTTGGTGAAATTTAAGTTGTTGGTATGTTTTTCCCCAATTGTTGTTCTAGACTTCTACTAATTCTTTTTTTTTTTTGACTTGTAAAATCAAGTAACATGAAAGCCCATATACCGAATTCGTCTAGTTGTGATGAATGAAGAAAAAGAAGATAAACAATAAAGAAAAACAAAACACATACATCAAAATCGATCCCAATAGTCTAACCGATTTATGTATTTACGTTATTTTGAGTTTTTATGTATTTACATGATTATGCATGTGTATTTATATTTTTTTCTCGCATGCACAGTCGCCCCTGCGTGGTGAAATTTCTGGTTCCCTACCGAAATTGTACGGACGGCCGCGCCGGGCCGTCTCCGGCCACCGAATGATTGATCCTAGCCGTCCAAAAGTTCTAAAAAAAAAATGAGGGGGCCCATGCGGGAATAAACAGCATCCGATGTGTGTAGGGTGCTTGATCCAAACACCATATTTTGGACGGCTCTGATGTTTGGAAGGCTATTAGGGTGTTTGGATTAAGCACCCTACACACATCGGATGCCGTTTATTCCAACGAGGGCCCCCTTGTTTTTGTTTTTTTATAGAATTTTTGGACGGCTCGGATCGGTTGTCCGATGGCCAGAGACGGCCCGACGTGGCGGTCGGTACGATTTCGGTAAGGGACCGGTCGGTCCCTGTAGCAGGACTCTTTCCACTCACGCGTAGTTAAATTTTGACTTTGGGGTCATACCTTCGACCCAAAGACAAAGCAAAGAAAGAAGCAAAGGCAAAAGTTTCCTTAAATTGCCTGACATCTAAGGAACAGATTTGGTCGAATTTTTCTAGCGGCTACATCACAACAAGAGAGTAATATGTTATGGTACATGTGGTATTTTGTAATTTTTCATAGCAATCTATAACTTGTATAATCCTTGGGAGATTTCGTTAATCTACCCTTTGTGAATCGGGTGCTCGGATCAATTTGTTCACATCCCGATTACACCCCGTACTCACTATTTTAGTCAAGTCCACTTTGTTAACAATTTTAAAAGCTTAGACCCGATAATTACCTAGTACATATGAAAAGACTTTTTAGATGTACATGAGAGACTCCAAACATCCTAATCAGCCAAGAAAGAACAATACTTCTTGGTCAAAAATTACATGACAAGCATGGGCGGATCCATTGTTGTACAAGCCCTTTTTCAGGTGGACATTTTATATTTCGGAGCCAAATTTTGCCATTACAACCCCACACAAAATTTACGTAATTTTTTGGATTAATCATTTGTCTCGACGAGAGTAGTCCAAAAAGTGAAAAAATATTATGAACAAAAGATAAATTTTTTTAAACTAAAAGACGAAAAAACCCAAACAGCTGGTATTTTTGGTACTTTTGTTGTCTTGCATGATTTTTTTCAACTTCGGTGCACTTTTGTTTACATTTTTTATTCCTTTGATTAAGAAGAATGATTAATCCCAAAGATTACGATGAAAAGCGAAGAAAAAAAATTACATAAAACAAAAAATATCGAAAAAATACCAGATCAAAATTTAGGTAGTATGGGGCCTAATTTCGGAAGAATAAAATTATAATGAGGTAAATTTTTAATTAGTTTCGCTAAGTGTTTTTTTTATGCTAGGTGTGAAATAAAATTGCGAGATGGGTGAAAATTGTCACACTCTCACTCAAAACCAAACAAACAAATAGGGTAATAATTGGAGAAAGAAATAGGGTAATAGTTGAAAAATAAAATTAGGGTCCTGCTACATGCTGCCCAATGGGCATCGTACGGGAAAATTGTCTGTCTTTCAGTTATGTGTAAAGCATCCACGTCACTACTAGAATAATTGATAAAGATCACGCTAAGAAGATTAGAAAGATCACAGTTTTAATGAAACCGTAATAAAGAAATGTGAGGTGAATTTTTAATGTCACTTTGCTAATAAAACCGTGATAATTTACATTTATTATCACAGTTTCAATAGAACCGTGATTATATTTGCTTATTTTAATCACATTTTCCTACAAGCGTGATAAAAATGTATCTATTTAACCACACTTTTTTATTAGCGTGATAAAATGTATCTATTTTAATCACATCATTACAACCGTGATGAAAATGTGTCTATTCTAACCACACTTTTTTACAAACGTGATAAAATAGGTCTACTTTAATTACGCTTCGTTGCAACCGTGATAAAATCTTTCACGTATAATCCATAAAGAACACACTCTAGCTCTAAAACTCAGAATTAAAGATCACGGTTTCGTAGAAAACGTGATATAGAACTGCATGATGTATTTTTTAACACGGTATTTTAAGCCAACTGAGGTAATATGTACTACTAGTATTTCTTTATGGAAAAAATGAGGTAATGTAGGTTTTTAATCACGCTTCTTATTAAACGTGATTAAATTTGTGGATTAAATTTTGAAGAACTTTTAAAGTGCGTAAGCCCCCGTTCTCCCCTCAACGCTCCCACACGTTCTACGAAAACCCTAGTGCGAAGGGAGGAGACTCCTCTCTCTAACTACCGCCATCGATCATCTCCGACTACCACCGTCATCTTTGCCCACAACCTTGCAATGAGGCGATTTGAAATTGAAGATCGATGATGTCGATTGTCCGATTACCACTGGTTGATTATAGATCGCGACCTCTGTTTCGATGTTTTATGCGGTAAGCATTCTCTTTAGATTTCTTAATCTCTTCTCCCTGATTGTCACTTCTTTGATCTAGGGTTTGGGTCAGGTTTTATGTGTCTCGTTTCATTGTTTTATAGTCTTTTTAGGGTTTAGAATTGAGATAGAATTATTTCGTGTGATAGGTGTTGATAGAGTTATTTATGTCATGTCTGAACTGCTTTAGGCTGTCATGGGTGTTGTTTTGATGGGTGTCGATGGGTTTGCTTCCTCCTGATGCTGATTTCATTTAGTATGTTGAGAATGAAAGGGTTCTATATTGTTGTCTTGCTTCTCGAGCTTTGCTGATTTGATGTTGGGTGGTGATGATCTGCAAATATGATGCTGATTGTATACTTCTTATGTCTCATTCTTCTGATGCCTCTCAACTGGTTCACAATCATTTTAAGATTTTTGGTGCAAGCTGACCAGGGGAGGAGAGGGGAGGAAACTGTCATCTTGTTTGGTGTTTGGATGATTCCATCCATCTCTTTGTGGCTTCATTCAATTTCTTGTTGGATGTATCTTTTTTCTTTTTATCTTTTCTTTTGGCCTTCTCTATGCTTCTCTATGCTTCAAGCTCTTTCTTGTAACTAGAGATTGGTTGCCCGATTCACCCTTTGTCGAGTATAAATAAAATCTTGTTTCCTATCAAACAAAAAGATAGAGTTATTTCGTGGGTTCATATGACACCGTTAGCTAGCTGCTTCTTAACTTGTCAGTTTATATTTTGCCTTTTAGTATTATATATAGTGCTTTCTAGTACAATTTTATGTTTCACTCTTTGTTGTAGTTCAATGAGAAAAAAAAAACATGGACACCGAACTCGATATCATGTGAGTCAAGTGGATCAACTTTCTCCTATGTGATTATCACTGTTGTAGCTAAGTGACTCTATTTTGTTCTCTTACCCAGTTACCTTGGACCAAACATGAGGTTTCCATGGCAATCCTATGCACCTATGTATGCATCTTTCACATTTGAAGGACCTTGAACATCAATGAATATAGTAACTTGGATTTGTTAACAGTTTATCGCAATTTTTGTTTTCCCTTTCTATTTTTTGTTCTATGCTTCCCATATAGATTAATTGGTAGCTAAGTTGATGTGTTCTTAGCTTGCTTATCTGAAAGTTTCTCTATAATGATGATTGTACGTTTGTGTGGAATTTGAGACCAATATTGGTTTGCCTCATGGGTTGTTCTTGTATGCATGCAGGTCTGGTGATGCTCAAAGGATTGATTAAACATTATCAAGTACTTGAATCATTGGAATGGAGTGCTGCTATATGAGGGAACTCCGAAGCTTTCAAAGATCAGCAGTTGAAAGTATATTTTGTAGACAATTAAGATAGTTGTGTTATGTTAATATGTTGAGGCTCATTCTGTAAGATCCAATTAGTATGTGTACCTTGTTTTTTTATGTATTGAGGTATATTGGTGGAAATGATCAATTGTTTAGATAAAATTGGATTAGTACGTATGGCAGCAATTTTTATTTTTATTTTTTTTTAAATTCTGTTGGAGAAAAGATCTCAGTTCTTTGAAACAAGCGTGATTGTATAATTATGTATTTATCACGCTTTATACTAAAATGTGTGATCTTTTTCAACTAACGATCACGGTTATAAAGAAAACTGAGATCTTATCTTCAAATAAGATCACGGTTTTAAGAAAAAAATGAGATCATAACTACTATATTAATCACGTTTTTTGAAATTTAATCTCGGTTTGGGGATTTTTTTTATCACAGGTAAAAACCGTGATAAAAAAAGGTGAGGAAACAATAACGGCTCCATAGATCACAGTTTTAAAACTGTGATTAATATGAAAAGATCACGGGTAAAAACTGTGATCTTTTTGCCTTTTTGTAGTAGTGCGTGTAAAGTTGTACTGTCTTTCAGTTATGTTTTTCAAATGCCTGCCGTATGGTATTGTATCTTAATCAAAATGCCCATTTTGACCTTAAGCTCTAATCCCTTTTTTTTTCACCTCTAAATTTTGTAAAACAAATTTCTTGCCAAACAAATGATGTCATGTCATTGTCCTAAAATTATTGTCCACTACGAAAAAAAAAAATTTAAATAAAAAATCTCATCTGTATATTCTGATTTTGAATTTATTCGCATCAATTTAAAAATTAATTAAAATCTTTAAATTGGTATGAAAAAATCCAAATGCACTGATATATAGTATATTTTTGATAACTCAAGTGTGGGTCAGTTTATACACACTTTAAATAATTATGGGGGCCAATTCCACTGCCTATTTGCTAGGAGTCCAAAGAAAATCGGAACAAAGCTGTGTATGGACCAACTCCAAAGGAGTCAATAGCACTTGGTGAGGTTTTAAACCTAAGACCACACTCCTATGTCACAAGTCAACCCCTTGGGGTTCACTTATGTATATTTTGTTGGTGGACCATAATTTTGAAATGAAATACCATATTTTGAGAGTGTTTGGGAAATTGATTTTTGCATTTTGTATTTGTATTTTTATATTTGGGTGTTTAGCGGTCAATTTTACAATGTATCATATGCCAGAATTCATTACCAAAAAAATAGAGCCAGAATCCCCATGTTAGTTTCTAAAATACCATGTATTTTGAACATTAAAAGACAAATATTAGAATCTGATTAGTATAAAGTGAAGTGTCAAAATCAATTAGAAAAAAAATACTCCTGCATCTTTTGGAGTTCATAGTGTGGTTCGGAGTTTGTGAAAAAAAGTGGGAAAGATGGTCTGAAGTGAAGTGGAAAAAGAAGGGGAGAATGCTGCCTGTAGTTAAAGTGGGAAAAAAGGCTTAATAAAAAGAAAATATTAAAGTGAAGGGAAAAAAGAGGAGTAAGTACGTGTATTCTTGTTTTTTTTTTTTTTTTTGTGTGGATCCGCAAGCTGTGTGCAGGCTTTAAAGTACAAAGAATTTGCCATCAAGGCGGTCCGTAGAATTTGCCATCTATAAATACTCCTTAAACCCTTACAATTGCAAATCAACGACTGTGATCTTTGAACTACCCAGAGAGAGAGAGAGATCTAAGTCCTAAAATCCTTCTTCACATTGCATTCTCTAATAGTAACAAAACAGTTCCCTTTTTGTGTTTCTGAAAACATGTTTTCTCTATTGCAAGAGAGCTTGGAGAGATCCATGCTTGTTCTTCCCACCACCATGCTCACTGAACCCAACAAAAAGAGATGGCACATGGCATTCGCTGCCATCTACTGCTCGAGGGCTTTCTCCACCCCCTTGAAAAAACCCAGAAAGAAATCCCCTGTTTCATCAACCAGAGTTGTTATCGATGTTTTCGAGCCGCACCCCTGCTTTCCGAAAATCGATCAATCGGTCCTCGCGGGAATCGTGAAGCAAAAAAACCTGGACCAGCTTGGGAAGTATGACGGGGTCGAGGGACTGGCTTGCGGTCTTGAAACAAATTTGGAGAGTGGGATTAGCGGGGACGCTGATGATATTTCGCGACGAAATGAAGCGTTTGGATCGAATACGTACCGAAGGCCGCCCGCGAAAAGTTTGTGGTATTTCGTGTGGGAGGCTTTGAGAGATCCCACCATTTTGATACTTTTAGCATGTGCTGCGCTTTCTCTTGGATTTGGCATCAAGGAACATGACCTGAAAGATGGATGGTACGTATCGCTTGAGGTTTAAGATTCTTAGTTTTCTGGTTTCACTACATCACGGAAGGGATATCGCGAGGATTTAGTTTCCTTGCCAAAGCACATGATTTCCTTGTAAAAAGTATTAGCGAGGAAAATATTCCTTGCCTAAAGGTCGTCCCTCTAAAGGTATTCACATATTCGACACTATTGGCGAGGAAAAATGTCCTCGCTAATTTGTGAAAAATTTGTTGCGTAGCATTTTCGTCGCCAAAAGAACATCATGTCAACAGAAACGTGAGGAAACATTTCCTCACTAGTAGGGGTGAATATGGTCCAAATTGGTTCAGTTTTATAGTAAATCAAAAACCAAACCAATACTTACGGATTATGAATTTAGAGAACCAAACCAACCCACAAAAGGCATAGAACCAAACCAATCCAAACCATTAAAGTACGGTTCGGTTTCAGCTTTAAACCACGGTTTACTTTGAAATTAAGCTATTATTTTGAAAAAAAAATAAAGGACTTAAAGTTACGAAGATAAATTAAAAGAAAACTTATATTAAAATCAATTTCATTCAAATTATTAAAATGCACTAACATCAATCAACTAATTAAGAGTGGAATACCACAATTGCCTCAAATCTTGGTAGTGAATAAAGTATAAGAATAGAATTTAGAGAAATTTAGAAATTGGACAGTGTAAGTTGACTGATCTGATGATCTCATGTTCCTTTTATGTATGATAAATTAATAATCCTAGGAAATTAGAAATGGTTTGTGATATATAGAAGTTTAATCCAAATTATCTTGGTAGAAAAGAAAAATTAAATATCACAGTGAATTTAATAGGATCAATAAATTGGAAAAGTAGTTGACTAAAACTCTCATATTTATTTGGTGAATCATAATTAAATTAAATCATATGTATATATATATATGTATTATACGGTTCGGATCGGTTTGGAACCATAACCGTGAACGTGAATCCACAAGCCAAACCATATAATGCGGTTTTTAATTTTTTTAAACCATGACCAAACCATACTACTAAAAACCCGAACCAAATCTTTCGGTTTGGACTGGATTTGCGATTTGACAAATTTTTTGCTCACCCCTACTCGCTAATTTTCATCGCTATGTATTGCTTGAAGTTTAAGATTCGAGTCGGCTTTGTTCGGTTCCTAGTTTTGTTTTAGTTTTGTTTCCAATCATTACCCTATATTTTTCTCTAATCATTACCATATATCTCCAATTATTAATTTCATTTCTCTCTCCATCTCTCTCCAATCATTACCACTCTCTCCAATCATTACTCTATTTCTCTCTCCACCCACTACCAAAACTAAACTAAACTAAATTAAAATGCCAACCAAACACAACTTAGTTTTCTGGTTTCACTACAACACTTACCAACCACGCCACATTACATTTCAAGTCAAAATGTCAAATATTTAATATATATATCATTGGGAAAAAAATCGAAATAGTCCCTGTAGTTTAGTATTTGTGTCAACTTGGTCCCTGCAGTTTGAATTGGCTCAATTTACACTCTGTACTTTTCATTTTGTTCTAACTTGGTCCAATTACTAACTGCCATTAGCCTTTGTTAACCCCAGACACAAATGAGTCCCTTTTTCTAGTGAATTACCGAACCTTTTCTTTTTTAACCTTGCAGACCTAAAGGATTTTCCTAAAAAGCAAAACGGAGTCACTTTTTTCTAAAAACCGGGTTCTCTGGCCCGTGTTCTTTTTTTCTAAAATATTTGAATTATTCTTCCGATATTCAAGAGGTGATCAGGCATGCCAAAACTCTATGCCTGGTGGAGACTCTAAGTTTTTTTCTAAATCCCTTTTGTGGCCCGAACTATGGCCGGACCTGATTCTCCTTTAACCGGAGATACGTAGGTAGCTTGATGAAAGCTCGGTCTCTTTTTAAAATAAAACCCACTACAAGGACCATTTCAGTTTTTTTCCCTATATCTTTTATCAGTTTTCGTGCCTCTCTAAATTTGTTTATTTCACATTAATTATAATTCTTTGTAATGCTACTTCCTTTGTAGTGCCTAAACTTGTTTAAGCAAGTTTAAATTTATGCATATATAACATTTTCTGGTGTATGTCAAAACAATAATTACTCAATTACTTTTTTTTTTCACAACGATATACATTAACGAGTTAGTGAGTTAGTTGTTAAGGGGAAGGGGAAGGGGAAGGGGAAGGGAAGCCCACCACATGAGTGGGGCAAGCGTGGAAAACGAACCTAGGCCAAACGAATGGGGCAAAAGATGCTTGACCAACTGAGACACCACCCACATTCTACTCACTTACTTTTGAAAATAACATTTGTTCTGTTTATTCTTTAGAGAGGTAATCTCTGATGTTTTGAAATAGAGTTGTGATGATCTAACTTTGAGATATTTCTCAAAACAACATCAGTGCTTCAAGATATTTTTAACTTTATCTTTTGTTGAGCTTTTCATTACTATGGGATAAATTATCGATACCTACACTTCAAGATACACAACTACTATAGGATAATTTTTTTTCGCATGTCCTTAAAATGTTTTTATTCAAACAATAAACTTTATGACAATTTGAATAAAGACATTGTTAACAATTAGTTTAAATTAAAAAAAAAAGTGAATGCCTACAACCAGTGAGAAACATATTTTTCATTGCTAATTAGAATAAGAGAAAAGTGACAAAATATGAGATTTTTTCACTAATTCAATGTTATTGGCGAGGAAACTATTTTTCCCCGTTTATCACTTTTTTATTCTAATAATTTTGATATTGAACTAAGTAGTTAATTATCTCTTACCATCGTGATATTACAAATACATATGATCAAATGAACATAATTAACAATGACTAATACTATATCAAAAATTAATAAGTCCTAAAAAAGGTGACGAAATATTTTCTCACCTAAAGTTAACAATAGGCGAGGAAATTGGAATATTTTGTCGTCTATGGTGTGCTTCTGGCAACAAAATTATTATTTCCTTGCCAAATATAACCTTTTGGCAATGAAATCTGTTTTTCCTCGCTAGAAAAAATCTTTTGGCAAGGAAATTTGTTTCCTCGCTAAAAAAGGCGAGGATAAAAGCAAGGAAAATGAATTTCCTCGCCCTATTTCCTCGCAATAGCCCTTCTGTGTTGTAGTGTTTTTGTTATTTCATTAGAGAGCAATGTTAGAGCATCATCTTAAATAGATTAAATTCTTTCTACCACCGGTGTAAAAGCCCACTTTTTCTCCAAACTAACCGCATTGAGTCACATTTATGAGGTTGATGACATGGCACAACGTGATTCATTTGGAAGGAAAGTGGGTTTTACACCAATGGTAAAAAGAACTGTCAATGTAAACGCTCGCTTTTCCTCCAAATTAAACCAATTGCGTCGCGCCATGTTTATGAGATTGATGACATGGCACGATGCGATTGGTTTAGAGGAAAAGTGGGGTTTTAAACCGGCGGTGGATAGAATTTGTTCTCCATTTTAAAATATGCCTTCACTTGGAACAACTCCGTACACAATTGTGTACGTCTAGAATTATGTTCGTAGACTTTTTGTTAACAATGGCGTTAACTTCCTCTTTACCATACAACCATTAGTCTCCCAGTTTCATAGTTTAGGGAAAAGAGCTCCAATGCACACCCTTTATAACTAAATATGTTATGCCTATTTTGGACAAATATTATGCCTCTAAATGGTAAATATTTTGTCTCTCAATGGTCAATGGTGCACACGGTATGCACCGTTACGCGCGCTTATTTGGTAAATATTATGGGTACATATTGTACGCTAGACGTGCAACGTAGCAGTTTCCCATACTTAAAGGTAGTATCAGACAAGACTACTTCATAGAAGATAAATTAAAAGCCTTCTACAATATATTGTGACAAGTGTTGTTAAGACTATTATAACACTTTTGAGACCTTTTGTTTACTTTCTGACCGACATTTACGTATCCTCCTCTTGACAAGAAAAAGAAAAAGAAAAAGAAAAAGAAAAAGAAAAAGAAAAGAAGTCCAATAGAAGAACGTGAAAATTAGTTCTAACTTTTGTTTGTGTAAATTCAAATAAAGGACCATTCTACAATTTGCACACTAAATTCGTGACACACGACTAAAGCTCTCTCATTTATGCACATTACTATACATCATAGATGATTATTTTTTGAGTAATATTCACTATATTTTGGCAATTGTTGTATAACGGCTCAATGTCTGTTACTCATCGTGCTACGTGGAGACATGTTTGATTTACGAGTTGTTTTATCCAAGTTATGTTCCACAATCTTAGCTTATTCAAAAAGGAGACAGATTACATCCTTAGACCACCAATTTTTTGTCTCTCTCATCCTTCGCGCCACACGCTATCTTTCACTTATTTTTCTTAAAGAAAATTTTCATTTTTGTGCTAATACATAAACATCTACTCTAAATCCTAACAGGTACGACGGAGGAAGCATATTTGTTGCAGTCTTTCTGGTCATAGCAGTCTCAGCACTGAGCAACTTCAGGCAGAACAGACAGTTTGTCAAGTTATCCAAAGTAAGCAACAACATCCAAGTTGACGTCGTGAGAAACGGAAGGCGGCAACAAGTTTCCATTTTTGAGATCGTCGTGGGAGATGCTGTTTGCTTGAAGATTGGTGATCAAGTTCCGGCTGATGGGTTGTTCATCGACGGTCACTCGTTGCTAGTAGATGAATCCAGCATGACAGGGGAAAGCGACCACGTCGAAGTTGATCTTACACAGAATCCATTCTTGTTCTCTGGCACCAAGGTACCCGAAATTGATTAAGATTGAAGCCTTCCATCTTATTTTACTCAAGTCCACTTTGTTACCAATTTTAAAAGCTTAAACAGCCCCACAAAATTTTTTGCTATTTTAACCCGACAAAAAATTTTAAACTGCCCCAACGACATTCAAACACCAGATACGGTGTAAATTCTTAAGCGTTCTCTTCTTGTCACGAGTTGACTACATTACAGATGAGATTATGATGCATCGTTTCCAATATATGCAAAGTCTTACCTAGTGGATTACAAAGCAAAAGCACAAAGATCATTACATATCTACTCTTTGATTAACCTCTTGATTTAATTGTTTGTTTCGATTACTAAGGAAAATAAGTCGGATGTGAGTGTAGTTTTTGCCTCCACTAACTAAAAATCTTGGCTCTGTCCCTGATGACACATCTTTACTTTAAATTGTGTTTTACTAAACAACATAAATGTGTTCCAAAATTTTTTGACTTGGATATGTGCTATGGTACATCCAGAATGAATTAGTGGACTAAAATTACAGGACAGATAGTTATTATCTCGGTGTTTGTTTCGATTGTCATAACCTCCCTGCAGGGAAAGTGAGTATAACTTTCTTATAGCAAATAGCGATTTATCGTGACTCTAATCGGCCTCACAACTATTTTTGGTTATCATGATACACGAGAAATTTTTGGTTAACGTGTTTTGGACGGCCAAGATTTAGAGGCCGAGAAAGAGGAGAGAAAATGGCCAGCTGAGTAGGAGAGAGAGTGCTCGGATTCTCATGATTATTCTAAGATACTATGTTTACAATTCAACAACTTAATAGTCTTTGAATTTCCAACAGGTAGCTGATGGGTTTGGTCGGATGTTAGTCACCTCAGTCGGAATGAACACAACATGGGGAGAAATGATGAGCACAATCAGCAACGACTCCAACGAACAAACCCCTCTTCAATCCAGGCTCAACACACTCACCTCATCCATCGGGAAAGTCGGTCTACTCATTGCTTTCTTGGTCCTCGTCGTCTTACTCATCCGGTACTTCACTGGAAACACACAAGATGAAAATGGGAACACAGAGTACAACGGCAACAAGACCAAAGCCGAAGACATCATAAACTCTGTCGTAGCAATCATAGCTGCTGCGGTGACTATAGTGGTTGTCGCGATTCCAGAAGGGTTGCCTCTGGCTGTGACTCTCACCTTGGCTTATTCGATGAAGCGGATGATGAGTGACAATGCCATGGTTCGCAAGCTCTCTGCTTGCGAAACAATGGGTTCGGCCACCACTATTTGCACGGACAAAACCGGAACTCTCACACTTAACCAGATGAAGGTGACAAAGTTCTGGCTTGGCCAGGACTTTGTAAATGAAAACGGCTCCTCTTCTCTTGCAACCAGTGTTGTTGAATTACTCCACCAAGGTGTTGGTTTGAACACGACTGGTTCGGTTTACAAGTCCATTTCAGGATCTGAATTTGAGTTCTCTGGTAGCCCTACGGAAAAGGCGATTCTTTCTTGGGCTGTTTTGGAACTGAACCTGGATATGGAGGGACTTAAGCAGAGTTATGAGATTGTTCATGTTGAAGCATTCAACTCAACGAAGAAAAGAAGTGGCGTTTTGATGAAGAAGAAGGGTGAAAACAGGACAAATGTGCATTGGAAAGGGGCAGCAGAGATGGTACTGGCAATGTGCTCGAATTACTATGATATCTCTGGAAACATCAAGGTTTTGGATGATTTTGAAAGGAAGAAATTTGATCAAATAATCCAAGGTATGGCTGCTAGTAGCCTACGGTGCATTGCATTCGCCCACAAGCAAGTTCCAGAACAAGAAAACGAAGAGGGAAAAATCCATATAGAGGAAAACTGTTTAACCCTTTTAGGGCTAGTTGGTTTGAAGGATCCGTGTCGCCCGGGTGTGAAAAAAGCCGTGGAAGAGTGTCAAAATGCGGGAGTGAACGTGAAAATGATCACGGGTGACAATATTTTCACGGCTAGAGCGATAGCAACCGAATGTGGGATACTCAAGCCTAACCAGGACATGGAAAGTGGAGCAGTGGTAGAAGGGGTGGAATTCAGGAACTACACACCGGAGGAACGAATGGAGAAGGTCGACAAAATCTGTGTGATGGCGAGATCTTCTCCATTCGACAAACTCCTGATGGTGCAATGCTTGAGACAAAAAGGGCACGTGGTGGCGGTTACTGGGGATGGAACCAACGACGCGCCAGCACTGAAAGAAGCCGATATAGGCCTTTCGATGGGGATACAGGGGACCGAAGTGGCGAAAGAGAGCTCCGACATTGTCATTTTAGACGACAATTTTGGGTCCGTGGCCACTGTTTTAAGGTGGGGGAGATGTGTTTATACAAACATTCAGAAGTTCATTCAGTTTCAGCTCACTGTGAATGTTGCTGCCCTTGTCATCAACTTTGTCGCCGCGGTTTCAGCTGGAGAGGTCCCACTTTCCGCGGTTCAATTGTTATGGGTTAACTTGATTATGGACACATTGGGAGCATTGGCTTTAGCCACTGAAAAACCCACAAAGGAGCTAATGGAGAAACCACCAGTGGGTCGAACAAAGCCTCTCATAACCAACGTTATGTGGAGGAACTTGCTCTCTCAGGCAGCTTATCAAATCGCGGTCCTGCTTACGTTACAATTCAAAGGCGAAGCGATTTTCAATGTGGGTTCGAAAGTCAACGACACCATGATCTTCAATGTCTTCGTGCTGTGTCAAGTGTTTAACGAATTCAACGCGAGGAAGCTCGAGAAGAAGAATGTGTTTGAGGGAATTCACAAGAGCAAGTTGTTTTTGGTGATTGTGGGGGTGACGATTGTGCTTCAGGTGGTGATGGTGGAGTTCTTGAAGAAATTCGCGGATACGGAGAGGTTGAATTGGTGGCAGTGGGGGGTTTGTGTTGGATTTGCTTCAGTTTCTTGGCCTATTGGATGGACTGTCAAATGGATTCCTGTTCCAGAGAAGCCATTTTTCAGCTATCTCAAATGGGGGAATTCAAAAGCTTTGTGAATATGATCCGTTTGGTTTTTGGTGTTTGATTATGTCGTAGGTGTTGGTGTTTGATTATGTCGTAGGTGTCGGTAGTTTTTTGAAGGGAAGGGGAGTTCAAGTTCTTTGATGTGTAAAGAATTAGTTTGTTATGGAACTGGATAAATAAAAAATTGTACCAGCTATGTCTTATTAAGATATGACTTGGTTTCAGTACCAGCTATGTAATACTAGTATTTATTGGAATATTTATCATAGCATATTTCCTTACTCTTTGTAACAATAGCAAAAGCATCAAGTCATTTGACAAAGGAATTTAGACAACCGGATCATCTAGTCAATAGAATTTAGGTATGCCATCTAGCCAATAATAACTTTTCAACACTCGTATTGTGACGTTTATTAGAGCATCAAAGAGATATGTAAGATAATCTACAATAGAAAATAGAATTATGCTCATCGAAATAAGAGTGGAGGCACAATTGAAGCTGTACTAAGTGCTGCCTTTTTTTGGCCCGGCCCTGAGAGAAAGATGGAGGATTTGCTGGATTTTGAATGGAAGATGGCATTGGCCTAGAGCTAGAAGTCTTGTTACTCGGGATGTAATTGCAAATACTGCTGCTTCTCTTGTGCCTAATACCAACTGCTCCAATTCCGTTGTTTGGGCTTTGCACTCCAGTGGATCCTTTACCACAAAGTCAGCATGCCAGGCCATCAGAACCAAGTTTCCTCTGGTTACTTGGTGTAGAATTGTATGGTTTCCTCGTCATGTCCCCAGGTGGGCAATAATTAAGAGGATGGCTATTTTGGGGAGATTGACAACCAAGGATAGACTTATTGACTGGGGCATTACCACATCACCAGGGTTGTAAATCGCAATATCAAAAAAACGTAATGGTATCGGTTGTATGGTCATATATTGGCCAAAAATTTGTTACGTAACGGCCTATACGATACTGATACATAATGGGTTTTATTTTAAACCATACCAGTACTGATGGAGTTTTTGTGCTATGTGGGCTGGCCTAGGAGGATCATGTCCGTTTGTTCTTCAGCTGCCAGTACTAGTGTTCGGTGGTGTGTGTGTGTGTGTGTTTTTTTTTTTTTTTTTCTGCAAAAGAATGCAATTAATAGGGCTGCCATCAACTTGCTTGGTGAAGTGGCATGGAATAAAGTCTGAGCTTCAGGCATGCTGCTCAATGTTCATAATCTCTCTCTCACTTCAGTTACATACAAACTTTGGTGTGAAAGCAATTTTCTCCAACCCTTGGTTGGATTCCCCTCCCCCTTCCCCCATCTTGATGTACTCTTTGTCAAGATTTCTGAATAAAACTTTTTGCCTATCAAATAAAAAAAAAAGAATTAGAAGAATCTTTCAGAAGCAACCCCTTAGTTCAATGGAGATCATTGCCGGAGTACGCGTATACTTGCCGGTTACATAACTTCATGGATGCATATGAAGAGGACGTATGACGACTCCCATTGTTTTTTTTCCTTGCAACTAGTTGTTTGGTTTTGGAGCTAGGTGGCTCTGTTCCTTTTACCTTGTTTGTTTGTTTGTTTTTTTTTGCTTCAATAACTGATTGGTTTTGGAGCTATGTTGTTCTTGATTGTATGGCTGCAGGGGTATGCCCCTGGTGATCCATCAAAATGTAAAGTTGTGTTTGGATGAGTTAGATTTCAAGTGAAGTGGGTGGGGTACATAAACTTAGTACTGAGTTCCACAAAATGTGGAGTCAGTGGCGGACACAGAATTTGCCTTAAGTGTAGGCACATTGTACTAATAACCTTAAGCAAAAATCTACCTAATAAAACACAAAGGTGTGGGGACCACACAAATACAAGTTAAAAGAAGGGCTGAAATTCATTTGATCCAAGGGTTGATGTTTGCTTTCTAACTCTCTTAAGAAAACACCCACACTCTTACAAATATATTACAAAAATGTCATCGGTTCTTTTTACCCACTGCTCGGCCTCTGGCATTGGCATAAAAAAAATAAAAATATATTACAAAAATGTTCATGCCTACGGCACTACGCACCTCGGTAGTGCCGTAGGCACGGGTAAGCACTAGTAGTAATTAAGCGCGAAAGCCAAAAACTATGGGAATTTGAATTGTAAGTTTCATTAATCATTGAGTAAAAACCAAGTAATGAAATGAAAGCCTAATTTTCGCAAACAATCAAAATATACATTATGAACCTTAAAAGAAAAGAACAAAAACCTTCAACTGTTCAAAAAAAAAAAATGTAGTCCCAAATTTTTTAATTATTCAGATGCAAATATCTACGCTACAGGTTCTAATGTAAAATTAAAACCTTCAACTTTGATGTTGCAATAGTCAATCCACAGTAAAATCAAAACCCTTTATGTGCGCAAGTATATATCTCTATGTGTGTATGTGGAGAGAGAGAGCGAGCCTGGTTTTTTTTTCAGAGTGAGCTATTTTAATTTTTTTTTTAACGTTATGGATCTCCTATTCTCCGTGGGAGACCGTTCCACGTTGGGTGGAGATGGAAGTTAAAAGAAATTTCCGATAAAGATCGGGACGGGGTTGGAGTGGGTGGATCAGGGACGTGGATAGTGGTATCCACCCTCATCCCGCCCCGCGGGCCATGGCCAGCCCTTTGTGAATGTGGTTCAAGGCTCTAGGGTTCAACTGTGCTTATCGAACAAGAGGTTGGCGTATCAATAAGTTTCAGTATTTTATTATCTTGTTTTTATTAACAAAAAAATTGTCAACAAATTTTTTTTTTTTTTTCTGTAGTAACTCTACTCACAAACTTATTAGCAACTTATTCACTACCGGAAACAACTTGACATTTCTCAACAACTTATTTACTACTGGAAACACCTAACAACTTTTTAACCACAAATAAAAATCTACGAAATTTTCACTACCAGAAACACCCCCTCACTTCCCTAAAAATCGTACGAGTTTATTTGGAATACCATGTTGTTGAAAAGATCGAGTAGAGAGAGAGAGAGAGAGAGCATCTTTCAGTCATATTGGCCATCACATGCTACTTATCATTTCCGCACTCGCAAAAATGCTTACGTTTTCTCTATTGCAAGCCACTTGGATAACCAATTTGAGTATAAGGAGCTTGGTTCTGAGAAATCAGGACGTGATGCTTTTGGAAATGTTTGGCGTGAATTTTGGAAGGAATCCATGTGGCAGGTCAGTGTCCATTGCATAGTTGAACGTTATACACGATCCATGTTTAACATGAAAATGGATTTCCCCTTTCCCTTTTTATGCCTGTGATTTTAGTACATAGAGGAATAGTTTTGCAGAGATTTGCGACTGTTTTCCTAAATGTAGTCTCCTCGACTTTGTTTATGATGCTATGGATAGGAGCTTGCCGCTGAATTTTAACATTATTCTTGTGGTGTTGAAATTGTGGAAATTAGCCCGACGTGGCACATGCCGCATTTCATAAAAGAGACAGTTTTCATGGAAAAATAACGGGGTTTGTGGATTACAAAAGAACGCTGTAGATTCTGACTGTTTACCATTATTTTGGCCATGGTTGTGGACCTGTTTAAAAGATTTTTGGGTGTAATTCACAGCTCTTCTAAGAGGGGAATTTATTTTTCTGTACACTTATATGCCTTTCCTCGGTGATACGGAAATGATCTCACTCATCTCTCGCCTTCCTAAATAACACCATGGTACAAGCAATAATGGAATGACGTATCATGTATGGATGAAGATTTATAGATTTCACAAAAATTTTGCGAATTCAATATGCTTAGAGTCTGTTTGTATTGTGACTTTTGCAGGATTGTGGAGTTACGCACTTTGAGAAAACAGCTGACAAGTGGGGAAAGAACGGACAGGCGATGAGTGGCATGAGAAATGGTGGGAACACTATGATGCCTCTGGCAAAGCAGAGAAATGGGCACATAAGTGGTGCAGCATTGACCCCAACACACTCCTCGAGCCTGGCCATGCTCATGTTTGGCACGAAAGGTATTGAATTTTAACATTTTCATACTGCATTAAGGTAGGATTCCTGGTTAATTCTTGTTCGGATATGGTTCTAGAGAATGTTCCAAATTAGTGTTTTTTCTCAAAATCTAACATGTGAATTAGGTTGTGGCATGAAGCATCGATCCTTGTTCTGTCTGCTGCTTAACTGAGTAACCGACACAAAGTTCAATTGCTACATCTTTTTGTAATTTTCTCCTACGTACTAGCATGATTCCAATCAATTAATTGTCTTTATTACTGCCCTTTACCCTTTTTTAGGTCGATTTTTTTGTTGTTCCTGTTGTCCTGATAAATGGTCTTTAAAGTTTGAACATCATCCTTTTCAGAAAGATGTAGCAATTGTCCTGGGATTTCATGAAGGATCTGGTATTACAAATTTTTGCTGAATTCCATGAGAACGGAAAGCTCACCAAAGGTATAAACTCAACTTTCATTGCCTTGATTCCTAAGGTGGACTGTCCTACATCCTTTAAAGATTTCAGACCCATTAGCATGGTGGGTTGCATTTATAAAATTTTGTCTAAAGTGCTGGCTAATAGGTTTAAATTACTTCTCCCAAATGTCATTGGGGAGACTCAGGCTGCTTTAGTTGGAGGAAAACAGATTCTGGATGGTGTCCTTATTGCCAACGAGGTCATTCATAGTTGGAAACAAAGTGCTCAAGGAGGTCTCATCCTCAAACTAGACTTTGAAAGGGCTTACGACTGTGTCAATTGGGGCTTTCTGTTTGACTTGATGGTGAAGGTGGGCTGTGGTAGGAAATGGTGCGACTGGATTAGAGAATTTGCTCCTCGGTTTCTATGTCAGTCTTGATTAATGGCTTTGCGTCAAAAGAATTCCAAATTCAGAAGGGAATTAGACAAGGAGACCCCCTTTCCCCTTTTCTCTTCAACATAGTGGCTGAGGCTCTGAACATTTTGCTGGAAAGAGCTAGGGAGAGAGACATCATCAAAGGAGGCTTGGGATCCGGAGGAATGGGGTAATTATCTCTCACCTACAGTTTGCGGATGATACAATAATTTTTTGTAACAATGATATGGAGGAAATAAGCAATATCAAAAGGATTTGAAAGTGCTTCCAGCAAATGTTAGGACTAAAGATAAATTTCTCTAAAAGCTCTCTTTGTGGTGTTAAAGTTAAGCAACATGATGTGTTCAATCTTGCTCAGATTATGGGGTGTAGAGTGGAATCCTTACCTATTAAATATCTGGGCCTTCCTTTGGGTGCTAATCCGAGGAGGATACAAACGTGGCAGCCTGTCATTGATCGAACCCAAAAGAGGCTTAATGTGTGGGGTGGTAGCTCAATGTCCACCGGAGGTCGCCTCACCCTTATTAATCCCAATATGAGTAGTTTGCCCATGTACTTTATGTCGTTGTTCAAGATGTCAGGTGCAGTAGCTAAAACTCTTGAGAAGTTGCAGAGACGTTTCTTTTGGGGAGATAAAGTGGATAAGAAGAAGCTGCACCTAGTAAAATGGGAGCGAATTACTAAAAGCAAACAAGATGGGGGCTTAGGGGTAAAAAAGTTGATGCAACAAAACTTGGCACTCCTTGCAAAATGGTGGTGGAGGTTTAGCAATGATAAAGATTCCCTCTGGGTAAAGGTCATTAGAGGGAAATATAACCTTGATCAGGGTTGTTGGTTGCCCTATGTTCATCGGCCAGCCTCAACTTCCAACTTTTGGAAGGACATGTTAAAGCATCCAACTCCAAACCAATTGGCAAAGAGTGGAGAGGCCGTCCAAACTCATATACTAGTTTTTGGAGGAGATATTTAACCAATGTGGGACAAATCCCAAAACTCCCCCGCACGTACGACTCCTAACTCGCACGTGGAGAGGTCAACAAAGGATCCGGAACACCCGCATCACAATGAAATAAAGTGCAACTATGGCACAAACAAATGGGAAAAGCCTCCGAAACTCTAGCTCTGATACCATATTAAAGCATCCAACTCCAAACCAATTGGCAAAGAGTGGAGAGGCCGCCCAAGCTCATATACTAGTTTTTGGAGGAGATATTTAACCAATGTGGGACAAATCCCAAAAGGACATATGCTCTGTTGGGAACCTCGAATCAGGCCTTGGAAGTATTATTCAAGAGGGTTTTGGTGTGCAGGTCAACTCGGGTCATGAAACCTTGTTCTGGAATCATATTTGGCTGGGGAATATAGCTCTCAAAGATGAATATCCTCGACTAGTTGTTCTATCTATCTACTCAAAAGGATGTGTTAGTAAGTTCAGTGGGGGGAAATCTGGAAAACGGAAGGTGGAATCTGACATTTAGCTAAATGCTGCGTGATTTGGAAAATCAACGACTAGAGAGCTTAATATTGAGGCTTCAAAATGTGGCTTTAGACCCTTCTAAACCTGATTCGTTACGGTGGAAATGGGCAGCGGATAGATGTTTCACGATGAGATCAGCGTATGGGCAAGCAGAGCTGCATTCTCAGTCAAGGAACTCAGTGCTGGGGTCTTTGTGGAAGAACTTGAGTCCTCCAAAGGTGGAAATATTTGCATGGATGGCTATTCATGAGAGAGTAGCAACCAGGTCAGTCTTGCATTCCCGAAACATCATCACAGAAACTCATTTGCTAGACTGCCCCATTTGTGCTCACCATCTGGAAACACCTAAACATTTGTTTCTACATTGTCAATTTTCATGGGCTGTGTGGTCTTTAATTATGGAGAGGTGGCATGTTAAATGGGTCTCCCCCTCATCGATGGAGACTCTTGCTAGTTGGTGGTTTGTAAACAGGCTTCGAAATTTGGAAAAAAATATATGGGAATCATGTTTTTTTGCAACTATATGGTCAATCTGGCTGGTGAGGAATGACTATATCTTCAATAATGCATCGACGCAAGTTTGGGAAGTGGCGGATCTTAACAAAATCAGGGTGGCTATATAAATGAAGACCAAGCACGACCTCAAGCTATATACGGTGAATGATTTTAAAGGCTACCTTGATGGGATTCGTAAGCTAAGATTATAGTTCTCTTATGAGGTGTTCCTCATCCAACTTTCTGTTGGATGAAGTTCGTTTCTTTTATTGTATGTTCCATCTCTTTTATTTTCTGTGAGATGTTCTTTTCATCTCTCGTTCTTTCCTCGATGTACCCCTTTGAGATTAATAAAATTTCGTTTGCCGAGAAAAAAAAAAACATCATCCTTTTCAGATATTTACTCACGACACCATTCTTAGGATTTCTTTTATCATCCTGTAAGATTTAGATGAGAAGTTGAACCTTCGAGTTGCAATTACACTACGTTCCATTTGGGATAGATGTGAATTTTTTAAATGATGAGTGGGAGATTTATTAGAAATAGATTATTTTGATGAGATTCTTGTATGGCTACAATCTTTAGGTGAAAGATTTGGAATCACTCATTTAATAATTATTAAATGGTCAATTCAAATCCATCGCGATAATTCTCCCAAACTCAATGCCGAACTCGCAAACCTAAATTTCAAAGTGAGCATGTCTCATTGTATAATACTCCCTCCATCCGGATTTAATTGTCCCTAGTTCTATTCTAACCAGCTAAAAAATGGGTTATATCTTTGAATCCGTAATGAATTTCATATCGAATATGGATTTTGTTTGATAGATCTCGATTAGTTCTATAATACAATGTTTTCGAAATCACGTAAAACATTATAAATTGGAAGATATAATCGATTGAAAGTGACACGAACTCCAAAAAAAGGACTATTAAATCCGGACGGAGGGAGTAATTTGAATACCCACTACTACAATAATTGTAAAAGATGACAGTTTAAAAATGTCATTAAACATGAAAGATGACAGTTTTGAAACTGTCATCTATGGAGCTGTCATTAAAAGTCTGAAGCTTAAAATGACAGTTTGAAACTGTCATCAATATCTATAAAGATGACGCTTTTTAAACGTAATTGAAAGTAGAAGATGACAGTTGTGAAACGTCATTAAAGTGCTTTAAAACTGTCATCTTTTCGAAAGATGACTTTTTTAAAGCGTAATAAAAAAATCAAAGATGACAGTTTTAAACTGTCATCTTTTATGTCTTTTATCCTAAAAAAAAAATCACAATTCTAGTTCTAACTCAGAATCATTAAAAATAATAATAAAAATAAATGCATCCATTAATGAATAAAGATGTATACATTGAAAAATTAAAATTAAAATATGCTCTAGTACTAGGGCTGTAATTGAGCCGAACCGAGTCGAGTTTTGAGATGCTCAAACTCGGCTCGCTACATTTTTACTAGGGTCGAGCTCGAAACGAGCTGTGGAGGGGAGCTCGAGCTCGGCTCAAAATTAATTTCCTAAGCTCGAGCTCGGCTCGTGTAAGCTCGACACACCAGCATAAGGGAAGTAGGCTGAGGGTTATTGTAGTGCTGTGCTTATATAAGTTTCTCTCTGTGGTAGTTTTGCAAAACTTCCGATGTGGGACTACTGCAAAACTTATGTATTTGCTAAAATAAATTTTCGTTCTTTCCATTACCACCACACCCCCCCCCCCCCCCCCCACCCCCCCCCCACCCCCCCCCCCCCCCCAAAAAAAAAAAAAAAAAAAAAAAAAAAAAAAAACAACGTTCTTTTAATGTCACATTTAATAAAAAAATTGACATTTAAAAGAAATAAAAGTTATGTCAGTTTTTAAGAAAGTGACATCATAAATATATTAGATCACACTTTAAGAGAAACTGACATTAAAAAGAAATAATAGTTATGTCAGTTTTTTAGAAAGTGACATCATAAATATATTAGATCACACTTTAGGAGAAACTGACATTAAAAAGAAATAATAGTTATGTCAGTTTTTTAGAAAGTGACATCATAAATATATTAGATCACACTTTAGGAGAAACTGACATTAAAAAGAAATAATAGTTATGTCAGTTTTTTAGAAAGTGACATCATAAATATATTACATCACAGTTTTTTGGATGACTGACATTATTTACTTATTGTAATATTTTTAATTACAGTTTTTTCAAAAAGCGACATCTTTTCACTTTTCCAAGCGTCATCTTTTACGATTATTGTAGTAGTGACCCATTCGTTTGAAGACCAAGTCTATTCAGCCGAGCCTAGTTGTATCAATCCTGCAAGTTTACCCAAGTTTATCTTTTTGACAGGTGGGGCGAGAAGTATGACGGGAAGGGCAGCAGCACGAAATACACGGACAAATGGGCCGAGCGCTCCGAGGGTGACGGCTGGTCAAAATGGGGTGACAAATGGGATGAGAACTTCGATTCAAATGGTCATGGTGTCAAACAAGGGGAGACATGGTGGCAAGGAAAACATGGAGAGCGCTGGAACCGCACTTGGGGTGAGGGTCACAACGGATCTGGATGGTTGCATAAGTATGGAAAGAGCAGCTGTGGCGAGCACTGGGATACTCATGGGGAGCAAGATACGGGGTACGAGAGGTTTCCGTTTTTATATATATGAGTATATGACCATGGTGCATACAGAAGGGCATACACAGGAGTATGTTTTCCACAAAAATGTGCAAAAATCGAATTGGCTTGGAATTGCGGGCGTGCCAGGACAGGATTGCTGTCTGAATTGTTTTTAAGGCATTCGTGCCTCAAAATCCGACTCCTCTCGAGCGACTGTGCTTGGCCTAAAGGGTAAGGCCTCGTGATGGTTCGTTGGCTGCCTTAACGAAAAGGACTTTAGAATTTCCTACCGTTGTAGAAAATGGGAAGAAAGTAAAATAAGGACTAAAACAGGAATGAAAAGGTCTCCATTAACGGCTTAATGAAGATTGGGTACAAGGGAAACTTAAACTACTTATGAAGTGAGTACAAGTAAAAGAAATAGAAATGAAATGGCATAAGCTTTGAGCTTTGAGGTCGTGGACCCTTGGCAAGGCCTCCAGAACTGTGATTTATAGGAGCTTCAGGCCTTGAGCTGCTTCCACCAGCTCCAATGCATGGCTGCCAAGTGGCCTTCCAGCAAGGGTTTGGGCTAGAGCAGCTTCAAAATGCTCCAATGAAGAGCTACTTTCTGACCAAAACGTGTCTTTTACTCCAAGAAAACGGCAAAGGCCTGAGAAACCCTTCTCCTTTGCATAAAATTCTGTGAAAGGGCAAAAGGAATTGCAGCTTCTGCAGTATCCAGGCCTTTTTGAGCTGCTTCAACACTCAAGCTACTGCTTGAACGGACTCCTTCTGGGCCCACCAAGATTTTTCCAGGCCTTTCCTTCATTCTATTGGACCTTCCAACTCCCGTGGGCCTACCACCCCTGCTGGTTGAGGAGAAGTCTTCAGAAGCAAAATCAACCAAGCCTGAGTAAGCTGCTTGTGAGCAGCTTGCTTAGGCCTGCGTGAGTCACCCATTAGCGGCTCTGAGGGGTGCATGGATGCCACCTATCTTGGTTTATGCTAAAGCACGGGGTCCCATTGGCCCAGACTTTGAGCTGCTTACAATCACCACTAATCAGCTCACCCAGACCTGCTCAGCAGGAACATTCTAGGCCTTTGAGCTGCTTGTGAGCAGCTTTAAGGCCTTTTCTTGCTAATTGAGGCCCAAAATAACGTCTTTGAAGAAGGGAAGGGGCCCATTTACCATTTGGGCCTGAACTTGAGGGGTATGACGGCCCTTCATCTATTGTAAGCCTTTTGAGCCCAGGCCTGGTGAAAAACCCAAGTTTTAACTGATTTGGATCTACTTGTAAGCCTTGTAACCTCTTGTAACTGGACTAGGCCTAACCAACAACTCTCAGGCTTAGTGGGCCAACTTGGATCTTTGGCCAATCTTAGGCTTAGACCTGCATGTGCAGGCCTAAGCTGCTTGTGAGCAGCTTAAGGCCTTTTTCTGCTAGTTGAGGCCCATATGCAATATTTCTAAGAAGCAAGCCCACCCAATACTTGGGCCTGAATTTGAGGTGCAAGATAGGCCTTAGTCCATTGTAAGCCTTCTGAGCTCAAGCCTGGTGAGTAAACCCAGGCTTTAACTGATTTGGACCTATTTGTTGGCCTTGCTTACTTGTGGGAACTGCGCTAGGCCTGGATAAAGATATTCATGCTTAGCGGGCCAATACAAGCCTTTGACCAATCTTGGTCTTGGGCCTGTGATAATGAAGTCCAGACATTAACTTGACCCAAGCCTTCATAAAATTCTATTCAATCAAAGGCTTCCAAACTGGCCCAATTTCGTGGGCTATAATGATCACAAAGCATTTCAAGGCCAAAGACTGACCTTCAAGGCCATTTTTAACCCACAAACTCACTTATTGATTTTTGGCCAAAAATGGGTGTAAACAGAGTAGCTTACATAACTTGAAGAGAAGGGCAGATCTGTTTTCTGAAGTTCTGTTGTATCCTTGTTAAAAGTGTTACAGTTTACATGCAATAAGAGTTTATCTTGTTTCTGTCTTTTCCTTTTTTCCGCCAAAAAAGTACGCATTACATAAATTATATAAGTGGTCATTGTATTGAGGTACTGTATGTCTGTATTGATATAAAGGGTAGTGTGAAAATTGCTTCCTTAGCACTCTTCAAAGCTTGATGATGAAAGAACTAGAAAAAGTATTTGTCACTGCCAATGCATGGGAACCGACAGACTTGTTTTTTGAGCGGAGGGAAAGAGGGTAATTTTGCCTAACTAACTCAACTAGGCGATTGCTGGCTAGTGAGAGGCAAGAGGACCATTTTAACAGAGTAATGCACACAAACCCTAACTTCCCGATGTAGGAAGCCAGCCCATGACGCAGCCCGAAAGCCTCACCTATCCTTCGGACGGGCCCAACGGCATGAAACGATTGGCCCGTTTTCATGGATGAAGTTGGGCCAAGGAATTGGTTTTTTTTTTTTTTTTAGCAGATGGCAAGAGAGTAATGTCAATTAACCAACCCAACTAGACAATTGCTGACTAGTGAGAGGTAAGAGGGGCCTTTTAACACACAGAAACCCAAAACTTCCTGACTTCCGACATGCCCAAAAAAAAACCCAAACTTCCTGGTGTGGGAAGCCACCGACAGGCTTGTTTAGTTATACTTGTCATTTTTCAATTTACCTAATCACAAGGGTACTTAATTTTTTAAAAACAAAAATGAGAAAATCGATTTAAATCCAGAAAAACAATATGGTCACGGTGTGGGATTAAAGTACTAGTAAACCATTGACTCAAAAACTGACTAATGGGTTAGTCACAAATTTGGATTGCTTACAAAGAATGCAGATACGAGTTTCTAGTTGGTCGATTATGCGTCTGAGTTCGACTGAATTTATGTGAACAGCATATCAAAACCACAATTTATGATAACTCATGTGTCCGATCCGGCCTACGCTCACCTTAATTAGTTTGGGGGACAAATCTCATAGTTGACTAGCGGGGGCCTTGATTAAAGTCTGAGGAAGGCTCCATATGAACTAACCACAAAAGGACTGATAGCACCAGAGAGGTTTTGAATTTGAGACCACCAGTGCGAGAGCCCCAAATGTCCCACATCGGGAATTTGTGGGAAATGGATGTGAAATATAAGGGATTCCGACCAGTTACTGTATAACTTAAGGTTAACTTTTTGAGCCATGTGTTTAGGTTAAGGGTAAGCAAGTCAGCTGGCGCGGGTCGTTATAGTTGGTATCAGAGCACAATCCTGGTCTACATGGTGATGTGTTGTACAGAACTAAGTGCCACGCTATGACCACTAGGGAAAGGTTGCTGGCTCAACGCAAACGAGGACGTTTGCACCCTAAAGGTGGGGGATTGTGAGAGCCGCGCGCGCCCCAAATGTCCCACATTGAGAATACAACAGTGCTATACGCACAGATATTTGGAAACAGACAGCGTGAACAGATGATTTTTGGACCCGTTTTGGGTCCCACAAAGATTATCGAAATCGCTCATTTTGTTCAAAATATCTTTTTTAAGGTCACCATAAAAAATCAGCTCATTTGGATATCGGTAAAAGGGTTTACGAAACACCCAACTTTGCTTCAGAAAATAGCCTTTTTTTGAAGCAAAGTGGGGTGTTTAGTAAACCCCTTTACCGATATTCAAATGAGCTGATTTTTTACAGAGACCTTAAATAAGATGTTTTGAACAAAATAAGCGGCTCCGATCATTTTTTTGGAACCCAAAACAGGTCCAAAGTCCATCTGTACGCGTTGTCTGTTTTAAAAAATCTGTGTCGTTAGCAGTTTTGTTGAGAATATGTGGGGGAAATGGATGTGAAATATAAAGGATTCTGACCAGCTAATGTATAACCTGAGGTTTATTTTTTGAGCCACGTGTTTAGGCGGCTGACTGGCTAAGGGTAAGCAGGCCAGCTGGCGCAGGTCGTTACGACAAGCCAACCCCTCCGGGTCATATTTCAACCACAATTACTTGAAGAATTGTATCTATTCCAGTGATCTCATCTCACCACCCTACTAACTTGTTGACTGTGGCATTGTTCTCTATTCTCCTACATTCCTTCCTACGTTATGTTTTCTCTTTTCCATGCAAATTTCTTCTTCTTCAACAAGTCTTTAAATTAATATACTGAAAAGAAATCTCAGACCCCAGTTATCTTTTTACCATTGAGTACTAATTGTTTAATAAGATAGTTGCATGATCCTTATCCAAATACCTTTTACTAATTTATTAAATTGAATTCAAACAGTCAACCACCTTCATTTCCCATGCAGTACGTTCTTGAGGAAAAAGTGTGAAAAAATACTAGAAAGTTACAAATCACAATGAACTCCTCTGGCCATTGCCATTGGATCTCAAGAGTTGGTGAATGAAAATTTCCACATTCTTAAATGGGAGATGTACCAAGACCCTAGAGAAATTCATCAATTGGTATATGAAGTCATCGTGCTTACGAATTAACCCTTACATAGGGGGTTTCTCGAATGACCCACGCTACCGTATTTGATTCTCACATTTTGAGTACAATTCTATAACATAAAATGGTTAGTGGTCAAAGTGAGTAATTACTCAGTGCCATGTGATGTGCTCCAGAGTCCTTTAATTAACAGCACACATTCACGTGAAATTCATATACTTTGTCCAATTGGATGGGACCCATATGCCTAGCGGCGAATCATATGTGAATGTGTGGTATCACGGCCAGTGACAGACCCAAGAATTTAACATATAGTGGGGCACCAAATTTTTTGTAACCGTAATATATGAGTTACAGTTAAGCACATTTACACCAAAATTAATTTTAGCATTCATGATAAAGTAACAATTTTAAAGTATATATGTATTTTAATAACTAGTTACTTGGGCAAACTTACACATCTCTACTACATACGTTAAAACAAAATTATCACATGTTCATCATCTATTTTTCTATTATTAACTCTATGAGTACAAGTTTCGGGGACCAAAAGTTTACAAATGCAATGTGTGGATTCATATTGAGTACTGCACAAATGAGCGGGAGACGTTGGGGAAGTGAGGGGAACAAATAAAAATAAAAAGACTTAGGGGATTGGGGGAGACTCAAACATATACCCTTCCATTTAGAATGCCAACACCTTACCACTACACCAAATGCTATCTAGCTATTTGCATGAATTCGACATATATGTATGTATATATATATATATACATACAAAATGGAAAAAGAATTTTTTTTAGAAAGGCGCGGGGGCACGTGACCCCACGTGCCCCAAGTGGGTCCGCCCGTGATCACGGCAACTCCAGATAGTGCCGGCTCATATATTTTGGTGGCCCGAAGGGAATTTCCTATATTGAGCCCTTTACATATTCATGATTTTCTTAAAAATATGATATAAGTACAAAAAATAACAAAAAAAATCAAACTAAAAGGATACAATTATAACAATATAAATATAAAAAGATATAATTGCAAGAGTTTTTGAAGAAAATAAGATACAATTATGTTTTTATTTGAAAACATTATAATATTACTGTAATATGTAAGTTACATTACAGTGAGGCCTCAATTTTGGACCAAAATTCCAGGGCTAAAAGCGATCGCTTCTCTCTCCTACCCTATGAGCTGGCCCTGACTCCAGACTCATCTGACGTCGGGTTCAGCACTTCAACCCATGGAATTCGAATCCTTTCTCTCCTCATCAAAACTTATGTGCTATAGAAGACATCATCTACCTCTGCCTACTTTGATCTCAAAAAAAATCTACAACCTATTTTGCTCTGAACATGAGAATGGAAAAGAGGAGAGTGGAGAGTGACGCATGGAGATAAAAGAGATGAAGATTTTGATTGGAAAAGAGGAGAGTGGAGAGTGACGCATGGAGATAAAAGAGATTTCCTTCGGCAGATCAAAGAGATTTTGAATAGACATAAAGGATGATGGTGGAAAGGGGCCGGAGTCACTATGACAGTAACATTATTTGCGTGCGAGTGCTTGAGTTGGAGTGCAATATCGAACGTGAAAGTGTTTTCGAAACACGTACTAAAATTCACGAGATTGAGGATTAATGAAAATAGAAGTACGAAACTTTTTGAATAATTTATGTGACTAAAGTTTTGACTTAGACTGGGAGAGAATAGACCGGAGAATATAGGTGTATGCTTTGTCTTGGTAAGTAGCGAAAGAAGAGCCAATGGATGTAATGACGATGGTGATCAAGTGGGTTCATGAGAGAAATCCAGTTGGTTCAACTGGCCAGGTGCAACAAATGGGTGACAGTGTCGGCCTTGATATTTTGGTATGAATTTACTGTTGTTAGATTTTTTGTTTCTGAACCTCTTTCTCATTCCTTGAGCGTACGTTACGCAATCTTCAATTGACCAGCAAAAGCATAGAAACAGTTTCCATTGATAACCCATGAAATTACTAGAATACATTATCCGATGACTGACTAAATTAGAGTATGAAATGGTGAAGGCACAAAACCGCGGAAAACCGTTTTATATGGTAACTTACAGGATATTTTGTCTCAAACAAATCCTCAGTTTTCAAAAATTTGTCTGTTTGTTTGACCTAATATGAACAAAGAAATGGACCATGTATGTATTTAGGTACTCGTACATTTTGTCTAATTTAATATGGATCAGGTGTATAATCCTACAAAGTGTGTAATACACAGTTGAAGACTCCTGTTTTTTAGCACCGGATGCCGAGCGAGGCGTGAACGCGCTTTAGGCGCTTGTTGACTGAATTGCGGACGTGTCAAGACTCGTCGTGCCTAACGTTGAAGGGTTGAATTCCGTGAATCTAACTTCTAAATAGAGCGATTGCGTGTGACTTAAAAGGGAAAGTCACGAGATAGCTCGAGGGTTGCCACAACGGAGTGAACTTAACAATTTCTTAACCGTGTAGAAAAAGAAAGAACGAAAGTGATGGTAAAAACTAATCAAACTCCATGAAAATGGGTTAAAAGAGTTGGTTGATTACAAAAAAATAAAAATGGTGCTGGACCGAAAAGAGAGCTACAAGGTAGTTCGAAATGTAATGTGGATTGGAAATAAAAGATAGGTAAACTTTGCTGAAAAGTTTGGCTATATATTTGGATGCCAAATGTTCACAACTGCAATTCATTTTGAAAATGAAAACCTAACCGCTCGTGGGCCATTTCACCTTTACAGGAACAAATTCGATATGCCCAGGTTCATTATTTAGTACCCCCACGTGTCCATGGAAAGAAATGGACCACTTGTTTTGCATGGGATCCTTTGGAAGAATGGACTTCTTGTTCCTCCAAGCAAATCAATCTTAATGGAAAACTATCCGTTGCATCTCACTTCATTTGGATTTTAGTTAATTGGATCTTGTTCCAAATCACAAAATTAATGTGGTCCATTAATTTTAGCATTTCTGATCCGAGATAAGGGATTAGTCTGTTAGGTCTTTTTGGTCCGAAGTCGGCCGGTAATTAATGGACATACTTACTTTGCTTGTAGATTAGCTGCAGAGCTAACCCTAGCTCCTTCTAGGGAAAATTAGTCATAAGGACAGTAAAATAGTTTTCATTTAGTGGAAGGACACCATCAAAATAGTTTTGAGTTGATGTATTTCAACTTTTTGAGTTTTTTAGCCATAAGGCTAAAATATGTTTAGGCACTTTCATAGGGTTTTAGGGTGTACTTTCCTAATATGATTTTAGTGATTTAGGCACTTTCATATATAGGGTACCATAAGATTTTAGACACTTTCATATGGTTAGTAAGGATTACTCTAAGTTGCGCTCGATCAAGTTGGCTCGGGACACCCTGTATTACCAAAAAATAAAATAAAACTCTATGACCACAAAAACTTAGGATAAACATCAAAGAATGATAACGTACTAAGTGTTTTTTTTTTTTTTGATCAAACCAGAAACATAACATATATAAATATAAAAGGACACTACCGGTCCGAAGTACAAACAACAAACAAAAATACAACAGAAAAAACAAAAAAGCCGCAAGGAACCAAAAACGCTGGAGCCGGACCCAACGATCACGCTCGTGAGGGTGGGTGGAGTGGTCATCAGATGAGCACAAGCCCGCCGCAGGATTCCAGGCCGAAGCCGCCGCCAACGCCGCCACCGTCGCCGCTGTTGAGCTGGTTCCGAAGACCCAGATCTAGAAACCTAGATCTGGACCCCCTGCGTCCAAATATAATGGGGAGAGGGGAGAACTCCCTCCCAAAGGAAGGAATCTCACCCTGCTCACAACCATGGAGGCCGGAGAAGAGGCGAGAGAAGAGAAGAGGCGAGAGAGGGCTGAGGCAGAAAGGAGACGGAGGGGTGAGGGAGAAGGAATAGATCAAGACCCGAGGCCAGGGGGGAAGGAGGAAGGGGGGAAGAATGGGAAGGGGGGGGGCGGTGGGGGGGGTGGGGAGGAACCCACCTGCCCCAACTCTCTCTCTCTCTAACTCTCTCTCGAAACTTCCAATTAAGTACACAACGTACTAAGTGTTGGATTTGCTATCTGTTTTCTGATCAGGAAGGTCAAGGTGACCTTCTAAGCATTTTCGACTCACGCGTAGTAAACTTTGACTTGGGGTCATACCTTCAGCCCAAAGACAAGCAAGAATGAAGCAACAAAAATAATGAGTTTCTTGCCCGGACAGCGATGACGCATTTTTAGGTTCTCATGCTGCTTACCTCATTTCCTCTTCCCTTCACCCTTTCCCTTTGTCTAGCTGGTAAGACTGCTTTTCGGCCCCCTCCTGACGCACACCCCTTCCCACCTTTTTGTCCATTTGACCGAAATACCCCCACTCCACTCTTTAATTCTTTTCTTGATTTAATTGCTTTTATCTTATTTATTTAATTCCTTTCTTTATTTTATTGAAATACTTGTTTAATTTTAATTTGATTAACTCAAATTATGTTTTCAACTAAATTATGTTTTTTACATTTAAATTTGCATTTGTATTTAAGAGTTTTACATTATTTTAATTAAAGACCCCGTTTCACTAACAACTTTTTTCACTTTTTTGTTTGTCTTTATTTGATTTTTTTTTTTTTTTTTTGCGTTTGTTAGTTTTGTGTCTAATATTTTTGGTTTTCCGATTCGTTTCGTCAAGATACTTTTACCCAAATATTTTGAATAAGAACCACTTTTTGATAAAAGTAAAAAAATTTTACTTTTCCGATTCGTTTCGTCGTTGAGACGAATCAATAAGTCACAAAAATTTGGCGCAAAACTAACAAACGCGAAAATAATTCAAATAAGGACAAAACTATGATCAATATGTTCTGCTGGTTCCCACTAGGAACATCATTCTCAAATAACCAACTATCTGAAATTGAAAAGTTGTAGTCATCCATTATTCCGTCCCGAATTTTCCGTTGCGGCATTTCTAGAAAATTTGGGATTCTCCGTGGCACTAAAACCAATTTTTTTTTCTTTTTCTTACAGCAGTTTATGACAAAAGCCTAAGGGAAAGAGGAATACATGACTTCTTAGTGGAATCTGTGTACACAAAAATCTTATATCCTTTTGAAACACAAAGTCCTCCTTTTATAGCCTCCAGAAATAATATTTTTGGCACACGAATCAACATTTTTGGACCAGTCGATCACTGCCTTATCTTGGCACACGAATCAACAATTTTGTTCCATTATGTTTGGTCTTTTTTTTTTTAATGTCCTTTGTTCACACTCCAAGCATGAGGTGTAAGCATGTTGTGTTAAGTTTAAATCAAATGGTGGCATAGTTCCCCTGCTCTCTACGGTCTTTTTTTTTTTGAACTAATAATAGGCCACATTTATTAATTGGCACACAGATCAATAATTTCGTTTTTCCAAATTCTTTGATTAAATGAACTGATCTTTGCAGTACTGTAATTGTCCCGAATACATTTTAGACTGCCTAAAATTATTAATGTTGTCCAATCAAGTCCCGAGATATGTCAATTTTCTTATATCGGCACGCACATTACAATAGTGAGGTTGAAGAGAAAAAAGAAATAGATAGAAAGAGATAAATAGATAAACAAGGAAATAAATAAGAAATGAAATTGCATGAACAATATTAAATAAATAAGAAAAAAGAATTAAGAAATTAAATAAAAAAGAATTTAGTTAAAAGGGAGGGGGGTATTTCGGATAAATAAAAGAGAAAAAATATATAAATTTTTTTTCAATAAATAAAAGAGAAAAATAAATAATTAAATAAATAAGATAAAAGAATTAATAAATTAAATAAATACATAATTTCGTTAAAAGGGAGGGGTATTTCGGACTTTTGGCATGGGACCCATGGGGTGTGTGTTAGGGGGTGGGAAAAGCAATTTGGTAATTTACCCTTTGTTAATCGGGTGCTCGGGTCAATAAGTTCACAACTCGGTTACACCTCATACTCACTATTCGTCCTTTTCTGAATTTTTTTTCGATTTATGTAATTTTTTCGGATTAATCATTCGTCTCGACAAGAGTAGTCTAAAAAGAAAAATTATGAGCAAAAATAAAAAAATTAACTAAAGATGTGAAAATACCAAACAATTGGTATTTTTTATACTTTTGTTGTCTTACTATGTGGTTTAAAATTGTGAGATGGGTGAAAATTGTCACTGTCTTACTCAAAACTCAAAACCAAACAAACAAACAAAGTATACTTTTTGTTGCCCAGACCTTTTTTTTTTTGGTAATGAAGGATGTGACTTTTACACCGTATCCACGTGTACACAGCAATAGATTGGCGGTGTACTTTACGCGGCCAAATATGTACTCCTTCCGTCCCTAATTAATTGTCCACTTTCACTTTTCCCAAAATTTTTTAAATGAGTTATATCTTTTAATTTATACTGTTTTCATAAGTTTCAAAATTTTGTCTAATAAAATCAATCGAGATTTATCAAACAAGATCCATATTGGATATAAAAAATATTATACTTTGAAAGATATAAATAATTTTTTAAAATGTCTGGAATAGTAACATGGACAGTTAATTAGGGACGGATGGAGTAGTATCTATAAATACTCCTTACACCCTTACAATTGCAAATCACCGACTGTGACCTTTGAACTATCCACAGAGAGAGATCGAGATCTAACTCCTAAAATCCTTCTTCGCCACCTTTTCTCTCTTCCATTTCCACACAAACGTCAAAAATAAACTTTTTCGTGTTTCTGAAAACGTGTTTTCTCTATTGCAAGCCAGCTTCGATAACTTCGAGAGATCCATGCTTGTTCTTCCCACCACCATGCTCACTGAACACAACCAAAAGAGATGGCACATAGCATTCGCTGCCATCTACTGCTCGAGGGCTTTCTCCACCCCCTTGAAAAAACCCAGAAAGAAATCCCCTGTTTCATCAACTAGAGTTGTTATCGATGTTTTCGAGCCGCACCCCTACTTTCCGAAAATCGATCAGTCGGTCCTTGCGGGAATCGTGAAGCAGAAAAACCTGGACCAGCTTGGGAAGTATGACGGGGTCGAGGGACTGGCTTGCAGTCTCGAAACAAATTTGGAGAATGGGATTAGCGGGGACGCCGAGGATGCTTCGCGACGAAGCGAAGTGTTTGGATCGAATACTTACCGGAGGCCACCCGCTAAAAGTTCAAAAATGATACTCACACAACAATCCAAACACAACAACTTACACAACCTCTCACATACATGTGGGCTCCACACATAGTAGTATGTGTGGAGCCCACATGTATGTGAGAAGTTGTGTAAGTTGTTGTGTTTGGATTGTTGTGTGAATACTTTTAGTATGTGCTGCACTTTCACTTGGATTTGGCATCAAGGAACATGGCCTGAAAGATGGATGGTACGTATTGCTTAGGTTTAAGATTCTTAGTTTTCTGGTTTATTTCATTACATTCTTAGTATTGGTCAAATCAGTGACAAATTTATTTTTTCGTTACCAATATACTCATTTAGTGACAAAATTAAATTTTGTCACCACTTTTTTCGTCACAAAAAATACTTTTTCTTGTAGTGTGATCTTGCAAATAATTTCAGTTTTTGTTTTGTCGGCTTACGTTACGAACATCTATACTAAAACTCCCTCCCACTCCATTCAAAAGCGAGCAATGTTATAACATCATTTTAAAACATACCTTAGAAGGACCCCGTACGCAAATGTGTCTGGAGTTATGTTCGTAGACCTTTTGTTAACAATGGCGTTAACTTCCTCTCTTTACCATACAACCATTAGGCCCAGTGTCCCTGGTTTCATAGTTTATCAGACAAAACTACTTACAAGTCTTCTACAATATACAGAGCATGTCCCTGGTTCATCTAATCAAAAGTATTGGTAAGACTATTAAAGACTTTTGAGAGCTTTTATTTACTTTCTGACCCACTTTTATGTATCTTCTTCAAGACAAAAAAGGATAAAAAAGAAAAAGAAAAAGGATTGCATGGTTTTCTTTTTGAAAGTAAAATCATCCCATTAATAAACTTTAAGTATATGAAGATAACTTCAAGGCCTTAGTTGCTCTAGTATGAGCAGCGAGAACAAATAAAGGCAAAATCAGCCAAGGCCGATTGCAGAAGCAAGCTTGCCCTGGTTCAAATAGAAGAATGTGAAAATTAGTTCCAACATTTGTTTGTGTCAATTCAAATAAAGGACCATTCACACTAAAATTCGTGACACACGTACGACTTAGGCTCCGTTTGTTTGGCCGTAAAACATTTTCCTGTAAAACATTTTACTCATTTTCCGATGTTTGGTTGCACAAATTATGAGTAAAATGTTTTCATTTGTAAAATAATTTCCCTCTGTCGGGGTAAAACAACTTACCGTCAAAACATATGTATGTCATTTCCAGTGCCACCTCCCGTCGCTTCCAGCCTTCCACTACCCAACCACATTTGTCATCCATAATCCATCCAGTCTCCTACTCTCTCTCTCTCTTTTCAATTTCTAATTTTCTGAGCCATCTCTATCTAGTATATATATAATCCAATTTCACTTGCATGCATTACATTTTCTGAGCCATCCATCCATTCATTCATTACAGCTTTGAAAATTATTTTTTATGTGTCAACCAAACATCAGAAAATAAAAATTTACAAGTTGATTTTTTGAAAAAATATTTTACATGAAAAATATTTTACATTGTAAAACATTTTACATTGAACCAAACGGAGCCAATCTCTCTCATTTATGCACATTACTATACATTATACTATTATAGATGATTAATTTTTTGAGTACTATTCTCTATATATATTTTGGCAAGTGTTATATAACGGCTCTATGTCTGTTACCCATCATGCTACGTGGAGACATCAGACATGTTTGATTGACGAGTTGCTTTATCCAAGTTATGTTCCACAATCTTAACTTGTTAAAAAAGTAGACAGAGTACATCTTTAGAACATCAATTTTTTTGTGTCTCTCTCATCGATCCCACCACACGCTATCTTTCACTTATTTTTCTTAAAGAAAGTTTTCATTTTTGTGCTAATACATAAACATCTACTCTAAATCCTAACAGGTACGACGGAGGAAGCATATTTGTTGCAGTCTTTCTGGTCGTAGCAGTCTCAGCGCTAAGCAACTTCAGGCAGAACAGACAGTTCGTCAAGTTATCCAAGGTAAGCAACAACATCCAAGTCGACGTCGTGAGAAACGGAAGGCGGCAACAAGTTTCCATTTTCGAGATCGTCGTGGGAGATGTCGTTTGCTTGAAGATTGGTGATCAAGTTCCGGCCGATGGGTTGTTCATCAATGGGCACTCGTTGCTAGTAGATGAATCCAGCATGACAGGGGAAAGCGACCACGTTGAAGTTGATCTTGCACAGAATCCATTCTTGTTCTCTGGCACCAAGGTACTCGAAATTGATTAAGATTGAAGGCCTTCCATCTTATTTTAGTCAATTTTCCATCTTAGTTAACTATAAAAGCTTAAACCCAATAATTACCTATAGTACATAAGATGAGACGTTTTTACATTTCGGAATCAAATTTTGCTATTTTAACCCCCCATTTTTTTTAAAACTATCCCATTGAGATTCAAACACCAGATACGGTATAAATTCTCAAGCATTCTCTTCTCCTCACAAGTTGATAGCATTACAGATGAGATTATGATGCATCGTTTCCCAATTCCAATATATGCAAAGTCTTCCTCGTGGATTACAAAGCAAAATCACAAAGATTTTTAGTTACATATCTACTCTTTGATTAACCTCTTGATTTAATTGTTTGTTTCGATTACTAAGAAAAATAAGTCGGATATATGAGTATAGTTTTAGACTCCACTAACTAAAAATCTTGGCTCCGCCCATGATGACACGTCTTTTACTTTAAATTTTCTTTTACTAAACAACATAACTGTATTGCCAATCAAAAAAAACAACAACAACAAATTGATCAAAACAACTCTCAATTCAACAACTTAATAAGTCTTTGAATTTCCAACAGGTAGCTGATGGGTTTGGTCGGATGTTAGTCACCTCAGTCGGAATGAACACAACATGGGGAGAAATGATGATCGAGCACAATCAGCAACGACTCCAACGAACAAACCCCTCTTCAATCCAGGCTCAATACACTCACCTCGTCCATCGGAAAAGTCGGTTTACTCGTCGCTTTCCTGGTCCTTGTCGTCTTACTCATCCAGTACTTCACCGGGAACACACAAGATGAAAATGGGAACACGGAGTACAACGGCAGCAAGACCAAAGCCGACGACATCATAAACTCCGTTGTAGCAATCATAGTTGCTGCAGTGACTATAGTGGTCGTCGCGATTCCAGAAGGGTTGCCTCTGGCTGTGACTCTCACCTTGGCTTATTCGATGAAGCGGATGATGAGTGACAACGCCATGGTTCGCAAGCTCTCTGCTTGCGAAACAATGGGTTCGGCTACCACTATTTGCACGGACAAAACCGGAACTCTCACACTTAACCAGATGAAGGTGACAAAGTTCTGGCTTGGCCAGGACTTTGTAAATAAAGACGGTTCCTCTTCTCTTGCATCAGTGTTGTTGAATTACTCCACCAAGCTGTTGGTTTGAACACGACTGGTTCGGTTTACAAGTCCATTTCAGGGTCTGAATTTGAGTTCTCTGGTAGCCCTACGGAAAAGGCAATTCTTTCTTGGGCTGTTTTGGAACTGAACTTGGATATGGAGGGACTTAAGCAGAGTTGTGAGATTGTACATGTTGAAGCATTCAACTCGACAAAGAAAAGAAGTGGCGTTTTGATGAGGAAGAAGGGTGAAAACACGACGAATGTGCACTGGAAAGGGGCAGCAGAGATGGTACTGGCAATGTGCTCGAATTTCTATGATGTCTCCGGAAACATCAAGGGTTTGGACGATTCTGAAAGGAAGAAATTTGATCAAATAATCCAAGGTATGGCTGCTAGTAGCCTACGGTGCATCGCTTTTGCACACAAGCAAGTTCCAGAACAAGAAAATGAAGATGGAAAAATCCATTTAGAGGAAAACTGTTTAACCCTTTTGGGACTAGTTGGTTTGAAGGATCCGTGTCGTCCAGGTGCGAAAAAAGCCGTGGAAGAGTGTCAATACGCGGGAGTGAACGTGAAAATGATCACGGGCGACAATATTTTCACGGCTAGAGCAATAGCAACTGAATGTGGGATACTCATGCCCAACCAGGACATGGAAAGTGGAGCAGTGGTAGAAGGGGTGGAATTCAGGAACTACACACCGGAGGAACGAATGGAGAAGGTCGACAAAATCTGCGTGATGGCAAGATCTTCTCCATTCGACAAACTCCTAATGGTGCAATGCTTGAGACAAAAAGGGCACGTGGTGGCTGTAGAGACCCGAATAATTTTAATGTTTGAAATATCGACTAAATGCTTAATTGAGAAAATATGGATTATTGGTGCATAATTGATTCGAGGACCATAGTGATAGAATAGAAGTTTGAGGGTTAAATGTGTGATATGGTGATTTGATGATATATGTAGGGGAGAAATCATGTAGGGAATCATTTTTCCTCCCCTTTCTCTTTTTCCTCAACCGGCGTCTCTCTCTCTCTCTCTCCACCGACATCTCTCTCTCTCTTCCTCTCACACTCAAAACTCCACCTCACACCCAAAAATCTTTGAGAACCAACCTCTCCTCGACCTTGCAATCGCGTTTCTAAGCTCGGAAATCCTTGGGTGGCGTTCGAAACGGAGTTTTGGAGTTCGAAAGTCTAGGGCTCGCCCAATAACCCGGGAATCTCGTCCATTGTTTCGAGGTAGGAACTTCTTGACCTCTTTTATATGTTTCCTTGTTGATTTGGTGTAGAATCGAGCTGTGATTGTTGGATTTTGGTTGTGATTCGTGTTCTGAAAATCTGCAGAAAATCGCTACCCGAGATCAATCCGTATCGATACGGATTTTACGCGTATCGATACGGGTTGCTTATCTTTTTGATCAGTTGAATGCGTATCGATACGGATTTTATGCGTATCGATACGGGAAGCTTATCTCCAGATTTTGTTCCTATTGACCATTTATTGATTGTTTTGGCTCTCAACCACTTCTAAACCCCTTGAAACACTCCCTAATTGATCTCAAGCTCGCTCTTTTGGCTTCTTGCGACTTTTCGACGCTTTCTTCGTTCGTTGGCTTTCCGTTGACACTAATTGAATATGGAATCATATGGTTACACGTTGTCAAATTGCTTATTGGTCGATACTTGGCATATATGACTACTTGTGATGCATTAGTGATAGTATTGGCACGTTACGTGACATTACGTTTGAGAATGTGATCTTGGGAAGCCATAGCTTGCATGTTAGTTGAGGATTGTGTGGTTTGAGGTCGTATGGTGGTTTAGGGAGTCCCGTACGCAAGGGGTGGTAATACGGTGACTCACAAGGGTTTCGTACGCGAGGGGTGGTAATACGGTAACCCTGGGTTTGTGGGGATCACTGTGACGTAAGGGGAAGTAACACGGTAATCCACGTGAAGTTGTGTGGTAACGCAAGGGGTGGAAGTACCAATGGTGGGAGTTAAATGGTGTTGAGTTGAGTTGGGGCACTTGAATTATTGAGTCCCGTAATTAGTGCACGTAGTCAGAGTCAAGGTTTAGATTGTGGATCGATTGATCATGAGAACTGAGTTTTGTTTCCATACCTTTCTTTCCATTGCATCAGTCGACATGTGCACATATAATTTTGGTTAAGATTTTCCTACTGGGCTTGTTAGCTCAACAAAATCCTTCTTTTCAGGTACCAACGCCGGACTTTAGCAATCATGTGTGCATGCTTGGATTGTGGACAAGATTTTGGAAGCCTACTGCACTTAGTTACTTTTTCATCTTGTGGTAGTTCAGTTTTTGGTCAAGATGGCTTGTAACTAAGAATGTCGTAATTTATCTTTTGACAAAGTTTATAATTGTACTAAGTTGATTTGGGCTGTAATGCCAAAGTATATTTTCTTCTGAATGGAGGATGTCTGTAATTAAACAGGTGGAACTTTATTTTGGGTTTACGAAGGCAAGCGTAGCACTTTCTTTTGAAACATATTATTTATTTTATGTTGAAAATCCGGAACGTGACAAATTGGTATCAGAGCGTCTAGGTTTAGAATACCTAGAGACCGTGGGGAGACTTCTAGTCTCGTGGGTTCAAAATGTCACGTTTTTTTTTATAACACTTGTGTGCATCGTTATTACTTGGCTTACGTGGCATGACTTTTCAATACAGTAGAGTTGTTTTCAACCCGTGTTGGGATAATTGGAGATTTTGACCTCAGCGAACGATGTTGTGATTGATGAACCCTCTTTTTCTTATAATTGTAGTAAGATGCCTCCGAGATTGCGTGTGCGACGAGGTAGGGGTGGAAACCGGGGTGGCCGTGGTCGTGGCCGTGGGGTACCTCCCGAGGACGAAGTTAGTCAGCATGGGGAGAATCTAGGTGGGAATCAGGGGGCTGGGGCAGGTCGAGGTGCAGGTGTGCCTCCGAATCAAACTCAGTTTGCTAGGGATCTTGTTGCGGCACTTGCGGCTGCAAACCTTTTGAATCCGGCTCCGAGAGAGAATGCTGAGGATAGGGCTATGATAGCAATGCGGGAGTTTAGCCGTAGGAATCCTCCGACGTTTGATGGAACCATTAGTGACCCTTTGGTAGCCGACCATTGGTTAACCCAAATCCGGAAGCTTTTTAGGGCTCTTAACATTACCGAGGATAATATCCGAGTGGGAATTGTGGCCGTGCAGTTGGTCGGGGAAGCCGGCGAATGGTGGGAATCCGTTCTGGAGTCAAGGAAAGATGCAAGGAGGGCGGCGAGGATCGCGGCTCAAGTAGATGAGCCAGACATTGAGAACTTGACTTGGGCGGAGTTTGAGATGCTCTTTGAGGAGCAATATTTTCCGGAAACGAGTCGGGATCAAATGAGGAATGAATTCAAGAAGTTGGAGCAAGGGGATATGACTGTGTCGGAGTATGCGGTAAAATTTCAATCTTTGTCCCGTTTTGCGCCGGAGATGGTGTCAACCGAGGAGAGAAAGTGTAGAAGATTCGAAAGGGGTTTGAGTGATGCTGTGAAGAAGTTTGTGGTGGCACAACGAAAAGGAAAGTTTTCCGAGGTCGTGGAATGTGCACGGAGCATTGAGACACCGCGAGAGGTACCTAGAAATCCAACAGCTTGGGAACCGAGACAACCTGCGGGGGGTATAAGTTCATCATCGGGGAGTTTCGGTAATCAAGGGAGGAAAAGGCAAAGGGATCAAATGTCGATTTCACAAGGTCCATCGAACTTTAGGCCTCCACCTTCTTCATCGTTCGGAACTCGTGGGATGTCCAATCGGCCTCCAATGGTATGTCATGAGTGTGGTCAAGCGGGGCACATCCGTGCTCAGTGTCCGCGTATTTTGGGTACTTGTTTCACTTGCGGGAAGTCGGGTCACTTTGCTAGGAATTGTCCGCGTGGGGACGGGGCTCGCAGTGAGTCAGGGTCAGTGCAGCAGCCGAGGGGTGGACGGAGTTTTGGGCGGCAGTCGTTTCGGGGCGCTCAGAGGCAGCAGCAGCCTCATTTTCGTCAGACCACTTCAGCTCAGGGATCTCAGGTTGAGAGAGGAGCTAGTTCATCCACACCTACTCAGGGTTCCGGTCATCGGGGTGGGCATGTCCAGAGTCAAACTACTCAGGGGAGAGCTTTTGCCATTACGTCAGCCATTTCGCCTCCTGTTATTTCTCAGGCCCCAGAGACGTCAGTAGTGAGGGGTACATTTCTTCTGTTCAACTCCTTTGCTAGAGTACTATTTGATTCTGGAGCTTCTCATTCATTTATTGCTGCATCTTTTGCTTATGCGTTGGAATTGGAAATCGAGAGTATCAGTCCTCCGTTGTTTGTAGACACACCAATAGGAGGTAGATCGCCGTTAGATCGTATTTGCCGGGATTGTGAGCTCACTATACGAGATCATCGTTTCACTTTTGATTTCATCGTGTTGAATATGTCAGGGTTTGACCTTATCTTGGGAATGGATTGGTTGTCCACGTTTCACGCCACCATAGATTGTTTCAAGCGTCGGGTCCGTATTTGTCCACCTGGGGGTGCCTGTTTTGAGTTTTTCGGGGAGCGTCAGGAACCGATAGAACCGTACCTGTGTGAATCTCGGGAACATGAGTCGATGTATGCCGTGCTAGCAAGTTTGACCTTAGATGAGGGCGTGTCCGCGCGTGGGGAGTTACCTCTTGTCGTTTGTGACTTTCCGGACGTGTTTCCGACGGAGTTACCTGGTTTACCACCTGAGAGAGAAGTCGAGTTCACCTTTGACTTACTTCCTGGTACCGCTCCTATTTCCATACCTCCTTACCGTTTTGCGCCTGCCGAGCTGAGGGAATTAAAGATTCAATTGCAAGAACTGGAGAGTCTGGGATTTATTCGCCCGAGTACTTCACCGTGGGGAGCACCGGCCTTATTCGCTCAGAAGAAAGACGGTTCTCTTCGTCTTTGTATCGATTATCGTAAGTTGAACCGCGTAACCATAAAGAATAAGTACCCAATGCCTAGAATCGACGATCTATTCGACCAACTTCGAGGCGCTACCTGTTTCTCTAAGATTGACTTAAGGTCCGGTTATCACCAGTTGAGAGTTCGGAGAGAAGATATCCCTAAAACCGCTTTTCGTACTCGGTATGGCCACTACGAGTTTGTTGTTATGCCTTTTGGCTTGACGAACGCACCGGCGACTTTCATGGACTTGATGAACCGTATTTTTCGTGCTTATCTCGATCGTTTTGTAGTTGTCTTTGTGGACGATATCCTTATCTACTCGCCTTCGGAGGAAGAGCATCAATCTCACCTTTCCATCGTTCTTGAACTTTTAAGAGAGCACTGTTTGTATGCCAAGCTTAGTAAATGCGAGTTTTGGTTGTCCGAAGTTAAGTTTTTGGGTCACGTCGTTTCGAATGGTGGGGTGTCCGTTGATCCGGGGAAAGTAGAGTCCGTGATGAGTTGGCAACGACCGAAGAATGTATTCGAGATTCGTAGTTTCTTGGGCTTGGCCGAATACTATCGTCGGTTTGTACTAGATTTTTCTCGCCTAGCGGCTCCTTTGACCAAATTGACTCGTAAAGGAACTCGTTTCGTTTGGAATGACGCATGTGAGAAGGCCTTTCAAGAGTTGAAGAAGAGATTGACTACCGCGCCGATTTTGGTTGTACCCGAACGAGGAATTGGTTATTCCGTATATTGTGATGCTTCGAAAGAGGGTTTGGGGTGCGTGTTGATGCAATTGGGACGTGTTGTAGCATATGGTTCGCGACAATTGAAGACTCATGAGCGAAACTACCCTACTCATGACTTAGAACTTGCGGCCGTCGTTTTTGCATTGAAGAGTTGGCGCCATTATCTTTACGGTGAGAAATTAGAAGTCTTTTCCGATCATAAGAGTCTAAAATACTTATTTTCTCAAAAAGAGCTCAATTTGCGACAACGCCGATGGATGGAACATTTAGAGGACTACGACTTCGAGTTGCAATATCATCCGGGAAAGGCGAATGTGGTAGCAGACGCGCTAAGTAGGAAATCGACCCAACTTGCGAGTTTGGCCGTCCGTGAGTGGAAAACGATGAATGAATTAGGCTCGTATGCGTTACATTTTGAGGAAGTTCGGGATGGAGTCACTTTGTGTAACTTAACCGTTCAATCGACTTTATCGACCCGAGTCATTGAGGCCCAACAGCATGACGGGGAAGCGGGAGAATTTCGTACCAAGTTTCTTAGTGGCAATGCTCGAGAGGGATGGATGATTCACGCCGATCAAGGTTTACGATACCAAGGGAAGTTGTTCGTACCCATTTCGTGTCGGGAGGAAATTTTGAGAGAATTCCATCACTCATCGTTAGTCGTGCATCCGGGAGGAACGAAAATGTATCACGACTTGCGTAGACAATTTTGGTGGCCGGGAATGAAGAGAGATGTCGTTATCTTCGTGTCCAAATGTCTTACGTGTCAACAAGTCAAAGCCGAGCATCAACGACCCGCGGGGGAGTTGCAACCATTACCTGTGGCCGAGTGGAAGTGGGAAAACGTGACAATGGATTTCGTTACCGGATTACCAAGATCGCCGAGGGGGCACGATGCCATTTGGGTGATAGTCGATCGATTGACTAAGTCTGCGCATTTCTTACCAATTCAAGTTACGGATTCGATCGAGTCGTTTAGCCGTCTTTACATTCGTGAAATTATACGTCTTCATGGAATTCCCGTCTCTATTGTATCGGATCGAGATCCAAGGTTTACCGCGCGTTTTTGGCAAAGCTTGCAGACCGCTCTTGGTACTAATCTCTTGTTTAGCACCGCGTATCATCCTCAAACGGATGGGCAATCCGAGAGAACGATCCAAATTCTAGAAGATATGCTTCGGGCTTGCGTTATGGACTTTCGGGGTGGTTGGGAGGATCATTTGCCGTTAGTCGAATTCGCGTATAACAATAGTTACCAATCTAGTATCGAGATGGCACCGTATGAAGCCTTGTATGGGAGACCGTGTCGATCACCCGTTTGTTGGACCGAGTTGGGCGAGGCCACATTGGTTGGGCCGGAATTAGTTCAGGAAACCTCTGAAAGCATGAGAGCGATACGTTTACGTCTTCTTGAGGCTCAAAAGAGAACCACCGAGCAAGTTAAATTGATTCGCCAACGATTGATAACCGCGCAAAGTAGGCACAAGAGTTATGCCGATCGTCGTCGTCGGCCGTTAACATTTGAAGTGGGGGACCACGTGTTCCTTAAGGTGTCGCCACGTCGGGGATTATCTCGTTTTGGGCAAAGGGGCAAGTTATCGCCGCGTTTCATTGGGCCGTTTGATATTATCGAAAGGATCGGAGAAGTCGCGTATCGTTTGGCTTTACCGCCGAGATTGTCAGGTGTCCATGATGTATTTCACGTGTCAATGTTGCGGAAGTATGAGCCGGATCCGTCACACGTTCTAGAATGGTCCGAACTTGAGTTAGAAGCCGATGCATCGTATGAGGAGAAGCCGATACGTATCCTAGGTTCGCGCGAGCAAGTCTTGAGGGGTAAAACCATTCCGTTAGTGCGAGTCTTATGGAGTCATCTCGAAAGGGAAGAGTCAACGTGGGAAAGGGAAGACGAAGTGAGGGAGAAGTATCCGCATTTGTTTCCGAGTTAATCGATGTGAGTCTCGAACTTATAACCTTGTGATAGTTAACTTATTGTTGGTAATATGTGTTGTTGCATGAGCATGGGTATTTGATATGTGATTGTGATTTACTTGCGTTGTAAAATTTCGGGACGAAATTTCTTTAAGGAGGATAGATTGTAGAGACCCGAATAATTTTAATGTTTGAAATATCGACTAAATGCTTAATTGAGAAAATATGGATTATTGGTGCATAATTGATTCGAGGACCATAGTGATAGAATAGAAGTTTGAGGGTTAAATGTGTGATATGGTGATTTGATGATATATGTAGGGGAGAAATCATGTAGGGAATCATTTTTCCTCCCCTTTCTCTTTTTCCTCAACCGGCGTCTCTCTCTCTCTCTCTCCACCGACATCTCTCTCTCTCTTCCTCTCACACTCAAAACTCCACCTCACACCCAAAAATCTTTGAGAACCAACCTCTCCTCGACCTTGCAATCGCGTTTCTAAGCTCGGAAATCCTTGGGTGGCGTTCGAAACGGAGTTTTGGAGTTCGAAAGTCTAGGGCTCGCCCAATAACCCGGGAATCTCGTCCATTGTTTCGAGGTAGGAACTTCTTGACCTCTTTTATATGTTTCCTTGTTGATTTGGTGTAGAATCGAGCTGTGATTGTTGGATTTTGGTTGTGATTCGTGTTCTGAAAATCTGCAGAAAATCGCTACCCGAGATCAATCCGTATCGATACGGATTTTACGCGTATCGATACGGGTTGATTATCTTTTTGATCAGTTGAATGCGTATCGATACGGATTTTATGCGTATCGATACGGGAAGCTTATCTCCAGATTTTGTTCCTATTGACCATTTATTGATTGTTTTGGCTCTCAACCACTTCTAAACCCCTTGAAACACTCCCTAATTGATCTCAAGCTCGCTCTTTTGGCTTCTTGCGACTTTTCGACGCTTTCTTCGTTCGTTGGCTTTCCGTTGACACTAATTGAATATGGAATCATATGGTTACACGTTGTCAAATTGCTTATTGGTCGATACTTGGCATATATGACTACTTGTGATGCATTAGTGATAGTATTGGCACGTTACGTGACATTACGTTTGAGAATGTGATCTTGGGAAGCCATAGCTTGCATGTTAGTTGAGGATTGTGTGGTTTGAGGTCGTATGGTGGTTTAGGGAGTCCCGTACGCAAGGGGTGGTAATACGGTGACTCACAAGGGTTTCGTACGCGAGGGGTGGTAATACGGTAACCCTGGGTTTGTGGGGATCACTGTGACGTAAGGGGAAGTAACACGGTAATCCACGTGAAGTTGTGTGGTAACGCAAGGGGTGGAAGTACCAATGGTGGGAGTTAAATGGTGTTGAGTTGAGTTGGGGCACTTGAATTATTGAGTCCCGTAATTAGTGCACGTAGTCAGAGTCAAGGTTTAGATTGTGGATCGATTGATCATGAGAACTGAGTTTTGTTTCCATACCTTTCTTTCCATTGCATCAGTCGACATGTGCACATATAATTTTGGTTAAGATTTTCCTACTGGGCTTGTTAGCTCAACAAAATCTTTCTTTTCAGGTACCAACGCCGGACTTTAGCAATCATGTGTGCATGCTTGGATTGTGGACAAGATTTTGGAAGCCTACTGCACTTAGTTACTTTTTCATCTTGTGGTAGTTCAGTTTTTGGTCAAGATGGCTTGTAACTAAGAATGTCGTAATTTATCTTTTGACAAAGTTTATAATTGTACTAAGTTGATTTGGGCTGTGATGCCAAAGTATATTTTCTTCTGAATGGAGGACTTGTCTGTAATTAAACAGGTGGAACTTTATTTTGAGTTTACGAAGGCAAGCGTAGCACTTTCTTTTGAAACATATTATTTATTTTATGTTGAAAATCCGGAACGTGACAGTGGCGGTTACTGGGGATGGAACCAACGACGCACCAGCACTAAAAGAAGCCGATATAGGCCTTTCGATGGGGATACAAGGGACCGAAGTGGCGAAAGAGAGCTCCGACATTGTCATTTTGGACGACAATTTCGGGTCTGTGGCCACTATTTTAAGGTGGGGGAGATGTGTTTACACCAACATTCAGAAGTTCATTCAGTTCCAGCTCACTGTGAATGTTGCTGCCCTTGTCATCAACTTTGTTGCCGCGGTTTCAGCCGGAGAGGTCCCACTTTCCGCGGTTCAATTGTTATGGGTTAAGTTGATTATGGACACATTGGGAGCATTGGCTTTAGCCACTGAAAAACCCACGAAGGAGCTAATGGAGAAACCACCGGAGGGTCGAACAAAGCCTCTCATAACCAACGTTATGTGGAGGAACTTACTCTCTCAAGCAGCTTATCAAATCGCGGTCCTGCTTACGTTACAGTTCAAAGGCGAAGCGATCTTCAATGTGAGTTCGAAAGTCAACGACACGATGATCTTCAATGTCTTTGTGCTGTGTCAAGTATTCAACGAATTCAACGCGAGGAAGCTCGAGAAGAAGAATGTGTTTGAAGGAATTCACAAGAGTAAGTTGTTTTTGGTGATTGTTGGGGTGACGATTGTTCTTCAGGTGGTGATGGTGGAGTTCTTGAAGAAGTTTGCGGATACGGAGAGGTTGAATTGGTGGCAGTGGGGAGTTTGCGTTGGATTTGCTTCAGTTTCTTGGCCTATTGGATGGACTGTCAAATGGATTCCTGTTCCAGAGAAGCCATTTCTCAGCTATCTCAAATTGGGGAATTCAAAATCTGTGTGAATAAGTCAAGTTCTTTGATGTGTAAAGAGTTAGTTTATTTTATTTAGAACAATACATCTCTTTGTTATGGAACTGGAGAAATAAGAAATCGTACAACATACAGTACTTATTAAGAAATGACTTGGTTTCAGTACATTGTGTGAACTTGTGCAGAATACTTTGCTTTCATTTACATAACTTCTGCTTGCACATATTGAGAGTATCTAATATGCACATTATTTCGAGTGATTTCATTTGTTGAGTGCATGACACGGTGAGATTTGAAGTCAAGACTTGGTCCGGAGAGAATTGGTAGTTATTTTTCACTTGTGACCGAAGCCCTTATTCACACACGCTGAGTATAGGTGCCATGACTCATTTTTATGACTGGATAGTATCTAGAACTACTTATGCCCGTTATCTCTTTACGATGGCTTCGTATTCTTTGCTTGAGATATCATTGAGCTGTCTTACAGGTCTTCGGGTTTCATGTGAAAAAGGATTCACGGTGTTTTGTAGGTGATCACTGCTGAAAACCCTCACGAGACTTCACTCGTCCTACCAGGGCCGCCTGCGGGTTTAAAAGAACTATCGGTCTTAATTTGTTTTCTTTAGTTGCATTTTAGTTTTCTTTGCTCGGGACTAGCAAAATGTAAGTTGGGGGGTGTGATAAGCGGGTAAATGTTCACATAAGCGCCCTTTAATTTATCCTCAAGTCCATTTATATTATTACTCGATGCTTAATGCTTGATTTTTGTGTTTTAGGTACTCGGAGGTTTTAACATTCTAATGGACCTTAATACCTTATGAATACTCCTACTGTGCACGTAAATCTTGGAGCACGTAAGTCTTGGAAGAATACATGAATCATTTGTACAGATTCATGTTTGGTGGGCTCAAAGACTTCCTGTTTTGATTTATAATTGGATCAAGTAAAAGAATTGGCCCATGCCAATTCTCGGCAGTGGGCATGGCCCACAAAGTTTGGAAAATAGGGGTTTTCGGAGTCGGCTACAGAACATATATATATAAGAAAAAGAGAACAGTGGGCGAGGACATTTTGGACGCACATATTACTGGAGAAAAACAGAGGGCTGCGTAGGGGTGGCAAATTGAACCCAAATCCATTAAGAAATCCAAACCCACCTATTAAAAAATAGACCAAATCCAATCCATTTATTAGTTGGGTTAGAATGGGTTCAAACCCATCTAACCCATTTATTATTGGGTCTTAATTGGGTCAACTTAAATACCCAATGGGTCATTAACATTACCCATCAAAAAATACATCAAACTTAGAGCAAACTTCTGATCCTAACAAAACTAAGTCCGTACATCACACAGTACACGCGTCCAACAACAGCTTTGGTGGCAAACCCCTGAGCTGTTCTGAATTTCCTATAAAATGGGCAGGCATCAGGTAGGACAAATACACATACTCTCTCTCTCTCTCATCACTTTTTCCCTAAGAGGAATTCTTTTAGTTTTTTTTTTTTGTCTTTATTAAAAAAAATCCGCATTTGTTAATTTTGCATCAAACTTTTGTGACTTATTGATTTGTCTCGGTGAGAGAAATCGGAAAAGTAAAAAAATTTGATCGAAACTAATAAATTTTTAAAAAAAGACAAATAAGTAAAAAAAGTTATCTTATTGACTTATTTTTGTCTTTATTCAAAAAAGACAGATAAGTAAAATTTTTTGTCTTAATTTTGCATCAAACGTTAAGTGTACAGGAGTAATTTGGTCATTTTAGTAGTAGAGGGATAGTATGGTAATTTTAGTCATTTAAATTTATGGGGGTAATACAGTCATTTTAGTGTACATTGATATTTTAGTCATTTTAAATTTTAGTATAGAGTATGTAATTGAGTTAATTGGTGGGTCGGGTTTGCTTTTAAATAAATGGGTCGGGTTGGGTATGGGTATGGGCAATTAGACTCATAATTAATGGGTCTAAATGGGTCAATGACCCATTAAAGACCCAACCCATTTGCAACTTGCCAATTTTGACCCAAACCCGCCCATTTGCCACCCCTCCGGCTGCGCATACACATCAAAAGTACCGCGGCTGTCAGTTCTTGGCACGGACAGAACAAGAACAGTGCGATGATTTCTCTTCCGATGTCCGGCTAAACTCGTTTCTAGGGTATTGATGAAGCTCGAACTCTGAGTAACGATGTTTATGTTTTGATTTAGTGTTTTATTAATCGAATCGTGGTTGTATGACTTGAGGATTTATTTGCGATATTAATTTTCTCTATCAAATCTTGCATATGATTTTCTAGATTCTTATGCACGTTCATACAACGGTTCTTAATTGATTGTGATAACTGAGTAAGATGGGTTATGCTCCGTAAGACGTGCCGTGTTATTAGACGATCCGTGCCATAGAGATGGGTCGTACTAGTAAGACGGTTCGTGCTAGGCGGTGATACCCCATGCTATTTGGTGATTCATAAAAATCTTTAGGCGATACCGTGAGGGCCCGCGAACCCTAACGATATCCGGATTGATTCGAATAATTAACCTTTATCTTCACATAAATATTGTTACAACGGGTTGAGTGGATTCGAAACCCTAGATCTTTTCTCTCATAAACTTTCGTTATTTCTTAATTGCTTTAATTTAATTTAGCTTTTAATATTTTTGAAATCCAACAATCAAATCTCTTTCCGAATTAATTTAGAAATCAATTGAAATAGCCGCAACTTAGCCTTCGTAATCCCTGAGGATGATACTCGGAGTACTTACCGCTATCTTTTAGGTATTAGTAATTATTCTGTTTTACTAATTATTTTTTATACGGAAATGACACGATCAGTAATATTTATTGGAATATTTATCATAGCATCTTTCCTTGCTCTTTACAACAATAGCAATCTCTATTTCTGACTTGGATAGAAACTAAGAACGCAAGAGCTCAGTAAGACAACATTGGGACCTATCAAAAGCATCAAGTCATTTGACAAAGGAATTTGGCCAACCGGATCATCCAGTCAAATAGAATTTAGGTATGCCATCTAGCCAATAATAACTTTTCAACATTCGTATTGCATGTGACATTTATTAGAGCATCAAAGAGATATGTAAGATACTCTATATCGGAAAAGTACAGAACTACGCTCATCGAAATAAGAGTGGGGGCAAAATTGAAGCTGTACTAAGCGCCTTTTTTTGGTCTGGCCCTGAAAGGAAGATGGAAGATTTGCTGGATTTTGAATGGAAGATGGCATTGGCCTAGAGGTAGATGATCCATTGTACAAGACAAGGAAAGAAAACAGTGAAGTAGTAACACATTTGGGTTGAAATGTGGATCTGCAACGTGTTTAGGTTAAGGGTAAGCAAGTCAGCTGACGCGGGTCGTTACAGTTTGTATCAGAGCACAACCCTGGTCTACATGGTGATGTGTTGTACAAAATTAAGTGTCATGCTATGACCACTAGGGAAAGGTGGCCCAATGCAAACGAGGACGTTTGCACCCTAAAGGTGGGGAGATTATGAGAGCCGCGCCCCAAATGTCCCACATTGAGAATATGTTGGGGGGGGGGGGGGGGGGGGGGGGGGTGGGAAATGGATGTGAAATATAAGGGATTCCGACCAGCTAATGTATAATTTAATGTTAACTTTTTGAGCCACGTATTTAGGCTAAGACTAAGGATAAGCAGACCAGCTGGCGCAGGTCGTTACGACAAGCCAACCCCTCCGGGTCATATTTCAACCACAATTACTTGAAGAAATGTATCTATTCCAGTGATCTCATCTCACCACCCTACTAACTTGTTGACTGTGGCATTGTTCTATATATTCTCCTACATTCCTTCCTACGTTATGTTTTCTCTTTTCCATGCAAATTTCTTCTTCTTCAACAAGTCTTTAAATATACTGAAAAGAATTCTCAGACCCCAGTTATCTTTTTACCATTGAGTACTAATTGTTTAATAAGATATTTGCATGAATTCAAACAATCAACCACCTTCATTTCCCATGCAGTACGTTATTGAGGAAATAGTGTGAAAAAATACTAGAAAGTTACCATCACAATGAACTCCTCCAGCCATTTCCATTGGATCTCAAGAGTTGGTGAATGAAAATTTCCACATTCTTAAATGGGAGATGTACCAAGACCCTAGAGAAATTCATCATGGTGTATGAAGTCATCGTGCTTACGAATTAACCCTTACATATGGAGTTTCTCGAATGAATGACGCTGCCGTATTTGATTCTCACATTTTGAGTACAATTCTACAACATAAAATGGTTAGTGGTCAAAGTGAGCAATTACTCATTGCCATATGATGTGTGCTCCAGAGTCCTTTAATTAACAACACACATTCACGCAAAATTCATATACTTTTTCCAAATGGATGGGACCCATATGCCCAGCGGCGAATCATATGTGAATGTGTGGTATCACGGCCAGTGGCGGACCTAGGAATTTGACATAGTAAGGGCACCAATTTTTTTGTAACCGTAATATATGAGTTACAGTTAAGCACATTTACACCAAAATTAATTTTAGCATTCATGATAAAGTAACAATTTTAAAGTATATGTATATTTTAATAACCAGCTACTTGGGCACACTTGCGCATCTCGACTATATGCGTTAAAACAAAATCATCACATGTTCATCATTTATTTTTCTATTTTTAACTATATGAGTACAATTTTCGGGGGCACGTGACCCCACGTGCCCCAAGGTGGGTCCGCCCGTGATCACGGCAACTCCAGTCTCCAGACTCATCTGGTGTCGGGTTCAACACTTCAACCCATGGAATTCGAATCCTTTCTCTCCTCATCAAAACTTACGTGCTATAAAAGACATCATCTACCTCTGCCTACTTTGATCTCAAAAAAAATCTAAAACCTATTTTGCTCTGAACATGAGAATGGAAAAGAGGAGAGTGGAGAGTGGCGCATGGAGATAAAAGAGATTTCCTTCGGCAGATCAAAGAGATTTTGAATAGACATAAAGGATGATGGTGGAAAGGGGCCGGAGTCACTATGACAGTAACATTATTTGCGTGCGAGTGCTTGAGTTGGAGTGCAATATCGAACGTGAAAGCGTTTTCGAAACATGTACTAAAATTCACAAGAGTGAGAATTGAAAACAAGAGCACGAGACTTTTTGAAGAATTTATGTGACTAAAGTTTTGACTGAAACTGGGAGAGAATAGACCAGAGAATATAGGTGTATGCTTTGTCTTGGTAAGTAACAAATTAAAAGATGAGCCATTGGATGTAATGACGATGGTGATCAAGTGGGTTCATGAGAGAAATCCAGTAGGTTCAACTGGCCAGGTACAACAAATGGGTGACAGTGTCGGCTTTGATATTTTGGCGCCTAATGCAAATTAAGAAAAATGAATCCTTTATGCATTATACAACAAAATCAGAAGAAAAAAAAAGGTCAGAAAAAGAAAAATTATTAGCGGCAAAAGTACATTATGGTTGTATAATCAATTTTCATTAATTTGGCATGCTCATTTCGAATAAATGTAATTTTATAGAGGAATACGTATTGAATACTTCATAATTTTTGGGACACTTATATATTTCAGCGAAATTTTGGGGACCCAAGGCGATTGCCTTGCTCAAGGCCGACCCTGATGTGCAATCAAACAAAACACATGTAATAGAGTTTTCCAAGATTCCACTGGGTTCAAGTGACCCACTCTTGCCGGGAAATTGAAGAAGAAGGTGATCCAAAATCTCTGGCCGTCGCAAGTGTGCGGAATTGTAGGATTTTGAGATATCATGTGACGGTGCTCACGCGGTATTTAAGGGCACCGAGTAATTTTTCAGTGAATCTACCATGTTCGGTATGAATTTACTTTTGGGAGATTCTTTGTTTCTGAACCTTTTTCTCATTCCTTGAATGTACGTTACGCAATCTTCAGTTGACTAGCAAAGCATAGAAACAGATTCCATTAATAACCCATGAAATTACTACTAGAATACATTATCCAACGACTAAATTACAGTATGAAATGGTGAAGGCACGAAACCGTGGAAATCCGTTTTATATGGTAACTTACAGGATATTTTGTCTCAAACAAATCCTCAATTTTCAAGAACTTGTCTGTTTGTTTGACCTGATATAAACAAAGAAATGGACCATGTATGTATTTAGGTACTTGTACATTCTGTCTAATTTAATATGGATCATGTATATAATCCTACAAAGTGTGTAATACACAGTTAAGACTCTTGTTTTTTAGCACCAGACGCCGAGCGAGGCGTGAACGTGCTTTAGGCGCTTGTTCACTTTTTTCATATGTACCATTAGACTTTCTGGGAAATAAAAGATAGGTAAACTTTGCTGAAAAAGTGTGATTGTTGGACAAGCGCTGAATTTTAATTGGTGCATGACTCGTTCTTCATCTTTAATTCTTGGACGTTGACACATGTCCCATGTCGTGGCAAATAACTTTCTACCTTGGCTATTTGGATGCCAAATGTCCATAACTGCAATTCACATTTGAAAATGAAAACCTAACCGCTCGTGGGCCATTTCACCTTTACAGGAGCAAAGTCGATATGCCCAGGTTCATTATTTAGGACCCCTCGTGTAACTCGTGTTCATAGCAACAAATGGACCACTTGTTTCTCCGAGCAAATCAATCTTAATGAAAAATTATCCGGTGCATCTTGCTTCACTTGGATTTTAGTTAATTGGGCCTTGTTCCAAATCACAAAATTAATGTGGTCCATCAATTTTTAACCCAAAAAACTCATAATATCGACCTAATTTAATTAATATCTAATTAAATGGCCCTCCCCTAGTAATCTTGGGGACTGTTAATCCATAAACAAAATGAGAAGCCAATCCATTATTTGTTTGCTTATTTACTAGAATGCCACCCCTATACCATGGGATTGACCCGGTGGTCTTTCTTTGACACTTATGTATTTACTTCATTCTAAGGTCTCAGGTTCGATTTTTCATTTTTAACAACTCTTAGGGCCATCTCAACCAACGTATAAGCATGTGAAACGACTGCAGAAGGGACCGTAGGGATTAGTCCAAGGTGCGCCCAAGTTGGCTCGGGACACCCTGCATTACCGAAAAAGAAAAAAGAAAAAAACTCTTGGAACTCGTTCTAATCCCATACCTTTACTACTACACAAGTCTACAAAAGGATATCACAGAATGATTTGGCACAGAGTTTGGAATTGCAATCTGTTCTTCTGATCGGCAAGGTGACCTTCTAAGCATTTTCCACTCACGCGTTGTGAAATTTCGACCCAAAGACAAGCAAAGAATGAAGCAAAGGTGACATCTAAGGAACGTATCGAATTTGAAGATGACGCAATTTTTATGTTCTCACTCTTCTTACCTCATTTCCTCTCCCCTTCTCCTTTTCCTTTGGCTGGCAAGATTCTGTTTCATTGTAGCCTTTTACAAGTTACAAAAGGACAGTGTGTTGTTCCATTGTAATTACGATTTGATGATGTCAAACAGATTTTGTCGAATTTTCTAGAGGCTATATCACAACAAGGGAGTAATATGTTATGAGACATGAGGTATTTTGTAATTTTTCAAATGTGAGGTAGCAATCTATAACTTGTAGAATCCTCGGGAGATTTCGTTAATCTACCCTTTGTTAATCGGGTGCTTGGATCAATTTGTTCACATCTCGACTACACCCCATATTCACTATTTTAGTCAAGTCCACTTCGTTAACAATTTTAAAAGCTTAGACCCGATAATTACCTAGTACATACGAAAAGACTTTTAGATGTACCTTAGAGAGACTCCAAACATCCTATTCAGCCAAGCAAGAACAATACTTCTTGGTCAAAAATTACATGACAAGCATGGGCGGATCCATTGTTGTACAAGCCCTTTTTCAGGTGGACACATTTTACATTTCGGAGCCAAATTTTGCCATTACAACCCCACACAAAATTTACGTAAAATTTTGCCATTAAAACCTGAATGAAAAGTTAGATGATTAGATCAAACACTTATAGGTATCGGATTGAGCTAATTTTTTGCGGGGGCACTTTTAAAAATATTTTAAACATAATGAATGGCTCGGATTATTTGTATGAGACTCTTAGTGGGTCCCACAATGCGATCTGTGCACAATCTGTACACAGATCTGCTGTGCCAGTAGCAAGGTTCATCTATAAATACTCCTTAAACCCTTACAATTGCAAATCACCGACTGTGACCTTTGAACTATCCAGAGAGAGAGAGAGAGAGAGAGAGAGATCTAAGTCCTAAAATCCTTCTTCGCCACCTTTTCTCTCTTCCATTTCCACACAAACCTCAAAAATAAACTTTTTCGTGTTTCTGAAAACATGTTTTCTCTATTGCAAGCCAGCTTCGATAACTTGGAGAGATCCATGCTTGTTCTTCCCACCACCATGCTCACTGAACACAACCAAAAGAGATGGCACATGGCATTCGCTGCCATCTACTGCTCGAGGGCTTTCTCCGTCCCCTTGAAAAAACCCAGAAAGAAATCCCCTGTTTCATCAACCAGAGTTGTTATCGATGTTTTCGAGCCGCACCCCTGCTTTCCGAAAATCGATCAGTCGGTCCTTGCGGGAATCGTGAAGCAGAAAAACCTGGACCAGCTTGGAAAGTATGACGGTGTCGAGGGACTGGCTTGTGGTCTTGAAACAAATTTGGAGAACGGGATTAGTGGGGACGCTGAGGATGTTTCGCGACGAAGCGAAGCGTTTGGATCGAATACTTACCGAAGGCCGCCCGCGAAAAGTTTGTTGTATTTCGTGTGGGAGGCTCTGAGAGATCCCACCATTTTGATACTTTTAGTATGTGCTGCACTTTCACTAGGATTTGGCATCAAGGAACATGGCCTGAAAGATGGATGGTACGTATTGATTACTTATTTCATTAGATAAGGGAATTACTCTTGCTAATAAATAGACTAAATTCTTTCTACCGTGGGTGTAAAAGCCCACTTTTCCTTCAAACCAATTGCATCGCGCCACATTTATGATGTTGATGACGTGGTGCGGCGTGATTGATTTGGAGGAAAAATGGGATTTACACCAACTGTAGAAGGAACTGTCGGTGTAAATGCTCACTTTTCCTCCAAACCAATTGCGTCGTGCCACGTTTATGAGATTGATGATGTGGCGCAATGCGATTGGTTTGTAGGAAAAGTGAGATTTTACATCGGCGGTGGATAGAATTTATTCTCCATATTTTAAGATTGATTTGGAGGGAAAATGGGGTTTACACCAACTGTAGAAGGAACTGCCGGTGTAAATGCTCACTTTTCCTCCAAACCAATTGCGTCGTGCCACATTTATGAGATTGATGATGTGGGGCAATGCGATTGGTTTGTAGGAAAAGTGAGATTTTACACCGGCGGTGGATAGAATTTATTCTCCATATTTTAAAACATGTCTTCACTTGGAACGACTCCGTACACAATTGTGTGTGAAATTATGTTCGTAGACTATTTGTTAACAATGGCGTTAACTTCCTCTTTACCATACAACCACAAGGCCCAGTGTCCCAATTCATAGTTTAGGGAAAAGTTCCAATACACACCTCGTATAATTAAATATGTTACGCCTATTTTAAACAAATGTTATACTTCTAAGTAATCAATGTTATGTGTGACAATAAAATCGAGTGTCGTACGCCACCAGCTCAATATAAACACCAAACAATTATTGAAAACCATCACCCACTTCCTTAAATATTTAAATAACTTTACAAATACACTTTCACATACCCTTCTCTTTTTAATTTGCTCTCCTCCTGAGAGGTTAACAGCCTCCCTTTATATCTGTTTCTTTTTAGCCTCGTCCCGAAAAACCTCACCGTTTCCCTCTCCCCCAAAAATCCCCTGGTGTTTCCTCCTCCCTTCTTTATACTATGAAGCTGACTCATCAAAGAAATTGACAAGCGTCGTCCCGCAACGCAAAATAAGTATTTAATTATTTTTTAAGAAGACAATTTTAAGCTCAAAAATAATATGCTTATTGAAATCTAAAAATATGCAATATGAATTTTGTTTGAAAAATCCCATTGAGATCTTTAATATGGTGCAAAAAAAAATCGAAAAATTATTTTTCATTTTCATTATTTTTGAGTTTGAAAATGTAAAATAAATACTTATTTTTTAAGAAGGTGTTCTGGAACGGGCAAATTCTCATTTTCTTTGTTCCTTCACTTTCTTGTCTCTTTCCAGTCAAGCCACCAGCGCACACACATCCAAAAGTCCACGTGCATTTCCATGTCATTATTTGACTAAGTCAACCCCAAAGGTTATTCTCACAATATAGCTTCATTGAAAGACATCAAAAAATTAGACTGAGGGTTTCATATATAATATTAACAAAAACTTAATGCATTCAAGGTACGGGGTATTACATTATGCCTCTAAATGGCAAATGTTATGCCTCTAAATGGTTAAGGAGCCTAATCGCGCGCGTTCAAAAATGTTTTGGACGATCAAAATTTTAAAAACTCTTTTCTGGAAGAGTTCTTTTAAAATCCAGACCACCGAGACAGATGAGATCAAAATTTTAAAAACTCTTTTCTGGAAGAGTTCTTTTAAAATCTAGACCAGCCTCCATGAATAACTTATTCACGGCTCTCCGTGAATAAGTTATTCCCATCCAAGTTATGTTTCACAATCTTAACTTGTTCAAAAAGGAGGCAGAGTACATCTTTAGAACATCAATTTTCCGTGTCTCCCTCATTGATCCCACCACACGCTGTCTTTCACTTATTTTTCTTAAACAAAAATTACATAAACATTTACTCTAAATCCTAACAGGTACGATGGAGGAAGCATATTTGTTGCAGTCTTTCTGGTCATAGCAGTCTCAGCACTGAGCAACTTCAGGCAGAACAGACAGTTCGTCAAGTTATCCAAAGTAAGCAGCAACATTCAAGTTGACGTCATGAGAAACGGAAGGCGGCAACAAGTTTCCATTTTCGAGATCGTCGTGGGAGATGTCGTTTGCTTGAAGATTGGTGATCAAGTTCCGGCCGATGGGTTGTTCATCGACGGCCACTCGTTGCTAGTAGATGAATCCAGCATGACAGGGGAAAGCGACCACGTCGAAATTGATCTTACACAGAATCCATTCTTGTTCTCTGGCACCAAGGTACCCGAAATTGATTAAGATTGAAGCCTTCCATCTTATTTTACTCAAGTCCACTTCGTTAACAATTTTAAAAGCTTAAACTGCCCCACAAATTTTTTTGCTATTTTAACACGACAAAAAATTTTAAACCGCCCCAACGAGATTCAAACACTAGATACAGTGTAAATTCTCAAGCGTTCTCTTCTTGTCACGAGTTGACAACATTACAGATGAGATTATGATGCATCGTTTCCAATATATGCAAAGTCTTACCTCGTGGATTACAAAGCAAAAGCACAAAGATCATTACATATCTACTCTTTTTGATTAACCTCTTGATTTAAATATTTGTTTCGATTACTAAGTAAAATAAGTCGGATATGAGTACAATTTTTGACTCCACCAACTAAAAATCTTGGCTCCGCCCCTGATGACACTGTCTTTACTTTAAATTGTCTTTAACTAAACAACATAACTGTGTTCTAAACTTCCAACTACAATGAAGAGCTGTTGCTCTACTTAAAGAGAAAGGACAAAAACACAAATTTATCAAAAAAAAATTGACTTGGATATGTGCTATGGTTTGTCCAGAATGAATTAGTGGACTAAAATTACAGGACAAATAGGTATTATTTCGGTGTTTGTCTCGATTGTCATAACCTCCTTGAAGGGAGAGTGAGTAAAAGTTTCTTATAGCGATTTATTGTGACTCTAATCGGCCTCCCAACTATTTGCATATCTCTAATTTCACTATATTTTGCCTCAAAGTATTGCTGGTTTCCTGTTCGTAGATGATGCAACATCTGTTATATATATATCCCAATAACATACTGGTTTGTATAGTGGGAAGTGTGTGTATGTGTACTGGCCTTGTGTGAGAAAAGATGGTTATCATGACACACGAGAAATTTTTGGTTAACATGTTTTGGATGGTCAGGATTTAGAGGCCAAGAAAGAGAATAGAGAGTGGTTGGTTGAGTAGGGGAGAGAGTGCTCGGATTCTCCATAATTAGTCTATGATACTTTGTGTACAGTTCAACAACTTAATAAGTCTCTGAATTTCCAACAGGTAGCTGATGGGTTTGGTCGGATGTTAGTCACCTCAGTTGGAATGAACACAACATGGGGAGAAATGATGAGCACAATCAGCAACGACTCCAACGAACAAACCCCTCTTCAATCCAGGCTCAACACACTCACCTCGTCCATCGGAAAAGTCGGTTTACTCGTCGCTTTCCTAGTCCTCGTCGTCTTACTTATCCGGTACTTCACCGGAAACACACAAGATGAAAATGGGAACACAGAGTACACCGGCAGCAAGACCAAAACCGACGACATCATAAACTCTGTCGTAGCAATCATAGCTGTTGCGGTGACTATAGTGGTCGTCGCGATTCCAGAAGGGTTGCCTCTGGCTGTGACTCTCACTCTGGCTTATTCGATGAAGCGGATGATGAGTGACAACGCCATGGTTCGCAAGCTCTCTGCTTGCGAAACAATGGGTTCGGCTACCACTATTTGCACGGACAAAACTGGAACTCTCACACTTAACGAGATGAAGGTGACAAAGTTCTGGCTTGGCCAGGACTTTGTAAACGAATACGGTTTCTCTTCTCTTGCAGCCAGTGTGGTTGAATTACTACACCAAGGTGTTGGTCTGAACACGACTGGTTCAGTTTACAAGTCCATTTCAGGGTCTGAGTTTGAGTTCTCTGGTAGCCCTACAGAAAAGGCGATTCTTTCTTGGGCTGTTTTGGAACTGAACTTGGACATGGAAGGACTTAAGCAGAGTTGTGAGATTGCACATGTTGAAGCATTCAACTCGACGAAGAAAAGAAGTGGCGTTTTGATGAGGAAGGAGGGTGAAAACACAACGAATGTGCACTGGAAAGGGGCAGCAGAGATGGTATTGGCAATGTGCTCGAATTACTATGATGTCTCCGGAAACATCAAGGTTTTGGACGATTTTGAAAGGAAGAAATTTGATCAAATAATCCAAGGTATGGCTGCTAGTAGCCTACGGTGCATCGCTTTCGCACACAAGCAAGTTCCAAAACAAGAAAATGAAGAGGGAAAAATCCATATAGAGGAAAACTGTTTAACCCTTTTGGGGCTAGTTGGTTTGAAGGATCCGTGTCGCCCGGGTGCGAAAAAAGCTGTGGAAGAGTGTCAATACGCGGGAGTGAACGTGAAAATGATCACGGGCGACAATATTTTCACGGCTAGAGCGATAGCAATCGAATGTGGGATACTCAAGCCCAACCAGGACATGGAAAGTGGAGCAGTGGTAGAAGGGGTGGAATTTAGGAGCTACACACCGGAAGAACGAATGGAGAAGGTCGACAAAATCTGCGTGATGGCGAGATCTTCTCCATTTGACAAACTCCTAATGGTGCAGTGCTTGAGACAGAAAGGGCACGTGGTGGCGGTCACTGGGGATGGAACCAATGACGCACCAGCACTGAAAGAAGCCGATATAGGCCTTTCGATGGGCATACAGGGGACTGAAGTGGCGAAAGAGAGCTCTGACATTGTCATATTGGACGACAATTTCGGGTCCGTGGCCACTGTTTTAAGGTGGGGGAGATGTGTTTACACCAACATTCAGAAGTTCATTCAGTTCCAGCTCACTGTGAATGTTGCTGCCCTTGTCATCAACTTTGTCGCCGCGGTTTCAGCCGGAGAGGTCCCACTTTCCGCGGTTCAATTATTATGGGTTAACTTGATTATGGACACATTGGGAGCATTGGCTTTAGCCACAGAAAAACCCACAAAGGAGCTGATGGAGAAACCACCAGTGGGTCGAACAAAGCCTCTCATAACAAACGTTATGTGGAGGAACTTACTCTCTCAGGCAGCTTATCAAATCGCGGTCCTACTTACATTACAGTTCAAAGGCAAAGCGATTTTCAATGTGGGTTCGAAAGTCAACGACACAATGATCTTCAATGTCTTCGTGCTGTGTCAAGTGTTCAACGAATTCAACGCGAGGAAGCTCGAGAAGAAGAATGTGTTCGAGGGAATTCACAAGAGCAAGTTGTTTTTGTTGATTATTGGGGTGACGATTGTTCTTCAAGTGGTGATGGTGGAGTTCTTGAAGAAGTTCGCGGATACGGAGAGGTTGAATTGGTGGCAGTGGGGAGTTTGCATTGGATTTGCTTCAGTTTCTTGGCCTATTGGATGGACTGTCAAATGGATTCCTGTTCCAGAGAAGCCATTTCTCAGCTATCTCAAATTGGGGAATTCAAAAGCTGTGTGAATAAGATCCGTTAGGTTTTTGGTGTTTGATTATGTGTAAAGAATTAGTTTATTTTATTTAGAACAATACATGTCTTTGTTATGGAACTGGAGAAATAAAAAATCGTACAACATACTTATTAAGATATGACTTGGTTTCAGTACCAGCTATGTAATAGTATTTATTGGAATATTTATCATAGCATATTTCCTTACTCTTTGTAACAATAGCAAAAGCATCAAGTCATTTGACAAGACAAAGGAATTTAGCCAACCGGATCATCTAGTTAATAGAATTTAGGTATGCCATCTAGCCAATAATAACTTTTCAACACTCGTATTGTGACGTTTATTAGAGCATCAAAGAGATATGTAAGATAATCTACAATAGAAAACAGAACTACGCTCATCGAAATAAGAGTGGAGGCAAAATTGAAGCTGTACTAAGTGCTGCCTTTTTTTGGCCCGGCCCTGGGAGAAAGATGGAGGATTTGCTGGATTTTGAATGGAAGATGGCATTGGCCTAGAGCTAGAAGTCTTGTTACTCGGGATGTAATTGCAAATACTGCTGCTTCTCTTGTGCCTAATACCAACTGCTCCAATTCCGTTGTTTGGGCTTTGCACTCCAGTGGATCCTTTACCACAAGTCAGCATGCCAGGCCATCAGAACCAAGTTTCCTCTGGTTACTTGGTGTAGAATTGTATGGTTTCCTCATCATGTCCCTAGGTGGGCAATAATTAAGAGGATGGCTATTTTGGGGAGATTGACAACCAAGGATAGACTTATTGACTGGGGCATTACCACATCTCCAGGGTTGTAAATTGCAATATCAAAAAAAACGTAATGGTATCGGTAATATGGTCATATATTGGCCAAAAATTTGTTACATAACGGCCTATACGATATCGATACATAATGGGTTTTATTTTAAACCATACCAGTACTGATGGAGTTTTTGTGCTATGTGGGCTGGCCTAGGAGGATCATGTCCATTTGTTCTTCAGCTGCCCTTATTCTAGTACTAGTGTTCGGAGGTGTGTGTGTGTGGTTTTTTTTTTTTCTGCAAAAGAATGCAATTAATAGGGCTGCCATCAACTTGCTTGGTGAAGTGGAATAAAGTCTGAGCTTCAGGCATGCTGCTCAATGTTCATAATCTCTCTCTCATTTCAGTTACATACAAACTTTGGTGTGAAAGAATTAGAAGAATCTTTCAGAAGCAACCCCTTAGTTCAATGGAGATCATTGCCGGAGTACGCGTATACTTGCCGTTTACATATATAACTTCATGGATGCATATGAAGAGGACGTATGACGACTCCCATTGTTTTTTTTCCTGCAACTAGATGTTTGGTTTTGGAGCTAGGTGGCTCTGTTCCTTTTACCTTGTTTGTTTGTTTGTTTTTTTTTGCTTCAATAACTGATTGGTTTTGGAGCTATGTTGTTGTTGATTGTATGGCTGCAGGGGTATGCCCCTGGTGATCCATCAAAATGTAAAGTTGTGTTTGGATGAGTCAAATTTCAAGTGAAGTGGGTGGGGTACATAAACTTAGTATTGAGTTCCACAGAATGTGAAGTCAGTGGTGGACACAGAATTTGCCTTAAGTGTAGGCACATTGTACTAATAACCTTAAGCAAAAACCATTTCTGCTTTTGCTGAAATGGTTTTTGCTTAAGGTTAGCAGAGGAACTTTAGAACACCATCAGAGAAGGTATTACCTTGGGCATTAAATTTGATGACATGGGTGTAAAAAGAATTAAAAAGATGATTGAAAAGGAAGCTATTGAAATGAATCATTGCTGAAAAACAACACCTTTGCCCCTTTCCAAAGGAATTAGCACCATCTCCCTAATAGAAAATAGTGTTAGGTAGCTGATGCAACAAAGATTTGAAGACAATCTTGGATGGATTTAGGAGCTTAAAGTATAATACAGGTTTTGTTGGCATAGTTCTGGGTTTGTTTGGTTTTGGGTGGTCTGGGCAGGGGTGGGGTGTTTATTGTGGCTGGGGTCGTGCTTTGGTTGGGACTCAGTTAGGGTGGCGTGTCTTGTGGCTGGGTTATGTTTTGTTTTCTTCTGTTGGTTAGTGGAGGGTTTGGTCTTCTTGTATCTGGATGTGGTTGCCTATTTTCAAGATGATGCTTATGGATGCCTAATGCCTTTAATCTGCTGCTCAACGGGGTCTTCTTCTGGTGTAAAGGACTCATGTATTGTGCTATCAATGGGTTGCTGAATGGGGTTGATTCTGTATGGCGACTCTCAAGGCCAACATTTCTGATATGGGACGGTAGTGGAATGGCCTTGAATCGGGGGCTTATTCAAGTTTCATTGAATGTAATCTATTTTGTATTTCTTTTTCCTTATGGTCTTTGTTAGCCCAAAGGTTTCTATGAAAACCTTGTTGATTTTGATGATAACAAATATATTTTATTGAAGAAGAAATATAAATTAATAGGGAACTGATTTTCGCGCTCCAAGATTTACTGCAGGCGCTCCCCCTTTTTGTTTTTATACTGTGGTATTGCTGGCAATATCACAGTACATTTTATTTTTACGCTGTGATATTGCCAGCAATACCACAGTATAAAAACAAAAAAAGGAGCGCCTGCAGTAAATCTTGGAGCGCGAATATCAATTTCCAATTAATATTGTGATATTTGGTACTCATTTGAGTTAATGTTTATTTTGTAGGATTTGGTTGATTTTGGGTTCGAACATTGTTTCGAGAATTCAGTCCAGCTACGTGAAGTTCGGAAGCCATCTGAGTACTCATGAGACTTGAAAATCGTTTCCGTTCTCATATGACCATGGTGCATACAGAAGGGCATGCACAGGATACGTAGTAGCTTACATAACTTGAAGAGAAGGGCAGATCTGTTTTCTGAAGTTCTGTTGTATCCTTGTAAGTGTTACAGTTTACATGCAATAAGAGTTGATCTTGTTTCTGTCTTTTCCTTTTTTCCGCCAAAAAAGTACGCATTACATAAATTATGTAAGTGGTCATTGTATTGAGGTACTGTATTGATATAAAGGGTAGTGTGAAAATTGCTTCCTTAGCACTCTTCAAAGCTTGATGATGAAAGAACTAGAAAAAGTATTTGTCACTGCCAATGCAAGGGAACCGACAGACTTGTTTTTTGAGCGGAGGAAAAGAGGGTAATTTTGCTTAACTCACTCAACTAGGTGATTGCTGGTTAGTGAGAGGCAAGAGGACCATTTTAACAGTGTAATGCACACAAACCCTAACTTTCCGATGTGGGAAGCCAGCCCATGACGCAGCCCGAAAGCCTCACCCATCCTTCAGACGGGCCCAATGGCATGAAACGATTGGCCTGTTTTCATGGATGAAGTTGGGCCAAGGAATTTTGTTTTTTGTTTTAGCAGATGGCAAGAGACTAATGTCAATTAACCCACCCAACTAGACAATTGCTGACTAGTGAGAGGTAAGAGGATCCTTTTAACACACAGAAACCCAAAACTTCCTAACTCCCGACGTGCCCAAAAAAAAACCCTAACTTCCTTATGTGGGAAGCCACCGACAGGCTTGTTTAGTTATACTTGTCATTTTTCAATTTACCTAATCACAAGGGTACTTAATTTTCTAAAAACAAAAATGAGAAAATCAATTTAAATCCAGAAAAACAATATGGTCACGATTTGGGATTAAAGTATTAGTAAACCATTGACTCTAAAACTGACTAATGGGTTAGTCACAAGTTTGGATTGCTTACAAAGAATGCAGATACGAGTTTCTAGTTGGTCGATTATGCGTCTGAGTTCGACTGAATTTATGTGAATGGCATATCAAAACCACAAGTTATGATGACTCATGTGTCCGATCCAGTCTACGCTCACCTTGACTAGTTTGGGGGACAAATCTCATAGTTGACTAGCGGGGGCCTTGATTAAAGTCCGAGGAAGGCTCCGTATGAACTAACCACAAAAGGACTGATAGCACCAGAGATGTTTTGAATTTGAGACCACCAGTGCGAGAGCCCCAAATGTCCCACATCGGGAATTTGTGGGAAATGGATGTGAAATATAAGGGATTCCGACCAGTTATTATATAACCCGAGGTTAACTTTTTGAGCTATGTGTTTAGGTTAAGGGTAAACAAGTCAGCTGACGTGGGTCGTTACAGTTGGTATCAGAGCACAACCCTGGTCTACATGGTGATGTGTTGTACATAACTAAGTGCCACTCTATGACCACTAGGGAAAGGTTGCTAGCCAAATGCAAACGAGGACGTTTGCACCCTAAAGGTGGGGAGATTGTGAGAGCTGCGCCCCAAATGTTCCACATTGAGAATATGTGGGAGAAATGGCCGGATGTGAAATATAAGGGATTTCGACCAGCTAATGTATAATCCGAGGTTAACTTTTTGAGCCACGAGTTTAGGCTAAGGCTAAGGGTAAGCAGGCCAGTTGGCGCAGGTCGTTACGACAAGCCAAACCCCTCCGGGTCATATTTCAACCACAATTACTTGAAGAATTGTATCTATTCCAGTGATCTCATCTCACCACCCTACTAACTTGTTGACTGTGGCATTGTTCTATATATTCTCCTACATTCCTTCCTACGTTATGTTTTCTCTTTTCCATGCAAGTTTCTTCTTCTTCAACAAGTCTTTAAATATACTGAAAAGAATTCTCAGACCCCAGTTATCTTTTTACCATTGAGTACTAATTGTTTAATAAGATATTTGCATGAATTCAAACAATCAACCACCTTCATTTCCCATGCAGTACGTTATTGAGGAAAAAGTGTGAAAAAATACTAGAAAGTTACCATCACAATGAACTCCTCCGGCCATTTCCATTGGATCTCAAGAGTTGGTGAATGAAAATTTCCACATTCTTAAATGGGAGATGTACCAAGACCCTAGAGAAATTCATCAATTGGTGTATGAAGTCATCGTGCTTACGAATTAACCCTTACATATGGAGTTTCTCGAATGAATGACGCTACCGTATTTAATTCTCACATTTTGAGTACAATTCTACAACATAAAATGGTTAGTGGTCAAAGTGAGCAATTACACATTGCCATGTGATGTGTGCTCCAGATCCAGAGTCATTTAATTAACACCACACATTTTCATAAAAGCTCATACATTTTTCCAAATGGATGGACCCATATACCTAGCGGCAAATCATATGTGAATGTGTGGTATCAACGGCAACTCCAGACTCATCTGGCGTTGGGTTCAACACTTCAACCTATGGAATTTGAATCCTTTCTTTCCTCATCAAAACTTTTTTTTGAAAGGCAAAAAATTTATTAACTGTGGAAACTTTATATCCATCTCAAAACCAATTGGTAATGAGTGGAGAGATCCCAAATGTTATTAAGTGATCACCCATTCCACTCCCAAGCAATGTGGGACTTTATATCTTAACATCCCCCCTCACTTGCAGCCGCTTTTGAGGTCTGTCACGTGTGGCCACTTTTAGGTCCTATCATCGCGCAGCCTTTTTGCTAGTCTGTCATCATAGGGTGTGGATTGTAATTTTTTTTTTAAATGTGGGGTGGAATAGGCCCCGCTCTGATACTATGTAGAAACTTTATATCCATCTCAAAATCAATTGACAATGAGTGAAAATGTCCCAAATGTACGTTATTAAGTGATCACCTATTCTACTCCCAAGCAATATGGGACCCATAAAAACACAGGTTATGGTATGTTTATGGGTCATAATTTGGTCTTATGGTGTGCCAAGGAACAACACACCGTCGCATGATCTTCCACTGAAGTTGAGTACAGAGCAATGACTCAAACGGCTAGTGAATTGGTTTGGTTACATCAGTTGTTCTCTGAACTGCATATTCCATCCTCTACATCTCATATTTTATGGTGTGATAACAAGTCCGCTATTGCCTTGGCGTGCAATTCTGTATATCATGCTAGGACTAAGCATATTGAGATCGACTATCATTTCATATGAGAACAAGTTCTGCACAATCAGTTTGCATTGTTTCATATTAATTCAGAGGCTCAACTCGCTGGTATCTTCACGAAACCTTTATCTGTGTCCAGGTTTCAACTTCTCAAATCCAAACTCATGGTAGAAAATCCTCCCATGCGTTTGCAGGGGTGTGTAAATGATACAAATGTAGCAGATTATAGCTCATCCACGTCAGCAATTACTTAGTTAGTAAGTCTAACTAACTATTGTGCATACCGATGCTCTGAACTATCAATTAGGCCTGTCAATGGACCGGATCCGATCCGAATCCGATAACGTCGATCCGATAATTCAATAATCCGAATCTGGTAATCCAAATACGGATCAGATTAAATCCGTTATCAATCCGAATCCGAACTTTAATTTTTTTAAAAAAACAATAAATTTTTTATTTTGAAAAAAAATGGTTTAAGATGTTGTATTTTTATTTTTTATTTTTTAATTTTTTTGGAAATTTTTTTTGAAAAAAATATTATTTTTTGCTAAAATTTTTGAAGTACAAATGTTTTGGATCGGATTCGAATTTTCGGATCAGATCCAAATTTTTCAGATTCGGATTTGGATTATCACTATCGAATTCGAGTTTTATCAGATTCGGATCGGATTCGGGTCTTATCGGATCCGCCCTATTGACAAGTCTACTATCAATGAAGGAAGCATGGTAATGTGCACATAAATTGAATTGGATCTCTAGGCTGCGGCTTGCCCTCTCTGATGCCATTCGGCTTTGATTTAGAGGCATGGTTCCGCAGCAAAACAAGTATAGAGGGGGCCATTGTTTCAGTGGTATTTTGAGACCAACTACTTTGTGCATATTATCAAAGGTTAATTAGGTCTGTCTCCAATCCTTCCCTGCCCATATCCCTAATGATTGGAGACTACATGGGTCCTGTTGTTGTTGTATTAGTCTAACTAACTGTGATTTAGTAAGCGGTTGTGATAGTTAGTGGAGGACACGTCAGGAAGTTAGTAAAGTGTATATGTTCTGGATTGGGTTGTATTTCTCGATCAAGCAATGAAAGTAAAACACACTGAGTTTCTTCTTCTCTCTCTAGATCTATGAATTCTCTCACTACTTCTTGATTACTTTCTATTATTCATGATCTTTATACAATTCTAGTAAAATCTTCATTTAACCTTTGAAAATAAATTATAAAGATTAAAAGGACCCAAAACATAAGGCATCAAGTCGGAGAAGAATGAACCCACAAAGAAGCAACAAACTCTAACAATCATATACCGCAAGAACCCAAAGAAATAGAATAACTCTCCTCATCAAAACTTACGTGCTATAGAAGACATCATCAAGCCGGAGTATTTTGCTATAAACGTAAGCTTAAAAGATGAAGATGAGAATGGAAAAGAGTTTTCCTTCGCGGCAGATCAAAGGTGAGTTACTATGACAGTACTTTTGTTTTGACAGTCACATTATTTATCAAGTGGGTTCATGAGAGAAATCCTTTAGGTAATGGGCGACAGTATTGCAGGGGCGGAGTTAGGAATTTTGGTTTGTGGGATCAAAAATTAGATTTATATGCAATACATTTTTTCTACACACAAGTTCAAAAATAACTAAATTAAGAGGTTAATTTATTTTTGCCTCATAATTGGTCCCAAAAGACTTGTTATATTTGTAAAATAATGTATGATAGTTTCATTTCTAGTGCTATCACCTCTCGAAAAGAAGAAAAGCTTTGAATTTTTATACATTTAAAACAAGTTGGGGCAATTTTGAAATGTTTTGTGGAGTCAAAGTAGCAAAATTTGGTTGCAAGTTATCAAATGTTCTTATAGAAAATCAAAGTGAGTGGGGTCAGTAGACCCCATTTGTCCTTTAGTGCCTCCGTCCATGGTGTCAATTAAGAAAATGGGTCCTTTATGCATTCTACAACAAAATTAAAAAAAAGGGTCAACTTGAAAAAGAAAAATTATTTGCGGCAAAAGTACTAATCATGGTTGTATAATCAGTTTTTATTAATTTTACATGCCCATTTCGAATAAATTTAATTTTATAGAGCAAGAGGTATTGAATACTTCATAATATTTGGCATATTAGGCCCCATCATTTCAGTGAAATTTTGGGGGCCAATGTGACCACCTTGCTTAGGGCCGGCACTGATGGCATGGGCAATCAAACCAAACATAGAGTTTTCCAAAATTTCACTGGGTTCAAGTGACCCACTCCCGCCTCCCGCCGGGAAAAAGAAGAAGATCGAAGGTGATCCACTCTCGTATGAGCCGTCGTTACTGTGTGATATTGTAGAATTTTGAGGTATCATGTGACGGTGCTAAGACTAGGTGCCGATGCTCACGCGGTATCAAAACCGAGTAATTTTCCGGCCGAATACCATGTTCGGTATGAATTCATTTACTGTTGGGAGATTCTCTTGAACCTTTTCTCATTCCTGGAGCGTTACGTACGCAATCTTCAGTTGACTAGCAAAGCATACAAACAGATTCTCATTAATAACCCGTGAATTACTAGAATATTACATTATCCAACGACTAAATTACAGTATGAAACGTTGAAGGTACTGAAAACGCGGGAAACCGTTTTATATGGCAACTTCAGGATATTGTGTGATTGTGTCTCAAACAAATCCTCGGTTTCTAAGAACTTGTCTGTTTGTATGACCTGATACGAACAAAGAATTGGACCATGTATGTAAAGTTAAAGTACCTGCACATTATGTCTAAATTTAACATGTGTCAGCCTGTTAGGTGTATAATCCTACAAAGTGTGTGATTCACAGTTGAAGACTCCTGTTTTTTAGCACAGGACGCCGAGACGCCGAGCAAGGCGTGAATGCGCTTTAGGTGCTTGTTGACTGAATTGCGGACGTGTCAAGACTCGTCGCGCCTAACGTTGAAGGGTTAAATACCGTGAATCTAACTTCTAATTAGAGCGATTGCGTGTGACTTAAAAGGGAAAGCCACGAGATGGTTTGGAGATTGCCACAACGGAGTGGACTTCACAATTTCCTAACCGTGTAGGAAAAGAAAGAACGAAAGTGATGGTAAAAACTAATCAAACTCCATTAAAACGGGTTAAAAGAGTTGATCGATTACAAGAAAATAAAAGTGGTGCTGGACCGAAAATAGAAGTACACGGTACTTAGAAAATTATCCTGTGCATCTTGCTTTACTTGTATTTTAGTTAATCGGGTTGTGTTCCAAATCATAAAAATTAATGTGGCCCATTAATTTTTTAACCTAAGAAACTCATAAATAGGTCCAATTTAATTAATATATAATAAAATGGCTCTCTAGCGCTGATCCACGGTTTGGTGAAAAAACGGATATAAACAACAGTACAATGGTGTGGTGGTATTAATCCAATGAGATAATATGTACTCCTATGGACATGTTTGAAATTGAAATCAGTTTTAATTAGCAAGGAATTACTCAATTTTGGGACTGTTAATAATCCATAAACTAAATGAGAAGCCAATCCATTATTTGTTTGCCTATTCACTAGAATGCCATCCATAATACTACCATTCTTGTTTGTTTGTTTTTTTGGGTACAATAAAACTCATTGTTTCTATGTTTTTAGTCCAAACAAACTAATTTGTCCGCGCGGATCAAAAAAAAAAAAAACTAATTTGTCCGCAAAACATAATGTAATATCACCCCAGTTAAGAGACACCTTGATTACGATTTAATCCCAACAGTTGGACTGCAATCAAATGCCATATCGGTCCGGATTTACTGAACTTTTAATTCAATTCGTAGCAAAATAATCCAACGCGTAAGCGAGTGAAATTGCTGCAGGAGGGTCTGTAGGAATTAGTCCGAGGTGCACCCAAGCTGGCTCGGGAAACCCACCCCCCCTCTTGGAACTTGTTCTAATATACAAAACCTTCACTACATGATGATATGAACCCAAAGAGAATGATTTTGGTACAGAGTGTTGGAATTGCTATCCGTTTTCTGATCTGCAATTAAGGTGACCTTCTAAGCATTTTCCACTGGCGCCGCGTAGTCATACCTTGGAAGTCTTGAACCCAAAGTTAAGCAACAGAAAAAGATGAAACTCTCCTTTACTTGCCTGACATCTAATTGGAATAGAATCGATTAAAGATAGACGCAATCTTTTTTTTTTGAAAGGCGCAATCTTAAAGATGACGCATTCTTATGTTCTCACCCTTCTTGCCTCATTTCTGTTTCCTCTCCCCTTCCCCCTTTGGCTGGTGGGGTCTTGTGGCATTTAAAAAAGTTTGTTGTGGATAAGTCTATTGTTTCCAATTTTATATGGGTAAATTACCAAAACCACCCTGAGATTCTTACAAGTTATAGATTGCCCCCTCATGTTTGCGAAATCACAAAATACCCCCTGTCGTAGAACAAAATCCTAATTATAATTGACCAGCCTGTCCTTTTTTTTTTTTGGCCCGTGAAAGATTATTTTCGCACCTCTCCAACATTCCACAAGTTATGAAAGGACAGTGTGTTGTTCCATTGTGATCAGGATTTGATGATGTCAAACAGTTTTGGTTGAATTCCCTAGCGGCTGCATCACGACAAGGGAGTAATATGTTATGAGACAAGAGGTATTTTATGATTTTTCAAATGTGAGAGAGCAATCTGTAATTTGTAGAATCCTTGGGGAAGATTTCGGTAATTTACCCTTTGTTAATCGGGTGCTCCGGTCAATTTGTTCACAACTCTGATTACACCCCATACATTACTTGCTATTTCAGTCAAGTCCACTTCGTTAACAATTTTAAAAGCTACAACAACCTAGTACAAACGATGAGACTTTTAGATGTACATGAGAGACTCCAAACATCCTAATACTTCTTGGTCAAATATTACAAATAAATGCTATGATACATGAAAAAGAAAACTTGAAAGTGTTCATGAAAAAGAATGGACGGCTCAGATTCACAGTCATGTATCCTTCCAAGCCCCAAAATTACATGACAAGCATGGGTGGGATCCATTGTGGTACAAGCCCTCTTTCAGATGGAAATTTTACATTTTGGAACCAAATTTTGCTATTTTAACCCCACAAAGAATTTACGTAATTTTTTTGAATTAATCATTCGTCTCGACCAGAGTACGGTAAAAAAGTTTGATTTTTTTCAACTTCGGTGCACATTTTTATACATTTATGATTCCTTTTGTCAAGAAGAACTATTAATCACAAAGATTACGACGAAAAGCAATTTTTTTTTTTACGAAAAACAAAGATATCGAAAAAAAATACCATATTGAAATTTAGGGAGAATGGGGCCTAATTTCAGAAGAATAAAATTACAATGAGGCAAATGTTTAGTTAAACCTTGTTCGGCTAAAAAAGCCATTGTGGATTATATTTTGTCCTTATTTGAATTTTTTTTTTGTATTTGTTAGTTTTTTGTCAATTTTTTTTGGATTATTGTTTTGTCATAACGAAAGAAATCTAAAAAGAAAAAAATTATGACCCAAACTCATTTTTTTTTGAATAAAGACAAAAATAAGCCAATAAGCCAATTTTTTTTGTCTTTATTCAAAAAAATTGGATTTTGATCATAATTTTTTACCTTTTAGATTCCTTTCGTCATGACAAAGCAATAATCCTCAAAAAATTGAAAAAAACTAGCAAATGCGAATTGTTTTTGAATAAGGACAAAAAACAATCTACAATGGCTTTTTTTTTAGCCGAACAAGGCCTCGGTAAGTGTTTTTTTTTGCTAGGTGTGAATTAAATTTGCGAGATGGGTGAAAAACTGAAAATTGTCATGCTCTTAATCAACCCGAAAAACGGATTCGGTTCACATCAATTTGTCACACTCCAACCACATCCCTCTCACATATATGTGTGGAAATTCCACAATAAGTATGTAGACTCCACATGTATGTGAGAGAGTTGCAGTTAGGATGTGACAAATTGATGCGTCTCTAACATCTCTCGTTCGGTGACTATGGTTTTTGTTGAACAGGCTTTCTCACACGGTCACACCTTATCCACACGTGCAGTATACTGCCTGTACGTGGCCAATAGATTGGCGGCATATATTCTACGCGGTCAAAAATGTATCGCCTATAAATATGCGGTTATGCCCTTACAATGGCAAATCACCGACTCTGACTTTTGCGCACACTAAAATTCGTGACACACGTACGACTTAATCTCTCTCATTTATGCACATTACTATACATTATAGATGATTATTTTTATGAGTACTATTCACTATATTTTGGCAATTGTTGTATAACGGCTCTATGTTTGTTATCCATCGTGCTATGTGGAGATAACATACATATTTGATTGACGAGTTGCTTTATCCAAGTTAGGTTCCACAATCTTAACTTGTTCAAAAAGAAGAAAATTAAGTACATCTTTAGAACTTCAATTTTTCGCGTCTCTCTCATCGTTCCCGCCACACGCTATCTTTTCATTTTTGTGCTAATACATAAACATCCACTCTAATATACTAACAGGTACGACGGAGGAAGCATATTTGTTGCAGTCTTTCTGGTCATAGCAGTCTCAGCGCTAAGCAACTTCAGGCAGAACAGACAGTTCGTCAAGTTATCCAAGGTAAGCAACAACATCCAAGTTGACGTCATGAGAAATGGAAGGCGGCAACAAGTTTCCATTTTCGAGATTGTCGTGGGAGATGTCGTTTGCTTGAAGATTGGTGATCAAGTTCCGGCCGATGGGTTGTTCATCGATGGGCACTCGTTGCTAGTAGATGAATCCAGCATGACAGGGGAAAGCGACCACGTTGAAGTTGATCTTACACAGAATCCATTCCTATTCTCTGGCACCAAGGTACTCGAAATTGATTAAGATTGAAGGCCTTCCATCTTATTTTAGTCAATTCTCCATCTTAGTTAACTATAAAAGCTTAAACCCGATAACAACCTATAGTACATAAGATGAGACGTTTTGAGAGGCTCCAAACATCCTAATTAGCCAAAAAAAACAAAACAAAACTTCAGTCCTTTTTCACATTACATTTTACATTTCGGAATCAAATTTTGCTATTTTAACCCACCATTTTTTTTAAACTGCCCCAACGAGATTCAAACACCAGATACGGTATAAATTCTCAAGCATTCTCTTCTCCTCACAAGTTGACAGCATTACAGATGAGATTATGATGCATCGTTTCCCAATTCCAATATATGCAAAGTCTTCCTCGTGGATTACAAAGCAAAATCACAAAGATTTTTAGTTACATATCTACTCTTTGATTAACCTCTTGATTTAATTGTTTGTTTCGATTACTAAGGAAAATAAGTTGGATATATGAGTATAGTTTTTGACTCCACTAACTAAAAATCTTGGCTCCGCACATGATGACACGTAATTTTCTTTTACTAAACAACATAACCGTGTTCTAAACTTCCAACTACAATGAAGAGCTGTTGCTGTACTTAAAGAGAAAGGACAAAAACAAATTGATCAAAACAACTCTCAATTCAACAACTTAAGTCTCTGAATTTCCAACAGGTAGCTGATGGGTTTGGTCGGATGTTAGTCACCTCAGTCGGAATGAACACAACATGGGGAGAAATGATGAGCACAATCAGCAACGACTCCAACGAACAAACCCCTCTTCAATCCAGGCTCAACACACTCACCTCGTCCATCGGAAAAGTCGGTTTACTCGTCGCTTTCCTGGTCCTCGTCGTCTTACTCATCCGGTACTTCACCGGGAACACACAAGATGAAAATGGGAACACGGAGTACAACGGCAGCAAGACCAAAGCCGACGACATCATAAACTCTGTCGTAGCAATCATAGCTGCTGCTGTAACTATAGTGGTCGTCGCGATTCCGGAAGGGTTGCCTCTGGCTGTGACTCTCACCCTGGCTTATTCGATGAAGCGGATGATGAGTGACAACGCCATGGTTCGCAAGCTCTCTGCTTGCGAAACAATGGGTTCGGCCACCACTATTTGCACGGACAAAACCGGAACTCTCACGCTTAACCAGATGAAGGTGACAAAATTCTGGCTTGGCCAGGACTTTGTAAATGAAAATGGTTCCTCTTCTCTTGCAACCAGTGTTGTTGAATTACTCCACCAAGGTGTTGGTTTGAACACGACTGGTTCGGTTTACAAGTCCATTTCAGGGTCCGAATTTGAGTTCTCTGGTAGCCCTACGGAAAAGGCGATTCTTTCTTGGGCTGTTTTGGAACTGAACTTGGATATGGAGGGACTCAAGCAGAGTTGTGAGATTGTACATATTGAAGCATTCAACTCGACGAAGAAAAGAAGTGGCGTTTTGATGAGGAAGAAGGGTGAAAACATGACGAATGTGCATTGGAAAGGGGCAGCAGAGATGGTACTGGCAATGTGCTCAAATTACTACGATGTCTATGGAAACATCAAGGTTTTGGATGATTTTGAAAGGAAGAAATTTGATCAAATAATCCAAGGTATGGCTGCTAGTAGCCTACGGTGCATCGCATTCGCCCACAAGCAAGTTCCAAAACAAGAAAATGAAGAGGGAAAAATCCATATAGAGGAAAACTGTTTAACCCTTTTGGGGCTAGTTGGTTTGAAGGATCCGTGTCGCCCGGGTGTGAAAAAAGCAGTGGAAGAGTGTCAATATGCGGGAGTGAATGTGAAAATGATCACGGGTGACAATATTTTCACGGCTAGAGCGATAGCAACCGAATGTGGAATACTCAAGCCTAACCAGGACATGGAAAGTGGAGCAGTGGTAGAAGGGGTGGAATTTAGGAACTACACACCGGAGGAACGAATGGAGAAGGTCGAAAAAATCTGCGTGATGGCGAGATCTTCTCCATTCGACAAACTCCTAATGGTGCAATGCTTGAGACAAAAAGGGCACGTGGTGGCGGTCACTGGGGATGGAACCAACGACGCGCCAGCACTGAAAGAAGCCGATATAGGCCTTTCGATGAGGATACAGGGGACCGAAGTGGCGAAAGAGAGCTCCGACATTGTCATTTTAGACGACAATTTCGGGTCCGTGGCCACTGTTTTAAGGTGGGGGAGATGTGTTTATACCAACATTCAGAAGTTCATTCAGTTTCAGCTCACTGTAAATGTTGCTGCCCTTGTCATCAACTTTGTCGCCGCGGTTTCAGCCGGAGAGGTCCCACTTTCTGCTGTTCAATTGTTATGGGTTAACTTGATTATGGACACATTGGGAGCATTGGCTTTAGCCACTGAAAAACCCACAAAGGAGCTAATGGAGAAACCACCAGTGGGTCGAACAAAGCCTCTCATAACCAACGTTATGTGGAGGAACTTACTCTCTCAGGCAGCTTATCAAATCGCGGTCCTGCTTACGTTACAGTTCAAAGGCGAAGCGATCTTCAATGTGAGTTCGAAAGTCAACGACACAATGATCTTCAATGTCTTCGTGCTGTGTCAAGTGTTCAATGAATTCAACGCGAGGAAGCTTGAGAAGAAGAATGTGTTTGAGGGAATTCACAAGAGCAAGTTGTTTTTGGTGATTGTTGGAGTGACGATTGTGCTTCAGGTGGTGATGGTGGAGTTCTTGAAGAAGTTTGCAGATACAGAGAGGTTGAATTGGGGGCAGTGGGGAGTTTGTGTTGGATTTGCTTCAGTTTCTTGGCCTATTGGATGGACTGTCAAATGGATTCCTGTTCCAGAGAAGCCATTTCTCAGCTATCTCAAATTGGGGAATTCAAAAGCTGTGTGAATAAGTCAAGTTCTTTGATGTGTAAAGAGTTAGTTTATTTTATTTAGAACAATACATCTCTTTGTTTTGGAACTGGAGAAATAAGAAATCGTACAACATACTTATTTAGAAATGACTTGGTTTCATTACCAGCTATGTAATACTAATATTTATTGGAATATTTATTATAGCATCTTTCCTTGCTCTTTATAACAATAGCAATCTCTATTTCTGACTTGGATAGAAACTGTTCCCCACTTTTCCGCCGCGTAGGCGTGAGCGGAAAATCAATGGCGTGTGCGGTATGAGCGCGGGCGTGCCAGGACTTGTCGTCGTCCAACGTATGAAAGGCGTGAGCGCCTCGATCTGACTTCGTATGTAGTGCGACTGTGTGTGACCCAAAGGGTGAGGCCACAAAGAGGTTCGTGATTTGCCACAACGAAGTGGACTTAGAATTTCCCAACCGTGTGAGAAAAAGAAGAGGATATCGTAGAATTACTTTATTATATCGTAATAATAAAGTAAGGGATGGAGAGAGATATGAATAACTTTATTATGTTGCGTAATAATAAAGTTGGGATACAAGAGAGACGAAGCTCGAATTACTTGGTGAAGTAATTGAGTAAAGGTGAGAAAATAGAGATAGTTGCTTCGCTGGGAAGGCTTTGATTTTTAAGCGTTGAGCTTGATTGGTGTGGGAACCCGGATTAAGCCTTCGAAACTTGTATTTATAGGCCGAAATGTTTTTCACGGTTTTGCATGTAAATTTTCCAGCCTTGCTTCTTGTCGCGCCAAGTGTCCCATGTTTGCACTATCACGGGTGAGTGGGTAGTTACCAGAGAATTGCCCATGTGTTTAGTCTTGATCATGGGCAGTTGGATAGATCATGGGCTTTCTCCACCTCCTTTTTTCATGGCACTTGGTAAATTATGGGCCATTTGACTAGTCAAATGGCCATGTGACAAAACAAACCCCACTAACTTGCTTTCTTTTTCCTCCGTGAGACTTCTCCAGAATATTCAATTAAAAGAATACTGGGCCATTCAAATAATAAAAGGCCTGATTCTTCTATTTTATTAATTACGGGCCCTTTTGAGCTTCAAATAAACATAGCCCATAATTAATAGTCTTGAACCCGTGGCCGACTTGGACTAAAATTAACTGGGTCCGTCAACATTGTTTTGGCCCAGTACACTTAGCCCCGATAACTCTTCATTTCATGGCCCAATTTAATTGAATTTCAATTAAATGGCCCTCCAACGCTAGTCTAGGACTGAGTGCCAAAAACGGGTGTAAACAATGCCCCCCCATGCCTTGATTCTTTACTTTTAGGATCAAGGCGTGTATAAAAAAGAAAACTGTTTTTGGCATCTAAACAGTCCTTTGTTGTAGCATATCTTCTTTTGTTTGCCTTGCCTATGGACTTAGTAGGCATTAGGCATTTTCCATATTTCATTCAGACCTTTGACAAAATTCTCTGAATTCAGACCTTGAAAGGAGTCCACCAGCAATCTTTAGACAGGCCTTTCAAAGGCCTCTCTTAGAGATAAAAACCTCAATCTGCTTCCTTCAGGGCTTCTTAGAGTGATTTGATGATGCTCGTGCCTATCTCAGAGGTGAATCTCAATGCTCCCACCAACAAAGGCCTGAGTTCAGGTCTAATCGTAGAAAAACGATCAAACCATAAAACAAAGGCCTGGAAAGGACTGAACCTCATATTGGAAGGACTGAACCTCCACTTTGAGTGCTCATAATAGTGATTCAATCCTTCGGGAAAGGTCTGAACTCCTGTTTGAATTGCTTATAATATTGGCTCGGGCCTAGACAAAGAGCTCAAAGGTCCTTCGTACCTGTAGAAAAGGCTTGCTCACACCAATAGAGTCCTGCGTCCAGGCCTGGTTGTAAAGAAGCCATAGCACCTCGAAAAGGCCTGGAAAGGACTGAAAATATATTTGAAGGTCTGAACCTCTGCTTTGAACTTTCAGGTATGCTTAACGAAATAAAAAGGCCTCTACCTCTGCAGAAAAGGCCTAGTAAAACTCTGATAGGGCCTATTCAAGGACTGATAGGCCATGGCCGAACATTTTAGAGGTGCTAGTTCGGCCTATGAAGGACTTTTCTTTGTTTTTAGCCCTTTTTGACACCATTTTGGCATTTTTGTGTAAGCCAAGTGAACAACACTCGCTTTTGATGTGCCCCACAAATCCAACGTGGGCGCAATTCCACACACTTAAGGCCTAAAATTGGCCTACGCTTGTAATACCTTTTGGCAGCTAGGACAATGCCAAAAAGGCCTTCATGAACCGGGGGAGGAGGGGGATCTCCGATTACAAATGAATCGGTATCAAGCCCTGGAGTGTCGTCGCTTTCCTCCTCTTCATTCAATTCCTCCTGATCTAGAACGGGTGCAACATGCAATTCAGTCCTACCCATAGGACTGATGGCAGGTTTGGATCCTTCCTGATTTGTATCAATGATCTGCTCACCGCTAAGGACTGAATCTGGACGTGGTAGCTCTTCAGACACTTGAGAAAGCTTCTGAGAGGAGAGAATGGGTTGATCTTGCCTCATAATAGGACTTTGTATGTTCTGGCTTATCTCAAGTCTGAGATCTTGCTCCTTTTGCGTTGAAACAGACCTGTCATCTCGCTCCTCCAAGCATGGAAATAGCTTACCATCCAAAAGTTTTTGGAACACTCCTGAATGTTGGCTGTTGCGCTCAGACCTGAGACTGTTGCCACGATTTGTATCATCCAGGCCTTGGCACCGTTCGGGAATCCTCAAAGGACTGAGCTGAGAACTTTGCCCCCCGAGTCCAAGTCCTTGGCCTCCTTGCCCCCCGAGTGCAGGGCTTTTAGAAGTTAAGGACTGAGAGAAGCCTGGAGGCCTGGTGTGCTTGCTGGAAGTTTGCTGAGAACTTTGCCCCCCGAGTCCAAGTCCTTGGCCTCCTTGCCCCCCGAGTGCAGGGCTTTCAGTAGTGAAGGACTGAGAGAAACCTGGAGGACTGGAGTGCTTGCTAGAAGCTTGCTTAGACACATTTAGGCCTGAAGTTTGGCCTAAAGTGCTAAATTGTGATATCCGTGGTGGAATAGGAGTTGAATCCTTTTCTTTGAGATCAGCCCTTAATTTTTCAATGGTCTTGTTGGAGTCCTCAAGGGCCTTCTTGGAGTCCTCAACGGCCTTACTGGACTTGATTAGCAATTCTTTAATTTCACGCAAAGATGCATGCAAGGGATCTATGAACTCCTGTGAGAGTTCTTCATTGGACGCAAAGGTACAGGACTGAGTGCTCATACTTTCCTCAACTCGACCCCCAAAGGTCTGAGCAGAAGGATCATCAAGCCCACCATTTTGGAATTCATGCTGTTCGGGCAGGTCTGAAGACATGATATGTGAATAGCCGTGTGACTTGGCATTAAAGAGACGGTTTACCTCATAACGTAATTGGCGATCCTCATCTTCAAGCATGTCAACCTCATCTTCAAGCCTTCGAATTGCATCCATGTAGGAGTTTAGTGTGTCGATATACCCATACTCCATATGATTGAGTCGGAGCCTCTCTCTGTCGAGACGGTAGATTTCATCTTCAAGCTTGTCGACTTTATCATCGCGCCAACGAATTTCTTCATTAAGACGCCGAATTTCAACATCCAATTCAATGTACTGAATTGACATGCTGATGAATCGGCGTGATACCCCTTGAAACGATTGGGGTCCCACCGGGCGTGCCAAAAGATGTTCCCCACTTTTCCGCCGCGTAGGCGTGAGCGGAAAATCAATGGCGTGTGCGGTATGAGCGCGGGCGTGCCAGGACTTGTCGTCGTCCAACGTATGAAAGGCGTGAGCGCCTCGATCTGACTTCGTATGTAGTGCGACTGCGTGTGACCCAAAGGGTGAGGCCACAAAGAGGTTCGTGATTTGCCACAACGAAGTGGACTTAGAATTTCCCAACCGTGTGAGAAAAAGAAGAGGATATCGTAGAATTACTTTATTATATCGTAATAATAAAGTAAGGGATGGAGAGAGATATGAATAACTTTATTATGTTGCGTAATAATAAAGTTGGGATACAAGAGAGACGAAGCTCGAATTACTTGGTGAAGTAATTGAGTAAAGGTGAGAAAATAGAGATAGTTGCTTCGCTGGGAAGGCTTTGATTTTTAAGCGTTGAGCTTGATTGGTGTGGGAACCCGGATTAAGCCTTCGAAACTTGTATTTATAAGCCGAAATGTTTTTCACGGTTTTGCATGTAAATTTTCCAGCCTTGCTTCTTGTCGCGCCAAGTGTCCCATGTTTGCACTATCACGGGTGAGTGGGTAGTTACCAGAGAATTGCCCATGTGTTTAGTCTTGATCATGGGCAGTTGGATAGATCATGGGCTTTCTCCACCTCCTTTTTTCATGGCACTTGGTAAATTATGGGCCATTTGACTAGTCAAATGGCCATGTGACAAAACAAACCCCACTAACTTGCTTTCTTTTTCCTCCGTGAGACTTCTCCAGAATATTCAATTAAAAGAATACTGGGCCATTCAAATAATAAAAGGCCTGATTCTTCTATTTTATTAATTACGGGCCCTTTTGAGCTTCAAATAAACATAGCCCATAATTAATAGTCTTGAACCCGTGGCCGACTTGGACTAAAATTAACTGGGTCCGTCAACATTGTTTTGGCCCAGTACACTTAGCCCCGATAACTCTTCATTTCATGGCCCAATTTAATTGAATTTCAATTAAATGGCCCTCCAACGCTAGTCTAGGACTGAGTGCCAAAAACGGGTGTAAACAGAAACTAAGAACGCAAGAGCTCTATAAGGCAACATTGGGACTTATCAAAAGCATCAAGTCATTTGACAAAGGAATTTAGCCAACCGGATCATCCAATCAATAGAATTTAGGTATGCCATCTAGCCAATAATAACTTTTCAACATTCGTATTGTGACATTTATTAGAGCATCAAAGAGATATGTAAGATACTCTATATTGGAAAAGTACAGAACTACGCTCATCGAAATAAGAGTGGGGGCAAAATTGAAGCTGTACTAAGCGCCTTTTTTTGGTTTGGCCGTGAAAGGAAGATGGAAGATTTGCTAGATTTTGATCGGAAGATGGCATTGGCCGGCCTAGAGGTAGATGATCCATTCTACAAGACAAGGAAAGAAAACAGTGAAGTAGTAACACATTTGTGTTGAAATGTGGATCTTCAAAGTAGATTGGACAGTATCGGCAGTACCACTGAATCACCAGAGTTTTAAATCGCAGTATCAGAAAACGTAACGGTATTGGTAATATGGTCATATATTGGCCGATATTGGACCATAACTACCGTTACAAAAGTAAATAACGGTATCGGAAGTCCAAAAATTTGTTACGTAACGGCCTATACGATACTAATACATAATGGGTTTTATTTAAAACCATACCAGTACTGATGGAGTTTGTGTGCTATGTGGGCTGGCCTAGGAAAACTCTGAACTTCTGGCATGCTGCTCAATGTTCATAATCTCTCTCTCACTTGTGTTACATATAAACTTTTGTGTGAAAGAATTAGAAGAATCTTTCAGAAGCAACCCTTAGTTCAATGGAGATCATTGCCGGAGTACGCGTATACTTGCCGGTTACATAACTTCATGGATGCATGTGAAGAGGACGTATGACGACTCCCATTGTTTTTTTTCCTGCAACTAGTTGTTTGGTTTTGGAGTTAGCTAGGTGGCTCTGTTCCTTACCTTGTTTGTTTGTTTGTTTTTTGTTTCAAAAACTTATTGGTTTTAGCTATGTTGTTGTTGATTGTATGGCTGCAGGGGTATGCCCCTGGTGATCCATCAAAATGTAAAGTTGTGTTTGGATGAGTCAGATTTCAAGTGAAGTGGGTGGGGTACATAAACTTAGTACTGAGTTCCACAGAATGTGGAGTCAGTGGCGGACACAGAATTTGTCTCAAGTGGAGGCACATTGTACTAATAACCTTAAGCAAAAATAGTAATTAAGCGCAAAGCCAAAAACTATGAGAAATTGAATTGTAAATTTCAATCATTGAGTGAAAACCAAATAATGAAATGAAGGCCTAATTTTTGCAAACAATCAAAATATACATTACGAACCTTAAAAGAAAAGAACAAAAACCTTCAACTTTTATGTAGTCCCAAATTTTTTAACTATTCAAATGCAAATATCTACGGTATAGGTTCTAATGTAAAATTAAAACCTTCCAACTTTGATGTTGCAATAGTCAATCTACAGTAAAATAAAAAACCATTATGTGCGCAAGTATATATCTCTATGTGTGTATGTGGAGAGAGAGAGAGAGAGCGAGCCTGGTTTATTACACAAGGAAAATTCTATTTGGCATCTACTAGGGGTGTAAGCGTGGGGCTACTGTGCCCATCTCATAAAAGCGTGCAACTGTGCTATCCAAACGTCATCCAAACCGTCCAAAAGACGTTTGGATGTTTGAAAAGAAAATATGAAAAGAAATAAGAATGAACATCGTTATTGAAAAGAAAAAATGCATGACCATGACCGATGTGGGTACTGAGTCCTAGTCGATGTGCACGTAAGCTGACCCAGACGAGTTATCAAAAAAAAAAGGTCCAAAACTAGTTGAGGGGGCTCCATCCGTTTCATTAGCCAGACACGTGATCAATAAAAGAGGCTAAGGCTAAGCGATTGGTTTATATCATTGAACTAAGTGGTACAATGACATCATTCTCGAAGTCACGTTCACCCATTGAAAAAGCAACACATAATTAGACCATCTCCAACCGGGGAGTCCACATCGGCCAGTTGTCCACTGGAGGGTTCATTTGATTGGGAAAACGGAACCAATTAATTTTGGGAGGGAATGAGCCGAAAGTTTTTGGGAGGGAAAGGTGTATATTTGAGGGGGTATATTTGACAAGCATGAGGGGATCCATTGTCTTACAAGCCTTTTCTCAGGTGGACATTTTACATTTCGGAGCCAAATTTTGCCATTACAACCCCACACAAAATTTACGTAATGTTTTGGATTAATCATTCGTCTCGATAAGAGTAGTCTAAAAAGTGAAAAAAATTACGAACAAAAGATAAAAAAAAAATTTAACTAAAAGACGAAAAAATACTAAACAGCTGGTATTTTTGGTGTCTTGCATGATTTTTTTCAACTTCGGTGCACTTTTGTATACATTTCTGATTCCTTTCATCAAGAAGAATGATTAATCCCAAAGATTACGATGAAAAGCAAAGAAAAAAAAATCACGTAAAACAAAAAATATCGAAAAAATACCAGATCAAAATTTAGGGAGAATGGGGCCTAATTTTTGAAGAATAAAATTATAATGAGGCAAAAATTTTAATTAGTTTTCGTTGAGTGTTTGCTTTCCCCATCAAATCGTAATTACATTGGAACAACACACTGTCCTTTTGTAACTTGTTGGCAAAATTCTACAAGTTATAGATTGCTACCTCGCATTGATGCAATGTCGGCACATGCATGTGCATGTGAGGCTCAAGTGGCTCTTGTTGTGCCAAACTCAACTAAACAAGGGATGATTCGAAAAGAAAGCCGGGGGGGACAAGTGCTTGGAAAATACTCCGTAGAAGGAAAGAAATGATTTTCTAGTGTGCGAAAAAAGACAAAACGATTTGATTACCGTAAAAGTGCCTATTTTTAAGGCTGCTGATTTTGTCACTCCCTTTTTTGTTAACGCCACTTCTCTGCAAGTGTATTTTTGGTGCAAAAATACACTTGCAGGGGAGTGGCGTTAACAAAAAAGAGAGTGGCAAAATCATTTCCCATTTTTAATGTTTTATAAATATATCGCATATAACGTCTGATTCCGGTTGTTGTCTCTCTCTCTCTCTCTCTCCTAGCCATAGAAATCTGATTGTAAATCCTGCCGTGGTTTTAACCAACGAATGAGAAATTGAATTGTAAATTTCAATCATTGAGTAAAAACCAAGTAATGAAATGAAGGCATAATTTTCTCAAACAATCAAAATATATATTATGAACCTTAAATGAAAAGAACAAAAACCTTCAACTTTTATGCAGTCCCAAATTTTTTAATTATTCAGATGCAAATATCTACGGTACAGGTTCTAATGTAAAATTAAAGGAAAATGATTTTGCCACTCCCTTTTTTGTTAACGCCACTCCCCTGCAAATGTACTTTTGCACCAAAAATATATTTACAGGGGAGTGGCGTTAACAAAAAAAGGAGTGGCAAAATCAGCAGCCAAATTAAAACCTTAAACTTTAATGTTGCAATAGTCAATCTACAGTAAAATCAAAAACCATTATGTGCGCAAGTATGTGGAGAGAGAGAGAGAGCGATTCACCATTTTAATGAGATGATTATCTCTTTACTCATTACTGTACCGACGCAACAAGGCAAACCGAGCGGGATCGACGACTACCCGTCGAGTTCTCGTGAAATGGACTGTGTATGGGGAAGACCCATTGATGATTGATGAGGGAAACGGGAAGGTAACCGGCGACGATCATAGAGACGAGCGATCGGCAACGACGAAGTTTACCGAGCGTCGAGCGAGTTCTCCCCGTCTCCCCGTCAAGTTTTTTGTGTGCGTTTCTCGTTCTCCCACTCATTTTTGCCTAAAATACAAATTGTACTCCTTCCGTCCGGATTTAATTGTCCTTAGTTCTATTCTAACCGGCTAAAAACTGAGTTATATATTTGAATCTGTAATGAATTTCATATCGAATATGGATCTTGTTTAATAGATCTCGATTAGTTCTATAATACAATGTTTTCAAAATCACATAAAATATTATAAATTACAAGATATAATCGATTAAAAAATGGCACGAACTGCAAAAAATGACTATTAAATCCGGACGGAGGGAATAAATTTTTTTTAAAAAGGGAGAGAGGGGGATGGTGTGGGGGCACGTGACCCTGCGTGCCCCAAGGTTGGTCCACCAATGTGTGGAGTGTATTGGGTTTTTAGGGGCACCTTGACCATCACGTGGTACCACAATACCACCAAATAATTTTTGAAAGATCATCACCAACTGGACGAAGATTGACATATATGAAGTAGTTGACTGAACATTGATATTAGATGGTTCACTTGTATTATGTACCTACAATTTTCTAGGGTGCGTTCCAATAACCATATCTAAAGAGGCCCAAAGAGGTTTTCATCGCAAAATAAAATATTCTACTCCCTCCGTCTCGCAAGGTTAGTTCATTGTGAAAAAAAAGTGTAATTTTTTAGAAGAATTATAGTATAAATTTGATAAATTTCAATTAGTTTTGATAAAAAAAAAGTTTTTGAAATATTATAAATATAGAAGATATAAGCGATTTAGAAGTATGTTTTTTTGTTTTCCATATATATAAAATTTCTCTTCTTCAAATTGGTCTTTAAATATATTCCAAAGAAATTTCAAAGCCTGTTATCTTTTATCTTTATACCATATATTGACTTCCCTGGTCTTCCTAAATTTTTTGTTTCGTCTTTTTTGAATTCTTCGTTTAAACTCACAATATACTTTTTGGAGTCATCATTCGTTTGACAAGGGGAGTTTAAAAACTTACTACCAAAAGTAATAATAAAAAAAAAAATCACACTAAAGACGAAAAATTGTTAGGAGTATGATCCGCCTGAGGTTCTATTGTGTGCACGCAATCCCAATTTGTTGGGAGCATCCGAGGAGTCCACCACATCACAATTTAGGGATGGCAATGGGGATGGATCGGGGCCGGAGGGTACTATCTCCATCCCTGATCCCCAAACCACTTCCCCGTCCCCATTCCTAACCCGATCCCCAACAGGGATTTGTTTCTTCCCTCCATCCCTGCCCCAAACGGGGAACGGGGAATCCCCACGGGGATTCGGGGATCCTAAATTAACTTTAAAAAAAATCACAGATTTCAAACAACATAAAATTCCAAGAAATTCCTTCTGCCAAGTTTTAAATAACAATGTCCATTGAGGCGCCACTAATAATGTCAATAATAACAAAAATAGGTAAACAACATATTTCAAACAAAGTTCATTGAGGCACCATTAATAACACAAAAAAAAAAAAAACAACAGATTTCAAAATTTGTTAACCCTAGACCAGATATACGTGTAGACGTGTAGGGTTAGGTACACAACGGGGATTTCGGGACGGGGCGGGGCCAGATACACAACGGGGAACAGGTACAAGTAGGGTTCGGGGCGGGGATATGTCTGTCCCCGCCTCCAACCCGTCCCCAATTTTTTTTTTTTAAAAAATCCCCATACACCCTACCCAATCCCCGAATGGATCTCCAAAATTTCCCTCCGTTCGGGGCGGGTATCGGATCAGGGGCGGTCGGATGGGACGAAATTGCCATCCGGCGTCACATGTCCCAAATATACATTGAATGACTCATATCCAATTAAAAGGTTAAGCCTTGTAAGTGGTGAGCCACCCAATTATATATTAAGGTCCAACCAATTTTCTATTTCTCCGATGTTGGACTCAATCCTTCACACATATTCCCAACAAAAATACCATGTTTTGCAGCTTTTGCTCATTTGTTGGCTGTAGGTGGCATTCCGCTAAGCTTTTTTCGTTTTTTCTTGTTTTGTCCTTATTCAAATATATATATTTTTTGCGTTTGTTACTGTTGAATCTCACTTTTATGGTTTTTCGATTTGTGCCGCCAAGACAAATCGGAAAAGTAAAAGCTATGACTTTTATCCAAATATTTTTTGAAATATCTAAGATAAAGTTGGCTTCTTGGCTTTTTGAGTTTTTTGGGTTTTATCTTGGATATTTTTAAAAATATTTAATAAAAGTCATAATTTTTTACTTTTCCGATATATCTTGACCAGACGAATTGGAAAAACTAAAAAATGAGACGCAAAACTAACTAACAAACGTGAATTTTTTTAATAAAGACAAAACAAGAAAAAGTGCAACAAATGCTTAGCGGAACGCCACCTAGTCTATAATGAAGTAATCTTTACTGATAAAGGTTATGGTTTATTTTTCATAGTGAGCTATTTTATTTTATTTTTTTTAAGGTTATGGATCTCCAATTCTCCGTGGGAGACCGTTCTGCGTTGGGGGTGGAGATGGAGGTTAAAAAAAAAATTCCGATAAAGATCGGGACGGAGCTGGGGTGGGTGGATCGGGGACGTGGATAGTAGTGGTATCCACCCCGCCCCACCCCGAGGGCCGTGGCCAGCCCTATGTGAATGTGGTTCAAGGCTCTAGGGTTCAACTGTGCTTATCGAACAAGAGGTTGGCGTATCAATAAGATGAGGTGCCTATAAATGCGTAGAATAACTACCACTGCCGCACGTTTCGCTTCTGCATCTACGCGGATTACGTACAAGGTGACCATCTAGGCAATTTACGCTCAGGCTTTCAACCCAAAGAGATAAGCATACATAAAGGCTAAAGCATCCAACACAAGTACACTCCGTTGCATATGTGGCAATCGAACTTTCCAGAAGAAATGGGAAGATTATCGGGAGAGATTATCCAGTGCCTCAGAATTACCGCCTTGTAGTGTCGCTGACCCTTTTTCTATCTCGTATTGAGTAGAACTTACACACTTGTCTTAGGCCACACACCTACGAAGTAGGGCTCACGAACTTGTCTTGGACCACACCCTAAATTTGTACTAATGAAAAATGGCCTGGAGCATCATATGGTAGTGGCCGGGAGCATTGGAGTATTTCAATTATGGGGCGCAGTCATATAGGGATGGAGCTAGTAGGTGCTGTCACCGCTGTAAGAAAAAAAAAAAAAAACTCCACTATTATATTTATAAAAAAAATTCCTATGAAAAAATATAGGCTCGCCCCCTAATATTTTGATAAATAAATAAATAGTATTAACCTTTGAAATACAAGGATACCAACATTAATTTTTAAAGGCTAAGAATTAAAATATAACAAAACATAAAATCTGAGGGGTAACATTATGAATATGCGATTAATAAACTCCCAGTTTTTCTCCCACAAAAATTCTCAATTGTTAAGAGGGTTTCACACGTTTTCTTCTATCTGCCCTAAAATCTCCATGGCAAGCTCTATAATGAAGTAACGTTTACCGATGAAGGTTATGTTTCTTTTTTCATAGTAATATCATTTTTTTAAGGTTTGGATTTCCGATTCTCCGCAGGGACCATTCTGCGTGGGATACAGATGGAGGTTAAAAAAATACTGATGAAGTTCGGGACGGGGTTGGGGTGGGTGGATCGGGGACGTGGATGGTGTTATCCACCCCACCCCGTGGCCAGCTCTATGTGAATGTGGTTCAAGGCTCTAGGGCTCAACTGTGCGTATTGAACAAGCGGTTGGAGTAACCGATTTTGCTGTCGGATAAGATGAGTGCCGATAAACGCTTCTGGATACACGTTTAATTCAAACAATATTCAACCACCTTCATTTTCCATGCGCGCGGGAAAACGTGTGACAAAAAACTACTCGTAGAAAGCTACAACAGTTGGACTGTGCAATCAAATTAAATGCCGTATTAGTCCGGATTAACTGAACTTTTAATTCAATTCGTAGCAAAATAATCATGTTTTCAAATGTGTCACATAAGAGCAAATATTTTATCACTGTCAGTTTCGTGACGTTTAAGGACATATCAATAAACGCAAAGCAAGACGAAGGATCATATAATTCACAACTCTTGGAATTTGTTACACCCCTCTACTAAGGGATTGATCTGGTGGTCTTGACTTGAGATTTAGATATTTGCTTCATTCTAAAGTCTTAGATTCGATTCTTTATTTTCCAGCAATTCTTGGGACCATATAACCTAACACTTAAGCGTGAGAAATGGCTACAGAGATTAGTTTGAGGTGCGCTAAGCTGGCTTGGGACATCCTGCATTAGCAAAAAAAAAAAAAGTATCGGAATTGGCTCTCTGTTTTCTGATCAGCAAGGTGACCTTCTAAGCATTTTCCACTCACGCGTACGTATTAGTACTTTTGAGTTTGACTTGGGGTCATACCTTCGAGTTGAACATAAAGATAAGCTCATAAGAATGAAGGGTTTTGCAAGGCCGGCTCATTAGTTTTAGAGGCCGAAAGCGAACCTCTTGAATGAGGCCTCCCTATATTTTTACTCTCCTTCGACTCCTCAAGCGTCTACATTTCTTTCTTCTTCTTTTTTGATTGGCTGCACGACTTTTTTTTTCGGAGTTCTTTTTCTCTCTAATTCCCTCTAACTATAAAAATTTTGATAATCCAACATAGATGGTAGCATAGGAGATAGAGCCTGATTGAGTACTTTGCAATCACCGAACTGAAAATATCTTCCAGGCTCCAGCCGTTTCTTTCTTTCTTTCTTTTTTTTAAACGCCTTAGTGTTACTAATGAGTAATTCCATCATTTAGGTCTATTTTATGACTCTTACATTTCAATTGGGCCTATTTTGTGTAAAGGAGGCTAGTGCAATTTTTTTTTGGACCATACATATATATATATATAGATCATAAAATTTTAAGGACACTCGTTTTTAACTTTTTTTGGGGGCCGGAAGTGCGGGCTTCCCCGGCCTTGGCCATAAGCCAGCCTTGGGGTTTTGTTAATGTATGCCCCTAAGACATATGTTAAGTACATAATAACTACCTCATTTGGCTTGATTTTTACGGGGAATGTAAGACTAGAAGTAGTTTCATTGATTATGCCATTTGAAGAGATTAACTTTTATGTGGTAGACAAAAATATCCCTAAAAAAAGAATATTTTAGAAGAGAGTAGCAAAATAGAGAGGTTGATGCAGTGTGTCTAAAATAGAAAAGTGACTTTGGGATAGGTAATTTGGCTAAAAACTTAGAAAAGCTGGTGTATATCTGCTCAAAGGTTGGTGGTGTAAATGAATTTTGAAAAACATATGCTTAGCTGGTTAACTTTGATAATATATTATCTTTTAAATTCAAAAACCCTTTTTTAAAGTTGTACTCGATCCGTATTTCATAATATTGCATACATGGCGACAAGAGGATAGAATGAGAAATGTGTTTGCTAAGTTTCATTAATCTTATCCGGAATTGTAAGATTTTTGTGTGCAGTTCTTCAATTTATTTAAATATGAACCATGAATGGTACAAGGGGATTTCCATATTGTTTGGGTCCTTGAGGATTGGTTGGGGAAGGGGGAACGACACAGGAAAATAGTGGGGGCATTTGTGTTCATGCATAAAATATTTACTCTTCTCCCAGCAAAGAATTTATTACTCTACCATAACTTTTCATTCCCCATAAAAAGGAGCGTATAATGGAAAAGTTAATGCAATACTAACATATGCTCCTAGGGCACATATTAACAAGACCCAAGCATGAAAGCAACAAAACTTTCCTTAAATTGCCCGAAATCTAAAGACAAGGCATTTTTAGGTTCTCACTCTTCTTACCTCATTTCCTCTCCCCTTCCCCTTTTCTTTTGGCTGGCAAGAATGAAGCGACAAAAAAGATGGAACTTTACTTAAATTGACTGACATCTAAAGATGAGGCATTTTTAGGTTCTCACTCTTCTTACCTCATTTCCTCTCCCCTTTCCCTTTTCCTTTGGCTGGCAAGAATGAAGCGACAAAAAAGATGAAACTTTCCTTAAATTGACTGACATCTAAAGATGAGGCATTTTTAGGTTCTCACTCTTCAATTGACTGACATCTAAAGATGAGGCATTTTTAGGTTCTCACTCTTCAATTCTTACCTCATTTCCTCTCCCCTTCCCCTTTTTCTTTGGCTGGCAAGAATGAAGCAACAAAAAAGATGAAACTTTCCTTAAAATTGACTGACATCTAAAGATGAGGCATTTTAAGGTTCTCACTCTTCTTACCTCATTTCCTCTCCCCTTCCCCTTGTCCTTTGGCTGGCAAGAATGATGCAACAAAAAAGATGAAACTTTCCTTAAAATTGACTGACATCTAAAGATGAGGCATTTTAAGGTTCTCACTCTTCTTACCTCATTTCCTCTCCCCTTCCCTTGTCCTTTGGCTGGCAAGAATGATGCAACAAAAAAGATGAAACTTTCCTTAAATTGACTGACATCTAAAGATGAGGCATTTTTAGGTTCTCACTCTTCTTACCTCATTTCCTCTCCCCTTCCCCTTTGGCGGCTGGTGGGGTCTTGTGGCATTAAAAAGTTCCGTTAAATTCTACTTTTCCAACTTTCTATCGGTAAGTTATTAATAACAATGTTAAATTTCTTGGAGGGTTCCAACCTAAAATAAATTAACAATAGATGGGATCAAGGACAAGCCTAAACGAGGGCACGTGGTGGCATGTTCCTCCACTAGAACGCGTGCCTCCATTCGAAATTAAAATAATCGTCTAGAAGAAATATTTTAAAATAAAGTTATTAACAAAACTAGCTTGATCATTCTAAAACTTTAACAATTTTGTTTGAGATTTTGTGCTCATTTTTATCTAATTTAACTTAAAGTACGCGTTATATACTTTTGTAGTTAGTAAGGCATGCCTTAATTTTGTTTGATCTTATTGTGTGGTTGACTTAAAAAAAATAAACTTTCGTCATTATGATTAACAGGTGCTCCCTCAAATCTTGGTACTCTGTTGTCAAGACCTGAAGCAGATGCTCTTATCAACTCCATCCTTTGGAGGGCTAAGAGTTTTTCTTTAATGATGCTATAATGTCGAAAGGTTTGCTACTGCTCTTTTCAACTCCAAATTGCTGGAGGGCTAAGAGTTTAAAATGTCTGATAGATGTGATCTGATAATAGTTTTCGGTGTTGCTGCTCTTTCAACTCCAACTATCTGGAGGGCTAAGAGTTTTTGCATTTACAGTTAGATGAGATGTCCTGATAGTTTGAGATGTTTTTCTGTGGCTAGTTCTGATGTCAAGGAAATCTTTTGTAGTGATCTGATGCTACACTTTTGTTTCACTTTCAATCCTGGTGGAAGACCTCGAGAGGTTCAGAGGGGAGTTACAATAACTCTTTCAACTCATTACAGAGGAGGGCTAAGAGTCTTTATGAAAGAGACCAGAAATTACTTATGGTCTGATTGATACAACTTTGATTCTAGGAGTTTAAGAGTGGAGAGTATCTTATTTCTCCCAATTTCGGGAGGGCTAAAATTCTGAAGGTTAATGCGCTATTTGCCATTCTTATAGCTTATTCAGGTGTGCTTATGAAGGTGTGTTCATATGCTAATACTATAGAAGATCTAGTTAAGCTGCTGCTGAAGGATTTCTTATCCCACTGTGATTGTTTTGTCATTCCAATTTTGAAGTTGATGTCTGGATGAAGGTCCCCCAAAGCCGGTTTCATCCATGAGGTTTTTCATGTCATCAGAAGCTGAGATTGATTATAGGTGGGTGTTCGATGAATCGGGTTTTGTTATGCTCTTGAAGTATTGGTTATCTTTTCAATGGAGAAGAGTTTTGGCTGCCAATATATCTGCTAAACTACTGCTTGAATTTTTGCTGCTTTTGGAGACCTATCTCTGAGTTGGAGGTATTGCTGATTCCAAATGGTCTGCTTAAATGCTTGAAGTCAACTCCGGTCTAGAGACTTGATGCTGACAGTGCCTTCTTCAAATGGAATGAGAGTGGTGTTCTTTGGGTGTTTAATCTCAGGGCTCATTCAATTTACATTGAATGTATTTTTTACTCTTTTTTCTTTCTTTCTTTGGCCTTTTATGGTACCTCATTCTCTGAGGTCCATAATGGGTCTCCCCTCGATGTACCCTTTGTCGAGTTTTAATAAAATTTTGTTGCCCATCAAAAAAAAAAAACAGGTGCTCCCACTAGGCTATATTCTTGGATCCGTCTCTGGGTGGGGTAACCTCCGGAATATATTAACTAAGCTTCGGTGGCTTAATTGAGCGATATGAGACAAGTCTAACACTCCTCCTCACGTGCAGCCCAGATGCACGTGGAGGTGACAGCTGAGCAATTGACTCGGGCGACGGAGATGATAGAGACTTTCGCATGAGAGATGAGATCACCCAAGACCTAACTCTGAAACCATGTTATCTTCTGGTCATCTCAATTCGCACCTTCACATGCATCCGGACTGCACGTAAGGGCGGAGTGCTAGACTTTATCCTACATCGCTTATCTAAGCTACCCAAGATTGGTTAATATAATCTAGATGCTACTCCACCAATAGCCAATTAATTTTAGGTTAGAACCCTCTAAAAAATCTAGCAATCAAAACCATCATTTGTTAATCGGGTGCTCGGGTAAATTTGTTCACAACTCAATTACACCCCATCCTCACTTTCACTATTCATCTATTGGGTTTAGTTTTTGACTTGTCGCACAGACTTTTAAACCAATCCACATGTACATCCTCCTGCTTGTACGTACCAATAGATTGGTGGCATATTTTACGCGGCCAAACATCTACTACTATAAATATGCTTAAACCCTTACAATTGCAAATCACCGAGTCTGACCTTTGCATTATTCACAGAGAGAGAGAGAGAGAGAGAGAGAGAGAGAGAGAGAGAGAGAGAGAGAGAGATCTAAATTCTTCTCACATTGCATTTCGCATTTTTGCGTTTTGCAAACATGTTTTCACTATTCCAAGCTAGCTTGGATAACTTGGAGAGATCCATACATGATATTCCCACCACCATACTCACTAAATCCAACCAAAAGAGATGGCACATGGCATTCACTGCCATCTATTGCTCCAGGGCCTTCTCCACCATCCCCTTGAAAAAACCCAAAAAGGAATCCCCTGTTACACCAAACAGTGTTGTTATCGATGTTTTCGAACCGCACCCATGCTTCCCGAAAATCGATCAATTGGTTCTCACAGGAATCATGAAGCAGAAAAATCTGGACCGGCTTAGGAAATATGATGGGGTTGAGGGACTGGCTTCTAGTCTTGAAACAAATTTGGAGAATGGGATCAGTGGAAATGCTAAGGATGTTTCGCGACGAAGCGAAGCATTTGGATTAAATACTTACCGAAGGCCGCCGGCGAAAAGTTTGTTGTATTTCGTGAGGGAGGCTTTGAGAGATCATACCATCTTGATCCTTTTAGTATGTGCTGCACTTTCACTTGGATTTGGCATCAAGGAACATGGCCTGAAAGATGGATGGTACGTATTGCTTGAGGTTTAAAATTCTTAGTTTTCTGGTTTTTTTGATTTATTTCATTAGATAAAGGAATTGGAAAATGATATTGGCACTCCAAAAATTGATGCTAGCACTCCAAAACTAGTGTAATTCCAAAGCCGCATTTCTTTGTTTTTTGAAGTGCCTCCATCAATTTTTGGAGTGCCAATATCATTTACCAAGGAATTACTCTTGCTAATAATTTCAGTTTTTGTTTTTTGGGCTTACGTTATGAACATCTATACTACTCAAACCCCTTCCCACTCCATTCACAAGGGAGCAATGTCAGAACATCATTTTAAAACTTACCTTCGCTTGGAACGACTTCGTACACAAGTGTGTCTGGAATGACTCCGTACACAACCATTAGGCAAGATTACTTCGTAGAAGATTAATTAAAGTGACTCTCAAGTCTTCAACAATGAACAGGGCATGTCCCTGGTTCATGTGAGAGCTTTTATTTACTTTCTGACCGACTTTTACGTATCCTCTTCAAAACAAAAAGGATAATAAAGAAAAAGGATTGCATGGTTCAAATAGAAGAATGTGAAAATTAGTTCTAACATTTGTTTGTGTCAATTCAAATTAAGGACATTTCTACAATTTGCAAACTACTAATTTTCGTGTACTCTCTCATCAATCCCACCACACGCTATCTTTCACTTATTTTTCTTAAAGAAAATTTTCATTTTTGTGCTAATACATAAACGTCTACTCTAAATCCTAACAGGTACGGCGGAGGAAGCATATTTGTTGCAGTCTTTCGGATCATAGCAGTCTCAGCACTATTCAACTTCAGGCAAAACAGAAAGTTCGTCAACTTATCCAAAGCAAGCAACAACATCCAAGTCGATGTCGTGCGAAACGGAAGGCGGCAACAAGTTTCCATTTTCGAGATCGTCATGGGAGATGTCGTTTGCTTGAAGATTGGTGATCAAGTTCCGGCCGATGGGTTGTTCATCGACGGGCACTCGTTGCTAGTAGATGAATCCAGCATGACAGGGGAAAGCGACCACGTCCAAGTTGATCTTATACAGAATCCATTCTTGTTCTCCGGCACCAAGGTACTCGAAATTGGTTAAGATTGAAGCCTTAACAGTTTTAATAGCTTAAACCCGATAATTACCCCAATACGATACTGGTTTGTAGTACTGGGAAGGAAGTGTGTGTATGTGTACAGTCTAAGATACTTTGTGTACAATTCAACAACTTAATAAGTCTCTGAATTTCCAACAGGTAGCTGATGGGTTTGGTCGAATGTTAGTCACCTCAGTCGGAATGAACACAACATGGGGAAAAATGATGAGCACAATCAGCAACGACTCCAACGAAGAAACCCCTCTACAATCCAGGCTCAACAAACTCACCTCATCCATCGGAAACATCACAAACTCTGTCGCAGCAATCATAGCTGCTGCGGTAACTATAGCGGTCGTCACGATTCCATAAGGATTGGCTTTTGCTGTGACTCTCACAATGGCTTATTCGATGAAGCGGATGATGAGTGACAACGCCATGGTTCGCAAGATCTCTGCTTGCGAAACAATGGGTTCGGTTACCACTATTTGTACTGACAAAACTGGAATGCTTACCCTTAACCAGATGAAGGTGACAGAGTTCTGGCTTGGCCAGGATTTTGTAAACGAAAATGGTTCCTCTTCTATTGCTAGCAGTGTAGTTGAATTACTCCACCAAGGTGTTGGTTTGAACACAACTGGTTGGGTTTGTAAAACCGTTTCAGGGCCCAAGTTTGAGGTTTTTGGTAGCCCTACGGAAAAGGCGATCCTTTCTTGGGCTGTTTCGGAACTGAACTTGGATATGGAGGGACTTAAGAAGAGTTGTGAGATTGTACAAGTTGAAGTATTCAACTCGACGAAGAAAAGAAGTAGCGTTTTGATGAGGAAGAAGGGTGAAAACAAGACGAATGTGCACTTGAAAGGGGCAGCAGAGATGGTACTGGCAATGTGCTCGAATTACTACGATGTCTCTGGAAACATCACGGTTTTGGATGATTTTGAAAGGAAGAAAATTGATCTAATAATCCAAGGTATGGCTGCTAGTAGCCTACGATGCATCGCTTTCGCCCACAAGCAAGTTCCAGAACAAGAAAATGAAGAGGGAAAAATTCTTATAGAGGAAAATTGTCTAACCCTTTTGGGGCTAGTTGGTTTGAAGGATCCGTGTTGCCCGGGTGTGAAAAAGCCGTGGAAGAGTGTCAAAATGCAGGAGTGAATGTGAAAATGATCACGGGCGATAATATTTCCATGGCTGGAGCGATAGCAACTGAATGTGGGATACTCAAGCCTGACCAGAACATGAAAAGTGGAGTAGTGGTAGAAGGGGTGGAATTCAGGAACTACACAGCAGAGGAACGAAGGGAGAAGGTCGACGAAATCTGCGTGATGGCCAGTTCTTCTCCATCCGACAAACTCCTAATGGTACAATGCTTGAGACAAAAAGGGCACGTGGTGGCGGTCACTGGGGATGGAACCAACGATGTGCCAGCACTGAAAGAAGCCGATATAGGCCTTTCGATGGGGATACAGGGGACCATAGTGGCGATAGAGAGCTCCGACATTGTCATTTTAGATGACAACTTCGGGTCCGTGGCCTCTGCTTTAAGGTGGGGGAGATGTGTTTATACCAACATTCAGAAGTTCATTCAGTTCCAGCTCACTGTGAATATTGCTGCCCTTGTCATCAACTTTGTCGCCGCGGTTTCAGCTAGAGAGGTCCCACTTTCCGCTATTCAATTGATATGGGTTAACTTGATTATGGACACATTGGGTGCATTGGCTTTAGCCACTGAAAAACCCACAAAGGAGCTAATGGAGAAACCACCAGTGGGTCGAACAAAGCCTCTCATAACCAACGTTATGTGGAGGAACTTGCTCTCTCAGGCAGCTTATCAAATCGCGGTCCTACTTACGTTACAATTCAAAGGCGAAGCGATTTTCAATGTGGGTTCAAAAGTCAACGACACCATAATCTTCAATGTCTTCGTGTTGTGTCAAGTGTTCAACAAATTCAACACGAGGAAGCTCGAGAAGAAGAATATGTTTGAAGGAATTCACAAGAGTAAGTTGTTTTTGGTGATTGTTGGGGTGACGATTGTGCTTCAGGTGGTGATGGTGGAGCTCTTGAAGAAGTTCGCGGATACGGAGAGGTTGAATTGGTGGCAGTGGGGAGTTTGTGTTGGGTTTGCTTCAGTTTCTTGGCCTATTGGATGGATTGTCAAATGCGTTCCTGTTCCAGAGAAGCCATTTTTCAGCTAGATGAATAAGATCAGTTAGGTTTTTGGTGTTTGGTTATGTCATAGACTCGTAGTTAAATCAAACTGAGCCTTATGTCGTCGTTGTCTGTAGTTTTTCTAAGGGGAGTTCAAATTCTTTGATGTGTAAAGAGATAGTTTATTATTTTATATAGAACAATACGTCTCTTTGTTATGGCGGAGGCTCTTGCCATTTGGAATGCACTAGTGTGGGCTTTTGACAGAGGTTGGTTGTCTGTGGAAATTTGGTCGGACTTGGTTTTGGTGCAAGGTTTTCAGAAGGCCAATTGGGTTCATCCTTTGGTTAGGATTATTTTGTCTGATATTGTTCTTTTGGCTTGTAAGTTTAATTATGTTGTTTCTAAGGTTCCAAGAATTGAGGTTAGAGCAGCCCATGCTCTAGCTAAAGATGTAAATTATCAAGTTTAGTGTGTTTAATGTTATGTTTGTGGTTTGATAAAAAAAAAGAGAGGAGATATATAAGATAATCAATTAAAAAAAATAGAACTACGTGTTGGAAAATTAATTTGTGAATGAATTTGGGAAATTTCGAGGCAACCGAACAAACCCACTTTGGTTCATTGAATCTGGACGAAGCACTTTTAAAGTCTAGCGGTTATGGATGGCTAATGCCCCCATGATGTAAGATTTATGGCACATAATTCATTCCAGCGGTTAAGTGGATTTAATTCCCCTATGCAACTCAAATTAAAGGTCGTCCTTTGTGTATATATTGGAGCGTCTCATTTCTTTGTTCCGTACGTTTAACACCAATTTCGAATTCCATACATCAAAGTTCCGAGTTTCGTTCTTTGTGAGAGAGAGAGGCAAACGCAAGTTCAGTTCGCCAAGACTGTTCACAGTGGTGTTACGTAGGTAGTGGTCCTAGCCGGATAAATCCTGATCATATTGTAATCTTCCCAACAAAATACTTAGAAAGTTACAATAACAATGAACTATGGTCATACTTGAGCAAGGTTTAGCAGGTTGGCAAGAATTTGTTAGTGCTAGAGATTAGAAAAGAGGGGATTCTCCTTCACTGATCTTGTTAAAATCAATGTTGACAGGGCTTTTGGATTTGCGTAACACCATGGGTGGAATTGGGATTGTTGCAAAGGGATACAGATGGTAATGTGCTTGGGGCAACTCCCCCTATTGCCAATTGGTTTTAGGTTGGAACCCTCCAAGAAATCTAACATGATATCAGAGCTAGGTCTTGGGTGGCCTCAACTGTCGTGGGAAAGTCTCTGTCATCTCCGCGCCCGAGTCAATCAGTCAGCTCCTGGTCTCTTGGTCTATCACCTCCACGTGCATCCGGGCTGCACGTGAGGGGGAGTGTTAGACTTGTCCCACATTACTCATTTAAGCCACCTAAGCTTGGTTAATATATTCTAGAGGCTACTCCACCTATTGCCAATTGATTTTAGATTGGAACCCTCCAAAAAATCTAACAGTTGCAAATGGATACAGATGGTAATGTGCTTGGGGCAACTGTGGAATCATTCAAAGGATCTTTTTCTGCTCGAATTATTGAAGCCATGGGTTTTCGACGTGCTTCGGAAACAGCTTTGAATTGGAATTACACTCGGGTCATTATAGAAGGGGACGCACTGCAAGCGGTTCATGCTCTCAACCAATCGAATGTCTCCAACTTGCTTCTTTATTCTCTTCTTGTTCGTTTTCTCATGTAAAACGTGATTATAAAAAGGTAGCCCATTCTGCAGCTAAGCATTCTCTGTCTGATGTTAGAGTGATATGTTGGCGGGGTGATTATCCCCATTGGCTATCATCTCTAGAGTTTAGAGGATATTAGGGCTTTTGGCCATCCTCCCAGTAATAAAACTTCTTCCCGGGGATTAAATAAAAATGAACGAGATTAAATTATTTACACCGCCGATGTAAACATTTGTTTCCTCCAAATCAATTATATTGTGCCACGTCGCCATGTTTTATTGATTGGGACTACTATTTTACAACGTGGTGCAATGTAATTGATTTGGAGGAAACAAATCTTTACATCGGCAGTGTAAAGAATTTATTCTCAAAATGAACTACGGTCTTTGCTATTGGATCTCAAGAATTTGGTAGAATTAAAAATCCGCATTCTTAAATGAACTACCACTGCCGTTTTGCTTCTGGATAAGATGACATAGGCGCGTGCCGCGCGTCAACGCGTATTCCGTACCCAACCGGTTTTGGATGATTTTGAAAGAAAGAAAATTGATCTAATAATCCAAGGTATGGCTGCTAGTAGCCTACGGTGCATCGCTTTCACCTACAAGCAAGTTCCAGAACAAGAAAATGAAGAGGGAAAAATTCTTATAGAGGAAAATTGTCTAACCCTTTTGGGGCTAGTTGGTTTGAAGGATCCGTGTTGCCTGGGTGTGAAAAAAGCCGTGGAAGAGTCAAAATGCAGGAGTGAACGTGAAAATGATCACGGGCGATAATATTTCCATGGCTGGAGCGATAGCAACTGAATGTGGGATACTCAAGCCTAACCAGGACATGAAAAGTGGAGTAGTGGTAGAAGGGGTGGAATTTAGGAACTACACACCGGAGGAACAAATGGCGAAGGTCGACAAAATCTGCGTGATGGCAAGATCTTCTGCAGTCGACAAACTCCTAATGGTACAATGCTTGAGACAAGAAGGGCACGTGGTGGCGGTCACTGGGGATGTTACCAACGATGCATCAGCACTAAAAATGGCCAACATAGGCCTATCAATGGGGATACAGGGGACAAAAGTGGCAAAAGAGAGCTCCGACATTGTCATCTTAGACGACAATTTTGGGTCTGTGGCCACTGTTTTAAGGTTGGGGAGATGTGTTCATACCAACATTCAGAAATTCATTCAATTTCAGCTCATTGTGAATGTTGCTGCCCTTGTCGTCAACTTTGTGGCGGCGATTTCAGCTGGTGAGGTCCCGCTTTCCACCCTCCAATTGTTATGGCTCAACTTGATTATGAGGAATTGAGCACTTTGGGTGCTTTAGCTTTAGCCACTGGAAAACTCACAAAAGAACTAATGGAGAAACCACCAGTGGGCCGAACAAAGTCACTTATGACCAACATTATGTGGAGGAACCTACTCTCCCGGGCATTTTACCAAACTGCCGTGATGCTTACCTTACAATTCAAAGGCGAAGCGATTTTCAATGTGAGTGAGGATGTGAATCACACTCCGATGTTTAATGTTTTCGTGTTGTGTCAAGTTTTCAATGAATTCAATGCGAGGAAGCTCGAGAAGAAGAATGTGTTTGAAGGAATTCAAAAGAACAAGCTGTTTTTGGGGATTGTTGGGGTGACGGTTATGCTTCAGGTGGTGATGGTCGAGTTTCTGAAGCAATTTGCGGATATAGAATGTTTGAGTTGGTGGCAGTGGGGAGTTTGTGTTGGGTTTGCTTCAGTTTCTTGGCCACTTGGGTGGGTTGTCAAGTGAATTCCTGTTCCAGAGAAACCGTTTCTTTTGGGAGAGGGGGTTGCGCCTCCGGAGTTAGATCCGGCATCCACCACCAACTCCGGCGACAAGGCTGCACCCTTCCCTCAAACATCTTTCTCTTCGACGCCATCAGAGTTGGATCCGGCATCTCCCACCAACTCCGGTGACAAGGTTCTACTCTTCCCTCATACAATTTCCCCTTTGATGGCATTGGAGTTATGTTCGGAACGACGAAGTGTGTCCCGCAACTTTGGAGTCTATTTGGGCGACAAAGCAACAGAGCTACCGGGACCGGCACTCGATGGTGAAAACCGAATAGGAGGTTCTTTTCTTTCTGTTCTGTCTTTGTGGATTGTTTCCTCCTTTTACGTAGTGATAGGCGCGTGATATCATAGATATGAGTGCCTAAGTAGGGCAAGTTAGCGCGGTATAGGCGCGTTTTATTCCATTATCCACTTGATTCCGTGCGTTCTTTTGTTTTGTGCTTTTGTTATTTTTCATAGGTAATAAGGCGGTTTTTACGCCAAGATTGGATGGGAGACCTTGAGGTCGTTTTGGACGTCGACATGGGAGGTCGAAGTGGAAGCATGAAGCATTGGATGACGTCGGATGGCAAAAATCCATGCAAGCCTCAGCGGGCCACTTAACGCGATCGGTATCGATACTGCTATCAATAGTATCGATACAATTCAGTGCAAAACGAATCCAGATTTGATCAGAAAGATGGGTATCGATACCCCCCTGGGCAGTATCGATATCGAGAGTGACAACGGGAATTTTTCGTTTCGTCATTTTATTTCCTTTTTCTTTTATTTCCGAATTTAGAGGGTTTGTTTAAATACCCTCTTAAACTCCGTTTTTAGGGTTCGCACTTTTTATTAGCAGCTTTATTTTTCCGTTCTTTCCGTTCCAGAGCTAATTTCTTTCAAGTTTTCAAGTTCTGTTCAGATCTTCACACTTCGGTAACTCGTTTCAGTTTTCGTTCTTAATTAAAGTTGTTTATTGGCATTCAATTAGTTGGTATTTCTTGTTTATTTCTTTTTTTTCCAATAATCGAAGCATGATGCAAGTTAAAATCTCTTTTAATTTTCTTTCAATAATGAGTGAGTAGTTTCATAGGTAGGGTCGCGGGGTGATTAGCACGCCGTGATCAGTTCGGGTACTGCTCCTGCTTTTAAATAATGAAAAAGTAATTTTGGGTTAATTAGAACATTCGTTAGACGAACCCGGGGCATCGCCGGAGCCCATGTGAACGGGGGAATGGGGGAACAAAACTCGTTCTTCGCTGCGCATGGGTATACGGCGACCACAAAGGTTCGCATCTTTCGGGGTATCTTTTCTAAACTAAAGTTAAACGTTTTTAAGAACATTGAATGGAGCAGGCTAATCCGGGCTGGTCGCGAGTGCTATGAACCCTTCGACCGTACCTCCTTTTAATTATCTGAATAGTTAATCAATTTCGTTGTTTAGTTAATCTCTCAACCAAATCAACAAGGGGTGGCTACCTAAGAGCCGTTTCAAATTCTACAACCCGAGTTCCCACAGCACACACTTCACCGTCCTTAGTGGATTCGACTCCGGTCTTACCGGATATTGTGCTATATCGGTCTCCGCCCTACGCTTGGGGCAACCCATTATTTTAGGACTAGGAAATCGTCAAGCATTTTTGGCGCCGTTGCCGGGGACGGTAACGTGTGTTAAGAATTCGGGTAGTTGTTTTTATTTTCTTTTATTTTTAGTTTTTTTTTAGTTGTTTGGAGTCAACATAGGTAGAGGTAAGCAATCCTCCATCGTAGGAAAGCAATCACCTCTAAAACCTAAGTACTATCGAGACAATACCAAGCGTCTCGTAGCCATTGAGAGAGTTCCGAGAGTAACTGTGGAGGAAGACTTTTTTGGTGGTGAGTCTTTCGATATCGGTGGCCTTTTTGTGGACTTAGTAATCGAGCCACCAATGGCAGATCCACCGATGTCGATGCGTGCGCACATGCATCCTGAGAGGACCACTCCTCTCAGTCCAATAGTTCTACCAATAGAGACAGTGGAAGCACGTAACGCTTTCACCATCAAGCCAGGTACGCATAATGCCCTTCCCCTGTTCTACGGGAAGGAGAATGAGGATCCGTACAACCATATCCGTTGCTTCGAGCAGTTGGTGAGCACCCTTGCCACCACTGCTCAGTGGGAGAATGCTTGCCTTAGGCTTTTTCCCCCTTCACTTAGGGACAATGCGGATAAGTGGTTACGTATGCAAAAAGCCCAGTCTCTGAGGACGTGGGCTGCTGTCCGAGATATATTTTACAAGAAATATTTCTCGGAAAGTAAGTCGAAGTACCTGACTCGCCAAATCCAGTCGTATAAGCAGAAAGAGGGCGAGTCATTTTTAAGGTGCTGGGAGCGGTTCAAGGACTTGTTGTTGTCCTTACCGCATCATGGGTTCGTGAAACATCAGTTGGTGTCATTTTTCTATTTGGGCTTGAATGTTGCCAAGGTCCAACAAATTGAGTACCTCTGTAAGGAGGCAGATTTCCTCGACAAGTCCCCAGATGATGCGTGGGATTTTCTTGATGAGTTGGCCGAGAAACACCGGGGTTGGGAACCTTCTGACCTCGGTGATAGAGCTATGGCTGCTCAAGGACCCAGTGGGTCCGGCATATTTCCTTCGAGTGTGAGAGAACACAACCTCCAGTCCCAGCTGGACAAGATGAACAAACAGTTAGAGGACTTGAAACTTAAGCAAGTCCATCAGGTGAATGAGATGAGAGTTGAGGAGGTGTGTGCTTTGTGTGAGTGTCCGGGGCATTTAGTCACTGCTTGCCCCGCGTTTCCCATTGTGAAATATGCATACCATAGTAACCAGGCTGAGGTGAACGCGCTTAACCAGCGTTGGGATCCGTATTCTAATACCTACAATCCAGGGTGGGCCCATAACCCACTTTTGAGTTGGAGGGATCAAAAAGCCCCAGTGCAACCCCAAGCACCACCTCAACAGTCAGTCCAGCCATTCCAATCTTCTCAAGGCCCAATAACCCAATTCCGTTACCCACCTCAGCAGCAGCAGAGGTTCGGTCCTTCGTCTTTTGGACCACCCCCTGGCATTAACCATCCCCCACGGGATAAGCAGACTGATGAGATGATGAAGACTCTCATGCAGTCTCAGATTAGCTTTACTGAGCAGACCAAGCTGGCGATTGGTGACATTAGGACCCAATTGACCCAGTTGACGGCGGCAGTTGGACAAGCCCAACAGGAGAAGGGAAAGTTTCCTTCTCAACCTCTAATCAATGCCGCCGGTACGCATTATGTGGGTGATTTTTCTGGCCCAAGCAGTTCGGATCCTAGCCTAGAGGAGGCTAAGGCGATCACCACGCTCAGAAGTGGGAAGGTGATCAACAAGGACTTACCTCTTAAGCAAAAATCGGTACCACCCCCGGTACCGGTATCTGTGCCAATAGCCATTCCAGACCTAGGAAATGTCCCTGAGGAAGAGAGAGATGCGGAGTCTCCTGAAGTGGTGGTACCTGCACCTGCAGTCCCCACGACTCCGTCGCCACCCGTTGCTCCTTATCCAAATCGCTTGGTGGCGAAGCCCAAAGTCAATGTGAACTTTCAAATGCTGGAGTTGTTCAAGAAAGTTCAGTTTCCCATCTCTTTGATGGAAGCCATTGACGCCATTCCTCAGTTCGCAAAGGTCTTGAAGGATCTATGTACGTCTAAGCGGAGAACCAAGAGTCAGAACAAAGTGCTTCTGACGGAGCAAGTGAGCTCCATTCTTCAGGCTGAGATCCCCACCAAGTGTAAGGACCCTGGTTGTCCCACCATCCCTATAGCTATCGCAGGCCAGAAGTTTGATAAGGCTTTACTAGATTTGGGAGCGAGTGTCAACTTGCTCCCATATTCGGTATACTTGAAGCTTGGCTTAGGCGACCTGAGAGCCACACCGGTCACGCTACAGTTGGCTGATCGGAGTGTGAGAATTCCCAAGGGAGTGGTGGAAGATATTTTGATTCAAGTGGGCGAGTTTCTCTTTCCAGTCGACTTCATTGTCCTGGATACTTGCCCAATACCGGAGGTCTTTGAGAAGACTCCTATCATCCTTGGCCGTCCTTTTCTGGCCACCTCCAGTGCTGTCATGAATTGCAAAACTGGACAAGTCCAATTGTCGTTTGGGGACTTGAAAATGGAGGTGAATGTTTTTAATGTGGATAGTAAGGTCGAGGATGATGATGAGGTGTATGAGGTGAGTCTGATCGACACGCTAGTGCAAGAGCATGTCGATAGTATGTTATACAAGGATCCTCTGGAGATAGCCCTAACCGCCGAGGAGGCGTCTTTCTTAGATTCTCCAGAGGTAGGAAGTTTGATGGAGATGCTCGCAGTAGAGGATGTGTGTGGTGTCGCTTGGAACCCAGTTCTTGAGCCGCTGGGCACCCCACTTCCTAAAGCTCTCCCATCGTCTGTCCAGCCACCCAAACCAGAGTTAAAGCCTCTGCCGGACACACTTAAGTATGCCTTCCTTAAAGGCGATGATACTTTTCCGGTTGTGATCTCCTCATCCCTCGAGGCGGATCAAGAGGCTAAGTTGCTTACCTTGCTGAGAGAGCACGTGGGCGCGATAGGCTGGACGATAGCAGATTTGCAAGGTATTAACCCAACGGTGTGTACACACCGCATTTTTCTTGATGAGGATGTGAAGCCTTCTAGGCAACCTCAGCGTCGTCTGAACCCCAATATGAAGGAGGTGGTTCGGGCTGAGGTGCTTAAACTCTTAGATGCGGGTATTATTTACCCGATAGCCCATAGTGAGTGGGTGAGCCCGGTGCAAGTGGTGCCTAAGAAGGCTGGAGTGACCGTCGTGAGAAACAGCGAGGGAGAACTAGTGCCGACCCGTGTTCAAACCGGGTGGCGAGTGTGCATAGATTACCGGAAGCTCAATGCGAGCACCCGGAAAGATCATTTCCCTCTCCCATTCATTGATCAAATTCTGGAGAGGGTGGCTGGTCGTGCTTTCTATTGTTTCCTGGATGGGTACTCTGGCTACAATCAGATAGAGGTAGCCATGGAGGATCAGGAAAAGACCACCTTCACGTGTCCTTATGGAACGTTTGCCTACCGTCGCATGCCCTTTGGCTTGTGCAACGCTCTCGGAACCTTTTCAAGGTGTATGATGGGAATATTTAGCGACATGGTAGAAAAGATTGTGGAGGTGTTTATGGATGACTTTTCGGTTTTTGGGGATTCGTTTGACGAATGCCTCGAGAACTTGAAGAAAGTCTTGGAACGGTGCGAGGAGAAGCAACTTGTGCTTAATTGGGAGAAGTGCCACTTCATGGTCACTCAAGGAATTGTGTTGGGACATATTGTCTCATCCAAGGGTATTGAGGTGGACAAGGCGAAGATCGATTTGATCGCAAATCTTCCCACTCCAAAGTCTGTAAAAGACATTCGGTCTTTCCTCGGTCACGCCGGTTTCTATCGGCGTTTCATTAAGGATTTCAGTGCTATCTCTCGACCGTTGTGTCATTTGTTGTCAAAAGACACGCCCTTTGTGTGGACTGAGGCGTGTGAGGAGGCTTTTAAGACGTTGAAGCGGAGTCTCACTACTCCGCCGATTGTACAGCCTCCGGATTGGAGTTTGCCCTTTGAGTTAATGTGTGACGCGTCCGACTATGCAGTCGGGGCGGTTTTAGGGCAACGGCGAGGGAAAGATCCCTGCGTCGTGTATTATGCGAGCAAGACGCTGAATGAGGCACAAATGAACTACACCACTACCGAGAAGGAATTGCTCGCGGTGGTGTTTGCCTTAGACAAGTTCCGGTCCTACTTGGTGGGTTCGCAAATCGTGGTGTATACCGATCATGCGGCCTTGAAATATTTGATGACCAAGCAGGATGCGAAGGCTCGTCTTATCCGGTGGATTCTTTTGCTGCAAGAATTCGACCTCGTGATTAAGGATAAGAAAGGGGTTGAGAATGTAGTGGCCGACCACCTGTCTCGTTTGGAGTTTGAGGACCCCACCTCTCATCTCCCCATCATGGATACTTTTCCTGACGAGCAGTTGTTTGCTGTTAATACGTGCCCATGGTTTGCAGATATCGCCAATTATTTGGTGACTGGGCAGATTCCACCCCATTGGTCTACAGCTGAGAAGCAGCGGTTTTTGAGAGAGGTCCGGCTTTATATTTATGATGATCCATATGTATTCAAATATTGCGCGGACCAGATTGTGCGCCGGTGTGTCCCCGAGGCTGATCAAAGGGGAATTTTAGAGTTTTGTCACACCGAGGCGTGCGGGGGTCATTTCTCCGGTAAGAAGACCGCCGCCAAGGTCAATGAGTGTGGTTTCTTTTGGCCAAATCTTTTTAAGGATGCGTACGTGTTTTGCAAGTCGTGTGACCGGTGTCAGAAGTTGGGAAAGGTTGGGCCACGGAATATGATGCCCCTCCAGAATATTTTTGTGATAGAGGTTTTCGATTGTTGGGGTATTGATTTCATGGGCCCGTTTCCGGTTTCAAATGGGTTTGAGTACATCCTCTTGGCGGTGGATTATGTGTCGAAATGGGTAGAGGCAATTCCCACTAGGACCAGTGATTCTAAGGTCGTGCTTGAGTTCTTACGAACTCACATTCTATCGAGGTTTGGCATGCCACGTGCCATTATCTCCGATCAAGGCACGCATTTTTGCAATAGGTCCTTTGGGGCGTTAATGAGCAAGTATGGCATCTCTCACAAGGTGTCTACTGCTTATCATCCTCAAACAAATGGTCAGGCTGAACTAGCAAATCGTGAGATTAAGGGAATCCTTGAAAAGACCGTGAACCCGAATAGGAAGGATTGGTCACTTCGGTTGATCGATGCCTTGTGGGCCTACCGCACTGCTTACAAGACTGTGTTGGGTGCTTCACCCTACCGGCTCGTGTATGGTAAGGCCTGCCACTTGCCCGTTGAGATGGAGCATAAGGCCTATTGGGCCATTAAGACGTTGAACACGCGGTTGCCAGAGACGGGTGCCCATAGGAAGCTCCAGTTGTGTGAGCTTGAGGAAATTAGGAATGACGCGTATGAGAGCACGAGTATTTATAAGGCTAAGGTTAAAGCGTATCATGACAGGAACATTCAGCGCAAAACCTTTATTGTTGGTCAAAAAGTGTTATTGTATAACTCGCGCCTCCATCTTTTTCCTGGTAAGTTGAGGTCCCGATGGGACGGTCCCTACATTGTGCATAAAGTCTACCCAAATGGTTCGATAGAGATTTGTGACCCAAAGGATAATAATACTTTCAAAGTTAATGGACAACGTCTTAAACCATTTTTAGAATTTGTTGAAGTAGGTGAACCTGATGAGGTTTTGGTCGATCCTGTTTATTCGGATGACCCGGTTGTGTAGTCGTACGTGGCTACGTTTTGACGGGTAGCTTTTGCGTACCACTCTATTCATTGTGGAGTGGACCCGGCCCCTAGTAATAGGGGTACCCATCATTGACTTGGGTTTTGGGCACAATGCTTAAAAAATATAGAAAATTGAAAATGAAATAGATATTAGCATCATGGTCTGGTATAGCCACCTGGTCAAAGCTACGTATGTAGTACTTAGGAGGTTGGGTCTGGCGGCAGGCGCGTAGTTAGCGGCGAGAAATCTGTCTGAACCATCTGGCTTTAATGTTAAAATTCCGTGGAGATTGCTTCAAAACGGGGTGGTGGGTAAGGAATCTGGCAGCCCCAGAGGGAGTGACAGCCTATTAGATGATGGTACCACTTCTCAAGATATCGCTGAATCCTACGCATACTGTCCTTCCAACAAGTAAGGAACCACAGTCTTTGACCAGGGAGAAAAGTAGTACTCGTGTCTTTCGCGTGAAGAAAGTGGTGGATTTTTGTTTTGTTTTTGTTTTCGTCTTTCTTTTGTTTTTGGGGTCCCGGGTACCACGAACCGGGTGGCATTAATGTTTTGCAGGGTGCGGACTTTTGCACGGCGTGCGGAGCAAGGAAATTCCTCGAACATCGGCCGAGGTCATGGTGGTTGGCTGCCACCCGTTGGTCCATTTCTTCGCCCTTATTTTTCTTATGCTGTGTTTTCATGCTTTGGGGACATAGCATGTTTTAAGTTGGGGGGAGGGGCGTACTTTGTACATGTTCTCGTGGCGTTGCTAGGGGTAAATTTTAATTTTAATTTATTTTTGGGGATACGTGTGTTATGCTTGATTGTATGATTAGGCGAGCATGCTAGAATTAGCCAAATCTTTGGGCCTGTTTAACTGAAATTCATGCATATATTTGGCGTTTCGTGAACATGGTTATGCTGTCGTTTACATTGAGTAAGTGTCTCCACGTGGTTAATAAAAAAAAAAAAAAAAAAAAAAAACAGAAGAAGCATTCCCATGTTCTTTGATTTATCTGTCTCGCATTTGCGTAAAAAAGTAGGCGTTTGTTTCATAATGGAATGGCTGAATGGGTTGCATGCATTTGCGAGAGTTAATATCGTGCGTAGGGGATGAAACAAGGCACTCTTTTATGATTAGACCACATATGTGTCCCTTTGACCAATCTTAAACCAGTCCGAGTCAGTTCCTGAGTCTAACCTAGGAAAACGGTGTGTGGGTTGGATTCAAGTTGGGGGGTCTAGCTTTGTGCATCATGGGTATTTTTGTTCGGAGCATCGTTGTTTTTTGGGATGGAATAGAAGAATCTTTGATGGGTGTCATGTGGGTGAAATCCTTACAATCTTGGCCAAAACCCTCATCCGACCAACCAACCCTTAAACTTTCAGCCTAAAAAAAAAAAAAAAAAAAAAAAAAAAAAAAAAAAAAAAAAGACAAAAGGACGAAGTTGATCAGTGAGATGGGTATCGATACACCCCTAGGGGTGTATCGATACCGAAGTCGCTTCGGGTAAAAAAAAAAAAAAAAAAAACGCAGAAAAGGTCAAAAAGCAAAAAGGGCCGGCGGATTTTTCCCAAAACCTTTTCACTTCATCATCTTCAACCTTTTCTCTCTCTCTCTCTAACCCTCCATTACCCCATAACCAAACCTCCACCCAAAAATCCGAAAATCCCACTTCCCTCCACCAAAATTACTCCAAACTTCACCAAAATTTTTCTTTTTCCCATCTCTACCACATACTTCACTCTCAACCCCACCAAAAACCCGAATCCGTACGGATCTAAAAACCCTAACTTACCCTATATTCTTCCCATCTCTCACATGGCACCCAAGAAGAAGGCTAGTTTCGCAGAGAAAGGGAAAGGCGTGGGTTCCTCGGGTCATGCACCGAACCCGGATTTTGAGCAAGATTCAGCCCCGGAGGAGGTTCCGGCCCGGCCACGGAGGAGGAACCGAGATCAGATAAGGAGGGATGAGCAGTTGGCATGGGAGGCTTCATGCAAGGGCCGGGGAATAAAGGCAGAGAGGTTCATCATCCGGGATAGCTTTCCACCGGATAATGAAGTCATACGGGCAGTCGTCAGGCAAGGTTTGTCTTTTTGGTTTGAGGATAATCCTGGTTTAAATATTGAATTGGTAGAGGAGTTTTATAAGAACATGATTGTGCCTGACGCCGGGACTGAATTGCATCCCGAGGCCCGTATCACTTCGAGAATTGGTAGGGTACCGGTGGAAGTAACCCCGGGTATTATTGCGGCTACAATGTTATATGCCCCCCCCACGGGGGAAACAAGCTACCCGGCCCTGAATGAGACTTTTGAGAAGGATATTGTGTTTGAGAATATGTATATGGACAAAAGGAATGCAATGATTCCCCACAGGCCCGGTAAATTCAGGCCGGCGTTTAGGTTTGTAAATCAGTTGGTGTGCTATAATTTGGACCCTCGGGCGACCGAGAATAAACCTTCTGAAACTACTGGGAACATGTTGTCGGCATTCTTGGAGGAGGAGACGTTGTGTGATTGGGCCCGCTATATTTTTGTTAAGATTGTGGAGTTTAGAGACGTATCAACCAACACTCGGTTGCCATATCCGGTTTTGATTTCAACCATTTGTAGGGCTGTAGAGGGGCTAGCTTCTAAATACTTTAAGAATGACGAAGCTCATCCGGGTGATATTGATAGTTCCATTCTTCAGAAGAGTGCGGCCCATTCCAAGGGAAGGCGGGGGGCATTGTTGACTGAGCCCCCGGCGAATGCGAGCACAAACACTTGGTTGAGGAAGCTTTTCTGTCTTGAGGCGGCTGTAGCTAAGAGCCAACAGAAGTTGAAGAAGGAGGTGCGTCAGGTTGGGCGTACACAGCAGGTACTGGCCCACCAGAATCAGTGGTTGTACAACCGCGTCGTAGGGACAGTAGAGGCCTCGCAACCATATCAGCCGCTGCAGCTTCCGGAGATGGAAGTTAGTGATGATTTTGCAGGGAGTGAGTCGGATTGAGCTGGGATATCAATGATGCATGAAGTTAGAGTGGTGGTGTCATTTTATGTTTGTGAGTCGTTAGTGTCGGTGGACTATTTTTATTTTCTGTTATTTCATGTGGGTCTGTAATAACTTTCGTGATTGTTATTTTGTTTTATCAGTTGGTTGTGGTTTAGTTGGCACCAATGGGTGCATGCTGGTGCATAGGGGTTAAGGTGGCGGTCAGTCTGGGTAGTTACCTTACGTTACTATAGGCCGCCGCCTGATTTTGCAGTTTCCCATTTATTCAGAACCAAGGTCATTTTAAGCTTGCTGAAGTCCTTTGTAGATCCTATGCACGTTGTTGACTCTCATGGATGCATGTTTTCTATTTTATGCTGCTTATATTGTGGATTCATGATTGTCTTATCGTGCTATTATTCTTTGTGAGCGTTAGTTCTGATTGGCACGTGGAGGCTTTTGTTTCGGTCCCACGTAGTTCGCCAAACGCTTTTTCATGGGATGTTTGAGAGTTCCGGCGAGCGAGTGTAACAATGTTGCCATCGTGGGGCATTTATTTCTGCATGTGTTTTGGCGCTAATTTTTGTTTATCCTTTGGCCAAAGCATGCATGTGTTTGAGTTGCAGGTAAGTGAGGAGGTAAAAATCTTTTGGCCCGCCTAATTGTTGTACAACATGCATAACCTTCGTGTCCCCGTTTTGGCTTGTAGTCTTTCCTTTATTATTTTTTTCGTTCGTACGTTTCTAGGGACTAGTAACGCTCAAGTTGGGGGGTGTGATAGGCGCGTGATATCATAGATATGAGTGCCTAAGTAGGGCAAGTTAGCGCGGTATAGGCGCGTTTTATTCCATTATCCACTTGATTCCGTGCGTTCTTTTGTTTTGTGCTTTTGTTATTGTTCATAGGTAATAAGGCGGTTTTTACGCCAAGATTGGATGGGAGACCTTGAGGTCGTTTTGGACGTCGACATGGGAGGTCGAAGTGGAAGCATGAAGCATTGGATGACGTCGGATGGCAAAAATCCATGCAAGCCTCAGCGGGCCACTTAACGCGATCGGTATCGATACTGCTATCAATAGTATCGATACAATTCAGTGCAAAACGAATCCAGATTTGATCAGAAAGATGGGTATCGATACCCCCCTGGGCAGTATCGATACCGAGAGTGACAACGGGAATTTTTCGTTTCGTCATTTTATTTCCTTTTTCTTTTATTTCCGAATTTAGAGGGTTTGTTTAAATACCCTCTTAAACTCCGTTTTTAGGGTTCGCACTTTTTATTAGCAGCTTTATTTTTCCGTTCTTTCCGTTCCAGAGCTAATTTCTTTCAAGTTTTCAAGTTCTGTTCAGATCTTCACACTTCGGTAACTCGTTTCAGTTTTCGTTCTTAATTAAAGTTGTTTATTGGCATTCAATTAGTTGGTATTTCTTGTTTATTTCTTTTTTTTCCAATAATCGAAGCATGATGCAAGTTAAAATCTCTTTTAATTTTCTTTCAATAATGAGTGAGTAGTTTCATAGGTAGGGTCGCGGGGTGATTAGCACGCCGTGATCAGTTCGGGTACTGCTCCTGCTTTTAAATAATGAAAAAGTAATTTTGGGTTAATTAGAACATTCGTTAGACGAACCCGGGGCATCGCCGGAGCCCATGTGAACGGGGGAATGGGGGAACAAAACTCGTTCTTCGCTGCGCATGGGTATACGGCGACCACAAAGGTTCGCATCTTTCGGGGTATCTTTTCTAAACTAAAGTTAAACGTTTTTAAGAACATTGAATGGAGCAGGCTAATCCGGGCTGGTCGCGAGTGCTATGAACCCTTCGACCGTACCTCCTTTTAATTATCTGAATAGTTAATCAATTTCGTTGTTTAGTTAATCTCTCAACCAAATCAACAAGGGGTGGCTACCTAAGAGCCGTTTCAAATTCTACAACCCGAGTTCCCACAGCACACACTTCACCGTCCTTAGTGGATTCGACTCCGGTCTTACCGGATATTGTGCTATATCGGTCTCCGCCCTACGCTTGGGGCAACCCATTATTTTAGGACTAGGAAATCGTCAAGCACGTAGCTTTTTGCATCTTTCTAGGATAGTGTTTTTATTTTGTCTTTATGAATTTCAGTGGGTACTCATTTGTTGGGGTCCCTGGCTTCTCTTACTTAACTGGTAGTACTATTTCAGAATTTTATTTCGGGTTCTGCTTGCCCTATGTTATTTGGGTCTCTGCCTTTTAGCCTAAGCGGCTGCTGTTTGGCATTGGGAAGTGGGGATGAAATTTCCTATGTTAACCCTAAATCTGCCTACAAGACTAATAAAAGTTAGCCATCCTGATCATCCAACCAACAGAATTTAGCAACATTGTCCGTCCAATACATTGGTAAACTCCATCAAAGCAACAATAGGAAAAAACTATGCTCATCAAAATAAGAGAGGGTTTCGAAGAAAAGATCTGGGTTACCCTGGTCGATGAGGCGGTCCTCTAGAGTGATCTCCAGATCTAGTGTTCCACTATGAATTAAATCTTCCCAAACAACAAGAAAAGGAGAACAAGATATATGTACTTTCTAAAAATCTACTTCACCAACATATCCCTGTAAAAGCACTATCACGATATGATACAGTGCACAATTTCAAGCTGCGATCTTTGGAGCTCTAATGACAGCTGCGAGGCCAAATTTGCCTCATGATTTATTCAAGAGCTGGACACTGAATCTTTACAACCTTCGAACAAATAGCCCAATGGAGAGTGAATATAGTTTTCAGTCTCTCCCAAACTATAACATAATCATACAGCAAATCCTTCTAAGCAGGCACAGGTTTAGCGACTTTGCCATTACCGGTGGGAGCCAAACTGTCGGCGTATTCTACCAAACACCTTCCAACCACCGGGACACATAAACCCATCCGGAGGGTTCCCTCCGCTCTTTGCTAGCGCTCGCATCTGTGGCATTTAATAGTGTCCACACGTAACACCACCAATGTAGTGCACTTCTTGTCTTTTTCTGTTAGGTTGATTCATAGAATGCAGATACGAGTCCGGTTATCTGGAATTTGTTGAGCTTCAAAATGTATTAAACTGGCGTATTTAAGTAAAACTCTCTTAACCAATTGGGGCTAGTTCAGTTAGCTAAGACTCTTGCATCTCACTAGAAGATCAGGAGTTCGAGTCTTCTGACCTGCGTATGGGTGTTTGGGTTATTTCTCCACTTAATGGGGTTTGTAATTGAGCTAGGCTTATAGTGATTGTGTTCCCTTTCACTACAAGAAATTTTGTTTTCGGAGACGAATTAAATCGTCACAAAATGCATGTTTTTTTGTTGCCAATAGATAGGTTGTCTCCGAAAGTCACCTAATGACGAAAATCTTGTTGTTTCGTCACCTATAGTATCAATAAATTTCATGAAAAAATGCACATGTTATTCAAAAACAAAATCTAGAGGAGCCTTATGAGTTATGATCCTAATTTTTTAATTATTTTTTCCACAAAGTTTATTTTGCACATATTATTCAAACACTTTTACGAATTCTCATTATATTCAACAGCTTGTAATCTACCATTCAGAATCTGAAAAATACTATGCTCTCAAGTACCCGTATTGTTCCAACTTCCAACTCCAAGGATTCACAAATTGGGTGAGTTCATGCTTATATTATTTATATTTTTCGTTTCGGTATTTCTGTCGTATTTTCTGAAATTTTTTGGAATACACATTTTGGTTTTTTGTTTTTCTATAATTATTCGTCTCGACGAGAGGAGTCTGAGTCTGAAAGGTAGTAAAAAAATCATGGTGAAAAGAAAAAAAAAAAAAAAGGTTCATTAAAGACGAAAAAATATTCCTTCCGTCCCACTGGTCTTGTATCTTATTTTGGGATGTCCGAAAATAGTTGACCATGTTGAAAAGTTAAATAAAAAAAAGCAAAATTTTAAAACAAACTACCCCTCATTATTGATTAAAAAAGTACTCCAATGAAGGGAATACGGGGTAACATTGAAAACTTCGGGGAATAAGGGGTAGTTTTTAATGTCGTCTTACACGAATTTGTTTCAACTTTAGTTCACATTTTTGTACTTTTTTTTTTATTTCTCTTACTGAGAGCAAGGATTAATTTCAAAAATTACAGAAGACTAAACAAAAACTACGAAAAAATAAGTTTGTCAAAAAAAATGAAAAATGTCAAAATTGTCTATCGAAGACAAGTGTGAACGAGGTGTGTGAATGCATTTTTCCTTCCTAACATTTTGTATTGGTGTATGACGTCATCGTGCTTACGAGGTGTGTGAACGCATTTTTCCCCTTGAAATCGTACAAGCAATTGTCTTTGGCAACCACCGGCCACCGCTTCCTCTGACCCCGCACCACCAGCATCAACCTCCTGGTCCCCCAACAACCCTGTCCACCACCCAAACCCCCCAAAAATGTGACTAAAGTTTTGACTGGCCTAGACTTGGAGAGAATAGACCGGTGAACATAGGTGTATGCAGGGGCGGACTCACCTTGGGGCACGTGGGGTCACGTGCCCCCACACCCTTTTAATTTTTTTTTTTGATTCTGTATATATATTATATATGTCGAATATGTGCAAGTAAGCAATGCTTGGTGCAGTGGTAAAGTGTTGACTTTGTGAACAAGTACGTGTGTGTTTCAGTCTCCCTCAAGTTTTTTTTTTTTTTTTCCAAAATCCTGGCACTAGAAAATAGTGCACACCTTGGAGGAAAAATGAAAAAACATAAATTTATGAGGAAAGTCCACTTTCATCCCCTGTGGTTATCGCTATGTGCGGATATCCCCCTCATGGTTTAAAAGTGAGCACATAACCTACCTGTGGTTTTGAAAATGTGCAGATAGACCCCCTGCCGTCATGTTTTCCATCCATATTAACGGACACAACATTAAAAGACCGTTATACCCCCATCACGTCCTTTGATTCTTCTTCTTTTTTAAATCTAACCACACCATCCCGTATACCAAAAATTGAATCCAAACCGTTGATATTGTAAATTTTGACGAGTACTACGTCTATGCCAAAATTCAAGTCAATTAAAAAATGAAAAGCTAATGGTCAAATTGATTTTGTTATGAAATTAAAATTTCAAATTTGAATTTACCAAAAATTAGATTACTGGGTTATTGATGCCTGATCGAGATGATTTTTTACAAAGATACTCAATTCTTTATTTAATACATTATGAACGACTCAGATTACATTCTAGAGGTGTGTGAGATACACCTCCGTTAATATGAATGGAAAACATGACGGCAGGGGGTCTATCTGCACATTTTCAAAACTACAGGTAGGTTATGTGCTTACTTTTAAACCATGAGGGGGATATCCGCACATGGCGATAACCACAGGGGGTGAAAGTGGACTTTCCTCTAAATTTATCCTCCCATAGCCAGAACCAAGGTTTCCCCCTATTATCCCAATGTCATCGATCATTTGTGAAGTACTCAATATGAACCCGCACATTACTTTTGTACACTTTTGGTTCCTGAAACTTGTACTCGTAGAGTTAATAATAAAAAAAATAGACCATGAACATGTGATAATTTTGTTTTAACACATATATATAGTCGAGGTACGCAAGTTTGCTCAAGTATATAGTTATTAAAATACATAGATATACTTTAAAATTGTTACTTTATCATGAATGCTAATTTTTTTTTTTTTTGGGTGTGAATGTGCTTAACGGTAACTCATATATTACGATTATAAAGAAAATTGGTGCCCCACTATATCAAATTTCTAGCTCCGCTAGTGAGTGTATGCGTTATCTTGGTAAGTAGCGAAAGATGAGTCATTGGATGTAATGATGATGATGATCAAGTGGGTTCATGAGAGAAATCATGTAGGTTCAACTGACCAGGGGCAACAAATGGGCAATAGTGTCAGCCTGACATTTTAGGGGCCTAACCCGAATTAAGAAACTGGGGCCTGACATTTTATGGTTGTATAATTGAATTTCATTAATTTGACATGCTCATTTCGAATAAATGTAATTTTATAGAGCAATACGCATTGAATAACTTCATAATTTTTTGGGGCCTCATTTCAGCGAAATTTTGGGGACCCAATGCGATCGCCTTGCTCAGGGTCGACACTGATGGGCAATCAAACCAAACACATGTAATAGAGTTTTCCAAGATTCCACTGGGTTCAAGTGACCAACTGTTGCCAGGAAATTGAAGAAGGTGATCTAGTCTCTCAGGCCATCGCCACTATGCGGAATTGTAAGATTTTGAGACATCATGTGACGGTGCTCACGCGGTATCGAAGGGCACCGAGTAATTTATTGGGGAATCTACCATGTTCGGCATGAATTTACTGTTGTGAGATTCTTTGTTTCTGAACCTTTTTCTCATTCCTTGAGCGTACATTACTCAATCTTTAGTTGATTAGCAAAGCATAGAAACAGATTCCATTAATAACCCGTGAAATTACTTACAGGATATTTTGTCTCAAACAAATCCTCAATTTCCAAGAACTCGTCTGTTTGTTTGACCTGATATGAACAAAGAAATGGACCATGTATGTATTTAGGTACTTGTACTACATTTTGTCTAATTTAATATGGATCAGGTATATAATCCTACAATTAAAGTGTGTAATACACAGTTGAAGACTCCTGTTTTTTAGCACCGGACGCCGAGCGAGGCGTGAATGCGCTTTAGGCGCTTGTTGACTAAATTGCGGACGTGTCAAGACTCGTCGCGCCCAACATTGAAGGGTTGAATACCGCGAATCTAACTTCTAACTGGAGCGATTGCGTGTGACTTAAAAGGGAAAGCCACGAGATAGTTCGAGGGTTGACACAACGGAGTGAACTTTACAATTTCTTAACCGTGTAAAAAAAAGAAAGAACAAAAGTGATGGTAAAAACTACAGTAATAAAACTCCATGAAAATGGGTTAAAAGAGTTGGTCGATTACAAGAAAATAAAAGTGGTGCTGGACCGAAAAGAGAAGTACAAGGTAGTTAGAAATGTAATGTGGATTGGAAATAAAAGATAGGTAAACTTTGCTGGAAAGTTTGATTGTTGGATAAGCGCTGGACTTGGACTTTTGATTGGTGCATGACTCATTCTTCATCTTTAATTCCTGTACGCTGACTCATGTCCCGGCCCTCATGTCCCATGTCGGGTGGCAATTCACATGCATTTGAAAATGAAAACCTAACTGCTCGTGGTCCATTTCTCCTTTATAGGAAAAAATTCGATATGCCCAGGTTCATTATTTAGGACCCCACGTGTCCATGGAAAGAAATGGACCACTTATTTCTGCAAGCAAATCAATCTTAATGGAAAATCATCTGGTGCATCTCGCTTCACTTGGATTTTAGTTAATCGGGTCTTGTTCCAAATCACAAAATTAATGTGGCCCATCAATTTTTAGTCCAAGAAACTCATAATATCGGCCCAATTTAATTAATATCTGGTTAAAATGGCTCTCCAGCGCACTTGTATAAACAACAGTACAAAGGTGTGGCGGTAGATGAGATATTATGTACTATGGACATGTTTGAAACCAGATTTAATTAGCAAGGAATTACTCAATCTGGAATTAGTAATCTTGGGACAGTTAATCCATAAACTAAATGAGAAGCCAATCCATTATTTGTTTGCTTATTTACTAGAATGCCACCCCTATACTAAGGGATCGACCCGGTGGTCTTGCTTTGACACTTATGTGTTTACTTCATTCTAATGTCTCAGGTTCGATTCTTACTTTTTAACAACTCTTGGGATCATCTCAACCAGCGTATAAGCATGTGAAACGACTGCAGGAGGGGCCGTAGGAATTTGTCCAAGGTGCGTCCAAGCTAACTCGGGACACCTTGCATTACCGAAAAAGAAAAAAGCAAAAGCTCTTGGAACTTGTTCTGTCCCATACCTTTACTACAAGTCTACAAAAGGATATGAACACAAAAAACTGACGATAAGCATCACAGAATGATTTGGCACAGAGTTGGAATTGCAATCTGTTCTTCTGATCGGCAAGGTGACCTTCTAAGCATTTTCCACTCCCATAGAGCTATAGGGACCGACCGGTCAGAGATGGAGCTAGGGAGGGGCCAGTATAACAAAAAAGAAACACTGCTATTATATGTATAAAAAAAAAATCTATGAAAGTATATAGGCTCGCCTCAGTGTAGAATTTTGAAAAAAAAATATAATAGTAACCTTTGAAATACGAGGATACCAACATTAATTACTAAATGTTAAGGGCTAAAATATAACAAAAAATAAAACTATAGGGTTAATATTGTGAATATTCAAGTAAGAAACTTCCTTCGATCTTTCGTTATATGGGTTTAGTGTTTTACAATTTTATTCTTTTTACCCTAAAATCTCAATGGCACACCAAATCCTCTCTCTCTCTCTCTCTCTCGGCACAAACATCCCCAATTGTTAAGACTTCAAAGACAATTTCGAGAAAATAGCGACGGAGGAGAAGAGATTTTGGAAACCCTAAGTAATTTTGGTGAAATTTAAGTTGTTGGTATGTTTTTCCCCAATTGTTGTTCTAGACTTCTACTAATTCTTTTTTTTTTTTGACTTGTAAAATCAAGTAACATGAAAGCCCATATACCGAATTCGTCCAGTTGTGATGAATGAAGAAAAAGAAGATAAACAATAAAGAAAAACAAAACACATACATCAAAATCGATCTCATTAGTCTAACCGATTTATGTATTTACGTTATTTTGAGTTTTAATGTATTTACATGATTATGCATGTGTATTTATATTTTTTTCTCGCATGCACAGTCGCCCCTGCGTGGTGAAATTTCTGGTTCCCTACCGAAATTGTACCGACGGCCGCGCCGGGCCGTCTCCGGCCACCGGATGATTGATCCTAGCCGTCCAAATATTCTAAAAATAAAATGAGGGGGCCCATGCGGGAATAAATAGCATCCGATGTGTGTAGGGTGCTTGATCCAAACACCATATTTTGGACGGCTCTGATGTTTGGAAGGCTATTAGGGTGTTTGGATTAAGCACCCTACACACATCGGATGCCGTTTATTCCGGCGAGGGCCCCCTTGTTTTTTTTTTTTTTAGAATTTTTGGACGGCTCGGATCGGTCGTCCGATGGCCAGAGACGGCCCGACGTGGCCGTCGGTACGATTTCGATAGGGGACCGGTCGGTCCCTGTAGCAGGACTCTTTCCACTCACGCGTAGTTAAATTTTGACTTTGGGGTCATACCTTCGACCCAAAGACAAAGCAAAGAAAGAAGCAAAGGCGAAAGTTTCCTTAAATTACCTGACATCTAAGGAACAGATTTGGTCGAATTTTTCTAGCGGCTACATCACAACAAGAGAGTAATATGTACGTTATGGTACATGTGGTATTTTGTAATTTTTCATAGCAATCTATAACTTGTAGAATCCTTGGGAGATTTCGTTAATCTACCCTATGTGAATCGGGTGCTCGGATCAATTTGTTCACATCCCGATTACAGCCCGTACTCACTATTTTAGTCAAGTCCACTTTGTTAACAATTTTAAAAGCTTAGACCCGATAATTACCTAGTACATATGAAAAGACTTTTTAGATGTACATGAGAGACTCCAAACATCCTAATCAGCCAAGAAAGAACAATACTTCTTGGTCAAAAATTACATGACAAGCATGGGCGGATCCATTGTTGTACAAGCCCTTTTTCAGGTGGACATTTTACATTTCGGAGCCAAATTTTGCCATTACAACCCCACACAAAATTTACGTAATTTTTTGGATTAATCATTTGTCTCGACGAGAGTAGTCCAAAAAGTGAAAAAATGTTATGAACAAAAGATAAATTTTTTTAAACTAAAAGACGAAAAAAAATCAAACAGCTGGTATTTTTGTTGTCTTGCATGATTTTTTTCAACTTCGGTGCACTTTTGTTTACATTTTTTATTCCTTTGATTAAGAAGAATGATTAATCCCAAAGATTACGATGAAAAGCGAAGAAAAAAAATTACATAAAACAAAAAATATCGAAAAAATACCAGATCAAAATTTAGGTAGTATGGGGCCTAATTTCGGAAGAATAAAATTATAATGAGGTAAATTTTTAATTAGTTTTGCCAAGTGTTTTTTTTATGCTAGGTGTGAAATAAAATTGCGAGATGGGTGAAAATTGTCACACTCTCACTCAAAACTCAAAACCAAACAAACAAATAGGGTAATGATTGAAGAAAAAAATAGGGTAATAGTTGAAAACTAAAAATAAAATACCAAACAAACACAATCAAAGTCTATACTTTTTGTTGCCCAGACTTTTTTCTTTTTTGTAACAAAGGATGCGACTAAGATTACGAATTAAAGGGTCCTGCTACATGTTGCCCGATGGGCATCGTACGGGAAAATTGCCTGTCTTTCAGTTATGTGTAAAGCATCCACGTGTAAAGTTGTACTGTCTTTCAGTTATGTTTTTCAAATGCCTGCCGTGTGGTATTGTATCTTAATCAAAATGCCCATTTTGACCTTAAGCTCTAACCCTTTTTTTTTTCACCTCTAAATTTTGTAAAACAAATTTCTTGCCAAACAAATGATGTCATGTCATCGTCCTAAAATTATTGTCCACTACGAAAAAATAAAAAATCTCATCTGTATATTCTGATTTTGAATTTTTTTTGATAAGCAACAAGATTTTATTAAGAAACTCGACAAAGGTTACATCGAGGGAAGGTCAAATATGAACATCAAAGATTGAAGTCCATAATAGACCTAGGAAGGAGAAAATAAAAACATAAACAGATCCATTCAATGGTAATTGAATAAGCCTCAGACTAATAGGCCATCCACCCAACCTCCCACGCTCAGCTATTGTAAATCACCAAAAGACAGCAAAAGGAGAATCTTTTGGTAACCCGATACAACTTCTTCAAACCTTTGGAAAAAAGCAGCTTCAGCTTCCTTTGAGAAACGCATCTTGAGGATATTATTAGACTTTGAACAGTTGCAGAATTCAGTCAGTAGATTAGCAGGAACTCCATCACTTCCTCCATCAGCCAAGAGTGTCCAAAGATCACCATCCCGTTCATCACTCTGCTCCACTCCATTTGACATACACAGCATCACCATTCTAGATTAATAGAGACTTCAAACAATTTATTATTCCAGCTTCATATCAACTTCAAAGCACACCATTTGAAACATCAGTGCCAGGGGCATTTCCAACGATAGCAGATTAAATCCAAGTATCAGTCAAAACATTATTCTTTGAAGTAGATATAGTCAGCACCGTGGTTCCACAACATCGATACCCAATCGCAGTAAATTGCAGCTCACTACTCATTTTATGACCATTGTTATCAGGAGCAAGTTCATGAAAATCCCAGCAAAAAGTTTTCAGCATGAATCAGTAATATATCAGCTCAACCATTCAGCTCGATACGATATTAACAGTGCACCTTTAGGTAATAAAAAGACATACTCAAATCATCAGCATCCATAAGGTCTCTTAGCCCTCCCAAGGATTGGGAGTTGAAAAGAGAACAGGTAAACTCCAGGAATCAACAGCAAATGAGTAATGGATAATCCAAACTGAAAAATTCTTCTATCAGTACCAGCAGTAGACTTGGTAAAATGTCACCAAAAGCTCTTAGCCCTCCCCAGCAAAAAGTTTGAATTTATTCGCATCAATTTAAAAATTAATTAAAATCTTTAAATTGGTATGAAAAAATCCAAATGCACTGATATATATATTTTTGATAACTCAAGTGTGGGTCAGTTTATGCACACTTTAACTAATTATGGGGGCCAATTCCACTACCTATTTGCTAGGAGTCCAATGAAAATCGGAACAAAGCTGTGTATGGACCGACTCCAAAGGAGTCGATAGCACTTGGTGAGGTTTTAAACCTAAGACCAAACTCTTATGTCACAAGTCAACCCCTTGGGGTTCACTTATGTATATTTTGTTGGTGGACCATAATTTTGAAATGAAATACCATATTTTGAGAGTGTTTGGGAACTTGATTTTTGCATTTTGTATTTGTATTTTTATATTTGGGTGTTTAGCTGTCAATTTTACAATGTATCATATGCCAGAATTCATTACCAAAAAAAATAGAGCTAGAATCCCCATGTTAGTTTCTAAAATACCATGTATTTTGAACATTAAAAGACAAATATTGGAATTTGATTAGTATAAAGTGAAGTGTCAAAATCAATTAGAAAAAAAATACTCCTGCATCTTTTGGAGTTCGTGAAAAAAAAGTGGTTTGGAGTTTGTGAAAAAAAAGTGGGAAAGATGGTCTGAAGTGAAGTGGAAAAAGAAGGGGAGAATGCTGCCTGTAGTTAAAGTGGGAAAAAAGGCTTAATAAAAAGAAAATATTAAAGTGAAGGGAAAAAAGAGGAGAAAGTACGTGTATTCAGTTGGAGTAATTTGACAAAGAACTGAAGGGTGCTGTGTGCAGGCTTTAAAGTACGAGGAAACAAGGGCGTGGGTTCACCGTGGACTGCCCACATGGCGGTCTGTAGAATTTGCCATCTATAAATACTCCTTAAACCCTTACAATTGCAAATCACTGACTGTGACCTTTGAACTATCCAGAGAGAGAGAGAGATCTAAGTCCTAAAATCCTTATTCACATTGCATTCTCTAATAGTAACAAAACAGTTCCCTTTTTGTGTTTCTGAAAACATGTTTTCTCTATTGCAAGAGAGCTTGGAGAGATCCATGCTTGTTCTTCCCACCACCATGCTCACTGAACCCAACAAAAAGAGATGGCACATGGCATTCGCTGCCATCTACTGCTCGAGGGCTTTCTCCACCCCCTTGAAAAAACCCAGAAAGAAATCCCTTGTTTCATCAACCAGAGTTGTTATCGATGTTTTCGAGCCGCACCCCTGCTTTCCGAAAATCGATCAGTCGGTCCTCGCGGGAATCGTGAAGCAGAAAAACCTGGACCAGCTTGGGAAGTATGACGGGGTCGAGGGACTGGCTTGTGGTCTCGAAACAAATTTGGAGAGTGGGATTAGCGGGGACGCTGAGGATGTTTCGCGACGAAGTGAAGCGTTTGGATCGAATACGTACCGAAGGCAGCCCGCGAAAAGTTTGTGGTATTTCGTGTGGGAGGCATTGAGAGATCCCACCATTTTGATACTTTTAGCATGTGCTGCGCTTTCTCTTGGATTTGGCATCAAGGAACATGGCCTGAAAGATGGATGGTATGTATTGCTTGAGGTTTAAGATTCTTAGTTTTCTGGTTTCACTACAACACAAAAGGGCTATCGCGGTGGATAAAATTTGTTCTCCATTTTAAAATATGCCTTCACTTGGAACGACTCCGTACACAATTGTGTCTGGAATTATGTTCGTAGACTTTTTGTTAACAATGGCGTTAACTTCCTCATTACCATACAACCATTAGTCTCCCAGTTTCATAGTTTAGGGAAAAGAGCTCCAAATGCACACCCTTTATAACTAAATATGTTATGCTTATTTTGGACAAATGTTATGCCTCTAAATGGTAAATATTTTGTCTCTCAATGCTCAATGGTGCACACGGTATGCACCGTTACGCTTATTTGGTAAATGTTATGGGTACATATTGTACGCTAGGTGTGCACCGTAACAGTTTCCCATACTTAAAGGTAGTATCAGACAAGACTACTTCATAGAAGATAAATTAAAAGCCTTCTACAATATATTGTGACAAGTGTTGTTAAGACTATTATAACACTTTTGAGAGCTTTTGTTCACTTTCTACAATATATTGTGACAAAAAAGAAAAAGAAAAAGAAAAAGAAGTCCAATAGAAGAACGTGAAAATTAGTTCTAACTTTTGTTTGTGTAAATTCAAATAAAGGACCATTCTACAATTTGCACACTAAATTCGTGACACACGACTAAATCTCTCTCATTTATGCACATTACTATACATCATAGATTATTTTTTGAGTAATATTCCCTATATTTTGGCAGTTGTTGTATAACGGCTCAATGTCTGTTACTCATCGTGCTACGTGGAGACATGTTTGATTTACGAGTTGTTTTATCCAAATTATGTTCCACAATCTTAGCTTATTCAAAAAGGAGACAGAGTACATCCTTAGACCACCAATTTTTTGTGTCTCTCTCATCCTTCGCGCTACACGCAATCTTTCACTTATTTTTCTTAAAGAAAATTTTCATTTTTGTGCTAATACATAAACATCTACTCTAAATCCTAACAGGTACGACGGAGGAAGCATATTTGTTGCTGTCTTTCTGGTCATAGCAGTCTCAGCATTGAGCAACTTCAGGCAGAACAGACAGTTCGTCAAGTTATCCAAAGTAAGCAACAACATCCAAGTCGATGTCGTGAGAAACGGAAGGCGGCAACAAGTTTCCATTTTCGAGATCGTCGTGGGAGACGTCGTTTGCTTGAAGATTGGTGATCAAGTTCCGGCAGATGGATTGTTCATCGACGGTCACTCGTTGCTAGTAGATGAATCCAGCATGACAGGGGAAAGCGACCACGTCGAAGTTGATCTTACACTGAATCCATTCTTGGTCTCTGGCACCAAGGTACCCGAAATTGATTAAGATTGAAGCCTTCCATCTTATTTTACTCAAGTCCACTTCGTTACCAATTTTAAAAGCTTAAACAGCCCCACAAAATTTTTTGCTATTTTAACCCGACAAAAATTTTAAACCACCCCAACGAGATTCAAACACCAGATACGGTGTAAATTCTCAAGCATTCTCTTCTTGTCATGAGTTGACAACATTACAGATGAGATTATGATGCATCGTTTCCAATATATGCAAAGTCTTACCCAGTGGATTACAAAGCAAAAGCACAAAGATCATTACATAACTACTCTTTGATTAACCTTTTGATTTAATTGTTTGTTTCAATTACTAAGGAAAATAAGTCGGATGTGAGTGTAGTTTTTGCCTCCACTAACTAAAAATCTTGGCTCTGTCCCTGATGACACATCTTTACTTTAATTGTGTTTTACTACTAAACAACATAACTGTGTTCCAAATTTTTTTGACTTGGATATGTGCTATGGTACATCCAGAATGAATTAGTGGACTAAAATTACAGGACAGATAGGTATTATCTCGGTGTTTGTTTCGATTGTCATAACCTCCCTGCAGGGAAAGTGAGTATAAGTTTCTTATAGCGAATAGCGATTTATCGTGACTCTAATCGGCCTCACAACTATTTTTGGTGAACGTATTTTGGACGGCCAAGATTTAGAGGCCGAGAAAGAGGAGAGAAAGTGGCCGGCTGAGTAGGAGGGAGAGTTCTCGGATTCTCATGATTAGTCTAAGATACTATGTTTACAATTCAACAACTTAATAAGTCTTTGAATTTCCAACAGGTAGCTGATGGGTTTGGTCGGATGTTAGCCACCTCAGTCGGAATGAACACAACATGGGGAGAAATGATGAGCACAATCAGCAACGACTCCAATGAACAAACCCCTCTTCAATCCAGGCTCAACACACTCACCTCATCCATCGGGAAAGTCGGTCTACTCGTCGCTTTCTTGGTCCTCGTCGTCTTACTCATCCGGTACTTCACCGGAAACACACAAGATGAAAATGAGAACACAGAGTACAACGGCAACAAGACCAAAGCCGATGACATCATAAACTCTGTCGTAGCAATCATAGCTACTGCGGTGACTATAGTGGTTGTCGCGATTCCAGAAGGGTTGCCTCTGGCTGTCACTCTCACCTTGGCTTATTCGATGAAGCGGATGATGAGTGACAATGCCATGGTTCGCAAGCTCTCTGCTTGCGAAACAATGGGTTCGGCCACCACTATTTGCACGGACAAAACCGGAACTCTCACACTTAACCAGATGAAGGTGACAAAGTTCTGGCTTGGCCAGGACTTTGTAAATGAAAACGGCTCCTCTTCTCTTGCAACCAGTGTTGTTGAATTACTCCACCAAGGTGTTGGTTTGAACACGACTGGTTCGGTTTACAAGTCCATTTCAGGGTCTGAATTTGAGTTCTCTGGTAGCCCTACGGAAAAGGCCATTCTTTCTTGGGCTGTTTTGGAACTGAACCTGGATATGGAGGCACTTAAGCAGAGTTGTGAGATTGTTCATGTTGAAGCATTCAACTCGAGGAAGAAAAGAAGTGGCGTTTTGATGAAGAAGAAGGGTGAAAACACGACAAATGTGCACTGGAAAGGGGCAGCAGAGATGGTACTGGCAATGTGCTCGAATTACTATGATGTCTCTGGAAACATCAAGGTTTTGGACGATTTTGAAAGGAATAAATTTGATCAAATAATCCAAGGTATGGCTGCTAGTAGCCTACGGTGCATCGCATTCGCCCACAAGCATGTTCCAGAACAAGAAAACGAAGAGGGAAAAATCCATACAGAGGAAAACTGTTTAACCCTTTTGGGGCTAGTTGGTTTGAAGGATCCGTGTCGCCCGGGTGTGAAAAAAGCCGTGGAAGAGTGTCAAAATGCGGGAGTGAATGTGAAAATGATCACGGGTGACAATATTTTCACGGCTAGAGCGATAGCAACTGAATGTGGGATACTCAAGCCTAACGAGGACATGGAAAGTGGAGCAGTGGTAGAAGGGGTGGAATTTAGGAACTACACACCGGAGGAACGAATGGAGAAGGTCGAAAAAATCTGTGTGATGGCGAGATCTTCTCCATTCGACAAACTCCTAATGGTGCAATGCTTGAGACAAAAAGGGCACGTGGTGGCGGTTACTGGGGATGGAACCAACGACGCGCCAGCACTGAAAGAAGCTGATATAGGCCTTTCGATGGGGATACAGGGGACCGAAGTGGCGAAAGAGAGCTCCGACATTGTCATTTTAGATGACAATTTTGGGTCCGTGGCCACTGTTTTAAGGTGGGGGAGATGTATTTATACAAACATTCAGAAGTTCATTCAGTTTCAGCTCACTGTGAATGTTGCTGCCCTTGTCATCAACTTTGTCGCCGCGGTTTTAGCCGGAGAGGTCCCACTTTCCGCGGTTCAATTGTTATGGGTTAACTTGATTATGGACACATTGGGAGCATTGGCTTTAGCCACTGAAAAACCCACAAAGGAGCTAATGGAGAAACCACCAGTGGGTCGAACAAAGCCTCTCATAACCAACGTTATGTGGAGGAACTTGCTCTCTCAGGCAGCTTATCAAATTGCGGTCCTGCTTATGTTACAATTCAAAGGCGAAGCGATTTTCAATGTGGGTTCGAAAGTCAACGACACCATGATCTTCAATGTCTTCGTGCTGTGTCAAGTGTTTAACGAATTCAACGCGAGGAAGCTCGAGAAGAAGAATGTGTTTGAAGGAATTCACAAGAGCAAGTTGTTTTTGGTGATTGTTGGGGTGACGATTGTGCTTCAGGTGGTGATGGTGGAGTTCTTGAAGAAATTCGCAGATACGGAGAGGTTGAATTGGTGGCAGTGGGGGGTTTGTGTTGGATTTGCTTCAGTTTCTTGGCCTATTGGATGGATTGTCAAATGGATTCCTGTTCCAGATAAGCCATTTTTCAGCTATCTCAAAAGGGGGAATACAAAAGGTGTGTGAATAAGCCAGTGTCGGTAGTTTTTCTAAGAGAAGGGGAGTTCAAGTTCTTTGATGCGTAAAGAATTAGTTTATTTTATATAGAACAATACATCTCTTTGTTATGGAAATGGAGAAATAAAAAATCGTACAACATATTTACAAATGACTTGGAATATTTATCATAGCATTATTCCTTACTCTTTGTAACAATAGCAAAAGCAACAAGTCATTTGACAAAGGAATTTAGCCAACCAGATCATCTAGTCAATAGAATTTAGGTATGCCATCTAGCCAATAATAACTTTTCAACACTCGTATTGTGACGTATATTAGAGCATCAAAGAGATATGTAAAATAATCTATAACAGAAAACAGAACTACGCTCTTCGAAATAGGAGTGGGGGCAAAATTGAAGCTGTACTATGTGCTGCCTTTTTTTGGTCCGGCCCTGAGAGGAAGATGGAGGATTTGCTGGATTTTGAATGGAAGATGGCATTGGCCTAGAGCTAGAAATCTTGTTACTCGGGATGTAATAATTAGCAAATACTGCTGCTTCTCTTGTGCCTAATACCAACTGCTCCGATTCCGTTGTCTGGGCTTTCCACTCCAGTGGATCCTTTACCACAAAGTCAGCATGCCAGGCCATCAGAACCAAGTTTCCTCTGGTTACTTGTAGAATTGTATGGTTTCCTCATCATGTCCCTAGGTGGGCAATAATTGACAGGATGGCTATTTTGGGGAGATTGACAACCAAGGATAGACTTATTGACTGGGGCATTACCACTGAATCACCAGGATTGTAAATAGCGGTATCAGAAACGTAACGGTATCGGTAATATGGTCATATATTGGCCGATATTGGACCATAACTGCCGTTATGAAAGTAAATAACGGTATCGGAAGTCCAAAAATTTGCTACGTAACGGCCTATACGATACTGATACATAATGGGTTTTATTTAAAACCATACCAGTACTGATGGAGTTTGTGTGCTATGTGGGCTGGCCTAGGAGGATCATGTCCATTTGTTCTTCAGCTGCCCTTATTCTACTAGTGTTCGGAGGGTTTTTTTTTTCTACAAAAGAATGCAATTAATAGGGCTGCCCTCAACTTGCTCAGTTGCTTGGTGAAGTGGACTGGGCTACCCAACACAGGAAAACTCTGAGCTTCAGGCATGCTGCTCAATCTTCATGATAATCTCTCTCTCACTTCAGTTACATATAAACTTTGGTGTGAAAGAATTAGAAGAATATTTCAGAAGCAACCCCTTAGTTCAATGGAGATCATTGCCGGAGTACGCGTATACTTACCGGTTACATAACTTCATGGATGCATATGAAGAGGACGTATGACGACTCCCATTGGTTTTTTTCCTGCAACTAGTTGTTTGATTTTGGAGCTAGGTGGCTCTGTTCCTTTTACTTGTTTTTTTGTTAGTTAGTTAGTTAGTTTTTTTTTTTTCCTAATAACTGATTGGTTTTAGCTATTTTGTTGTTGATTGTATAGAGGCAGGGGTATGCCCTTGGTGATCCATCATTTTGTGTTTCTGATCACCGCCACATGGTATCACCATCTCATATGGAGGAGGACTTGCACACTTGTCTTGGGCCGTACATGTATGAAGTAGACGTTATCCAGAGCATTCAGCAATATCCAAGTCGACATTGTGAGAAGCGGAAGGTGGCAGCAAGTTTCCATTTTCAACATTGTTGTCGGAGATGTTGTTTACGTGAAGATCGGAGACCAAGTTCCAGCTGACGGGTTGTTCATCGATGGGCACTCGTTGCTAGTAGAAGAATCAAGCATAACTGGAGAAAGTGACCATGTAGAAGTTGATCTTACACAGAATCCATTCTTGTTATCTGGCACCAAGGTATTCCAAATTTTTTAAGATCTATTTTAGTCAGGTGACTCAGGTCCACTCAGTTAACTACTTTAGGTACTTCGACAACTTCGTATAGATTTTGATGTCAATGTATAGTTTGATTTGGTTTTAAAAATTGAAGACAAGTCTTCGTATCAAATTTTCTTTACTGAAGAAAATAGAATTAAATAGCATGGTGTCTGAATTTCCAACAGGTAGCTGATGGCTATGGTCGAATGCTAGTCACCTCAGTCGGAACGAACACAACCTGGGGAGAAAGCATGAGCACAATCAGCACGGACTCCAATGAACAGACCCCTCTAAAATCTCGACTCAAGAAACTCACCTCATTACTCGAAAAAGTCGGTTTAACCATCGCGTTCTTAGTCTTCGTCATCTTACAAATCCAGTACTTCATCGGAAACACAAAGGACGAGAACGGGAACACAGAGTACAACGGCAAAAAAACCAAAGCCAGCAACATCATAAACTCTGTCGTCGCAATCATAGCTGCTGCTGTAACTATAGTGGAAGTTGCAATCCCAGAAAGGTTGCCTTTGGCTGTGACTCTCACTTTAGATTATTCGAGGAGGCAGATGATGAGTGATCACGCCATGATTCGCTAGCTCTCTGCTTGCAAAACAATTGGTTCGGCTACCACTATTTGTATTGACAAAACCGGAATGCTTACTCTTAACTAGATGAAGGTGACAGAGTTCTGTCTTGGCAAGGATTTTGTAAATGAAAACGGTCCCACTTCTATTGCAAGCAGTGTAGTTGAATTACTACTTCACCAAGGTGTCGGCTTGAACACAACTGGTTGGGTTTGTAAGACCGTTTTAGGGTCTGAGTTTGAGTTCTCTGGTAGCTGTTTACAGCATAATTTAGCAAATTAGTCAATATTGATCGACTAGGTCAAATTGAGACACATGTCGATGGTATTCGGACTAGTTTGGACATAATTTGTGCATGTCGAAGAAGTGAACGGACTGATCGACAGTTAAAACGTTTTACATAACTTGATGGGGAAAATTCAAAATACCCCCCAACCTTTACACCAAAATTCAATTAGACTCCCAATCTTTTAAAAACTTCAATTTTACTCCCAACGTTATCTTCCGTTAATCAAAACGTCCCCTTCCGTCCGAATGACTAACGGATTTCGTTAAAAGCTCCGTTAAATAGCGTCCCGATCGAATTTCGATAATCCGAGCTGCTCAATGTGTTCAAAACATGATTTTAAGGTTACTCGCGAGAAATCAACAAAACAAATGATCGGGAAGGGCTTCATCTGAACAGTTTTTTATTGAACTATTCAATAAAAAACTGTTCAGATGAAGTCCTTCCCGGTCATTTTTTTTGCCGATTTCTCTCGGGCATCCTTAAAATCACGTTTTGAACACATTGAGCGGCTCGGATCATCGAAATTCGATTGGGAAAGGGGAGGTGTGGATCGATCCGGATTTTGTTCAAGTCCGGACGTCCGAATTTTGCTTCGGTCTGCACCTCCCCTTTTCCGATCGAATTTCGATGATCCGAGCCGCTCAATGTGATTAGAACGTGATTTTAAGGATACACGCGAGAAATCAACAAAAAAAATGATCGGGAAGGGCTTCATCTAAACAGTTTTTTTATTGAATAGTTCAATAAAAAAACTGTTTAGATGAAGCCCTACCTGGTCATTTTTTTTGCTGATTTCTTGAGGATACCTTTAAAATCATGTTTTGAACACATTGAACGGCTCGGATCATCAAAAATCGATCGGGACGATATTTAACGGAGCCTTTAACGAAATCCGTTAGTCATTCGAACGGAAGGGGGCATTTTGATTAACGGAAGATAACGTTGGGAGTAAAATTGAAGTTTTTAAAAGGTTGGGAGTCTAATTGAATTTTGGTGTAGAGGTTGGGGGGTATTTTGAAATTTTCCCTAACTTGATACACATGTCAGATGACGGAAAACAAGTAGATCGTGGTCGAGATGGTTGACGAAGGCAGTTGGAAAGACGTGCACAACATGGCATCATGTCGAATAACTACCTGCCTCATAACGTGGAGAAAGAAGAGGAAGAATGAGAGAAGTAACTGCTTGATTCAAATTTGAAGAGGGAACTTTGTCAAGTTTGAATTTCAAGTCGAAGAAGACAATTTATAAATATAAATACAAGAACAGAAGACGTTTAGAAACCCCACTCAATCGCCTAAAGGCTTCTACTTTTTAACTGTACTTTACTTTTCTTGCTTTAGGAATAGCTTGTAACCTAACCGTCTCCTCGATTGTGTTTACAATATGATACAGTGCACAATTTCAAGCTGCGATCTTTGGCGCTCTAATGACAGCTACGAATCTGCCTCATGAATTATTCAAGAGCTGCACACTGAATCTTTACAACCTTCGAACAAATAGCCCAATGGAGAGTGAATATAGTTTTCAGTTTCTCCCGAATTAACTATAACATAATCATACAGCAAGTCCTTCTAAGCAGGCACAGGTTTAGCGACTTTGCCATTACCGGTGGGAGCCAAACTGTCGGCGTATTCTACCAACACCTTCCAACCACCGGGACACATAAACCCATCCGGAGGGTTCTCTCCGCTCTTTGCTAGCGCTCGCATCTGTGGCATTCAAGCAACCAATCAGCTGAGTAATAGTGTCCACACGTAACACCACCAATGTAGTGGTGCACTTCTTGTCTTTTTCTGTTAGGTTGATTCACAGAATGCAGATATGAGTCCGGTTATCTGGAATTTGTTGAGCTTCAAAATGTATTTAAACTGGCGTATTTAAGTAAAACTCTCTTAACCAATTGGGGCTAGCTTAGTTAGCCAAGATTCTTGCATCTCACTAGGAGATCAGGAGTTCGAGTCTTCCCACCTGCGTGTGGGTGTTTGGGTTACTTCTCCCCTTAATGGGGCTTATAATTGAGCTGGGCTTACCTTGATTGTGTTCCCTTTCACTGCAAGAAATTTTTTTCGAGACAAATTAAATCGTCACAAAATGCATGTTTTTGTTGTTGCCAATAGATAGGTTGTCTCCGAAAGTCACCTAATGATGAAAATATTGTTGTTTCGTCACCTATAGTATTATTAAATTTTGTCACCACTTTTTTCATTAGCAAAAATACTTTTTCTTGTAGTGTTTGATGGGCTTATTTATCCTATTGGTTCAGTTGTTGGGCTTGATTATCTCATGAACTCTCATACAATGGATGTAGTGTCCCGTGATTTGTACTTTGTCTTTGTACATGATGTAATGATCTCTCCTACAGATTGAAAAAAAAGAAAAGTTCAACTCTCTTGACCACTGGTGACTAGTTAGTCAATTATGCGTCGATCAACTTGACTGAATTTATGTGAAGGCATTTCAAAACCACAATCTACGATAATTCAGGTGTCTGAGCCAGCTTATGCGCATCTTAACTAATTTAGGGGACAAATCTCACCGTTGACTAGTAGTGGCCCATATTGTTAAAAGCCAATAAAAAGCTCGTAAAAGCTAACAAACATTCATAAAAGACGAACCAAACACACAAAACAAAACAAAATTTAAATTTACAAGAATGGAGATATTTACATGATCCTTATCCAAATTCAAACAATCAACCACCTTCATTATCCATGCAGTACGTTATTGAGGAAAAAGTGTGAAAAAAATACAAAGTTACAAATCACAATTGGTGTATATATGAAGTCATCGTGTTTTGATCATCCACATCAAACTCTCTACATCTTGGATTTTTTTTTATCGGCAAAATTGAAATTTATTAAAAAACGGGGAAAGGGGGAAGGGGATCCAACAAAAAGTTGGACGATACATCACTAGGGCAAACGCCCGGAACACCCAAAGGTCTATAAGGATCCCAAAAAGATAAGCAATAAAGCCCAACCCTATACCCAAAATAAACAATTAAAGCCCAAAACACCCAAATTAATCCGATCCAAACCATGGACCGGCTCACCCAAACCAATCCTCAAACCCTAACCAACTTCAACATCCACCGCCGCACAAAACACCGGGGCCCAGCCTCGCCGTTAAGCCAAGCCGGCCTCTCCCAAATGTAGAGACCGGCGGCAGAAACTAGCCTACGGAAATGAACACCAAAGCAAGACAAGGCAAAGAGGACCCACCACCACCAACAACAAACCCTAGCAACCACCGATCTTAATCAGCAACAGAAATCCCCAAAGTGACGAACTGTTGACCCCTCGCCTGACTGAGCAACTCGGATTGGCCGCCAACCGAACTTCGGCACACAAAGCGACCTGAGCAAAACAGCCATGGGAGCCACATCCACCTCACCACCACCGGTAAGAGCCATCGTCGATCAACACCGCAACTTTACCGATCATTTTTGGAAATATGAGAAACCTGCAAAACAAAGGTTAAAGAAAAAAGCCTATCAACACCACCGCACCACCACAACCACAACAACCACCAAATCGCCGCCACCAAATACCCCTGCACCTCCGAAAACAAACGAGCCACCCAATACCGCTAGGCTCCCGGAGGGACCAAGGACCCTCCGACCGGAGGCCGAAGGAGCAGAAACCAACCGCCAAACTCTTTACATCTTGGATTAATTTACATCTCAAAAAACTACTTTATTACTTTAGCTACCCACTTTTAAAATATCTACTATATCAGCCTCTTTACTCTCATTCTCTTCTCAATTAAATATTCAAACTCACCCAAACAAACACGGCCAAATGTCTACTGGAAGGCCATTCGGAGGAGACGACATCACCTGAACTTGGGACGAGATCAACCAAACACGGCGGCGATCGAGCAACGTCATACTGAATAATTTCATTAGCATTTTGTGGTCCTTTTACTAGAAAACTGTCATTGGTAGTTACCAAAAAAAATAAAATGTCATTGGCACCTTATCACAAACACCTTGTAGGCAGAACATAATCTTTCACTGAACCAACCACATAATCATACAGAGGGAAGGGTGAAATCATACAAGTACCTACTAGATGTACACACCAACACATACATGCCTATTTCATCACCAATTTCACACAATAACAAAACAAAACAAAAATGTATAGGGGGATAGAGAGAAACGAGAATACCTTCAGTGTGATGCGATTCAAGGATGAAAGAGAGAGAATGAGTGAGAAAGAATAAGTATCAGTTGTGGCTATATGTTCTATTTTGGCGCCAAATGCTACTCCAAATTGGGTGGGAGGAAGGACGCGAGTGAATAGTTCCTCGTGTGTTTCATCGAGGAACTGTACCTCTGGTTACTCTTCCGGCGATTTCAACGAGGCTGATAACGCTGGTTTTTGGGGGGTTTTCTTGGGGTTGGTTCGCTACTCTAGTGTAGAAGAGGAGTAGAGAGGGAAATGTGGATGCTCTTAATTAGTAACCACGACCCTAGAGAAATTCATTAATTGGTGTATGACGTCATCATGCTTACGAAGTAACCCTTACATATATTGGGGTTTTCGTCTCGGACAACGCTTTTATAAATACTAAAAGGCTCGAATGACGCTTCGTATTTGATTATCACATTTTGAGTGCAATTCTACAAATTAAATTAAATGATTAGTGGTCAAAGGGAGTAATTGCTCAGTGCCATGTGATGTGCTCCAAAGTCCTTTAATTAATAACACACATTCACGCGAAATTCATATGCTTTTTCCAAACAGATGGAACTCATATACCTAGTGGTGAATCATGTGTGAATGTGTGGTATCAACGGCAACTCCAGACTCATCTGGCATTGGGTTCAGCACTCCAACCCATGGCCATCAGATTCGAATCCTTTCCTTCATGTCAGATCAAAGAGATTTTGAATAGACATAAAGGATGAGAGTGGAAAGGTGGGTCACTATGACACTTTTGTTTTGACTGTCACATTATTCGCGTGGGAGTGCTTGAGCTGGAGTGCGATCTTGAACGTAAATGTGTTTTTGAAACACCTCCCAATCTACTAAAATCCACGAAGCGAGAATTGGAAGCGGGAGCACAGGGCATTTTGAGAAACAATGTGACTAAAGTTTTGACTGGCCTAGACTTGGAGAGAATAGACCGGTGAACATAGGTGGTGTATGCAGGAGCGGACTCACCTTGGGTTCATGTGAGTCATTGGATGTAATGACGATGATGATCAAGTGGGTTCATGAGAGAAATCTAATAGGTTCAACTGACCAGGTGCAACAAATGGGCGATAGTGTCAGCCTTGACATTTTAAGGACCTGACGCGAATTAAGAAAGTGGGGTTGCTTTATGCATTATACAATAAAATCAGAAGAAGAAAAAAGGTCAACTTGAAAAAGGAAAATTATTAGCGGCAAAAGTACATTATGGTTGTATAATCGAATTTCATTAATTTGACATGCTTATTTCGAATAAATGTAATTTTATAGAGCAATACGTATTGAATAGCTTCATAGGAGTTTTTTGGGTCCCTCATTTCAGCAAAATTTTGAGAGGCCCAATGCAATCGCCTTGCTCAGGGCCGACATTGATGGGCAATCAAACCAATCAAACCAAACACATGTAAATAGAGTTTTGCAAGATTCCACTAGGTTAAAGTGACCCACTCTTGCCGGGAAATTGAAGAAGGTGATCTAGTCTCTCGGGCCGTCGCCACTGTGCGGAATTGTAGGATTTTGAGAGATCATGTGACGGTGCTCACGCGGTATCAAAGGGCACCGAGTAATTTTTCGGCGAATCTACCATGTTCGGTAGAGTTTTTTTTTCTTCTTATCCCCAAAACTATGCACATTTTCTCTACTTAGTCCCTAAACTATCAATTTGACGATTTCATCCCTTAAACTATCATACCGTTACCTACTTAGTTCAATAGATATTGGAAGTAAGGAATTTAGACGGAAAATGCCATGTAAGGCCTGTTTGAGACCCTGTAAAGCAGATACTTGATTATGAGACTTAGAGATAAAAAATAATTATGACCCTTTATGATAAAATGATCAAAAAAATAAGACCTTCGCACCGGTTTCAACAGATTGAAAATTTGAACACTTAATTTTGTAACCATATTTTTTAGTATATAAACCTTTAAAAAAAATTAATTGCTCAAATTTTCAAACTGTTTGGAACAGTGCGAAGATCTTATTTTTCTGATCATATTATTCTAAAGTGTCATGATTAATTTTTATCTATAGGGCTATTATAATTAAATATCTATTTTTTATTTGGGACCCTTTAGAACAGGTACTTGATTATGAGATCTTCACACTGGTCACACAGATTGAAAATTAGAGTACTTAATTTTTAACCATATTTTTAATATATAAACAGTCTAAATTCTATATAAAGAACTCAGTCTTTTAAAAAATATATATATGTATGTATTAGTCTCTATAAAATTTCACGTAACATTCTAATATATGAACCTTGTAAAAAAATTAAGTAGAAAAAATGTGCATAATTTAAGAGAAAAAGAAAAAAAAACTATGTTCGGTATGAATTTACTGTTGTGAGATCCTTTGTTTCTGAACCTTTTTCTCATTCCTTGAGTGTACGTTACGCAATCTTCAGTTGACCAGCAAAGTATAGAAATAGATTCCATTAATAACCCGTGAAATTACTTACAGGATATTTTGTCTCAAACAAATCCTCAGTTTCCAAGAACTTGTCTGTTTGTTTGACCTGATATGAACAAAGAAATGGACCATGTATGTATTTAGGTACTCGTACATTTTGTCTAATTTAATATGGATCAAGTATATAATCCTACAAAGTGTGTAATACACAGTTGGGAACTCCTGTTTTTTAGAACCGGACGCCGAGCAAGGCATGAACGCGCTCGTAGGCGCTTGTTGACTGAATGCGGCCGGGCTTGCCAAGGCTTGTCGCGTCTAAGGTTGAAGGGTTGAATACCGTGAATCTAACTTCTAAACTAGAGCGATTGCGTGTCACTTAAAAGGGAAAGCCACAAGATGGTTCGAGGGTTTTTCTTTTTTTCTTTTTTTTTGGTAGGTCAAGTAAGATGGTTCGAGGGAATTTACCAACAACAAAAAATGGTTCAAGGGTTGCCACAACGGAGTGAACTTAACAATTTCTTAACCGTGTAGAAAAAGAAAGAACGAAAGTGATGGTAATTAAAAACTAATCAAACTCCATGAAAATGGGTTAAAAGAGTTGGTCAATTACAAGAAAATAAAAGTGGTGCTGGACCGAAAAGAGAAGTACACGGTACTTTGAAATGTAATTTGGATTGGAAATAAAAGATAGATAAACTTTGCTGGAAAGTTTGATTGTTGGATAAACGCTGGGCTTTTGATTGGCGCAGAACCCGTTCTCCACCTTGGCTATTTGGATATGGGACCACTTGTTTTGCTTGGGGTTCTTAGGAAGAATGGACTTCTTGTTTCTCCAAGCAAATCAATCTTAATTGGAAAACTATCCGGTGCATCTCGCTTCACTTGGATTTTATTTAATCGGACCTTGTTTCAAATCACAAAATTAATGTGGTCCATTAATTTTATTAGCATTTTCAATCCGAGATAAGGAATTACTCCGTTAGGTTTTTTCGGTCCGAAGCCTGTCGGTAATAGACCTACTTACCTTGCTTGTAGACCAGCTGCAGATCTAGTCCTAGCTTATTCTATTGGTTTGGTGGTTGCTATCAAAACGATTTTAAACGATTTTTTTATGCCCATCAAAGAACCTCGAGATGTTTAGTCCGCGAAACTCATTAAAATTGGCCCAATTTAACTAATATCTAATTAAATAGCCCTCCAGCACTGACCCAAAGATTGGTGTCAAAAACAGGCCAGTAGAAGCAAAAGTACAAAGGTGTGGTGGTATTAATCCAATGAGATAATATGTGGTATGAACATGTTTGAAACCAGTTTTAGTTAGCAAGAAATTACTCAATCTGGGACTAGTAAATGATATTATCACTTCAAAAATTGATGCATGCACTTCAAAATTAATGTAATTCCAAAACCACTGTCCTTTTTTTTTGAATACCTCTATCAATTTTTAGAATGCCAATATCATTTTCTGACCAGTAATCTTGAGATTGTTAATTCTTAAACTAAATGAGAAGCCAATCCATTACTCCATTTGTTTACTAGCTAGAATGCCATCCCTATTAATAGTACCATTCTTGCTTGTTTCTTTGTACCACAAAACTCATTATTGTTTTTATGTTTTCAGTCCAAACAACTTCTAATTTGTTCGCAAAACAGACACCTTGATTACGACTGCAATCATACGCCGAATTAGTCCGGATTAACTGAACTTAATTCAATTTGTAGCAAAATAATCCTGTTTTCAAATCTCTCACATAAGAACACATATTTTCCCACAATCAGTTTCGTGACATTTAAAAACATATCAATAAATGCAAAAGCAAGACGAAGGACTATTCAGTTTGTGTTCCGGTAAGGATTCTTAAAAAATAATAACTTATTTTCACATAAACAGTAATTACTTGTGTTCCGGTAAGGATTCTTAAAAAATAATTTACAAACCTCTGCACATAAACAACAATTTACATGCCCTAATATGAAATTTGGGAGTTTTCAACAAATTAGGACGAATTGTGTTGGGACTCTCCTCATCGGAGCTCAGGCAGCGACGGTGGGACAGTGAGAGTCAGGCAGGGGTAGTGGGACGGAAAGAGACAGGGGGCGACGACGGGAGTCAAAGCAAGGTTGGTGGGACGGCGAGAGACAGGTCGGGACTGTTGACGGCGGCAATGATTGCGTCGAATCCGCGTCTGTGACGTGGTATGGGCGTTAATGGTGGTAGCGGTTGGCATCGGTGGAGGTGGGGTGAGGATGAGAAGTAGCAGATTCAATTTAGGAGGTGGGCAATTTGTTATTTGATTGTAGGTTGCTGTTACAAGGGTTTGAGGAAGTTTCTATCATGCATATCTATCGCGAAGTTAATCGGTGTGCAGATGCGTTGGCAAATGATGCTCCGGTTTCGGTGGGAGATTTATATATCTACCCGGTTATTCCTACTTGTATTTCTAATTTCCTTTATGCGGATTTGATTGGGGCCTCGTACCCTAGAATTGTAAACTCTTAATTTTGTTTTTCTTGTTTTAATGAATCGTATGTTTACCAAAAAAAAAAGATTCAATTTAGGAGAGAGAGAGAGAGAGAGAAGTGTATAAAAGATGTAGGCCTCAATTTCAAATCCTAATTTTTTGAAATTCATCAATTCCACCGCCAATTATCTATCTATCTATCTATCTATCCGGTCGGTTTCAGGTCAGGAGGTGCGGACCGGAGCTCCGGTCCGCACCTCCCCATTTCTCACATTTTCCGATCAAATTTCGATGATCCGAGCCGCTCAAAGTGATCAGAACGTGATTTTAAGGGTGCTCAAGAGAAATCAGCAAAAAAATGACCGGGAAGGGCTTGATCCGAGCAGTTTTTTTATTGAACGGTTCAAAAAAAAACTGCTCAGATCAAGCCCTTCCCGATCATTTTTTTTGCTGATTTCTCGCGGGTACCCTTAAAATCACATTCTGAACACATTGAGCGGCTCGGATCATCGAAATTCAATCGGGAAAGGGGAGGTGCGGATGGGTGCGGACCGTAAGGGTGTGGACTTGAAACCGACTGTCTGTCTGTCTATCTATCTATCTACTATAGAAATGTAGTTAAAGCCAAAAAGCTCCCAACCCTCAATTCTAAATTTCTAGAATTTAGAGTTTTTTAAAAAAAAAAATAAAAGAGAGAAAAACGTGGGAGTGGGGGAGGGGAAGAGAGAGAAAGAGGGGGGGACGTGGGAGAGGGAGAGGGAGAGAGAAGCTTAGGAAAAATTATTCTATGCCCCAGCAGGGATACCGTCACGTGGTACTCCAAATTCATTTTACACCACACGTCTTTTAGTGTACAAAATGAGACTAATGCTAGCGTGCATCGAACATGGGACAAAAAAAATACTATTAGATATTATTTTTTTATCACTAGTATTGTGCCCATTCGATACACAGGGTCGAAAAAAACTACTGTAATGTTAATTTTTTATCCCATGCATTGAACGGATACAATATTTGAATTTTTTGTTACAAATTAATTTGATTTAATTTTCTTTGAAGTAATTTAATTTGATTTAATATTTCTTGCAATCTTAGTCGTCCATTGCTGAGCATGGACGGCCCGGATTGGCCCAACACTCATGTTGTTCTTGAGGGACAGCACGCACCCTGGGTTCCTTATCTATCAACTAGCGTCGTTCCCGTTCGATGCGCGGGACAAAATATTTATGTGGCTCCACTACAAAATATCGAGCTCATACAAAATTTGTTGTTTGTCCCGTGTATCTATCGGGAACAACGCTAGTTTTGGACTAAACGAAAGGGGTGAGAAAGAGCGGGACCCATTACTTTGCCACGTCAATTTTTGTTGTCGGCCTTGCAGCCTTCCTTGCAAATAGCACTTCTGGTGTGGGAACTGCTATCCGTTTTCTGATGAGCAAGGTCAAGGTGACCTTCTAAGCATTTTTCGACTCACGCGTAGTAAACTTTGACACTTGGGGTCATACCTTCAACCCAAAGGCAAGCAAGAATGAATGAATTAAGCGACAAAGACGATGAAAGTTTCCTTAAGTTACGCATTTTTTATGTTCTTATTCTTCTTACCTCATTTCCTCTCCCCTTCCCCTTTGGCTGGTAAAAGATTCTAATTCTACCTTGTTTTGCCTATCAAAAAGAAAAGATTCTAATTTTACCATTAAAAAGTTTGTTAAAGTGTGTAAATTCGATTCTTCCAAATTTTATATGGGTAAATTACCAAAACCACCCCGCAGTTTTTAAAAGTTATATATTGCCCCCCTCATGTTTGGGAAATCACAAAATACCCTCTGTCTCAGAACAAATTACTCTCTTGTCGTGGTGTAGCTGCTGGGAAGTTCGATGGAATATGTCTGACGCTGTGAAATCCTAATTATAATTGACCAGCCTGTCTTTTGTTAGCCAGTAAAAGACTATTTTCACACCTCTGCAACATTTTCATGACATGTTATATAAAAGGACAGTCATGTGTTGTTCAATTGTGATTAGGGTTTGATGATGTCAAACAGATTTGGTCGAATTTCCTAGCAGCTACATCACGACAAATGTGAGAGAGCAATTTGTAATTTGTAGAATCCTTAGGGGAGATTTTGGTAATAATTGGGTGCTCGGGTCAATTTGTTCATAACTCGATTACACCCCATACTCACTATTTGTCTTTTTTTGAATTTTTGTGAGATTTATGTAATTTTTTGGATTAATCATTCGTCTCGACAAGAGTAATCTAAAAATCAAAAAATTATGATGAATAGATTAAAAAAAAAATTAACTAAAGATGTAAAAATGCCAAACGACTGGTATTTTTTTATACTTTTATCGTCTTGCATGAATTTCTTTTAACTTCGGTGCCCTTTTTTTATACATTTTTTATTCCTTTTATACATCAAGAAGAATGATTAATCCCAAAGATTACGACAAAAAGCGAAGAAAAAAATTACGAAAAACAAAATTATCCAATGAAATACCAGATCAAAATTATAATGAGGCAAATTTTTAATTAGTTTAGCTAATTTTTTATTTATTTTTTGCTAGGTGTGAATTAAAATTGAGAGATGGGTGAGTTGTATGTACCAATAGATTGACGGCGTACTTTACGCGGCCAAACATCTATAAATACTCCTTAAACCCTTAAACCCTTACAATTGCAAATCACCAACGCCGACCTTTGCACTATTCAGAGAGAGAAATCTAAGATCTAAATCCTTCTTCATTGCTTTCTCAAACAGAACAGTTCCCTTTTGCCACCTTTTCTCTCTCCCATTTCCACACAAACGTCAAAAATCACTTTTTTTTGTGTTTTTGAAAACATGTTTTCACCACTCCAAGCTAGCTTGAATAACTTGGAGAGATCCATACTTGTTCTTCCCACCACCATGCTCACTGAACCCAACCAAAAGAGATGGCACATGGCATTCGCTGCCATCTACTGCTCCAGGGCCTTCTCCACCACCCCCTTGAAAAAACCCATAAAGAAATCCCCTGTTTCATCAACCAGAGTCGTTATCGATGTTTTCGAGCCGCACCCCTGCTTTCCGAAAATCGACCAGTCGGTCCTCGCGGGAATCGTGAAGCAGAAAAACCTGGACCAGCTTGGGAAGTATGACGGGGTCGAGGGATTGGCTTGTGGTCTCGAAACAAATTTGGAGAGTGGGATTAGCGGGGACGCTGAGGATGTTTCGCGACGAAGCGAAGCGTTTGGATCAAATACTTACCGAAGACCGCCCGCGAAAAGTTTGTTGTATTTCGTGTGGGAGGCCTTGAGAGATCCCACCATTTTGATACTTTTAGTATGTGCTGCACTTTCACTTGGATTTGGCATCAAGGAACATGGCCTGAAAGATGGATGGTACGTAATGCTTGAGGTTTAAGATTCTTAGTTTTCTGGTTTATTTCATTACATTCTTAGTATTGGTCAAATCAGTGATGAATTTATTTTCTCATTACCAATATACTCATTAAGTGACAAAATTAAATTTCGTTACCACTTTTTTCATTACCAAAAATATTTTTTTTGTAGTGTGATCTTGCAAATAATTTCAGTTTTTGTTTTTCTTGGCTTACGTTACGAACATCTATACTAAAACCCCCTCCCACTCCATTCACAAGAGAGCAAATGTTAGAACATCATTTTAAAACATACCTTCACTTGGAAGGACTCCGTACGCATGCAAATGTGTCTTGGTGTTATGTTCGTAGCGTTAACTTCCTCTCTTTACCATACAACCATTAGGCCCGGTGTCCCGATTTCGTAGTTTATAAGACAAGACTACTTCATAGAAGATCAATCAAAACGTGACTCTCAAGTCTTCTACAATATACAGAGCATGTCCCCTGTTCATCTGAAAAGTACTGGTAAGACTATTAAAGACTTTTGAGAGCATGGTTCAAATAGAAGAAAGTGAAAATTAGTTCTAATATTTGTTTGTGTCAATTCAAATAAAGGACCATTCTACAATTTGCGCACAATAAAATTCGTGACACACGTACGACTTAATCTCTCTCATTTATGCACATTACTATACATTATAGATGATTATTTTTATGAGTACTATTCACTATATTTTGGCAATTGTAATATAACGGCTCTATGTCTGTTACCCTATTGTGCTACGTAGAGACATCAGACATGTTTGATTGACGAGTTGCTTTATTCAAGTTATGTTCCACAATCTTAACTTGTTCAAAAAGGAGACAAAGTACATCTTTAGAACATCAATTTTTCGTGTCTATCTCATTGTTCCTGCCACATGCTATCTTTCACTTATTTTTCTTAAAAAAAATTCATTTTCGTGCTAATATATAAACATCCACTCTAATATCCTAACAGGTACGACGGAGGAAGCATATTTGTTGCAGTCTTTCTGGTCATAGCAGTCTCGGCACTAAGCAACTTCAGGCAAAACAGACAGTTCGTCAAGTTATCCAAAGTAAGCAACAACATCCAAGTCGACGTTGTGAGAAACGGAAGGCGGCAACAAGTGTCCATTTTCGAGATCGTTGTGGGAGATGTCGTTTGCTTGAAGATTGGTGATCAAGTTCCGGCCGATGGGTTGTTCATCAACGGGCACTCGTTGCTAGTAGATGAATCCAGCATGACAGGGGAAAGCGACCACGTCGAAGTTGATCTTACCCAGAATCCATTCTTGTTCTCCGGCACCAAGGTACTCGAAATTGGTTAAGATTGAAGGCCTTCCCTCTTATTTTAGTCAATTCTCCATCTTAGTTAACTGTAAAAGCTTAAACCCGATAATTACCTAGTACATAAGATGAGACGTTTTGAGAGACTCCAAACATCCTAATTAGCAAAAGAAAAACAACCAAAAACAAAACTTCAGTCCTTTTTCAAATGCACGTTTTACATTTACATTTTGGAACCAAATTTTGCTATTTTAACCCTACAAAAATTTTTTAAACTGCCCCAACGAGATTCAAACACCAGATATGGTATAAATTTTCAAGCATTCTCTTCTCCTCACGAGTTTTTTTTTGAACGGGTTTTTTTTTTGAACGGCTCTTCTCCTCACGAGTTGACAGCATTACAGATGAGATTATGATGCATCGTTCCCAATTCCAATATATGCAAAGTCTTCCTCGTGGATTACAAAGCAAAATCACAAAGATTTTTAGTTACATATCTACTCTTTGATTAACCTCTTGATTTAATTGTTTCTTTTGATTACTAAGGAAAATAAGTCGGATATATGAGTGTAGCTTTGACTCCACTAACTAAAAATCTTGGCTCCACCCATGATGACACGTCTTTTACTTTAAATTTTCTTTTACTAAACAACATAACTGTGTTGCCAATCAAAAAAAAATACAACATAACTGTGTTCTAAACTTCCAACTACAATGAAGAGCTGTTGCTCTACTTAAAGAGAAAGGACAAAAACAAATTGATCAAAACAACTCTCAATTCAACAACTTAAGTCTCTGAATTTCCAACAGGTAGCTGATGGGTTTGGTCGGATGTTAGTCACCTCAGTCGGAATGAACACAACATGGGGAGAAATGATGAGCACAATCAGCAACGACTCCAATGAACAAACCCCTCTTCAATCCAGGCTCAACACACTCACCTCGTCCATCGGAAAAGTCGGTTTACTCGTCGCTTTCCTGGTCCTCGTCGTCTTACTCATCCGGTACTTCACCGGGAACACACAAGATGAAAATGGGAACACGGAGTACAACGGCAGCAAGACCAAAGCCGACGACATCATAAACTCCGTCGTAGCAATCATAGCTGCTGCAGTGACTATAGTGGTCGTCGCGATTCCAGAAGGGTTGCCTCTGGCTGTGACTCTCACCCTGGCTTATTCGATGAAGCAGATGATGAGTGACAACGCCATGGTTCGCAAGCTCTCTGCTTGCGAAACAATGGGTTCGGCTACCACTATTTGCACGGACAAAACCGGAACTCTCACACTTAACCAGATGAAGGTGACAAAGTTCTGGCTTGGCCAGGACTTTGTAAATGAAAACGGTTCCTCTTCTCTTGCAACCAATGTGGTTGAATTAATCCACCAAGCTGTTGGTTTGAACACGACTAGTTCGGTTTACAAGTCCATTTTAGGGTCTGAATTTGAGTTCTCTGGTAGCCCTACGGAAAAGGCAATTCTTTCTTGGGCTGTTTTGGAACTGCACCTGGATATGGAGGGACTTAAGCAGGGTTGTGAGATTGTACATGTTGAAGCATTCAACTCGACAAAGAAAAGAAGTGGCGTTTTGATGAGGAAGAAGGGTGAAAACACAATGAATGTGCACTGGAAAGGGGCAGCTGAGATGGTACTAGCAATGTGCTCGAATTACTACGATGTATCCGGAAACATCAAGGGTTTGGAGGATTCTGAAAGGAAGAAATTTGATCAAATAATCCAAGGTATGGCTGCTAGTAGCCTACGGTGCATTGCTTTCGCACACAAGCAAGTTCCAAAACAAGAAAATGAAGAGGGAAAAATCCATTTAGAGGAAAACTGTTTAACCCTTTTGGGGCTAGTTGGTTTGAAGGATCCGTGTCGCCCGGGTGTGAAAAAAGCCGTGGAAGAGTGTCAATATGCGGGAGTGAACGTGAAAATGATCACGGGTGACAATATTTTCACGGCTAAAGCGATAGCAACCGAATGTGGGATACTCAAGCCCAACCAGGACATGGAAAGTGGAGCAGTGGTAGAAGGGGTGGAATTCAGGAACTACACACCGGAGGAACGAATGGAGAAGGTCGACAAAATCTGCGTGATGGCAAGATCTTCTCCATTCGACAAACTCCTAATGGTGCAATGCTTGAGACAAAAAGGGCACGTGGTGGCGGTTACTGGGGATGGAACCAACGACGCGCCAGCACTGAAAGAAGCCGATATAGGCCTTTCGATGGGGATACAAGGGACCGAAGTGGCGAAAGAGAGCTCCGACATTGTCATTTTGGATGACAATTTCGGGTCCGTGGCCACTGTTTTAAGGTGGGGGAGATGTGTTTACACCAACATTCAGAAGTTCATTCAGTTCCAGCTCACTGTGAATGTTGCTGCCCTTGTCATCAACTTTGTCGCCGCTGTTTCAGCCGGAGAGGTCCCACTTTCTGCGGTTCAATTGTTATGGGTTAACTTGATTATGGACACATTGGGAGCATTGGCTTTAGCCACTGAAAAACCCACAAAGGAGCTAATGGAGAAACCACCAGTGGGTCGAACAAAGCCTCTCATAACCAACATTATGTGGAGGAACTTACTCTCTCAGGCAGCTTATCAAATCGCAGTCCTGCTTGCGTTACAATTCAAAGGCGAAGCGATCCTCAACGTGAGCTCGAAAGTCAACGACACCATGATCTTCAATGTCTTCGTGCTGTGTCAAGTGTTCAACGAATTCAACGCGAGGAAGCTCGAGAAGAAGAATGTGTTCGAGGGAATTCACAAGAGCAAGTTGTTTTTGGTGATTGTTGGGGTGACGATTGTGCTTCAGGTGGTGATGGTGGAGTTCTTGAAGAAATTTGCGGATACGGAGAGGTTGAATTGGTGGCAGTGGGGAGTTTGCATTGGATTTGCTTCAGTTTCTTGGCCTATTGGATGGACTGTCAAATGGATTCCTGTTCCAGAAAAGCCATTCTTCAGCTATCTCAAATTGGGGAATTCAAAAGCTATGTGAGAAACATATAAGCCCGTCCCAGAACATCTTCTTAAAAAATAAGTACTTATTTCACATTTTTAAACTCAAAAATAATGTAAATGAAAAATAAATTTTCAATATTTTTTGCACCGTATTAAAGATCTCAATGAGATCTTTCACACAAGATCTATATTGCATATTTTTAGATTTCAATAAGCCCATCGCTTTTGAGCTTGAAACTGCCTTCTTAAAAAATAAGTACTTATTTCGCGTTCCGGAACGGGTAAGATCAATTCTTTGATGTGTAAAGAATTGGTTTATTTTATATATAGAATAATAAATTGTACAACATATTATTATGAAGAAATGACTTGGTTTCAGTATCAGCTATGTAGTATTTATTGGAATATTTATCATAGCATCTTTTCCTTACTCTTTACAACAATAGCAGTCTATGTTTCTCACTTGGATAGAAACTAGAAACCAAGAGCATAAGGCCCCGTTCCGCTAAGGTTTTTTTTTTCGCTTTACAAGACAGATCATTCTCTCACTTAGATATGTCTACTTTGCTGAAAGTAGGAAAATTTGTTGAAGCGTTGGACTCTGAAATGGTGCTGGACCCGTTTTTCATCTTCCAAATTGGTATTTATAATAAATGAAAAACAAACTGCTTCAGGTCTGAATCAGATTTCCCGCTTTCACCATGCATCGACAAGTGTCCCCTGTTGGCCCTCCTTTGTGTACGTTGGCGGTTACAAGCGGTTTACAGAAGTTGAGCTTGATCATGGGGCACCAAAAGGTTAGTTATTTAACTTCCCACTCCATAAATACAAGAAAATGGGGCCATTTAACTATTCAAATGGCCTTTTAATATTATTTCCATAAGAAAAACGTGTGCCCAACTTCCCCTTTTCGTGGGATGAGGCTTCCAAAGGCAAGATTATTCGGTTCATCTCGCTTCACTTGGATTTTAATAAATCAGACCTTATTTCGAATCACAAAATTAATGTGACCCATTAATTTTTAGCCCGAAAAAACAATGAATATTGGGCCAATTTAATTAATACTTAATTAAATGGCCCTCCAGCGCTGGTCCGAAGTTTGGTGTCAAAAACGGGTATAAACAATTGCTTGACTTATAAAAAAAAAAAAAAAAGTATATACAACACAAGAGATAAGTTATTCACGACTCCGCACAATCTCACTTGCCTATTTCGGCAATCGAAATTGGTTTGCAATCCGAATCGTCCAAAGTACTTTTGGATGCACAAGATTGGGCTCCTCCGTAAAGCTCAGTTCACGGAGCCGTCCGTAAAAAAAAAAGTTTTTCTGATACAACACTCCGTTGCTTATGTCGGCAACCGAACTTTCCAAAAGAAAAGGATTTCACGAAATTGGATTGAGCAATGAGCTAGGAAAGTGCTTTCATCTGCCCCACTCTACTTTTACCTTTTCGAGGAAATGATTTGGCGGGTGTGATACGTCAACACGCGTCATACGCGAATCAGCGTACGTACATTCCCCTACTTATGTCTGTGGCACTCTTTCTATAAATACCCACAGCCCACAGGAGATGCAGATACCATCGCAGCTCATCACATTTGCAGTAGTTTAATTTGCACACAGAGAGAGAGAGAGAGAGAGAGAGAGAGATTTAAACCCTTCTTCACATTGCACGCTTTACATTACTTTTCTCTGGTAAAAACCAGTTTCCATATCACCATTTCTGTCTTCCTTCTATCACACAAATCCAAATCTCGTTTTGTGTTTTTTTATCAAGACATGTTATTCCAAGCAAGCTTCCATGACCAGGAGTCATCCCTACTTGATATTCCCACCCCTCTAAGTGCTAAACCCAGCCGAAAGAGATGGTACAAGGCGTTCGCTACCATCTATTACTCAAGGGTCTTCTCCTCCCTACTTGATATTCCCACCCCCCTTAGTGCTAAACCCAGCCGAAAGAGATGGTACAAGGCATGCGCTACCATCTATTGCTCAAGGGTCTTCTCCTCCCTTGTTCAATCAGACAGAGTTGTTATCGATATCATCGAACCGCACCCCCATTTTCCCACCATTGATCAATCAGTCCTCACCCATATCGTGAAGAAGAAAGATCTGGGCCAGCTTGGGAAATATAATGGAGTTGAGGGACTTGCTTCTCATCTGAAAACAAATTTGGATGGTGGTAGGATTGATGGAGATGCTGAGGATGTCTTGCGACGAAACGAAGCGTTTGGATCGAATACTTACCCGAGTCCGCCTGCGAAAAATCTCTTCTATTTCGTGTTGGAGGCTTTGAGATCTCCCACTGCTTTGATACTTTTAGTATTTGCAGCACTTTCGCTTAGATTTGGCAATGGCTTGGGAGAAGGATGGTACGTATTGTTGAAGGTTTAAGATTCTTAGTTTTCTGGCCTATAATTTGTTCCTTTGAAAATCTATTTAAATCCTAATAGGTACAATGGAGGAAGCATATTTGTTGCAGTCCTTCCAGGCATAGCAGTCTCCGCAATACGCAACTTCAAGAAAAACAGACAGTTTGTCAAGTTATCTAGAGCAATAAGCAATATTCAAGTCAACGTCGTGAGAAGCGGAAGGCGGCAGCAAGTTTCCATTTTCAATATTGTTGTAGGGGATGTTGTTTACTTGGAAACCGGAGACCAAGTTCCAGCCGACGGATTGTTCATCGATGGGCACTCATTGCTAGTAGAAGAATTTAGCATAACTGGAGAAAGCGATCATGTAGAAGTTGATCTTACGCAGAATCCATTCTTGTTATCTGGCACCAAGGTATTCCAAATTTTGTAAGATCGAAGCCTTCCATGACACATAGCCTAAAATCCTTTATGTAAAATTAAATAGCTTGGTGTCTGAATTTCCAACAGGTAGCTGATGGCTATGGTCGAATGCTAGTCACCTCAGTCGGAATGAACACAACCTGGGGAGAAAGCATGAGCACAATCAGCATGGACTCCAATGAACAAACCCCTCTAAAATATCGACTCAAGAAACTCACCTCATTACTCGAAAAAGTCGGTTTAACCGTCGCGTTCTTAGTCTCTGTCATCTTACTAATCGAGTACTTCACCGGAAACACAAAGGACGAGAACGGGAACACAGAGTACAACGGCAGCAAAACCAAAGCCAGCAACATCATAAACTCTGTCATCGCAATCATAGCTGCTGCTGTAACTGTAGTGGACGTCGCAATCCCAGAAAGGTTGCCCTTGGCTGTGACTCTAACTTTAGCTTATTCGAGGAGGCAGATGATGAGTGATCACGCCACGATTCACAAGCTCTCCGCTTGCGAAACAATTGGTTCGGCTACCACTATTTGTACTGACAAAACCGGAATGCTTACTCTTAACCAGATGAAGGTGACAGAGTTCTGGCTTGGCCAGGATTCTATAAACGAAAACGGTTCCTCTTCTATTGCAAGCAGTGTAGTTGAATTACTCCACCAAGGTGTCGGTTTGAACACAACTGGTTTGGTTAGTAAGACCGTTTCAGGGTCTGAGTTTGAGTTCTCTGGTAGCCCTACAGAAAAGGCGATTCTTTCTTGGGTTGTTTTGGAACTGAACCTGGATATGGAGAGACTTAAGCAGAGTTGTGAGATTGTACATGTTGAAGCATTCAACTCGACGAAGAAAAGAAGTGGCGTTTTGATGAGGAAGAAGGGTGAAAACACGACGAGTGTGCACTGGAAAGGGGCAGCAGAGATGGTACTGGCAATGTGCTCGAATTACTATGATGTCTCTGGAAACATCAAGGTTTTGGACGATTTTGAAAGGAAGAAATTTGATCAAATAATCCAAGGCATGGCTGCTAGTAGCCTACGGTGCATCGCATTTGCCCACAAGCAAGTTCAAGAACAAGAAAATGAAGAGGGAAAAATCCATATAGAGGAAAACTGTTTAACCCTTTTGGGGCTAGTTGGTTTGAAGGATCCGTGTCGCCCGGGTGTGAAAAAAGCCGTGGAAGAGTGTCAATACGCGGGAGTGAACGTGAAAATGATCACGGGCGACAATATTTTCACGGCTAGAGCGATAGCAACCGAATGTGGGATACTCAAGCCTAACCAGGACATGGAAAGTGGAGCAGTGGTAGAACCGTAGAAGGGGTGGAATTCAGGAACTACACACCGGAGGAACGGATGGAGAAGGTTGACAAAATCTACGTGATGGCGAGATCTTCTCCAGTCGACAAACTCCTAATGGTACAGTGCTTGAGACAAAAAGGGCACGTGGTGGCGGTAACTGGGGATGGAAACAACGACGCAGCAGCACTAAAAAAAGCAGACATAGGCCTTTCAATGGGGATAGAGGGAACCGAAGTGGCGAAAGAGAGCTCCGACATTGTCATCTTAGATGATAATTTCGAGTCTGTGGCCACTGTTTTAAGGTTGGGGAGATGTGTTTATACCAACATTCAGAAATTCATTCAGTTTCAGCTCACTGTGAACGTTGCTGCCCTTGTCATCAACTTTGTGGCGGCGATTTCAGCCGGAGAGGTCCCGCTTTCCGCCCTCCAATTGTTATGGCTCAACTTGATTATGGACACTTTGGGTGCTTTAGCTTTAGCCACTGGAAAACCCACAAATGAGCTAATGGAGAAACCACCAGTGGGTCGAACAAAGCCACTTATGACCAACATTATGTGGAGGAACCTACTCTGCCAGGCATTTTACCAAACTGCCGTGATGCTTACCTTACAATTCAAAGGCGAAGCGATTTTCAAAGTGAGTTCGGAAGTCAATGACACTATGATCTTCAATGTTTTCGTACTGTGTCAAGTGTTCAACGAATTCAACGCAAGGAAAATTGAGAAGAAGAATGTGTTTGAAGGAATTCATAAGAGTAAGTTGTTTTTGGTGATTGTTGGGGTGACGATTGTGCTTCAGGTGGTGATGGTGGAGTTCTTGAGGAATTTTGCGGATACGGAAAGGTTGAATTGGTGGCAGTGGGGAGTTTGTGTTGGGTTTGCTTCAGTTTCTTGGCCACTTGGGTGGGTTGTCAAGTGGATTCCTGTTCCCGAGAAACTGTTTCTTTTGGGAGAGGAGATTGTGCCTCCGGAGTTAGATCTGGGCCATCTGGCATCCGCCACCAACTCCGGCAACGAGGGTCCACCCCTACCTCAAACATCTTTCTCTTCGACGCCGTCGGAGTTAGATCCGGCATCCCCCACCAACTCCGATGAGGAGGTCCTACTCCTCCCTCATACAACTTTCTCTTTGTTTTAGTGTTTTGTTCTCCTCTCTCTTTGTGGATTGTTTTCTCCTTTTACGTAGCTTTTTGCATCTTTCTAGGATAGTGTTTTTTTTTTTTTTTTTTGTCTTTATGAATTCCATTTGTGTTGGTTTTCATTGGGGACTCATTTGTTGGGATCTCTGGCTTCTCTTACTTAACTGGGAGTACTATTTCAGAATTTTATTTCAGGTTCTGCTTGCCCTATGTTATTTGTGTCTCTTCTTTTTAGCCTAAGTGGTTGCTCTTTGGCATTGGGATTTATTTCCTATGTTAACCCTAAATCTGTCTACAAGATCAGTTAGGTCTTTGGTATTATTTGATCAAAAACCTCTTGGGTATCTGGTATCTCACGTGTGTTGGCAGTTTTTTTGTAAGCAAAGTATGTTCAGAAAAGATCTGGATTAACCTGGTCGATGAGGCGGTCCTCTAGAGTGATCTCCAGATCTAGTGTTCCACTATGAATTACATCTACCCAAACAAAAAAAGGAAAAACGACCGAAGAACAGGAGAACAAGATATATATCACTCAACATATCCCTGTAAAAGTACTATCACAATATGACACAGTGCACAATTTCAAGCTGCCATCTTTGGAGCTCTAATGACAGCTACGAGGACAAATCTGCCTCATGATTTATTCAAGAGCTGGACACTGAATCTTTACGTACCTTTGAACAAATAAACCAATGGAGAGTGAATATAGTCTTTAGTTTCTCCCAAACTATAACATAATCATACAGCAAATCCTTCTAAGCAGGCACAGATGTAGCGACTTTGCCATTACCGGTGGGAGCCAAACTGTTGTAGTATTCTACCAACACCTTCCAACCACCGGGACACATAAACCCATCCGGAGGGTTCTCTCCGGTCTTTGCTAGCGCACGCATCTGTGGGGTATTCAAGCAACCAATCAGCTGAGTAATAGTGTCTACATGTAACACCACCAATGTAGTGCACTTCTTTTCTTTTTCAGTTAGGTTGATTCATCAAAATGAAAGCTATGTTTGCATGAGTCAGATTTGAAGTGAAGGGTTACCTTAATCAAAATGGAGGAAGATTACCTACTGGATGTAGACTTATAATTATTAAGTAGATGATTGCACACAGATAGAAAAGATGCATTTTGCTGAAATTCATGCAAAGTAAAGGTAGAGAGATTCAACTAACTCTAGTCGAAGTCATTTCAAATTAGACAATCTAAATCTCTGCAATCCATTTTGAAATGGAGACTTAAAAATGATTTAGCGGATACAAATACAAAGTGAATAATTGATGCAAAATCCATTAGTTTCAAACCTGTAAATCCAAAGGCAGCCCAAGGCATTTCCATGGAATCAATTTTTGTCTTTTGACGTGTTTTAGCCACTTTTCAGATAGAAAAAATAAGTTGGTGCTACTACGAGTCAGAAAGTACCTTTGTGCCTGAAATGAACAGAAAGTCCTGAGACCTTGAGGGATCAAAGAATGCCATCTTACCCTGAGTCTTATCATATGCAGCCACCTGAAGTTGTACATAACATCAATGAATAGTCGAGGTCTCACTAATTTGAAGGACAAGTGCAATCCCTTGTGTGTTTCCAGTAATTTAGCGCTAACCCCACTGCTTTTAAAAGTTGGCTTTTCGAGGTTTTTTATGCTGAAAAGGCAGCTAAGTTGAAAACTCAAAAAGTGAGACTAAATCCCCGAAGGGCTATTGAAGTACAATTTCCTAAGAATGTAATTTCAAATTGAAACTAAATAAGCTTCAAATAAAGGGGGTACAAAAATGAAAACCAGGGTAGACTGTAAAATAATAGGTATAAGGTGATATGCACACCTTGAAAGGCAGGATGTTTAGCCTTTCCAGTCCAGGAGCCATGCTCAGGACCTTCTTCCCATGGTCAGCATCATATAAATCTCTTTTCTCAACTGGATGGCTCATACCAGCTGGGTCCCGACCCACAATATAAAAGTTGGCCCCCGCATTGATCCGAGCCTTTGCATGCCACTGCACTTCTGTTGGACCCGCATAGTGCATTGGTGATGGGAATATAGAAACCACAGTTGTCTCTGGATCAAGAACACCCTCTTCCAGAACCTGAGAAACCAGTTAAAATTGGCAAACAAAATGAGCAAAGGAGGCAAATAGCCATGCTCAGCAGAGCTCATTTCACAGTCCCTCAATGTCTATGTTTCCCAAATAGGAGCCACAATACTAAAAATTATTTTAAGATGTTTGCATGCCTTTTCCCATTACTTTTCCTTTCCCTCCACTAATCCAGGATCCAAACACAGCTCTGAACGGAACTCCGGGGACAAAACGTAATTCTGCCTTAGGCTCCATGTCCAAAAGAAAGGTATGAGTATAATATCCACAACAAAACCACATACGGAGTAAAAGAATAAGCCCAAGTAAAGATTTTAAGACTAATACAGGCCGATACTGACCTCAAGTTCCAATGAAAATAACCCAAATTTTTTAGTTGTTAAAACCCCTTTTCCTATGACTGTTTAAAAACCGAATTCCTAAAACCACAATCCTAAATGGAGTTAATTACTTCTTTTGTGCAAACAGAGTGAGCACGACAGATTATATGTAAGCAAAAAACTGCCTCTGCTTGCAAAAAAACAAATAAGAAATGTCCAGTTAGAAATTCCACTTTAGACCCCAAATTAACTGGGGACAGCAGTGCTTTTATCTCCAAGACTCCAACCCAGGTCTCATCGATCAATCCACATACGAGAAAAAGAAAAAGGCAAAAAGAAAAAGTCGCTCGGCCAAGGATAATAGCATATGAACCTTTTCATGCTGCTTCATTCTCCAACTAAGGGGAACATCATCCGCCTTCGTGTACCCTCCCAACGGATGAAGCAATAGCACAGGATTCTTGTATCCCATCTCAAGTAGCCTACGACGAGTGTCTGTCATAAGCAAAGCATGCCCATTGTGCACAGGGTTCCTAAGTTGGAAAGCAAACACAGCATCAGCATTACGCCTTGTGAATTCCTCACGGAGTTCCGCAGGAGACATCCGGAAGCGATCAAGACCGTCGTTGTACTTGATCGGCTCTATCACCTCTAAGTCACCTCCAATGAGCCAGTTCCCAGCATTGGTGATTGCTTCCTCAACATAAGGTAAACCAGGGGCAGTTGTACCCCAAGTTCTTGCTATTCGTTCTTCTTTGTTGTGCTTGTAGATCTCAATACTAGAGATATTCATTGCATAAGGGAGAACACATTAGAAACTCTTGGCAAGCCATTGGCTTACACGATTATTAACTAAATAGGATTGTAAATGATAAAGCACAGGTGAACAACTATGATTCATAAGAAGTACATAAAACAAACAGGTGAACATCAAAGATTTCTGATAAAGCACAGGTTTGAACTAAACATCGAAATCCAGTCATACCAATGACAGCACATACTCAGTGAAGTAGATTCTTCTGACAAATGAAAGGTGTCCAAATTTACGGGAGGAGTCAGGAGAGTACTTTGATAATCTTGGCTAATCCCCTGAAGTGAGACTGGCAATTAAGTAGAAGCGATTTTGACTAGAATACTGGATATTATTTCACTCACTAACTAAAATGTGAAGCAAATTTGCTTGAAAAGAAATAACTCTTACTCTTCAAGGTATATAGATTCTGCAATTTACGGGAATAATTTCACTGCAACAATATAGGATGAATCCCTGGAATGGATAGAAATAGGGAGCCTGAGAAAATTCTCAGACTTTCTTGTTGATATCCAAATCATACCGAGCATCTCAGAAATCTATCAAGGGATATGCATTGCAGAGGCGGCAATGATGTATTGAGGAAAACGAAAGGAATGGTAAAATGCAGGGTAAGGCCGAGCACATTGGTAAGTGTATCATACACAAAAGGGTCAAAGGACTCAATTTGATCACTTGACAGTTGTTTGGAATCTGCAAGCTTTTCACTAATTTGATGCATGCTTAAATTTGCTAAATCCACAATGGGGCATCCGACTCCTACATGAGGGTAATGTGACCACTGGAAAAATTTAAAACATGAAGAACACATTAACGTCTCTGATTTGCTCAGTGAGGATAAGACTATGGAATATGAAGCATTCATAGACAATAATGCTTCAGGACTTTTCTTCAAATTGAAAATGCACGACAAATAATTGAATTCGTTGGTGGTTATTAGTACAAACTATATTAAACATGTACCCACATAACCAATCTCTGCAAATCTAATCACCCTGACTAAATAATTTAAGGAATGCTTAATCTTCAGAAATAACTAAATCTCTACATGTCACTTTGCCAATCTAATTTGTATATTTGTAGATCACAAACAACAGCATAATCATTGCATCTTAAAAATGAAGCATCAAAACTATCAGATAACTAATAGCAACCCGCTTCTAATGATTTCATACAAATGACTTTGGTTTTGTTTCAGACCATCTTTCACTGAACCTTTTTCTTATAACTTCTGGTGGAAATTTGTTAGTAGTTTACAGATTCATCTTAATTCTAATAATCCAAAAATTAAAACATATGAATGAAATGTCTAATGTCTACAAAGGACTCCAAAAAATTTGATATAGTAAAAATTCAGTCCATATTGTCTTATTTCAGTCACAAACCGAAAAGTTAAAAACTGTTTTAAGCAAAAGAAAAAAAACACCCTTAATTAGTTACCAAAAAAAAAAAAAACACCCTTAACCATGCAAAAAACCTAACCAGAACACAATCTAGATAGAAGATGGCACTTTTTTTACAATATAAACTACAAAATTTGTTTTCAGCACGGAATTGGAGACCCTTCAAGCGGTCCAAAAGTGTTTTCAATGGGCCGGATTTAAAAGGAGACTCTTCCAGTCTTCTCTGGGACCTATAGTGCACCTCCGAACCACAGGGCAGTAGTGCGTTATTCCAACCGTCCATCTCAGCAATCACTACCCTTCGAGGGAAGAGACCTTCCCCCGGATCCAGTCAGCACTAGTATTGTGCGTATTTACTATTTACAACTAGGGGTGTTACAAAAACTGACGGACCGAAAAACCCCCCAAAAAAACCGACCGATCAGTTCGGTTTTCAGTCGGGTTGATGGCGGAATTTTTCCGGACCGAACCGATCCGAAATCGGTTCGGTCTCGGTTTCCCGTAATTTTCGCCGGGCCGAACCGAACCGAACGACTATATATTTTATATATTTTACAAATATACACTTTAAATTAAATGAAAATTTTATATTTCGAAATCCCCAACCGGACCAACCCCACCCCGAACCGAACTCAACTCCAGTCGGGATCATTCCTGGAAATATTTGAACCGAACCGAATCGGTTTTCGGAAATTTCACTCCGAACCGAACCGAACCGAAATCACCCCGAGACAACTTTTAAGTACACTTGGGAGCGTACTTGATTTTTTTTTTTTCTCAGCGTATTTGAAAAATAATTACTCAAAAATGAAAAATATTTATATATATTACATATATACACTTTAAATTAAATGAAAATTTTATATTTTGGGTGGACCGAAATCCCCAACCAGACCGACCCCATCCCGAACTGAACTCAACTCCGGTTGGAATCGGTCCTAGAAATATTTGAACCCAACCGAATCAATCTTCGGAAATTTCATCCCGAACCAAACCGAAATCACCCATATTTACAACATAGACAACTTTTTAAGTACATTTATGGAAGCGTACTTGATTTTTTTTTTTGCTCAGCGTATTTGAAAAATAATTACTCAAAACAAAAGAGTAATGACTTTTACCCTCTATTTTTTTTATTTTATAAATGCACTCTAAAATACACTACTATCATTTATTGCGTAAATTATGAACTGCATTTTTAGAAACATTGTTGTGCAAAAATCTTTCTCCAACAAAAATCAGACCGTAACCGAATAAGAAACGGAAAAGACCCAAACGCCCTTACTTGCTAAGAATAGCCACCGGGTCACCCCCGTCATCAACCAGGGCCACCCGGGTCGACTCCCCGATCCGGCCCTTCTGCTCGTCGTCAACCGCGAGCACGATCGGCACCGACATGTTCACGACGGCGCCGTTCTCAACTCTCAGAGAGTTGAAATGAAGTGTTTGGAGGAACTCGGACTCTCTCATGAACCCTTTGAGCGGGTTAGCCCACCCTTCGCTGAGGACGTGGACCCACTCCAGATCGATCCGGGTCAGCCCGATTCGAGGCAGGGACAGGGCCTGTCTCTTCTTGGACTCCCTCTGGGTTTTCTCGACGAGGAGTGAGACGAGTTTTCCTCCATCCGGGTCGATGAGGCTGCATGAGACTCGGGTCCTCCTTGGGGGTTTGAGGAGAGAGACGGGGAGGTGGGAGAAATGGGTTTTGTTGGGTTTGGGGAGAGAGAGAGAGGGAGGTGGGGTTTTGAGGAGGGAGGAGGACATGGATGGCATTGGAGGTGGAGACCGATTGATCAAGGTCTGCATCCGATTGGTTTCTCTGTAATTAGAGAGTCTTGCGCCTCGTTCGGATTCAAATTTAAGAGTTTTTTCGGGTTTGATTTTTGGATTACTATAATGGGATTACTATATTTATTCTTTAGACAGACACCCACTCCAATTTGAGAAAGACGAGGGTAAAAAGATTTGGAAAGATGCAATAAAGTTCATTCGTGACACCCAACCCAATTTGGGACGATGAACCTGGACAGTTTGCCGTAATTATCTCCATTTAATCACAATTAATACCCCTAGTGATTTTAAAAGGATTGATTATCATACGTAATGGGGCACTCTCCTCTACAACAAAAAGAGTCCTGCTACACACAGCAATCTGTGTACAGATTGTGCAAAGATTTCGTTGTGGGGCTCACCACGGGTCCCACACAAATTATCCGAGCCGTTCATTAAATGTAAAACATTTTTTCAAGGGTTCCCGTAAAAAATAAGCTCAATCCGATACCTATAAGTACTTCATCCAACCATCTAACTTTTCATTCAGATTTTCGGATAATGAAAAGTTATATAGTTGGATCGAGAACCTATAGGTATTGGATTGAGCTTATTTTTTACGTAGACTATTGAAAAAATGTTTTACATTTAATGAACGGCTCGGATGATTTGTGTGGGACCCATGGTGGACCCCACAATAAAATCTGTGCACAAATTGTCTGTGTGTGTAGACTTTGCAACAAAAAGGTGGGAGGGGAAATCCCAAAAAAGACCCTTTGTTGTTGTTTGGGTGGGGATCTTAATACCGGTTTAGTGTCTAAGTCCAGTTTTATTACCTTCAAGTCCAGGCCAGTTGTTGTTCCGGAACAACGATCGGAAATGTTCATTTTGTAGAGTATCTGGCGTGGTTTAACTTAACTATTCGACAGGGACGAAATTGTAGAAATTAGATTCCAATTGAACCCGCAAACCTAGGGATCCTGTTGTCCATCCGAGCCGTCCAATTCTGACAATAGAAGACTCAGATTTTGTCTCGACGATAAACGAATGGACGGTTGAAATCTGTTCGACTGGGATGAAATCTGAGTCATCCATTACTTAAATAGACGTTCCGGATGAAATAAAGGACAACACCCATGCCGTCTCAAGGTCCCCGAGTTCATTTCAATTGTTTACATGAATGCATTTCTCGCTCTTTTATTTAATAAATAATAAAAACTCCACCCACGTACGTCTTTTTCACCACGTAGATGGTCTTGTAATTTGAGTCTTGATACACCCACCGAAGGGTGTTCCACCACACCGCCCACCGCACGCCTGTCGGGCCTACTCTGGCCACCGGACGGCCGATCCGAACAGTCCAAAAATTCTATAAAAAAAAACCGAATGGGCTTACGTGAGAATAAACGGCATCCGACGTGTGTAGGTGCTCGATCCGAACTTTCAAAAATCAGATGATCCGAGCCGTTAAAACATGTAAGATTGGTTCGAGCACCTACATACATTGGATGCCGTTTATTCTCGCGTAGGCCCACTCGGTTTTTTTTTATAGAATTTTTGGACGGTTTGGATCGGCCGTCCGGTGGCCAGAGTGGACCCAGCGAGCGTGCGGTGGGCGGTGCGGTGAAACACCTTCGGTGGGTGTATCATTTCCCAAATTACTCCTAAAAGGAACTTTATCAGAATCCAGGGTGGGATCTTCCTTGTCTAGAATCCAACGACGGGACGCGAAAGATACGGATAACCTTCTTTTTCTAGCCCCGCTATTTGCTGTTTACAAGAATGATTGGTAGGGAATCACACAAGGAAAGACGCATTTAGAATTATTTCGGATCTCATAAAATCTAAAAAAATATTCATAAATTTTTGAATATTATTTTATGGGGTCCAATAAAAAATCAACTCCAACGTACATCGGTAAGTACTAGTAATTGCCCGTGCCTGAAGGCACGGCGCAACGCGTTTCAAACACAACTAAAATGAATTATCCTTTTCTACCGTTGACCTCCCCACCAAGAAAGCCGTCCTCTCTGAAAAGTTTTTTTTTCATATAAGGTAGAGTTTATATCTAGTCAATTAAGGTAATTGTATTTAAGAAAAATATTAAAATTTACAACAACAAATGAATTTAATTTCTTATTGCTCATGAACCAAATATGAGTAAATTGCAGACAATGGGAAGGTAGAATCAAATGAGATTTACAATCGAATTCCAAGCAACCAGCAATTAACCAAGTCAATTTCATTTGTTCAACAACTAAACCAAACAAACAAACAAAAAAAAGTAAACAAATAAACAAAAAATTCTGCTATTTTTTTGTTTGTTCGGCAAAAGATGAAACAAACAAAAAAAAAATAGCAGAATAAAACGATCAGATAGATAGCATATGAAAATCCTCATTATTTTCTTTCCGGTGGGAGATTCTAGAACATTCAAAGTACTCTTTTGTAGATTCACTCTAATCCCCATTCTTTGATGCTAGCTAGTAATAGCCTGTGCCTAAAGACACAATGCAACACATGCCATCCTAACCCAGCTTAAACTTATCCTTCCTTACCATTAGCCTCTCCAACCAACAAACTGCACTTCTATCCAAATTTGTTTTCCAAAAAATATCACATTTACCAATTTCAAAGACAAACTCCCAATGGGATCAGAACTATCTAATGTTAGTAAGTGTCTTTTAATATAAACCATTCATTAGTTAACAACTGAAAAGAAGGAATGTCTACTGAAACATATAGGAGTAAAAAAGAGAATTAAATGATATATTGAAGAGAGCGATTGTTGTCTGACATAAGAAAAGCGAACACCAATCTTCTTTGCAAAATATTAGTCCTTCTATGGAGAAAAAATAGTGACTGGGATATACATAGAACCCTGTATACATATAAGCTCATCATTGTCTGAAGTTGGTGAATTCCTAGGCCTCATAGATGGGCTCTCAATTGAAGTGCTAGCGACAAAATTGCATGATGCTACCAAAGGAAAGCTAGAAAATATCTGCGATTCGCCAGAACGCTCACAATTTCCTGGCAAGCTTTGGCCCAAATGTACAACGCTTTGTTTTTCTTTCTCGTTTTCAACGTGCACGTTGCGCCAATGTCACTTTTGATAACATATTACCAGCTTGGGCCTAAAGTAGGAGAATGAAAAGGCACACATTAAATTTGGAAATTTTTTAAATTACAAACACGTAATGCATTTAAAAAATTAAACTATTTGCATGACGTTGTTAGATTAGACTCAAAAAAGACAGGTGTAGTTTAGAGATGCTTTCATAGTTTGTCATTGGACTCCGGATAATTTTTAAAACTACCAAAAGAAATGCAAATGATGCCCTTGAATTTTGATTTCCATTCTCCACATGGATAACAATGTGATCCCGCTCATCACGGATTACTATTCCAATATTTTTGTCTCGAAGAGGTTGAATCTGAATGTACAAAGTCAGTTGAGAAATGTTAATAAAATAATCAGAAGATGACATATCTATTTGATTCTAAAGAAGTTTAGAGAAATGAAATAGTCATACCCGTTCATTTTCATTTCCCATGGCATAAGTTACCTTTTCTTTTCCTCTATTTGACATTTGTTTTGCCTGAAGTACCGATTCTTGTTTCCGTTCGTCCTATAAAAGTAAGGTACGGTGTATTGTCAAAGTTTACGAAAGAAAATAGTGAATATATATATATGGAACTGGTGGACATCTTTTTTTTTTTTTTCAATAAATTGATGGACTTACCTCATTGCTTGTACAGATGACATTGACGTTTTGCTCATCACATACACTTTTTTCCATTTGTAGAGGAGGTCAATCGTGCGTAGAGTTAATAGAGAGACTTGAAAGAGGTCGAACCTTAATTTATTTTATAAAAGCTATACAAAAATTCAAAAAATCATACCGGTGCATTTTCCTTTCCCATGGCAGAAGTTCGTGTAAAAATTTTCTTCTTGGGCCATTGAGCCTTCTTTTTCACAATAGATGTAAGAGGCAGAAAAAAGAACAATATTTTCAAAATCAGACCAATATAATACCACTATGTTAAGCTTTTACACATATCCAAACAGAATCTCAAAATAAATTGAACATGTACATTCAAACTACTTAAACAAAGTATCTCAAAACCCATTTAGAAACCCATGCCAATGGCAAATCGTTCAAAAGCCAATCTACCCGTGATCAGGAAATACTACAATCTCTAGTACAGTGGGTTACTACACTAATGGTTATCGTCGACGTCGCCAACAAAACCGAACAAATGCCAATCGTACCCGTCCCGTGATCAGGTAAAAAAAAAAAGTTTACTCACAACCTCAACCTAATGCTTTCTTATCTTCTTTTCTCTTCTTCACGCAAACAATCGTACCCGTGATCAGGTAAAAAAAAAAAACTCATAATTATACAGTAGAAGTACAACAAAATTCTATTGGTGTCAATCGAGGTTATCAGAGGATCCAAAAAAGCAATTCAGGCCGTTGTGAACATTGGAGACACTTACTTAAGATTGTGTAAGATTTATTTGAGTTATTGTCATCTTTTACTCAAAATCGATTTGTTTAAATGTAATTTGGGAACAGATAGGTTAAGCCTTATGTACCTGGTTCCAGTACTTCTTAGTAAAATGCTTTTACAGCAATTGAATGGAGGAAAAATCTGCTTTGGAGTATGTAAAAATCCTGCTTTGAAAAAAAGGGCACACACCAACCTATCTGTTTTCATCGATATGCAAAATTGAAATGAGAACACTGACGTCTACTGTGCTTTAAATTAAAATAGGAAGATTTGATATTCCAAGACATGGAAAAAAAAAAGAACTGGATAGAGAATTCACAGTGAGTAGAGAACAAAGAACTAATTTTCTAAACAACTAATTTTTCGATTCACAGCCGCCACAACCGTTTGTTCAAAAAAAGAGAGAACAAAGAGCCATATCTGTGGAGAGAGGGCAAGAGTTAGGGAGACCGGAAAGAGAACCGGAAAGAAAACGATTAGGGAGAGAGAGAGACATTCGTTCACCCAAAATTCGACTTAACCAAAATTTTGTTCAAAATTCGTTATTTTGAACAAATTAATCATTACCAAAATTCGTAGTCCACCCAAAGGCAAATAAAATATTAATAAATCATTACCGAAATTTGTTCACTCAATCAACGCCGCCAATCAACGGCATTATAGCATGTGATTATATTATCTTACCCGATTTATAGCATGTCATTGTATTTTTCAATAGCATGTCATTATATTCTCACGTACCCAATTAACGCCAATCAACGGCAATTTCAGAAATCATTACCAAAAATCTCGTATAAATCAGTCTTTGTATGACCGTAATTATAGTCCTTAATCTTCCCGTAATGAGCAACTCTAGTCCACCCAATCATTACCAAAAATTCAACTGAAACCATATTGAGCAACTCTCTAACGTCGGATGAAATCAATCTGAGCCATTCAACGCCAAGGGTTGAATGAAGGGTAGAGATTTGTGCAGAAAAATGTGTCTTAAGCCAACAGTCAAGATTTATGTAGGAAAAATGTGTGGGCCACCACACCGTCGCGATTTGTATTATAGATACCAAAAATTCGACTGAAACCATATTGAGCAACTCTCTAACGTCGGATGAAATCAATCTGAGCCATTCAACGCCAAGGGTTGAATGAAGGGTGGAGATTTGTGCAGAAAAATGTGTCTTAAGCCAACAGTCAAGATTTATGTAGGAAAAATGTGTGGGCCACCACATCGTCGCAATTTGTATTATAGATTACACTTTTTTCGCCTTATGAATCCAAAAGTAATACTTACTAATGTACGTTAGAGCTGATTTTTTACAGAGCTCCATAAAATAATATTCAAAAAATTATGGATATTTTTCTAGATTTTTGTGGGATCCGGAATGAGTCTAAACGCATTTTTTCTTGCGTGGTTCCCTACAAATCTTCCTTGCTATTAAAATTTTCGTTCTTTTCCTACTAATTTCTCGGTATGTCCCACGAAAAGAACACTTTTATAAAAATACGAATTTGGTCGGACTGAGTAAATTGAAGGACAACTCATATAAAAGGTGGGTTTGGATTAAAAAATCAAGTGATTTATTTTTTTGTCTCTATTAAATTTTTTTTTTTTGCATTTGTTTGCTTTACATCAAATTTTTGTGACTTATTAATTTGTCTCAATAAGAGGAATCGAAAAAATAAAAAATTATAATCGAATCTCATAGTAATTTTTTGAATAAAGAGAAAAATAAGTCAAAAAGACAATTTCTGATCTTTTTGACTTATTTTTGTCTTTTTAAAAAATTATGAGCTTCGATCAATTTTTTTTCTACTTTTTCGATTTCTCTCGACAAGACGAATCAATAAGTCACAAAAGTTTAACGCAAAATTATCAATTACCAAAAAAATTGAATAAGGACAAAAAAAAGAAGTCATTTTGAGCCAAATTAATCCACCCTTTATGCTTGATACAAAATCAATAAAATGTATATCATGTTTTCTTTTTTGTTACAGTACTTTCTTCCTTTCTGGCCCTTTCTTTTGGTTTTACAACAATGTTACACACGCCCATCCCCTTACAACACGCATCTCTTGCCGTCCATCTCAGCAATCAATGGTCCGGATTTTTAAAAACAACTTTTACCGGTAAAAGAAATAGTACTTTTTGACGGCGAGAGAAGTGGATGTTGTAAAACTCTGTTGTAGGCGTATCATTTTGGTTTTACAAATTACAAACATGACTAATTTACCGGATAACTCAGGATGAGAAAATGAAACAGCGATTAATTAAAAAGAAAGGGAAATTAAATAAGTAGTTATCATTATCATGAAAGTTTATAATGATATCGCATGTTAGATAGTGAGAGGCACTAGCTACTACTTCGAGAGAGTTTTAACTAAATTAATTGTATTGAAACTTTTGGCATTTAAATTTTTTTCTTTGTTTTACATCAAAAGTTTTGAAAATTTATTCGTCTCAATGAGTGAAATTAAAAAAGTATACAAAAGTATTTGAAGTTAAAAATAGATTAGTTAAGGCAAACAGTTTTTTATTTTGCTTTTAGTGAATTTTTAATTTTACTTTTAGTCATAAACCTTTTTCTCTTAGTCAAGACTACTGACTAATCTTAAAAATTAATCTAAAGTATTGAAAATTAAAAATGCATTAAAAAAAGACCCCTAAAAAAATTAAGTAAAACTCTTCTTTGTGCAGATCACTCTGCATAATAGTTTATTGCACTCAGAGAAATTAATTAAGAAGAGTTAATAAATCTAGGATTAACTAGGGCTAGCTCAGTTAGTCAGAAGACTCAGAACTCTCTAACTTGTGCTGTATTTTTCAACATTTTGTTGGATCCCTTTCCCCTTTCCCCATTTTTAATAAAATTCATCTTTTGCCGATCAAAAAAAAAAAAAAACTCTCTAACAAATTGCTTTACACACACTCACTTCTTTTGGTGGATCCCACACATACTGAAGGTATAGTATATGTGGGTCACAATATGAATGTGAGTGAATTTGTGTAAGTGTTTATAGTTCTAAAATAATTATAATTTTAAAATATATACTCCGTATTTCTCTCACTTAATTCAAGGAATAGTTTCTCGAATTTCACATCCTAATACTGGCTCCGTTCAGTTGCCAGGAATGCTGTACCGGAAAGTTATTCTCAGGAAAAGTTAAGTCAAGTGAAGTAAAGGAAAAAGAAATCTATTTTCTTGTGAGTGTTCATTTGACAGTTTTTTTTTGCAGGAAAACTAAAGTTTAGTGGTTCATTTGCCGGGAAAAGACACTTATGAAAAACTTTTTTATTTTTATTTCCATGGCTAATTTTAAATAAAAGTAACTTTGAGAGCTAAATAATAGGCTATCATATTTCAAAAATTAACACATATGGAAAATGTATTTTATCTAATGCAAAGCCTTAACATGAAATGAAAAAATCGACTTGCAATTCCCTATTTAATTTGCTATATTTTGAATGGTCATGCAAATTCCCCATTTAAATTAACATTCTCTGATAATCAAGCATACAAATAAAGTTTAAAAAATAAGTAGATGATAACTAAATAAATAAATATTAAACAACCGTGCTTGATTAGTTGCCGATGCAAAAACTCACTGAAAATTAGTTAGTACAAAACAAAATTGAAGACTAATGACAAGATAAATAAATACTTCCAAAAAAAATAAACTACCAATCTTTTTCCACAATAATTATCTCAGAAAGCACCATAGTCGTCGAAATTATTATTGCTCACGTAAATCTCGAAGTGTCTTTCTAAGAACCTAATTTGTATTTTTTTGTTATTGGCGTCATTCACTTTTTTTCTTACCCACCAATTATTTTGGCCCCACAATGGATAAAACTTTTCCCGTGACGCAAAATCCTATGCTTTTGGCCGGATCACTTTTGCAAGAAAGTAAATCTAAGAGGAAAACTTAAAAACATGTTTCCCACTACTTTCCAGCCAACTGAACACTACTAAAGTTATGGAAAAGTTGATTTTCCCATCATTTCCTGTACTTTCCTGGTAACTGAACGGGGCCAATGAATTCTTGTTTGGTAGAGCAAGCTCACTCCTCCATAATCACTTGTCTTGCTATTGCCATAATCTATCCATTGACAGAAGTTTTTTTTTTTTTTTTTTTTTCTGGGGAATTCTAACTCCACCTATTGTCATTTGTTGATGTCAAAAAAATAATAGTACGGAGTATCAATTTTTTCACTTTGTTCAACTATTTAATTTGAATGAAAAATGAGACGAGTTTAATCCAATGAATTTGAGATTGTGCTAAAATGAAAACCGAATTGGTGCAGTAACATTGTCATTGTCATTGTTGGCTTTTTGATAGAGTCATGCTGCACACATAGCAATCTGTGCACAGATTTCATTGTGGGCTCACAACGGGTCCCACACAAATCATTCGAGCCGTTCATTAAATGTAAAACATTTTTTTGAGGGTCCCCGTAAAAAATAAGCTCAATCCGATACCTATAGGTGCTTCATCCAACCATCTAACTTTTCATTCAGATTTCCGGATAATGAAAAGTTATATGGTTGGATCGAGCACCTTTAGGTATCGGATTGAGCTTATTTTTTACGGAGACCCTTGAAAAAATGTTTTACATTTAATGAACTGCTCGAATGATTTGTATTGGACCCGTGGTGGACCCCACAATGAAATCTGTGCACAGATTGTATGTGTGTGTAGACTTTCTGCTTTTGATATTGTAGCAAGCAGGGAAAAATAGCCTTGGCAGCCATTTGAACATGCACCAACGGGTGAGCCTACTCTTACTTAGTGGAAGAAGTAGGGCTTTCATGTAATTTTGTCACTAAATACTGAAAATGAATGAATTTATCGAATTTAAAGTGTGGAAATTATTTTGCATAATTCAAGAGTTAGATTTTTTTTTTCTTTTTATCCCCTAAACTATACCCATTTTTTTCTACTTAGTCCCTAAACTATCAATTTGATGATTTTATCCCCTCAACTTTCATACCTTTACATACTTAGTCCAATAGATAACGGAAATTAGAAATTTGGATGGAAAATATCAAGTAAGGCCCTGTTTGGGACTCTGTAGAGCAGATATTTGATTATGAGAGCCTTAGAGATAAAAATTAATTTTGACCATTTAGGATAAAATGATCAGAAAAATAAGATCTTCGCATCAGTTCAAACAGATTGAAAATTGGAGCACTTAATTTTTTTACAAGGTTCATATATGAGAATCTTACGTGGCATTTTATAGAGACTAACACATACACACACACACACACACACACACACATATATATATATATATTTAAAAGACTGAGTTCTTAATATAGAATTTAGACTATTTATATATTAAAAATATGGTTAAAAATTAAGCTCTCTAATTTTTAATTCGTGTGAACCAGTGCGAAGAGTTTTTTTGATCATTTTATGCTAAAAGGTTATAGTTATTTTTTTTTGAAAGCTCTCTTAATCTAGTATCTGCTCTAAATGGTCCCAAATAAAAAGTAAATATTTAATTATGATAGCCCTATAGATAAAAATTAACCATGACTCTTTAGAATAATATGATCAGAAAAATAAGATCTTCGCATCGTTCCAAACGGATTGAAAATTCGAGCACTTAATTTTTTTAGAAGGTTTATATACTAAAATACTAAAAAACATGCTTAAAAAATTAAGTGCTTCAATTTTCAATCTATTGAAACTGGTGCGAAGGTCTTTTTTTTTTTTTTATCATTTTATCCTAATGGGTCAAAATTAATTTTTATCTCTAAGGCTCTCATAATCAAGTATTTACTCTACAGGATCCCAAACAGGCCTTACAAGACATTTTCCGTCCAAATTTCTAACTTCTGTTATCTATTGGACTAATTAGGTAACAGTACGATAGTTGAGGGGATGAAATCATCAAATTGATAGTTTATGGACTAAGTAAAGAAAATGGGCATAGTTTAGGGGATAAAAAGGGAAAAAAAAAACTCAACGAGATTTGATCTCTAGCTACTCACAATTGGTGCTTAGTAAAACTTCTAATCCACCCAATAATATGCAAAAACACTTGTAGTCCACTCCACTCAAAAAATAAATCCAACTTTCAAAAAAAAACCTCGCTATCCCTCAACACTACCATGCCCTGCCACCGCCTCAGGAGACCGCCGCTAACAACCGGCGACTTACCCAAGACTGGTGTTGGGTACTTATTTGGCGACCAATGACCTTCTCGGCGCCGGCTACTTAGAAACCTAGCTAAAAGCCTAAAACTAATGAAACATCGATCACTCTTACTCTAATTAAGTACCAGTGGACTGGATCCGGCGTTGTTTGAAACCCCTATTGTGGACTATACACCAAATTTCTACTACATGTTCGATGATTCGTAGACTGTAAATTAACTCTTAAAATAAAGTCAGGTCTATCTTACCTATATTTTCCTGATTATACAATAGTCATCTTGCTTTGACCAACGAACATACAAAAGTAAACGAACCGACTTTGGAAATCGTTTCATGTGACCGGTAATATTTATTCAAAAAATGCTTGTTATGGCTTCATTTAACAAGTTAAACCGCTGTTGTGTAAGACTTGTTATTTTAATGATCTATGCAAGTTTTTACCGATGCACGATCAATCCGGAGCTATATATACATGCATCGATGCTTAAAAGATGAATGGTTCAGATTTTCAAGTGAGCCTATGATGGGTCCCATTATGCACGATATGAGAGACAAATGAGAAAATCTCACATGAGCAAAGGATCTTTGACACTATCGCGTTGACCAAGGGTGCTTTATGCTAGAAGGAAAGACAATTAGGCAAGTTATTACCAAGTATAACGAGTGCGCGCGCGCACTTGGTCACCAGTTGTATAACTTCACTTAGGTGTAGTGAAATTGTTGTTTCCTTCAGAGTGGAAGTTGATATGTTTTGATGAAAGGGAAGAGAACTCTGGCTTGTTCATTTTAGGCTTTGAAAGAGGTTTGAGTGAATAGAGATAGATAAAGAAAATGTATTAGGAACCGTGCGCATGGATTTTAAAGTCTCCAAATGAACAAGCATTAATGCAAATTTCTGAAGTACCGAAAAAACAAAAACAAAGTACATTTTCAAAACACCACCTCCTTGGACTCCCACAATTTATACAACAAAACATACACCTCCTTAGTTATTCGTCAACTCCACAAACCTTAAAAAAACAAGCAACCCTAAAAACAATGATGCATTCCCTCTAGGCATTAACAAAAGGGTAGATCTCGTAACGCACGTTGCAGCTCCCGCCCACGACCCTCCCTCCTTCTTTTCCGTCACAACAGCTCGGCAGCTCACTAATAGCCTCATCAATACACTCTTTGCAATCGATGCAAGAAAGATCTCTGGTGCACTGAACCAACCCATAAAGCTTCTTCTGTTCCCCAATCTCCAGCTCTCCCGCAGCGTACATTTTCGGACTACCATAAGCCTCTCCCGCGAGCTTTCTCAACAACTCTTTGGTCTTTTTATTGAAATAAATTGGATCGCTCACATTTTGCAAATTCCACATGTAAAACTTGTTCTGGTTGTCGATTTTTCCAAAGAAGTCGAGGTTCGAGTACTTCAATTCGCATTCGTCGTACCATATGATTGCTCCTTCATCGTTAGGACAAAGTGTCCGAATCTCGCTCCCTGCTTCGGCAAGACAGGACCGGCAGTCTGTGGTGTTGACGTCACCTCGGCAAAGAGCTAGGCCATTGGCTTGGTCGGGGCTCGGTCCCACCGAGCCAGAACCAAACCCGGTTAGAGGAGCTGTCATGAAGAGATAACCCATGAGCTTGTTCAAGTTTGCTTCGTAAGGGCCGTTTGCAGCGAAATTCCCCGAACTTGAACAGAAATGGAAGAGGGAGTTGGTTCCAAAGGCAATTTGCAGGAGGAGAGTGAAGGAAAGGAGGTAAAGGGGGAACGTGAATTGTGAGGAAGACATGTTTGTAGGGATGCAGTGTGTGTGTGTGTGTGAGAGAGAGAGAGAGAGAGAGAGAGAGATGGGTAAATTATCCTTGGCAGATTGAGGATTTATATAGGGGGAAAATCAAAAGGCCAGAAGCCAAGTTCAACTGTTCAAAGATTGACCTTTTCTTCCAGAAAGGGCAGTAATAGAATATGTATGAGCTTCATTAGACACTGTCAAAGTTAAGACTGTGCAATCAGAAAATGATTTTCTGATGAAGTTTGGAGGGCGGATCGAATTCATCGACTCCTTTGAGTAGGTTGAATTGGATTGTTGAGTTTAGTGTTTATTATCAAATTTTATTCATCATTATAGGAGTGAGAAATGCTCTGGATTTGGCATATTTTCTTTAGTATGTAGTATATCTTAAGGTTTCCTATTTAATAAAATAAGAAATTTAAAAGTATATTGTTTCACACTATATATTCCTGTTTGTCTATTTTTCACATACTGTCGATGAGAAATATTTTAAATGCTGGAATGTGGATGTTTGTGATAGTGGAGTTTGGTTCCTTGCCATATTTCAGGACTTCTCTGGAAGCAAACGTAATGAAGTGAATGGAAATGGAAGAAGAATAACAAATGAACTTTAATATTCTTCAAAGTAGAAGTCAATCGACAGTGAGAACACAGTCGAGAAGACGGTTACGTTACAAGCTACTTCTAGAGCAAGAAAAGTAAAGTACAGATAAAAAGTAGAAGCCTTTGGGCGATTGAGTGGGGGTTCTAAATGTCTTCTGTTCTTGTATTTATAGGCTGTCTTCTTCGACTTGAAATTCAAATTTGACAAAGTTCCCTCTTCAAATTTGAATCAAGCGGTTACTTCTCTTGTTCTTCCTCTTCTTTCTCCACGTTCTTTAGACAAGCAGTTATTCGACATGATGCTATGTTGTGCACGTTCTTTTCAACTGCCTTCGTCAACTGTCTCGACCACGATCTTCTTGCTCTTCGTCATTTGACATGTGTCTTGAGTTTAAGAAAACGTTTTAACTGTCGATCAGTCTGTTCGATTCTTCGACATGCATGAATTATGTCTAAACTAGTTCGAATATTGTCGACACGTGTCACAATTTGACCTAGTCGATCAATATTGACTAATTTACTAAATTATGGTGTAAACAGTTCCGTTCAATTATATGACTCTTCAATATTTTTGTTTGACCAAAAAAAATTATATGACTCTCCTCTTTTAAAAGTATTCAATTATTGGAATGATTGATGTTATTTATGATAAAGGTACGGTTTTTATATCAAACATTATTCACGAAACGTATTACTCTCCTCATTTAAAAATCAATTATTCACAACAAACATATTGCTTTTTTGATTTGGTTGAAAGCAACTTTCAGCTTTCAATCTGTTATTATATTTAATTTTACTTACAATTTATGTTCTCTCATATTACAAATTTCCTGTTAGTATGATATTAATAGATTGATGTGCATCGCATGGGTTCACTGCTAGTATTTTATAATTGCATGTAGTTTGAACAAAATAAAACATGATAATTCTTTTGATAGTATCTCTGTTCAATTTGTACATGCATAATTGATCATACCGTCTTTCGTATATATATTTCAATTTTTCTTAATGTTTGTCAGCCTAATACTTAAATCCTCTGTCCTTCCCTGATAATGACTTCTATGTGCTCAGCTCTCATGGATTTCACATTATTGGTAAAGTAATCGGATGAATTGTCGAGTAGATAGACCTAATCCAGACGCGGCTGTTGCTCCACGGTATATTGGATAGTTCTCGAGGTGGTAAGATTAGGATATCATGCACAAATGATCCTAGCAAGGACAATCACCCATTAGAGACTTCTTCTATGGTTTCAGGTAAACACAGGTCTAACTTATAACGCAGGAGTTTCCAACAGATACTAGTTACGAAAGTCATCTTACTTTGAGAACCAACTTAGAAAATTAGCCAAACATAGTCTGAAAATCACTTGAAAGTCTGAGGCGGTAAACATTTACGTATAAAATGCATGCAGCAAGGTCTTCAATACAAGTTGCCGATCGAGCAAAAAAAAGGGTCTTCTTCAATACAATTTCGTGAATTCCATATTATCGGCGAAAAGATTGAATAATTCTGGAGGTGTAAAGATTAGAATATCATGCACGAATGACTCCCCAGTTATTAGCTACAGAGATTCTTCCATGATCAATATGCTACAATCAAGGGATTACATTGTCATGGAATCAAGAGATTATGATCCCTGTAATCTCTCCACAATCACTAGCTAGTCAATATGCCTCAATCATAGGGATTTGTAGATTCTTTGTAATGTATATATAGCTGTATAGAGGACACAATCAATATACTATTATGTCTAAATTAGTTCGAATATTGTCTACACATGTCACAATTTGACCTAGTCGATCAATATTGACTAATTTACTAAATTATGGTGTAAACAGTTCTGTTCAATTATATGACTCTTCAATATTTTTGTTTGACCAAAAAAAAATTATATGACTCTCCTCTTTTAAAAGTATTCAATTATTGGAATGATTGATGTTATTTATGATAAAGGTATGGTTTTTATATCAAACATTATTCACGAAACGTATTACTCTCCTCATTTAAAAATCAATTATTCGCAACAAACATTTGCTTTTTTAATTTGGTTGAAAGCAACTTTCAGCTTTCAATCTGTTATTATATTTAATTTTACTTACAATTTATGTTCTCTCATATTACAAATTTCCTGTTAGTATGATAGTATAGATTGATGTGCATCGCATGCGTTTACTGCTAGTATTTTATAATTGCATGTAGATTGAACAAAATAAAACATGATAATTCTTTTGATAGTATCTGTTCACAATTTGTACATGCATAATTGATATTGTCTTTCATATATATATTTCAAATTTTCTTAATGTTTGCCAGCCTAGTACTTAAATCTTCTGTCCTTCCCTGATAATGACTTCTACGCGCTCAGCTCTCATGGATTTCACACAGGGACGGATTGAAGGGGGGTCACGCGGGGGCACGTGCCCCCACTCGAAATTAAAATATATTTTTTATATACATTTTGAATAAATTAGCATAATTATGAAAATGTGTTAGGAGTAATATATAAACATACAAACTTGGATATATCTCGAAACTGCACATAAAATTAATTTTATGTGTGAATTTTATCATATGGTGCATTTATATTTATTGATTTACGAGCAATTTGTCTATTTGGAGCTATTCTTTCTTGATTCTCTTTATTTTTAACCGTCTGAGAGAAATATTTTAAAATAAAGTCATTAACAAAACTAGCTCAATCATTCTAAAACTCGTCGTTGTTCATTTAAAATATATTTTAAAATTTTTGTTTGAGATTTTGTGCTCATTTTTACCTAATTTAACTTAAAGTACGCGTTAAAATTTTTTGTAGTTGGTAATGTATGTTTTAATTTTGTACGATCTTACTATAGTTGACTAAAAAAATAAACTTTTGCCATTATGATTAACAGGTGTCCCACTAAGCTATATTCCTAAATCCATCCCTGATTTCACATTATTAGTAAAGTAATCGGATGAATTGTCGAGTAGATAGATCTGATCCAGACGCGCGCGCGGCTGTTGCTCCGCGGTATATTGGATAGTTCTCGAGGTGGTAAGATTAGGATATCATGCACAAATGATCCTAGCAAGGACAATCACCCATTAGAGACTTCTTCTATGGTTTCAGGTAAACTTACTCTTTAAATAAACACAGGTCTAACTTATAACGCAGGAGTTTCCAGCAGTACTAGTTACGAAAGTCATCTTACTTTGACCAACGTAGAAAATTAGCCAAACATATATAGTCTGAAAATCACTTGAAAGTCTGAGGCGGTAAACATTTATAAAATGTATGCAGCAAGGTCTTCAATACAAGTTGCCGATCCAGCAAAAAAAAGGGTCTTCTTCAATACAAGTTCGTGAATTCCATATTATCGGCGAAAAGATTGAATAATTCTGGAGGTGTAAAGATTAGGATATCATGCACGAATGACTCCCCAGTGGCAAGGACGATCACCCGGCCACTAGACTTGTTCTATGGTTTCTGGACTGCAAACTAACTTTGAAAATAAACGTGCGTATCTTATAATCTGCAACACTCAGTTAGTGAGTTGAACTGTTTATCGTGTAAGTCTTGATGTGTTAATCATCTACGTAAACACTCAGTTAGTATGGTATGGGTTTCCATTTGCAAATTGCAAGTAAAATATCTGTCAGGAGCATAATAAAAATCGTCGGAATCTGACAATTCTCATCGGGTAGCTATGATTTGATCAATTTTTTTACCGATGCTCGATGAAATATGGGTTTTTTTTTTTCCTTCTATACGAACAATATAATACACCGAGGCTCACAAGATGAACAGTAAAGATCGTCAAGTGAAACTATTGTCCCATGCATTATGCATCATCATAGGAGAGATCGAATGAGAAAATTCATATGAGCAAAGGATCTTTGACGCCACTGTGCCAAGGGTGCCTAGTGACTGCCTACGCTCGAAGTAAAAAATAATGAGGGCAAACCTGACCCAATTTCAGGCGGTCACTAGCATACTTGGTCCAAAGGTTGTGTAGTTGCAGCTAGGTGCGGTGAAATGGTGTTTCAATTCTCTTAGGGAATGTTGATACTCTTAATTTTGATGGGATGAGAAAAGGTTTGAGATAGTATATATAAGTTCTTACAAAATTAGAAAAGTATACAAAGTGAGACATTCTTGTCGTTATTAACTCAAACACACATGTAATTATTATTATGTTAGATTTTTTGGAGGCCGGTTCCAACTTAAAATTAATTAGCGATAGGTGAAGTAGACTCAAAAGGGCTTCTAGTCGAATGGTATTTCCCGGTTCTTCCTCGTAGGAGACCAAGGTTCAAGCCCCGTCTGGGGCGTATGTGGTTCAAGTCTATGGACAGTCTTTGGACCCCATGTGAACTTGTTTAATAACTATATTAACCAAGCTTCTGTGTCTTAGATGACTGGATGCACGTGGAAATATGACTTGAGGAGACGAAGAGATTTGACTAGGGCAACAGACACTCAATCATGTGAGGTGAGACTACCCAAGACTTAACTATGATACCATGTTAGATTTTTTAGAGGGTCAATTTCAACTTAAAATTAATTGGTAATAGATGGAGTAGCCTCTAAAATACTACTCCTATAGATTAATCAAGCTTGGGAGGCTTAAATAAGCAATGTGGTAAAGTTTAACAATTATTAACTTGACAATGTCATGATACGTAATGCCTACAAGCCACAAGACTTCTGAGGAATGGTGATTGCGACATGTTTACAGGGATGAAACTAGAATTTTCTATACAAAGTTGCCATAATAGTGAACAACAAAATTTTAAAATTTCAAAGACCAGTAATATAAAAAAAAGTTATTTAAAATGACACTCTATCTTAAACACAATATCTAGAGCTCTTAAGAAAACATAAACAATTAAATGTGGTCCCGAGTGAGAAAAACGTGTGTTAGTGTAAACAATCACCTTGTTTGGTTGAGCATTTTGAGAGTAACTTTTACTCTCGGCACAGTTTTCAAAAGTAACGTTTTTTCTGGCAATTTATGAGGGCTCGGCAATCCGACCCGATCTTTTTGTAGGTCTTGTTGTGTTTGTAGTTTGAACTAAAAATTAGATCGATCGCTTATTAACTAAGGCTTGCTCTTAATTTGTAGACAAATCAACGGTATGTGATCGTTCTATTTTTGTTGGCGCAGACAATAGACGCATTAAGATTTACGAAACGAACGAATTAGAATTAAATGAGATCGCGATGAATTTTATTTTACGAGATTAGAAGAATTGATCTCGATTCTTTTTTACACCTTTCGGCCTGTTTGGATGCTACACTGTGAAGAGGGGTTGTGATATTCCCCTCCTAATCCGTGGGCCCGTGTATATGGCGTCGTCTGGAAAGTCCATAACATGGGGATATCTTAAGACGCCCTCCTCCATAACCCCCCATAATATCCCCTGAGCGGGGCTTACATATGGCTAGGGTTTGAGTCGGCATTGTGGAATTTCCCCTAATACCCCCGGATAATATCCATTCTCTTCCATTTTAACTACAAAATAACCTTATCTCCCATTTTATCTTCCATTCAAATCAAGTATTATTTAATCCCTCCATCACATCAATGTAGGCTCATCCGTCTTATATAATACCTCCTACTATCCAATTCTTCCTTTCTACATAATACTTCCAAATCTAATCCCGCATCCAAACGAGCCATTTGCTCACTAACAAGTATAGCTCCCACGTCATGCAGCATGCACTGGTGCGCTGAATATCATACGGAAGCGGACTCCATACACGAATTAAATTAAGTTGATAGAAATTCTGAGTCCCACCCTATATATAACCCCCTCGCGCTTCCCAATTCAAATTCACCGCTCCATTTTCGACCAACCAACTCTCTCTCTCTCTCTCTCTCTCTCTCTCTCTCTCATAGAATCGAAAATGCTTGGGTTCAAGTAAGCTCTCCCTCGCGATCTCACCTCCGCTTCGAATTCCACACACAAACACATCGCATTGCAACAGCTAACGAAATTTGTTTGATTCTTCTCCGTTTGTGATGACCTAAGGTCGGAAGAACAGGGCCAGCTACAGCTCGTCGAGCGCGAGGAGATCGAGGACGAAGATGACTTGTTTGAAGCCATCGACAAATGTAACTAACTAAACACCTCCTCATCACGACTCCGTTTCACTTTGATCCGTAAATTTTCGTTTACTCCTCCCTGTTTTGTTGCTTTTATCGTTGGTGTATTCGTCGATAAATCCGTGTGAATCCGAAATTCAAACATAACGCGCCTCCTTCGAGTGATTCTTAGATCGATATACAGATTGATTAGATCCGAAGTCAAATTTTCTCATCGCTTTTGATATTCTGCTGTATATTTTGATTTCTCTCTGTTTTTGTACATTTTTGTTTCGATTCAACTTCTACTGATTGATTTAAAATTATGAATATGATCAGCTTCTAATTTCTTCTGCATAATAACTGAAATTTCTGTTCGTGACCGAATGTGAGTTGCTTCTGTCCTCTGTTTTCGCATTACGAACGAAGTTAACGAGATTCTAACAAGATTTTGCTTCTATTTTTACACTGTAATTTGCAAACGAAGGGAGCTGCTCGTGGCTCCACTCGACTCGTTTAGTAATCGAGCCGAGCTTGACTTCGAGTTGTAGGATCGTTCATTAAACGAGCTCAGCTCGGCTTGCAAAAGCTCGGCTCGTTATTTAAAGAGGCTCGTTAAGGAAATTAGTCAGTAAGGGCTGCTCAGCGCTTAATTTGTTGCATATTTCTGTTTCATTATCATAACCTTCCGTATGTTGCTACGTTAATCCGAGATTTTAGAATGAGACTAGACCTCAATTTTCTCTTCATTTTCGAAGTTTTTTTTCTGTTTTTTTCTTTAGCAGTTTGATACTGATTTGTGTAACTATCCGATCAACCTTAACATTCCTCCAAACTTACCTAGAAGTTCACTAGTCATCAGCAGTTATCGATGGCTTTCGTTCACGAGTAGAAACCGGATCGGCACTACTGTGCTCGACCGAATCAACTACTGAATCCGTATCTCTGTTTTTTCGCTTTTATTCGCGATTTTCAGTGATAGCTCACGGAATCAATGCTGGAGATGTGAAGAAGCTTCAGGATGCAGGAATCTACACCGTCAATGGCCTGATGATGCATACGAAGAAGGTGTGTTGTCTTCTTCAATTCTGTTTTTGCGAAGTTCAGTTCTGGTGCGCTTTTTAAACTGTGATCTCCATTTTGCAGAACCTGACTGGAATCAAAGGATTATCTGAGGCGAAAGTGGATAAGATATGTGAAGCTGCTGAGAAGATAGTGGTTAGAGCTTTGATTGGCCAATAATCACAAGTGTTATTATTGATATGTTTGTCAATAACTTCTAGGGGTTCTGATTAATTTTGTTTGCTAAATGTATGCAGAATTTCGGTTACATCACAGGAAGTGATGCTCTGCTCAGAGTAAGTTGCTAATTCTACCATTATAATTCTAAATATACGCCTTGGTGAAAGTTTTTTAAACTTTTACTCCCTCGTCCCAACTTGTTTGTCCAATTTTTGCATTCGTATCTCTCAGAAAATAATTTGTGTTTCGAAATGGACAATGTGTTTTATATGATGTAGAAAACTTTGTATTATAGAGAAGAGATCTCTATCAAGTAAGAAATATAGTGCATATAAAAACTAGTACAACTATAAAAATGTAGACAAATTTTTTAAAAGGTCCGAAATATTGAAAGTGGATAAACAAATTGAGGCGGATGAGTATATAAATAACGGCACATTGTTACGAAACTTCTACCAGTTGTTTGGCTCAGTTTTTCAAACTTTTTTGGAGGAATTTTTTTCTGAATACAGTGAGAGCGCATGTGAGCAAGCTCCTCCTACAAGTTTTTTGGCTACGTTTTTTAAACTTTTGGCGTGAATGTGGAATATCTCTATGCGCATGTTAACTGACTTCTAGAGTTGTTTGGTTCAGTTGTAGATTCATGGTTAACTGAGTTATTGCTTGTGTAATAAACAGAGAAAGGCGGTGGTTCGCATCACAAGTGGAAGCCAGGCCCTTGATGAACTCTTGGGTGGTAAATTCCTATCCTCTCTTTGATTATGATGGACTAAAAGTTCGGTTTCAATGCTGTAATTGACAGAGTTTGTTTTCTCCATCTTGTATCTTGTTGATATGCAAAGGCGGGATCGAAACTAGTGCGATTACAGAAGCTTTTGGGGAGTTTCGGTGAGAGCCATGCAATCTCTATTTGAATGTCTCTTGTGTTTGTAATCACAACCACCACTACATAGTTTTGAAGCAACTTTTTCCTATTTCTTCATTTTTAGTTTGTGAACTAATGGTTTTCGGTGTTCTTACTTCAGATCTGGAAAGACACAGCTAGCACATACTCTCTGCGTTTCTACACAGGTTCGATTCTGGAATTTGTCTCTTTAGAATTGGCTTCGTAGTTGGGCTTAGGTTTGGATTCTGCCAAAACATTGAGTTGACCCATCTTTGAATTGGCTGTGTTAGTTGGGCTTACGTTAGAATAGAATAGAGAGAGAGATTAGCTCATCTTTGTCTTCAAGCATCTAGTATTACTTTTGTTAGTTTTTGACTTGTTGGTATCTTTATGGATAGAGCGTCTCCTAGTTAACCATTTCTCATGCCAAAACTCTCCTTTGGCCTGAGGTTTAGCTTTGACATTTCAACGGTTTATCTAAATATCAAAGGTAAAATGGAATTTTGGTGTGCCTAATTTGGCTCAAGATTTGGCAAAGCCATTTTGGACATAACGGTTGTGATCTAACTGCTCAAATGAAATTAGTGCCTAGAAATTCTTGACACCAATGGAACGACATTGCCAAAATTGGCACTATGGTCGCTTTTTGTCTCCTGTTTGGGTGTCCAAAGACAAAACTCGAGAATGAGTTGGTAATTTAGAAGATCAGTTATCCTTTCCCCACCACCTATATGTTAATAAGAAGCATGATGTACTGGTTCTGTGCCATTTACAATTACTGTCTCTGGTGTTTGGGCTTTCAGTTAACTCTTGAAAGTAGTTTATCTGGTTTCCTTTACTTTTGTAGCTTCCCACAAGCATGAAAGGAGGAAATGGAAAGGTTGCATACATTGATACTGAAGGAACTTTGTATCCTTTCTGATAACCTGCAGTTTTTGTAGTGGTCCATTATAACATAAGCACGAGAATTGGCATTCAATAGCTCTCCTTCAAGAGAATCTCTCTCTACCAAATCTGTGTTTCTCCTTAACTACAGTCGCTCTGCAGCCGGCCTGATCGGATAATTCCAATAGCTGAAAGGTTTGGCATGGATGCAGGAGCTGTCCTTGATAATGTAAGCCTCACATTTTCCTTTCCAGCGTAATGAATTAGGATTATAATAAGTGAAAACCAGAACTAAATATGCCTAGTTTGTATTAATGGGACAGATCATTTACGCACGTGCATACACATATGAGCATCAGTACAACCTGCTTCTTGGTCTGGCTGCCAAAATGTCCGAGGAACCTTTCAGACTTCTGGTGAGAGATTACTAACATAAATAGCCCTATGATGCCATTACTTGTAATGCTATTCAATATACTGATGTGAAAATAAATTGAACTTCCAGATTGTGGATTCTGTAATTGCTCTTTTTCGTGTGGATTTCACCGGAAGAGGAGAACTCGCAGAGCGACAGGTTTACTCGAGTCTTTAGTGTGTTGTGATATCTACTGCAATATACTTACTGTCTGTTACTGATCCATAAGTTAGCAACTAATGACATCATTCCACCTTCAAAACCGATTTTCAGCAATTAAGCTCATGGTCCATCTCTTTACCTGAATTTCAGCACAGACGAATGTACATTTCTTCTATTAAACACCTTTCGCAGCCTACAATAGACGTTTTAATTCAAATAAGAATTTCAGAACTTATTGTAGTGGATGCTGAAATTTGATGCTGGTAATTTAGTTGTAGTTGCTCAATCTATAGTATAGAAGTTGAACCATCTTCTGTTGGTGCTGAAAATGTTGTTGGAAGCCAAGATACCTACTTCCTAACCTCTTTCCTTAAGTGTGAATTCTCTCAATGACCAAAGTGTTTTCCTATTTGCAGCAAAAGCTGGCTCAAATGCTTTCTCGGTTAACAAAGATAGCCGAAGAGTTCAATGTTGCTGTCTACATGACTAACCAAGGTGAAACCTCAATCTGAATCATGTCATAAGAAAAACATTTGTAATTTCCTGATTCTGAGTTAGTTATTAAGCCATTCCAACCGTTCTATTCTTTCACTGCGCAAAAAATACTTCGACAACAAAAATGGACTTCTGCAACGTTATTGTTAATCCATGGGAATATGTGGATGCAGTTATTGCTGATCCGGGCGGCGGGATGTTCATATCAGACCCGAAGAAGCCAGCAGGAGGGCATGTGCTTGCCCATGCAGCAACTATAAGGTTGATGTTCAGAAAGGGCAAAGGGGAACAGCGCGTTTGCAAGGTATTCGACGCCCCAAATTTGCCAGAAGCTGAAGCAATATCCTTCCCCAGTTATCTCACTTCTTATTTACGTTTAGCTCTTATTGTGATTACCTAAATTGCTCAAATCTCACTTTGCATTCAAATATTCAACATCTCAATTTCGAGTACCAAGATTGCTTTGTTGGCCCGAAGTTCTTCTTGACAAAAAGCACATCTTTCAGATAACAGCAGGAGGAATAGCGGATGCGAAGGACTGAAGTTTACTCAGTGGAATTAAATTTTTTTACTTTCTTCTCCCAATTCCTGCTATCTACTGAGAGTTCGCAGATATTTTCTTGGTGCTGCCTACCTCTAGTTTAGCTTAAAGTTGTTCAGTTCAAGACATGCAGGCCAGTACATTTTGGTAATTGTTGGTTTAACCTTAGCAGCAGTATATTGAATGAAGATATTTGGGCAATTTCAACAAGTTGGTAAGTGCATGATTAAGCCACGACAATAGATAATAACGTACTCATACATGAGCCTATAGCACACTGGTTCATCATCATCTGTTCAAAAGAACTCTCAAATACCTGTTTGCCACTCATTTTCTGAATTCATTAACATGCTTCAATACCGTCGTTAACAACTCATTGGAGACGGGCTTGTTAGGAAATCCGAACAAGCTCGAAGCCATTTTGACTAGGCTCGATAAAGTTAAGTCTTGATTTTCTAGACCCATTGGTAATTTATCCTAAAGTTAAGCGGTTTGCAAAGGTCAAGATTCTGAAATTTGGTTTATAGTCTACTAGATAAAAATTCATTGGACACATCAGTTGGACTGATAAACGAGTCAAGGTTCAATAATTTTGGAATTCGTTAGTTTAAGTTGGACCATACTCCTCTATTACTTGGTGTCCGGCTCATCCAAAAAGTGTCGAAGCTTCAAACGCATTGTGGTTCCCAGTCTTTCATAATCTCTCCAATATTCATAATCCTAACATAAAATCAAGTCACAAGTTTTCCACTGCTTTAGATTTTCTTTCGAAGTACAGAGTATCTCAAGATGGAGAGATACGCTGCTTATCCAAGAAACAAAGCGAAAGAATGAATGAGATGATGTGAATTTCAACTACTGCAAATATATTGTTTCCCCGCGCTTAAAATGTCACTTTTGACATGATTGAAATCAGCAAATAAGGTAAAGAAAACACAATCCCGGAGAAGTTATATCCCGAATAAACAATGTGATCCCGCATATGGGTTGCTAATTAAAAAAAAAAACATGTTTGCTGTAATCTCATCTGTTAGACTCCAAATACAAACCCAGTTGCCTCAAACCCTGTTGTAACCAACCGACTTACTGAACAGCTGCCGTATGTACAAGACTTGAAGTACACTCAAACAAGCCAGCACAAGGTATTCTCCAACTGTGTAAAATACAACCCGTTTCCTCGTACTATCATTAGCTGCAGCAGAAACAAAGATGGTGAATCAGTACCGCGCTATTCGGTGGAATAGTCCATCATGAAATCATTAGATTACAGACATAAGTCTTCTTGTGGAGACGACTTGGTAGTGATCAACAAGGAGAGGGCACAAGTATTCACTGGTGGTGATTCAGGAATATCATGAAGTATTGAAGTTGAGTTTACAGCATTATCTTTGACCAATATACCTCGATATAGGAAATAAGTTCAAATCATATTCATCGAATTTGCTCTCCCTGTATACCTATGTACATAGGTACTTATTTTAACAGAAAATGGCCCGGAAATAGTTTTCTTTCTCTGAATATAAGCTATTCATCCCATCAACTACATTAGTATTGCAGTCCTTGCGTAGAAGGGAAATATGGCAATCAAAGCATACCATTCTCCAGTCAACATGCGCAGTCAAACCAATGTTTCACCCGTGGTTGAGTAAAATGAAACCAAACCACAATTTTTCGGACAGAAAATTTGGTTTGTCCCGCATAACATCAGACTCCATCTCCATCATCAGCTAAAACAATGCAAAAACAGTAAATACTAATTTCCCCATGTGTAAGGGAAAGTGGGTGATGCTCTTCCTTGCAATTTTCTTCATATTAAAACGATTTTGGTACAGAAACATGCAGTCAGGGAAGTATGCTGCAGAGGTAGAATCTCTGCTGTACAGAACAATCCAGGATTAACGGTATGACATCTTCTAGATTCTACACAAGTTTGGTTTGACATTGCAAACCATTTACATCAAGACCACCGCAATTTAGATGACCGCATCAATTTAACCACCACACAAATATTTCAAGAGAAAGAATATCTTACTACGACGATGGCGAGCATCACGTGCTTTCAAGTACTGTTGCTCTGCCGTAACAGATTCCAACGCCTCCCTCAACTCTGCTATCTTAACATTAATAGGGTCCAAATGTTCTGCAACAAACCACCAGGTTAAAACAAAGAAATGGATGTTATTTATACCAGCCTCAAACACGTTAGCCATAATACTATACGTAGTTGCAGTCCATTACAATGAAATGTACATGCAAACTCATAATTAAATAAAAGAGAAATGGACAAACCATCTTTCGCGAGGTTATGTTCATTGGGAATGTGGCCAATATGTATGTGGAAAGCAACAGTCTCTGGTGTTGAGTGAGGATTATGAAAACAGAATTTATACATTCCACTTCTTGGAGCCTTGAACTCAAACTTGTCCCCAGATGTTCCCTTCAAAGTCTGCACCTCATTACCAGCTGGAGATGTCACCTGCACGAAACCAGGGACTAAATAAATTTACTGATTCCAAAGACAGTAGGCCTTAACCCAACCACTGATTCACTCTCGGTGTAGTTTCTCGTATGCTTATGGTATTGTTCATATGAGAGACAAAGTGATTCCGGATGATAAGATGTGATTGTTCGTTTCTGTTAGAATTATGGCTCATATGTAAGTATGGAGAGATACTAAAGAGTTCTAGAAAGAAGGCCAGATGCCGGAGCGGAGCGGAACGAGTGGAGCGAAGCGCAACTTGAAGGCTAACTCCATGCACTAACCCAAAATTCAACTTCATAGAATCCTGCATTCATCTTCTTCTTCTTTTTCGTACAAAATCACGTGCCTAATTCATCTCCATGCATGCCAATGACCCAAAAGTAATAATTTTAACCTTTAGCAACAAATAACATAAGAACCCCAAAATGCTAATGATCGAGTCAGTAATACTCCATATCCACTTCAATGGCAAATAACACATCTAATCCATAAGTTTGCCTACACAAATTTTCTCTTTTCTACCTTCCCACAATTTCACAATATTGATACCGTAATACATTAAAATTTCAAATCACCCCCAGTGCACTCTATAACTTTACTGTCTAATCACCAAACAAACTATAACAATCCCCTTTAATATACTGAAACCAACCCAAGCACTCCACATCCCGCTATAGCCACAATCCACTGCATAGTCTCTACCAATCAAGCGGTCATAACCTTGACAAAACATATCCATCTACTGTCTAGTTTTCAAAATCGAACTACGACAACTATGATTAGAAAATCTCACAATGCCAATAATCAACTCCTCCCACTTTATGTTCACTTGGATCAAGACTCGTCTAAGTGTTTTTTTTTTTTAATTTTTATCGGATGAAACGATGAAACATTGGAATCCTCACCAATCTTACCTTTATTCATCTCCTAATAAATATCAACAAACTGATTTGGTATTTTCTTAGATAGACATAATTATTGACCTCTCCTAACATAACGGAACCAAATCTCTACTAAGATACTAAGGATAGGAACGGAGGACCAATCAAGAGTAAAAATTCAAGAGTATCTGGCTATCTAGGATGTACAGAGCATTACAAAATAAGAAAATCTTAGCACACACCCCCACAATTCAACAAGCCCATTGTCCAAACCAACTTGAAGCAGTCCTCTAAGTTACATTCTTAAGTCAATCTCCAAGTGTACTACCACCAATACTAATTCTTCATATTCAATAACATCATAGTCCAACTCCATTCAGTCACCAAGGTACTTGTAAAATATGTATGGTGATCGATCCCAATAAATCGTACCCGGTTTTGGGGAACCACGTATATCTCTGTGTTAATTCTTTACTGTTTCATACTCGTAAATCGTGTGCGTGTGTATGTCGATCCTTACAGTTTCACTAAAGGGGGCTCCTCGTTGGTACACACACACACACACACAATAGAGCAGAAAAAAAAATAATAATAAAGGCAAGCGGTGGTTGATAATAGGTTAGGAGCTTGAGCAGGAAATGGCATGCCCAAAAAGGCTCAAAGGTAATGTACAAAGCTTCAAAACACCTTTATAATTAACATAAACAAATTTGACTTGCATGCGCATTGCCCTTATATATCAACATATAAGAGCAAATCCCCACATAAACAGATGTACTTCATGCATGTCCTATCCTGCATTACTAACCTAACAAAAATAGTATACTGAACTATGTCTATCCTAGGCTTACACATATAATAAAGCCTTGAAAAAGTTTGAACTTTGAACTATCAACCCACCAAAGTAGTAACTTATCACCTTTAATCCATCAACTCTATGACCGAGATTCATGTCTTCCCATTATAAGACCCCATCAATCCCCATCAAATAGGTTAAAAAAGGAGGCAAAAAAGATCATGTTGCTGACCCCAATTGCTTGGGACAAAAGGCTTCATCTGGTTTCTTTGGTTAATCCCCATGAATCGACTCCCTTCAATTACTCAAACCTAAAATCAAATGACCTAGTCCATAAACCCTAACAATCCTGAGAATTCTCATTCCAAATCCAGTAAGAAATTCAACCAATCAACAAGAAAATTGAAACAACAAACAAACACTAAGATCCAATCAAAAAGCTCAAGCATCATCCAATCAAATCACGAAAATGCAAAAGCTACGAGGTGATCATACAAACATCTATAACCACATTTATATACATGCATATATATCTTCTATTACTATCATAATTACTACTCCCTCCGTTCCAAACTGTTTGTCCAGTCCGCAAAACGGGGTCTTAAAAATAATACAACTTTTGCAAGAAACGTTCAACAACTTACTAGATATCAATGAGTCCTTTTAATTCCTGAAGAAAGTTTGAAACTCTTCCAAGTCATCGTTTTGCTGACCCGGCAAACATTTTGGAACCGAGGGAGTACAATAAAGGAAATACCTTCTAGGATTGAATGGCTGTTATGAAGCCGGCTCACACTTCTAATTTCCTAATCTGCTCAAAGAATTTGCCAATCGGAGAAAAGAATAACTGTAACCCTAATTTTCATCTCCCCTCTTTTTCTTTCACATCTCAGATTTCATAACGAATTAATCTCAATTCAAGATTTTCACTTTTCCCCCTTCTACATAACACGATTTGCACACGCATCCTGTTTGCCCCGGTCCTCTAGTATATAAGTGTGCGTGTAGAGAGAGAGAGAGAGAGAGAGAGAGAGAGAGAGAGAGAGAGAGAGAGAGATTACGATGAAATCGATGCCGGGGTGGTCGGAGCTCCAGAAGATGTCGTGATCGACGACGACGAAGTTACCGGAGACGGTGTCGTCTTCGTAGAGGACGTACTCGTACACGCATTCCACGTCGTTTACGGTCACGGAGAGACCCGAGGCGTTGCTGACCAGGCCGAGCAGAAGCAGCCCTGCCAGCGCCGTCGCCGCCACCGCTTTCTTCTCTCTCCTCATTCTCTCTCCTCTCTCCATTTTGCCCTGTCTTCTTCTCTTCCAAATCCCTTTCTTGATCTCTGAATTCACTTGAACACTCCTGGATTTGGCAACTCCATTTGGGCCCTTAGACGACGCCGTGTGATGTACAACTGTGCATGCGGTGGCTTAATAATACACCATGGCCCCCTGAAGTATCTGAGTCTTGATAACTTGTTCCCATTCAATTAAAACATTTGACACTTTGCCCCTCTTCCATCAATATTCCGAGCATGGCTACAATTGGAGTGAGTTGTTCGTTAGCAATTCGAGGCTCGTGTCACGACCCAAGCGTTTTGACAAATACATGACATGCTTCCCACCAACACATTGAGGTTTTTCCAAATAATCCAGAGTTTCAGCAATCTAGAAAATTTCTAGAACCATCTCCTAGACTTCGGCTCGGCTCCGAAAGGAGAGTAGGAGTATTATTTACGAACCTTTGTTTTTTCTTGGCAGATTTCGCGTGCTTCTCAAGAAGCAGTCTAGACTAAGGACCCATTTCGTTAAGGTTCTTATTTTTTAAGCACTTATTTCACGTTTTATAAGACATATCATTCTCTCATAATACATAACTTTTAATAATTCAAAAAATAAGTACTTATTTGAAAAATAGGAGTAAGTACTTGGTGGATGTTCTACTAACACTTTTCTACTTTTAGAAAAAGTGCACGTTTTGTCTTATTCAAACTTTTTTTCAATTTGTTAATTTTGTACCAAACCTTTCTAGATTATAAATTCGTCTCAAGAAGACGAATGAGAAAAGTAAAAAAAAAAAAATTACTTTTGGGATTGGTAATGAGGTGAGATTATTAATGAGGAGATGAATATTTTATTCATATTTGTTTTGGACTAAATTAGATTGTAGGATTGTGAATAACATATTTTGAATAGGATAAGATAGGATTGTGAACAAAATTTTCTTTCCAACCTTAATCCCATGAGATAGGATTGCTAATAACACCTCCCCTTGAGTTGGCTAATCCCATCAATTGGGGGGATTAAGTATCCCATGGGATTCCTAATCCTACCCGACAAAATCTCACCAAATATGATTTTTGGAGACAAGCTCACTTTGGTAACAGTAAGTCTAACGGTACAGAAAAAGTGTACAGATTTTGAGTACAGATTTTGTGTGGGGTCCATTACGGGTCCTACACAAATGATCCGAGCCGTTTATTAAATGTAAAACAGTTTTTGAAGGGCCCCCGCGAAAAATCAGTTCAATCTGATACTTATAGATGCTCAATCCAATCATCTAACTTTTGATTTCGATTCCCGGATAATGAAACATTCTATAATTGGATGGAGCATCTATAAGTATCGGATTGAACTGATTTTTCGCGAGGACCTTGAAAACCTGTGGCTCGGATCATTTGTGTGGGACCCATAGTAGGCCCCACACAAAATCTGTACCCAAAATTCGGTACTTTTTCCGTACCGTTAGACTTACTGCTTTGGTAATCCTATCCCAAGCTCTAGTCCAGCTATCAATCATGGCCTTGAGGAAAAAAAATCAACTTTAGAAAACCCAATAGAGGGTTGGGAACTCCCTCTTCAGTCTCCACTACACAAGCCACAAAGTCAACAGCTTCGGGATTACATGTTTGGCAATGTGAATATAGACCTCGTACCATCTTACCCACTGCTCGCCAGATCAAGCAGGTGTGAGCTCCAAGGTGGAGTAGCTATTACTCCTTCTAGTTTATTTGATGTTGATCAAATCAGTATCATGTTGAAAGTACTTTTTGAACCTAATGATTTTAATTAATAGCACCTGAAACCTGAAATAATTTTTTTTGAAGGGCAGGTTACCCGTGCCATTGATAAATTAAGAGGTACTCTTGCTTTCCATTTCCTTTTTCACAGGGAATATCTCTTCGACCTAAGATCTGCAGGTTTCTTGTGGAGGAGTAATGGAGCGGCAGAATTCCCAAATCCAAGTCCCGAAAGTGAAATTGGGCAGCCAAGGCTTGGAGGTAAAATTCTCAGAAATCTGTATATAGCGGATGGAAATTGCTTCTGATTGTGAATTGTCTGCCATGTGTTTGTCCAAATTCCCCTACGAAACAGAACTTCAGTAATCTTATTAGTTGAAGTCTTAAATCCCGTCTTCCACCTGGGTTTAAGTTGAAATCCAGTTATCATTGGTTAAAAAAGATCTCAAACCACTCAGATTTGAAGCAAAAAAAAAAAAAGAAACGAAAAGGAAGAAGAAAAAGAAAAAAACGTACATTTGACTAATCACAAGATCTTAATTCTCAGCTTTACCTTACTAGTGCCCAACCTTAGTCACATAATCCTTCAAGATACCCTCCGCTCATGCTCTCAATTCTTGCTCTACGATCGTGCTCTCAATCCTTGTTCTCGTGAATTATACTAGTAGTTTGGGATGTTTTCCAGAGACCATTTTACGCCTGTGCTCATGCATGTGCCCGCGAATTATGTGACTTAGGATCTCCAATCTAAGAGATCATATGAACAGCCAAGGTAGTTTAGTATTAATGCAATAAGTAGCTTCCTTAGCGGGTATTGATTTCTCTGTTGAAAATAATACAATTTCAGCCATGTGATGCTTTCCCTTTTGTGTTGCAGGTTTCTACTTTGGGCTTTGGATGCGGAGGACTTTCTGGAATATTAAATGCTCCACTCTCCCATGAAGCTGGATGTTCCCTTATAATTGATGCATTTCAGAAGGGTATCACCTACTTCGATACAGCTGATATCTACGGACAAAATCGTGACAATGAGATAATGGTCGGCAAGGTACAGTAGTTCTCTTTCCGCATTTTTATAGTTCTAACTTGACAATGCAAATGATAACAAACGCGGAATGAACTGTAGTTGTAGATACCGTTTTCCTTTAGTCTAATTTTCTTGATTGATATTAAATGAAGATTTGTAACTTGGAAGGACTCAAAAGTGAAAAGGAAGGAATTGGGGTCAAAAGTCAAAGGTGATTGATATGGTATGGCAATGTTACATACACTTATCTAAATACTTAATTTTGGACACTAGATTAGTTGGACATCCCCTTGGAAAGCATACTAGGTAAGCATACCATGCAATGGGTTCTATTGAGGTACTTTGTTCAACATTCAAAGTTGAATTAGACAGTGATGAATCTGACATTAGACTCAAATTCGCATCCGACACGTATATATTGGTTCATGTAAGTTTGTAACAGATGATGTCGCAATGAGTCTGTCATTATATAGATATGCAGATCTCAACTTGCATCTTGATCTGAAACTATAAGAAAAACTATCTTTTTGCTTTTCAGGCACTGAAGCAGCTGCCTCGAGAACAAATTCAGATATCCACGAAATTCGGAATTATCATGTCCACCGATATGAGTCATGTAGAAGTCAACGGTACCCCTGAATATGTGCGCCAATGCTGTGAAGCAAGTCTCAAATGGCTTGATGTGGACTATATTGATCTTTATTACCAGCATCGTGTGGACACCTCTGTGCCAATAGAGGACACTGTAAGCATAAGATAAAATGATTCCTATAAATATATCAAAATAGCCCTACTCTAGATGAGTAGTGCAACGGCACATAAATGTGTTCAGAGTCGTTGATGTGCATGTGTTTCACATGATGCAAATGGGATTGGAGACCTCCAAACACGTTTATGTCCGAATTTTTGTCGGTCCAGTTGTGTCCGAAGAGTTTTCCATTCTAGATTTCCAATAAATCGTATTTGACCTTGTTTGTTTTGAATTGATGCGAGCAAGATGGGGGAGCTGAAGAAGCTAGTGGAGGAGGGGAAAATAAAGTACATTGGATTATCGGAAGCCAGTGTAGACACAATAAGGAGAGCACATGCTATCCATCCAATCACTGCCGTGCAAATGGAGTATTCTCTGTGGGCTCGTGAAATTGAAGAGGATGTACTTCCATTGTGTAGGTTAGTTTGATATTATTGGACTATATTTTTGTAATATCAACGTTTATTGACTAGAAGTTATTTCAGACTTAAAAAGACATCAAGAACATAGCTAAGTGTTGGATGAGTCTGAACCAATTTGTAACCTTTTTGGCCTTAAAACCACAGGGAGCTTGGAATCGGGGTAGTGGCGTATAGCCCTCTTGGTCATGGGTTCTTTGGTGGGAAGGGAGTTGTGGAAAGCTTGCCTACAGAAAGCTTTTTGGTATATGACAAGCATATGTCTGTTTGGTTTGGTTTTGTTTTCATTTCCTTCATTTTAATCTCAGATAAAAAAAACAATGAGATGTTTGAAAACACTTGTGATTTTTATATTTGGGAGACAATGTAATGTTTGGAAGAAAAAAAAATGCAATGTTAGGAAGATTGCAGTGCAAGGACACAGATGGGTCAGAAATGTCCTATGCATGTGGTTCCACACAATGCACTTGGGATTGAACACATCGAACTCCTGCCGACACATCTGTGTCCGATGCAATTTTCTGTTTTAACAACACATTGTTTTGATCTTGGGCAAAAATAGTTTCTAAAAATTCAAAATATATCTTCCGTGTTATACATCTGAGTTGTCGTTATGGACATACGGGATTTCATGGTTGAGATATACTTATACATTGTTTGTCTCAGGCTTGGCATCCAAGGTTCACAGGGGAGAATTTAGAGAAAAACAAATTTCTCTATGCTCGTTTTGCAGACTTGGCAGAAAAACATGCCTGCAGCCCTCCTCAGCTAGCTTTGGCATGGCTTCTCCATCAAGGAAATGATGTCGTTCCGATCCCCGGTATGTCAAGCTCTCTCTCAATCAAATTATGCGCTCTTTAGATTTCATCTTCAGTAATTTTTCCGATGTTTTTGGACTAACCTCAAGAGAAGCCAAATTCTTTCTGTATCTAAGTATTCAGTATGCCGCTGTACGCGTTCCGATTCTCCCGCGTCCTTATTAGGGATTAGACCATGTTGCTGGGGCTATTTGCAGGCCTTCTCGTATTCTCGTATCACGTTGATGATTGAAACTGTTCATTATTTGAAAATAACAGTTGGCACACTGGATTGAAACCTGTTTATTTCATGATAAATGTATTACGATCATGTATTCATTAATATTAACTCGATGCTACTATTGGCATAATTGATGTTCTCAACGAGCTCTAATGATAGCAAATTTCAATCTTCAAAGTCAGTTCAGGAAGGACTCGCAAACGAACAAACAGCACGATCGAGCCCCTCCCCTTGTAAGAACTATAGAGGAGCTGGTTCCCTTTAGTTCCACTTTATGAATCTTTAAAAAAAAAACACATGCTAATTCATATGCAATGAATTGATCAATACCTGACCAAAGATTTTGGGCGAGTAAGTTATGTTTTTTTTATCGGCGAATGTTAGCATTGTTAGAATAGCTAGATTAGCACATTGGAAGTAGAGTTGAACTCCTAATCTCCTTTCTTTTGGCACCTAAGGGCACTCCTAATGCCGTCAGGCCAAAGGCCTCTTGGTGTAAATTTATCTAATTGTGGCTGTGTTTGTTTTTATAGGAACAACTAAAGTTAAGAACCTTGATGCCAACATTGGATCTCTGACAGTGAAGCTTACAACCAAGGATTTGAAAGAAATTTCTGATGCAATTCCTACTGATCAAGTGGGTGGAGAAAGGGAGGTCCAGGTCTTTGTTCCATTTTCTTATAGGTCTGCAAATACCCCACCAAAAGCATAAACTTCCAGTTTATAAGTAGTACTTGTGAATGCTGGTGGAAGAGTCGTTCTCTTAATAACTGAAAGAAATCATTTGCTTGTGAATGTGTGTATTTTATCTACCTCAGATGCTATGCGTACTAAGGAACGAACAAATGCTGCTTATATCTGAGGGTTTTATGTGTATAGAATTTTGATTTTTAAAGTGATATATTTCGTGTTACCTTCTTATTTGGTTGATTTTGATTATATGGTTTATGTTTGTTTTCCGGTAAGATATCAGATTTATCCGAAATCAAAGCATTCTCAAAATTTGTAAGAGTTCTTCGGTAGCCCAACTTTCTATTTTCGACCAATATAGGAGATTATCTAATCCTCAGAAGCAGACATACTTCAACAATTCATTACATTTACAATGGGAAGCTGCTACGTACGGCCACCAATGGCCATGGTCGGTTTCCTTAGAGTTTCCGTTTGGTGGCCATGGTCGGTTTCCTTAGAGTTTCCGTTTACAATGTAAGCTTGTAGTAACGCAGTTCCACGGGCATATAAGATTGATTGGTTCTTAGTAGCAATCTGATAACGTTTGTCTTAAACCATCATCTAATGTTGATCTCGCAACTTACAAAGGAAAACATGGTTTTTATCAGATACCAAATACTAGAAAAAAAAGTTGTATTTCATTCGATGGACAATAAATATAGTTTGCATTTCAAAATACAGCTTGGTTGCGGGCTTATCTATATCGGATCAAATTTATCTTCTTGGGATTAAAAGTCTTGCGCTTCGAATGTACTCAGGTCCCGTTTGCGAGCATAATTATTTTTGCATTTTTTCGTTTTGGATTGTAAGTTAATAGATTATGGATTGTGGCTATAACAAATTATGAATTTGATGGAGTGTTTGAAAGTTATGTACATAATAGATTTTGCAACAGAGTAGTGTTTGTGAGGATAATACTCAAAATAGATTATGAACGGGTATTTTAAGGATAATACTCGAACTAGTTTAGGAATTTAGAAAGATAATCTAAAATGAGAATGCTCAAGGGCCGATTCTCAGATTGTGCCTCTAAAGTATAGCTTTTATAATGCATTGTGAGGAAATTTATCCTCACAATACAGCTCCCTAGCGAAAAAAAGTAAAAAAATTCACAATCGCAATGCACAATCTGGCTCCCAAGCAGACGGTCATCAACTATAACATCCTAAAGAGTATGGTGGGATAAAGTAGGAAGATGAACTGAACTCGCCTAAATTAAACTGACCCATGTTCTGGGGACAATGCTCGTTTTAGTCACAATGCTCGTTTCTGTTTTGGACCTAACCATGACAGTACAAAGATATTTTCATACAACATAACTTTTGAGGTAATTTTAGAATTACACATATGACTAATTCTTAAAAAAAAAAAAAAAACTCTAAATATTTCACAACGATATTCTGGAGCGCTTCTAAAGCTAGATATTTTAGAGTTTCTAAAAACGAGACATTTATATATTTTTTGATAATATCTATCATATTTGGGTTTTGTCCTTTGGAATTTTGTCAAAATACTAAATTTAGTTTATGCTTTAACTTTAAAGTTAATCATAATTAATATACAATTAAAAAGTAGATATGCCTAATAACACCAACAAACTAGGCTTACATTTTTGGGAAAAAAAAATTAAGATGCAAAATTTCAAGTCTCTCAATTGAGGCCTATTCTATTAATGCTTTATGTTCCCTTTGTTAGGAAAAAAAAGTCAAACAAAACACAATCAAAGTATGGTTCTTTTTTTTATACAAGCCTTACATTGAGGTTGAATTTTCATCAAATGGTTTGAAAGATGCCATGATTAAATCAAACGGCTTAGATTAATGCATTTGGGGTTTCACTTCTTCAAATAAAGTCCGACTTTTTCTTAATAAGTAATCTTAGGATACGTATAGAATTAGAATACTTGTATAAATCATAGGATACGCAGTTGTATCATTGGATTTCTATACAAAGAGGATACATGATGTGATACGTATTGTGTATCGTAAGTTTTTAACAATTATGATTATGATTATGATTGTGTTGAGAGTCATACTTGGCGACATCAAAATTATCTCGTGTCCTGGAACAATTATTAAATGTGAACTCGAAGGAGTTTGGCCAAATTAATAAGTGTTTGTTCTCCATGAGGTTGTATGTTTGAATTTACAATAATTATACAATCACAAACACTTACACACACACTCACATCTTTTGGTGGGGCCCACACACACTGGAGGTGTAATGTGTGTGGGCCCTAATGTGAATGTGAACGAGTTTGTGCAAGTGTTTGTGGTTGTAGAATAATTGTTGAATTTATATGGGCCAAATATTCCAAACTTTGGGGCATTAGGTTCAAGGCCTCAAAATTAGTTAAGGTGCGTGCAAGATTACCCTACCATCCGATAAAAATGATAAAACAATTACTACTGTTGATTAAATCCTCTTGCTACAATAAAAAAGTCTACCCCGCCGCACCAATTTACCGCTCCACCCACCCCTCATACAAGATGGTGCTGTTGTGGCACAAGTTGGTCTATGTTTGGTGCGCAATAAATGGGCATGATGATTGACGGTTTTACGGGGTCCTTACGAATATCGGATCGAGATGTTTTTTTTTGTTGTTGTAAGAATCCATAAAATAATATTTAAAAAATAATTTACGGTTTGAATTAATTTTTTTGAGACCTGAAATGAGTCCTACACCAAACAAGACCAACTTGTGCCACAACGGCACCGTTTGGCATGAGCGGTGAATTGGTGCGGTGGGGGTAGCAGCGCTGCGGTACAACGGAACATTCTGGATCGCTAGAGCGGAATAATATCGTGCATTTGGGGTTACGACAACGTTCGCGAGGAATCCAGTCCCACGAGCACTGACGCTGCAACAGGCGACAGCAGTATCACGGGGTTAGGTCGTGATCACGATGGGCCGTGCCCACCACCATACCAACCCCACTCAAAACCAAAAACCCTAGTACTATCCAATGGCCTCACAGCCACAAACTTGAACTCACGGTGAACCTGAAAACCACGTCCACCCACCTCACCATATGTGGCCAAATGAGAACCCACGTGACCCAACGCCCTTTTGGGTCCAAACTCGTCGACGTGGACCTCAAAATATCCACCAATTTGTTCCATCTCCTCACACGGATCCGGGGACTCTGTAGTGAGCACGTCACTACGGGAGTTTAGTGCTCATTCGGACCGTCTGTTTTTCCAATCGATGGTTCAAATTCTTTGTTAATTTTTACCGGTCAAAGTTATTTTTTACCAGTGAAAGATACTCTCTCCGTCCCTTGTTAAGTGTCTAGATTTGTAATTTCAATTTATTAAGAAGACATCATAACTACACATTTCTCATCAACTTTTAACTCTATTTTTTCGCAACTACCTTCTATGGAGACATCATTAATATACTTATACCCACTAGCTTTTCAAACCTCAATTTAATTTTAAGGACAAAATAGAAAAAGTACCTACTTTTTTTCACTAACTTTACAAAATGGAACCTTATTTAGGAATAACCCGAAATGAAATACGAAGAAACCGAGGGAGTAACGTACAAACATATCTAAACCATTAATTGTGAAATGAACGACTCGAATTGCTCACTACAAGGTCCCTGCCCTCCCTTCTCCACTATATAAATATCTCTACATTCATTGGTTTCCCTCATCAACTCAAACTCGTACCTCTCAAGTGATAACTTTCTTCGCATTCCTAGGAATTACCTTTGAAAATTCTGATTTCTTCCCTAGCTAGTTAAAACTCCAAATGGCCGCTTCATCGGTGATGCAGTCCATTCTAGTGAGCCCGGTGGCGGGCGTCGCGAAAGGGTTGGGTTCGAATCGGTTCAGCCCTTACTGCCGTATGCCCCATCAGAGGAGGAGTTCTAGCGTTGCGGTGCGCTGCACGGCCGAGGTTTGTCAAACCGGTCTGCATTTCTATTATTAAGTCACGAGATTGCATGTTCACCATTTGATTGTTTTTTTTATATTTATTTTGGACGGCAATTTTTTTTATTAATCCTTAAAATTGTTACAATAATTAAAAAAAATAAAGAATGATGACATCAAATTCTAAATAAAGCTACGGAATATATATCTGCTGGCCACCCGAGACCACCATTTGATTTTTTGACATAGCAGGATGGTCAGAAGGAGCAGGCGGCACCCGCGGCCACTCCATCAACTCCGTCACCCCTGCCGATTCCTCCACCTCCCCCGAAGGCTAAGGTATATTTAACCAGCCATTGTTTAGAATTCCCTGTGATCTTGGTACTTGTAGGCTTTCTAAAAACATTTCATTAACCATGACAGGTCAGCACCGATTTCGTCGACGTGTTCGCATTCAGCGGGCCGGCGCCGGAGAGGATCAACGGCAGGCTCGCCATGATCGGCTTCGTGGCGGCAATCGCGGTGGAGCTATCCAAGGGCGAGGACGTGTTCGCCCAGATATCCAACGGCGGGATCCCGTGGTTTGTGCTGACCACCGGTGTGCTGTCCGCAGCGTCTCTGATCCCTCTGTTCAGCGGAGTGACCGTGGAGTCGAAGTCGAGGCCGTTCTGGAGCTCCGATGCTGAGATGTGGAACGGGAGATTTGCTATGCTGGGTTTGGTTGCATTGGCCTTCACCGAGTTTGTCAAGGGTGGGGCCCTAATTGTGTAGGTCCTGTTGGATGGAAATTCAGAATTATCAAGATGGTGTCACACTTGTAGTTGTACCCACCAAAAACATGTAGTGGAATTTTGTAAAGTTGTAGTCATTAGTAATGTTTTGATAATGTATCGTTGCGGCTTTTAAATGCACCAAAATTTTGGATGATACTAGTGTCTAAATTGTGCATTATCTCTACTTTTTTCAGATCGATTAGAGTAATAATTTGTGTCACATATGAATTAAAAGAAATAACGTCATTGTACATTAATGTGGAAGTAGCTTCGATCAATTCGAAAAAAACAAGGGAAGAACCTTGAAAAACAAAACTCTAATACAAAACTCAAAACTTTTTAAAAGTCATTTCAATTTTTTTTAGATGGGCAAAATGCAAATTCTTTGGGCAGAATATTTTAGAGTCTTTTTGGCAACTAACTTTCACTGCATGAGAAGATGGGTTTTGATCCTCAAAGTATAGAGCATAAAGAGGATGACTATCTATTTGACAGAAAAGAAATTTTAAACTTCTATCACCTAATAGAAACACAAAAAGAAGTGCTGTTAGAGAAAATGGGAGTGCCAAAATCACTCCCTGAAAAAAACAAATTTCCAATATATGCAATCAACCTATGCTTCAAATCGTTCAGCTCATAACTTACAAGCAAAAAATGGTTTTAAATCAGATATTGATAGATAGATGAACAAGTTGTATTTGATTCTGACAAATGCACAAGAAATGTATTCAAAATTTTACAACTATTTAAGTTTACATAATAAAATACAACTTGTCGTGTGCTTAATTATCAATATTCTATCAAATTTATCTTGTTACAGACATTTTCTTGAAGGGGTCTATAAGATAAATGATTGGCAATTCGACGGCGCATGTGGGCCCGGACATCCTAAAGAGTATGGTGGGATATAAAGTATGAAAAGGAGATGAACCCACCCACATTAAACTCACATACAACGATGCAATCTCTAGGGACAACGCTCCTTCCTCTCATAAAACTGTATGGGATTCACACATTAGGAAGGTGAAGCCCACACACCCTTATGAATACGTTGAGTCATGCTTGGCGGCATCAGATAATCTCTGGTATCTTAACTTTGAACAATTATTAAATGCGAATTCCATTGGGTCTGGTCAGATGGACATGTGAAAGCAATAAATGGTTATCTTCCATGAGGTCGTATATTCAAATTTCACAAAATCCAAACAATATTCCAAACCTTGGGGGACATTAGAGGGTTTAATTGTCCAATCATTAACTTGAAGGTCCGGAAATTAGGTGAGGTGCACGCGAATTGGTCCGAACATCCGGGTATTTAAAAAAAAAATTAACAACTAGGAGTAGGAGTATTATGGTAGAACATTCTGGATCACCGGAGAATGAGTCGTGCATTTGGGGTACAACGTTCGCGAGGAATCCAATGAGCTTCTGATAGTTCAACGGCCGACAGCAGTATCACGGGTTAGGTCGCGATCATGATTTTACAGCAATTACGTATCCAATTCTGCTTGGTTAAACGTGGCATTGCCCACCTCCACATAAAACCAAAACCCCATGGCCTTTACAACCACAAATTTGAATTCCCGGCCCGTTAATGCACAAACCACGTCCTTTTTGGCAACGGTGCTCCGCCTACCGCTCTGTTTCTCACTCCCTCCATTGCAGCGTTAAATCTCACCATCCGTCTCAGCCATTAATAGTTCGGATTTTAAAAGAACTCTTCTCTAAATGAGTCTTTTAAACTGTTAAAAACTTTTGCACAGTGAGATTGAAATCAGTAGCATGAGCGGTAAAACAGAGAGGTGGGATAGGGTTTCTGTCCTTTTGGGGTCCAAACTCGATGACTTCGTGGAACCAGTAATATCCACCAATTTGTTCCCTCTCGTTCCACTATATAACCATCTCCACGCCCACTTCTTTCTCTCATCAAACTCATACTTGTAGCACTGAATTGACAACTGACAAGTTTCCTTCATAGCCATTGCCATTCCCTTTAACTTGTACTTGTAGATCGAGCACTCAAATGGCCGCGTCATCGGTAATGCAGTCAATTCTGGTGAGCCCGGTGACGACGGGCGTTGCGAAAAGGTTGGGTTCAAGTCGGATGACTCCTCGCTGCTACATGCCGATGCGCCAGCAGAGGAATTCTAGCGTGGTCGTGCGCTGCATGGCCGAGGAGGAAGCGGGACCCGTCGCCACTCCATCGCCGTCGTCACCCCCTCCCCCAAAGGCCAAGGTACAGTAAACTATATAGCCATTGTTGTAGCAATATTGTCTTGATTTTTATTTACATATTCGAGGGAGAAACATTTGAAGGTAATATATAAAAGGAGAATTCTAAGACATTTCCCTTAATTAACCATGACAGGTCAGCACCGATTTCTTCGACGTGTTAGCATTCAGTGGGCCGGCACCGGAGAGGATCAACGGCAGGCTAGCCATGATAGGGTTCGTGACGGCAATAGCCGTGGAGCTATTCAAGGGCGAGGATGTGTTTGCCCAGATATCCGACGGTGGGATCCCGTGGTTTCTGTACACAACCGTGTTGTTATCCGTCGCGTCCCTAATCCCTCTGTTCAGCGGAGTGAGCGTGGAGTCGAAGTCGAAGGGGTTAATGAGCTCCGATGCTGAGCTGTGGAATGGGAGAGTTGCTATGTTGGGTTTGGTTGGATTGGCCCTCACCGAGTATATTAAAGGTGGAGCCCTTGTGTAGGTGGTCCAATTTGTATGGGGTTGGACCTTCTCCGTCCTGAAAATTCCTATGCCGAGGGGTTTTTCGGCCTTTGGATTGTGAATTTTTTTTTTTTATGTTTTTAATTCTACGGTCGGAAAACACCTTGCATGGCACAAGGATTTTCAGCATAATGAACACAATTGAAATGACTCGAGTAATGGAAAACTTACATCCTGTTCAGAGAGTGATTCTTGATATGAAAAGGCTTCGGATACATACACTAGGATGTTAAGTGAACAGAAATAAAAACATAACAAGTTCATTGGGTAATTGGATGGCTTTGATAAATTAATTAATTGGATCATTTAGAAAAATTCCGTGCAGTGGAAAATTCTTCACCTTCAACTATAACATATTACTCCCTCCGTCCCTTTTTAAGTATTCTGCTTCGTAATTTCAATTTATTAAAAAGACATCATCATTAATTATACCTTAATTTCACATTAACTTTTACCTCCACTTTCCCTCCTTACTTTCTATGAAAATATCATCATTACATTTTTACTTACTAACTTTTCAAAATGGAATGTACTTTTAGAGGCAAAATAGAAAATTCACCAATTTTTACCCACTAACTTTGCAAAATGGACACTTATTAAGGGACAGCCTAAAATGAAATACTAGACTCTAAAAAATGGAAGGAGAGAGTATGTTTTACTTCCACGAATTGGCAAAGCAGCATTGACATTTACACCAATGACTAGGAGTTGAAAGAATGTCTTTTGGAAAGTAGGAGCAAGTATAGTATTGAGAGCTTGCGAAAAATGGAGCAAACAAAAGCACCAACGTACAATAACAAAAATTCAAGAGAGACTGCGATTTTTATCATGTTTAGTTTTTTCTTTTTGGATAGGCAACACGATTTTATTAGAACTCGACGAAGGGTACATCGAGCTGGCCAAACTCTATATATACAAGAGAGAAACTTGAAACATAGAGAGAGCCAAAAGAAAGAGAAAAAGAAAAAAAGGATACATCCAACACATTTAGTTTTTTATTTATTTATCATGTTTAGTTTATGGTTAGTTCACGGTCTTGATAACCTCCACCCACTAAGTGGAGGATAATAAGTATGTAATGACAAACAAGTTCGAATACATTTTTTTTTGGATATCAATATACTTTTTATCCATTATCCTACACCTAATGGGCGGAGGTTAGCATTTTCCTTTAACTTATCAAAAGAAATCTGTAATAGATATTTGAGTTGGGGCGAGTTAATATGCAGAGGACAGTCTCATGTTTTAGCACTTTCATAAGATACTCTAGGATTTTAGGCACTTTCATAGGCACATTTGTCCTTGTGTTTGATTGCAATAGGTACTTGTCCTTGAGCTCAAAAAATATAAATATGAGGGATTTTTTTACCTAGTCTCCTTTTTTTTTTTTCCCCCCCCTATGTAGAATGTGTATGGATAGCTTAAATGCCTAAGCTATTGGGTACTTCATTTATTTGGTTAGTACCCAAAGAAGAAATTGTCATTTCACCTAAGAACCGGAGGCGATGGTAGCATTTCTAGCACAAGTTACAAAAGTTATCTTCAAAATTGTACTTTGATACTTGGAGCATAAGACTACGTAAGGAACCCGGCTGGGATGCCTGTTGTCCGCAAGAGACAACATGTGTGTTGTCACTCATCCGAGCCGTCTGTGCTCGGCAACGGACGGCTCATATTTCATCTCAACCGAACAGATCTCAGCCGTCCACCAAGATGAAATCTGAGCCGTCCGTTGCCAAGCACAAACGGCTCGGATGAGGGACAACATGAGGTTGTTCCATTGGCGTATAAGATGGATTGGATCTTAGTAGAGAGAGAACTGATAACATTTATCTTCAAAAAAATGCAAGTACAGTATGTTGTAATTTGTTTAAATAAATCTGTAAACAAGTAACCGATGAATTTCATCCTCTTATACCGAAAAAACTCTCATTTCGTGAATTCATCTCATAGTCATGATTCAAACCATTTATCATGTAATTAATTCGTAAAGAAAAACATGTTTGCAACATATTTCTGATTAAATCATGATTTAAATCATTCATCTCGTAACTTGTGAGAAAAAACATGTTTCCAATCAAATACCGATAGATTTTTTTTTTTGGATAGACAACAAAATTTTATTAAAACTTGACAAATGGTACATCGAGGCAAGACCCCAAATGGACCACAAAGAAATTAAGAGGTACCGAAAGAGGCCTACAAAAAAGAAAATAGAGAAAAAGATTACATTCAATGAAGATTGAATGAGCCCAATATTACATCGATCGGCCCATAATACCAATCCAGTAGAAACAAACTGAGTGTAACATTACGAGAGCATTCAGATCCAAAATAAGCATGAGAGAATATCCCCAATTCTCTTAGCCCTCCTACTATTAGGAGTTGAAAAGAGTTAAAAAGCTACTAATAGAGGCATCAATACGAGGGACGCCGCACTCGTTCGCAGGGTAACAGATCACTTCCTTTTCTAACAGAAAGAAAGAGAGCTACAGGATTGACTTCCTCGTAATTCCTTAACGGCCTTCAAGCACCCTCAAAATACCAACGCGATCAACAGGGAAAAGACAGAGGCATCAGAGTTGCATTAACTACTAATAATACAGTCTTACATAGAAGAGGACGTTACTCTCATTCGCCGGGGTACGGATCACTTCGTCCGCGTTCGGGAATGAAGCTGCCATAGAAGGGCGCTTTAACAACCTTCAATCACTATAAGAGGAAAGACCACGGAAATGCCCTACAGATGAAGTCGACCCGATCATGATATGGCCTAGTCGACCCAATCATGATATTGAAGGATGAGACCTTTTCTCGAAAAAAAAGTAATAGGACTGCTGCAATCAGCCTTAGACGACCACAAGCCGCCTAACGCCTTCTAACAACAACCATTGAGGATAGCCAGAGGAAATATGTAGTAGATTTTGAACAAGTGGTATTTCATTTTGTAAAATGCACAATAAAAATATATTTTCTATTTTAACCGTTCATTTTACATAAAAAAAAAATTACAACTTGTTCGCGGGCTTATCTATATTGTCGAATCAAATTTATCTTTTACAAACAATATTATTCTTACCGGGGCATATAAGATAGTACATGATTCAGATGATTCTGAGTATACTATGGTTGGATAAAGTAGGAAGAGGAGCTAAACCCGCCGTTTTAAACTCACACACAACAATGCATTCTATGGACAGATTAATTATTCTATATATGTTTTAAGGGCAATGCTCTCCCCTCTCAAAAAATTGTGTGGGATTCATACGTACGATTGAAGGAAAAGCCCACACACTTATGAATGTGTTAAGTCATACTTAGCGACGTCAAATACTCTCTTGTTTCTTGGAACAAATTTTTTTATTTATAGAGAGTGGAACATTGATTGAATGCTCTTGATACAACACCATATGATGCTTCATAAATGTGTTCATTCCACTTTCATATGTTAGTATAAATGATGAATAAACTTTGGTTTTGGCTATGGGTATGTTTTTTGGTTTTTGGTTTTTGGCTAGATAGGTGTCTTGACGTTTCAAATCAATTTCTGGGGCTGTACTTTGTTAGATTTTTTGGTGTTTCGGTTGGCTTGCTTTCCTCGGTCTCGGATGGCTTTTGCTGGTATACCCTTGATTCTTTTAATCTTTTTACCATTTATGAAAATTAATAAATTTCTTTTGCTGAACACCCCCCCCCCCCCCCCCCCCCCCCCCCGATATTTTGGCACTAAACGGTACCACTACAAATATCATTATGTAGTACAACATCCCCAAGAAATCCAGTGCTACTCAGGGGCGGCTCCACTAGGGTTTGAGGGGTTCAAAAAATACACTAAAATTTTGTATATTTTTGTGTATGATTTGATATTTCTTTTCTATTGTGAGCACTGAATCTGTCAGTCATGCAGAGTAAATGAAAGTTTACCGAAAATTGTGAGTAAATAGATCATACAACTCAACAAAATAAAATAAATTAGGCTCGATAAGTCTTCAGACAAAGTAAATATAGTTACTAATGCTGTGTTTGGATTGCTTTTTGAATTTTTTTTATAAAAATAGTAGGAATAATAAGTGGAAAGAAATAGAGAGATATAATTACTAATCCCGGTGCAACGGGCGACAGCAGTATGATCATTAGGTCGGGATCACGATGTTACAGCACTTACGTATGAAACTCTCACTATTACTAGTCCTTGGCAAAACGTGGCATTGCCGACCTCCAACCTCCACATAAAACCAAAACCCTGGAAGTAGGGAAAAATTTTCGGTCCCGGGTGGGTACTTGCACGTAGCGTCCGTTCAGCGCATTTGAGCTATTCATTGCATTTTTGGACAGCTCGGATTTGAAGAGAGAAAATGATGGAACGAAAAAAGAGAAACGATTTCAATTTGAACTGTCCAAAAGTGTATTGGACGTTCCGAATGTGTCGAGCAAATACCATATATCCACCTGTCATCGAAAATTTCTCCTAATAGTGCACTAGTACTACAATCCATGGCCATGAATTCCCCGTTAATATACAAACCACGTCAACCCACCCCACCACATGTGGCCGAATGTGAACCCACGTGACCCAGTGACCTTTTTGGGATCCAAACTCGATGACGTGGACTCTCAAAATATCCAGTTATCCACCACCTTGTTCCCTCTCTCTCTCTCTCTCTCTCTCTCTCTCTTCTTAGTTCTTGCACTATATATGTATGTATCTCCACATTTACTTCTTCTTCACAACTCAAACTTGAAGCAGCACTGACAAGTTCTTTCGATCATATATAACCAATACTCCTTTGGAAGCTAGATTCTAATTCTCTATCCCCTAGTGTACACCCGCAAATGGCAACTTCCTCAGTCATGCAGTCCATTATGGTGAGCCCGGTGATCGGTGTCGCGAAGGGGGCGTGTTTGAGTCGGACGATTCCTCGCAGCAGCTATTTGCCGCGGCAGGGGAGAGATTCCGGCATGCTTGTGCGTTGCATGGCTAAGGTAGGTCTTTTTCTTTTTCTTTTTTTACTTTCTTTTTGATTTGATAATTAAATGTCCAGGCCAATTTGCAAAACAATAAATAATTCAAGGAACCTGAGGTTAGAGAACATCTAAATCCCCAGTGGCCCACAGTTTGAAATATTGGGCCTTGGTGCTCGCGGGATTGAATTGCAATCTCTTGGGAGTAAACTCTTTTGATGTTTTTTTGTTTCATATTTATTTGGCAAAATCGGTGGAGATTGATAAGGTAGGTCTTTCGGGTTAATGTGACCCAGAGAAGGTGTGTAGAGGCCCGAGAGGCCCAACCACCCCACAATTTTTTACTTTTTTACTATTCTCTATGTCCTTATTTAAATGTCCAGTATTCCATTTTGAACTGTCCTAAAATAAGTGTCTACTTTGAAAACTTAATAGGTAAAGTGAAAGATAATTTTGGAGAGTATAGATAAAAGTCGATATGAAAAGTATAAAGTAGATGATAATTTTAGAAAATGGAGATAAAAATTGATGTGAAAAGTGTAAAATGGAAAAAAAAGTTGATGAGAAAAGTGTAAAGCGGATGTGAAAGTTGACTCTTAAAATTGCGTATTTTTCAAACTGCGACATTTAAAAAAAGACGGAGGGAGTAATATTTTATGCAGTGCAATTAGAATATAAATCTTCAAAATTCTAAAATAATTTTGATTTGATCTAGTCAAAAATTAAGATTATTCTACAATATCATGTAAAAAAACTTTCCATTTTTTCATAGATGAGAATAATCACATGAGCATTGCAATTGTTGTCCAAATAACGAAACGTCATATCCAATATAATACTCCTAAAAAAGCTACATGATAAGTTGGGTTTATTTTTTGAATGAAAGTACTTTTTTTTTTAAAATCGGCAACCCTGGGTATAAAATTCTGATTTCGCTTCTTATGTGACCGTAGATCATATGAGGTGTGATGATCCGTGATTAATTCAATGATTGTGGGGAGTAGCTTAAGCATCGTTTGACTTTTTGATGTGGCAGGATGGTCAGAAAGAGGAAGTTGAATCTCCCATAAAGGCTAACGTGGCTAAGGTATACTTTACGAAGCCATTGTTGTAAACTATAACTGTTATTTTCATTTTTTTAAATTTAATGCTTATAATTTGCTGATCTGGGATTTATCCTATAATCTTGTTATGATGTTTCTCACAGTTTTGGCTTACTTTCTGCTTTTCTTGTGGAAATATATTTTTTTAAATTTTTGTTATACTTCTTAAATTTTGTCATTATGTCAGAGAAAACAATGAAGGGTTCAAAATATTGGGGAAAAGGAGTGAAAATCAGAAAAAGTATGATAGATCTTGTCACTAAAAATTAAGACCTCCTAGGCCCTTAAAACTATTCAGAATTGTTTACTCTCTTTGTGGTGCAAGAAGAGTATTCCTCCCGTTCTAATTTGCTTATTTTTTTTTACGAAAACCCACTTATTACGAGACTATATAATCATTACACTTTCTAAATTAGAAGTTTCAAAAAAATGCCTTCCGAATTAAGTTAAGCCTGTCACATCAATTCAAAAGAGAAAGGCTGAACTAGAATCATAACGATTTAGGCTCCGTTCTGCTTTCTTATTAAACCTTTCTTTTTAAAAAGAAGGTAATTTCAAGTTCAAATATTATGAAAATGATGAATAATTTTCAATTTTTTTTTGCACTGTTTCAAAGTTCTCAATGAGATCTATCAAATAAAATCTATATTGGTAGGAAAATTATTTGCGTAAATATATGATTTTTGAGCTTAAAATTACCTTCATTTTCTATAACTTTTTTTTAAGAAACCGGAACACCTCTTTATTCTTTTAACTTTTTTAATTGCACAAACATTTTAGGACGGAAGAAAGTTAAAAAGTGAGAAAAAAAATGAGACGGAGGTAGTAATTAATTTAGTTGTTACATCAAATATTTTCAGTTAATGATTTTGCCACACCCTTTTTTGTTAACGCCACACCTTGCAAGTGTATTTTTGCATTCAAAAATACACTTGCAGAGTGTGGCGTTAACAAAAAAGGGTGTGGTAAAATCATTTCCCATATTTTCAACGGTTAAAACTAAACATTGCACTCCCAACCATGACAGGTCAGGACCGATTTCTTCGACCTGTTAGCATTCAAGGGGCCGGGACCAGAGAGAATCAACGGCAGGCTCGCCATGGTCGGCTTCGTGGCAGCGATCGCTGTGGAGCTATCTAAGGGCGAGGATGTGTTTGCCCAGATATCCAACGGTGGGATCCCGTGGTTCCTGCTGACCACCGGTGTGCTGTCCGTAGCGTCTCTGATCCCTCTGTCCAGCGGAGTGAGCGTGGAGTCAAGGTCAAAGCCGTTCTGGAGCTCCGATGCTGAGATGTTGAACGGGAGATTTGCTATGCTGGGTTTGGTTGCATTGGCCCTCACCGAGTATGTCAAGGGTGGAACCCTTGTGTAGGTCCTGTTTGGATGGAAATTATCAAGATGGTGTCACACTTGTAGTTGGAGTCAAAAAATAAAAGTAAAGTTGTAGTGATGCTACTAATATTTGGATGAAATATATATACGTTGCTGCTTTTTGACGAACCAAGGTTGTCTTCCTTTTATTTATTTATTTTTCGTAATTTTTCGTTTTGCTTTTCATCGTAATTTTTGGGATTAATCGTTTGTCCTGATGAGACGAATCGAAAAAGTATAAAAATATGGACCGTTGTTGAAAATATTCAAATAAGACGCATTTTAGACAAATAAGACTGCTGTTTAATATCACATGAATCCAACAAACAAATAAAAAAGTTAAAAAGAATGCAGCCTAAAGTCAAATTCGATGATATTGGTCTCCCAAAGGTATAGAATTTCTACGATAAAGATGTAAGTAGCATTGATTAATTAGATCAAGAAAAAAAATGAAGAAACTTGAAAAATGATACTCCATTGGATCTATATAATATGGAGTAGCAGTTTTTGAATTCTATATATTTTGGACTCTCGAATTTGTACATATTTTCTCTATGGCTGAGATTTGCGGGTAGTAAGATTAGAAATATATTTGGAAAGAATGAATATTTGGAAGAAGGATGGAAGAAAAATTAAAATTGATGTTTCTTAATTTTATTCAGATTCCTTAATTTTGAATTTTTTTCCCTTACTTTCCTAATAGTTACCAATCAAAAACGATTACCGTGATTTAAGGCTATCTCTCTCTCTCTCTCCCTCAAACGTTAATTCCAAAACGGATTCTAATTTTGAATCCAAACACACACGTTTACACAAGAAAGCGTTCCGGAAACACAAACAAAAACACACAAAAAAAACACTCCAATATCTCAACCATTGAAGTCAATGGCTGAGATTAGAAGTTCACGAAGGATTACTCCTGACCGCGAAGAATTGTTCTTAGCCGCGAAGAATTGCTATTGGCCTCAAATAATTACCTCTTACTGCAAATAATTACTCTTGGCCGAAAAAAATAATCTTGGCCGCTTAGAATTACTTCTGGCCGCACCGAATTACTCTTGGCCACCTACAATTATTTGCGGCCAAGAGTTATTCTGTGCAGCCAGGAGTAATTCTTCGCGACCAGAGGTAATTTCTTTTCGTCCAATAGTAATTTTTCACGGCTAAGAGTAATTCTTTACGGCCAAGAGTAATTTGTCGCGGCCAAGAATAATTTTTTCGACAAAGAGTAATTCTTCTCAGCCAGAGGTAATTCTTAGTGGCCAATAGTACTTTTTCGTGGCCAAGAGTATTTTTTTTGGCCAAGAGTAATTCTTCGCGGCCAGAGGTAATTATTTGTGGCCAATAGTAATTCTTTGCGGCTAAAAGTAATTCTTCGCAGCCAGAAGTAATTCTTCGCGTCCAAAAATAATTTTTCCGGCCAAGAGTAATTCTTCGCGGCCATCTCACATGAGGTGAGTTCCGGATATTTGTAACGCCCTCTCAAATGAGATAGTACCATACGCATATCCAAGACTCACCTCATGTGAAATGGTGTTAAAAACAATCATTGTATCCAAAATAAGAATTAGAAAAGTGGGGGATTTGATAATTCATTTAGACTATATTTAGAAAGCATTGCCACGGGCAATTTCTCCGAGCAACCCTAATCACATAGAGGCCAGTTAGATTCAACTAAAAGCCAAAACATATCTTCTTATCTTGTACTATGAATTGACTCAAAACACCACGATTGCAAATTTTGCGTGAAGGAGTCAGACTTTGAAGGCCTGATGTGTAGGAAGTTGAATTTCTGTTAATTAGGTCGATTTCCAAATCCTCATAATTAATCATTCATAGTAGAAATTACAATTAGGTCTTATATATAGTTCTTGATTGTAATTACAAGAATCTTACTAATTCAAGAAAAGACTTCTTCAGACGCAGACTTTGATACTCTGTATCAACTGTGGAAGCTAGAAAATCTGGGAACAAGAAGTCCTATATGCACTAATTAAATTTCGGTGCGCAGGTCAAGCAACCGATACCTGAGAAGCAAATCTGAAGTACTCCAAAACCGGAAGAGAATATATGCTAGCTTATTCATACACCTCAAACCAAATGTTGTGAGCCAAGAAACAAACACAACTGAAAGGGCCCAAGAAATGAAAAGTTTCCTACATCCTCTTTAGAGGGGGTTATGTATGTTTTTTTATTTATTTATAAGGAAGGGGGTATGTTATTCTCTTGATATAAAAAGGCTTTGAATACACTGGATGTAAAGGGCAAAGAGCAACACGAGGCTCGAGGATTGCGAGGTCTGGAAAAAAGTTGATGTACACAACCTTACCTCTGCAAGTAGAGAGACTGTTTCCGTGACTCAAACCAGTGACCAGAAATATGGATACAACATCGAATGCAAACAACAGTTGGGTAATTGGATGACTTTGAATTACCTATTGCCCTCATGTTAAGAAAATAGAGTCCCACATTGTTTTATAAAAAATTCACAATCCACACCCCACGATGACAGACCAGCAAAAAGGTTGCACGATGATAGGACCCAAAAGTGGCCACACGTGACAGACCTCAAACGTGGCTGCACGTGAGGGGGGATGCTAAGAAAATAGAGTCCCACATTGTTTGAGAGTGGAATGGGTGATCACTTAATAACATTTGGGATCTCTCCACTCATTGCCAATTGATTTTGAGTTGGATATAAAGTTTCCACACCTCATTAGGAAAATATTTCAATGTAGTGGGAATTCTTCACTTTCCAACCAAATAACATGCAATATTTTACCTCTTCGAATTGGCAAAGCAGCAGTAACATATAGACCTCGTTCGTTTTGGTATTTAGGATTTGAGGCCCCGTTTGATAAGGATATTAGCCCTTAGGATTGGACTACCAATCCCAAGGGCTATCAATATCTTGTTAATTTGGTAACCCAAAATGGGTTGGGTCTATTAGTCCAATGGACTACCAAGGTGGTCTTTAGGAGGTATACACAATACCCTCTCACATTTGGTATTCATAATCCAATCCCAACACAAGCCATGCGAAATTACTTTCCTATCCTTGCTTAAACCAACTAATGACCAATCCCAGGTGTTTGTCAAAAATCTTCAAGAGAAGAAAGAAAAAGATTACAGATTTTGGTTCTTGTTTTTTGGGTTCCCTTAAACACGAAAAAAATAGCTGATTCCATATAGATTACTAAAATGCTATCTGTTAGTTATGAACTTTTGTGGAAGCTTGAGATAATAAAATGTTAGTTATGAACTTTTGTCGAAGTTTGAGAAATGCTAGTTATGAACCGTCCAAAACACGTTTGGACGTCTAAAATTGCCGACGATACCATGTGTGTGGTAAAGAAATACAGGAGGAAACGATGATCCCAAACGGTGCAAAACCTGTCCAATCAGGAGCCAATACACCCAACGGATATGACATCCAATCGAGCCCCTACTAATATATTAATCTGGGATGAACACATTTTCGGAGAGCATCTGTTACTCTAGATGTCCAGGTCAATTTACGTGCACCTCACCTTATTTCCGTACCTTAAAGTTAACAATTGGACTCACCATTGACCAAAAAAATAGTTAACGATTGGACAATTAAACCCTCTAATGTTTCCAAAGTTTGGAATACTGTTTGGATTCTATGATATTTGAATATACGACCTCATGGAAGATAACTACTTATTGCTTTCACATGTCTATCTGGCCAGACCCATTGAAATTTGCATTTAATAATTGTTCGAAGGTACCAGATATTAGAATGCCACCTAGCATGACTCAACACAATGATAAAGGTGTGCGGGTTTTCACCTTCCTAGTGTGTGAATCCCTTATAGTTTTGTGAGAGGGGGAGCATTGTCCTCCCTAGAATACAAAATACTATCTCCAATAGATTGCATTGTTGTGTGTGAGTTTAATGTGGGTGGGTTCATCTAATTTTCATATACTTTATCTCACCATACTCTTTAGGATATTATCTTACGAGTTCATTTCAAGCGCAACATTTATAATTCAAATCGTTTATCTTATAGGCCCCTTCAACAACAAAATGTCTGTGACAAGATAAATTTGATAGAATATTGATAATTAAGCTTTTGACAAGTTGTGTTTTATCATGTAAACTAAATAATTAAAACTTTAAATACATTTATTGTGCCTTTTACATAATCAAATACAACTTGTTCATCTATATATCGATCAATATCCGATTTAAAACCATTTTTTGCTATGCAAGTTACGAGATGAACGATTTAAAGCATAGGTTGATTGCATATATTGAAAACTTATTTTTTTTTCTTGGTACAAATAATGAGTTTTATGATTGAATCATGACCGTGGAATGAATTCACGATATAAGAGAATGAAGAGCTAGTCAAATTTGATAGAGGTCATGTCGGCTCAATGATGTTATTTTTTTTAAATACTACTATATTTTAAAAATATAAATGTATTGATTAAAATTAATATGCATTTGAAGTTTAAAATAAGTAGATGGTCATCCTATTCATGCTCCATATTTAGAGGACCAAAACCGATCCTATCAAGCAGTGAAAGTTGCCAAATGGCTTGTAGTCCAACGGTATTTTATATTCCTTCCCTTAAGAGGCAGGGTTAGAGCCCTGTCAAAGATGTTTTTGATTTAGGACTATGGACAGTCTTCGGATCCCCTGTAGATCGACTAACTACCCCCTAAGCTATTAAACCAAATCAAAAACCAAGAAACAGCCCTGCTATTAAACCAAATCAAAAACCAAGAAACAGCCCTACACCAGCCTCATCAAAGCCCCATGTATAATACCTCCATAAACAGTGCATTGGTGAATATGCCTGTCTGACAATTATTCACCATGTATTTTAATGATAAAATAAAAAAACTATTCACCATGCATTTATTATTTACTACTCCCTCCGTCCCTTTTTAAATGTCCTGTTTCGTAACTCCAACTTATTAAAAAGACATCATCATTATACCTTTCACATCAACTTTTTCCTCCACTTTTCCTACTTACCCATCATCATTACACTTTTACTCACTAACTTTTCAAAATGGAATCTATTTTTAGGGACAATATACAATTCACCAACTTTTACCCACTAACTTTACAAAATGGACACTTATTAAGGGACAGCCCAAAATGGAATATTGGACTGTAATAAAGGGACGGAGGGAGTATTAGTTTTTCCTCTCTCTGTTCTCTTCTCCCCTCCTCTTTTCTCCTCTCCTCCCCTCACCTATATATACACAATTGATATTTTATTAAAGAATAGGTAAAATAGATAGTATTGGTATAGTGTTCAAAGAGATGTGAGCAAGTAATTTGAAAATGTGAACGGTAAACTAGCATTTTTGGCTATAAACTGGTGAACATGCTCTAACCCTCGCAATTGTATACCGCTTGGCCAAAGGAAAAAAAGAAGCAGTGGGTTTTCTAGGATGGCCGGGTTAGAGCATTTGCATATATACTCTCAAATAGCTAGAGATATGGAGAATGAGTTGCATACTCTCAAATAGAGATTATAGCCTTCTGCGTCTGACTCCTTCCCGCTTGATTTCAATTGTGGTACGGTGTTAAATCAAATTCATAATTCACCCATGTCGTCGTTCTCATCAATTGCTTATGCTTGCCAAAACTAGTTAATTAATGTGAAAAGAATGATAAAATAACCTACATTTTTTCAACAAAAACTTAGTGGAAACGTCCCTTAGACATTGTATCATCGAAAATTTTAGCATATTTGAAAGCTGCAAGGATACATTATCAAAACATTACTACGACTACAACTTTACAAAATTCACATATAGTGCATGCTTTTGGTGGGTCCAACTACAAGTGTGACACCATCTTGGTAATTATGAACTCCCATCCAAACAGGACCTACACAAGGGCCCCACCCTTGACAAACTCGGTGAAAGCCAATGCGACCAAACCCAGCATAGCAAATCTCCCGTTCCACAGCACAGCATCGGAGCTCCAGAACCCGTTTGACTTCGACTCCACGGTCACTCCGCTGAACAGAGGAATCAGCGACGCTACGGACAGCACATCGGTGGTCAGCAGGAATCACGGAATCCCGCCGTTGGATATCTGGGCGAACACGTCCTCGCCCTTGGATAGCTCCAAGGTGATCGCCCCCACGACGAAGCCGATCATGGCGAGCCTGCCGTTGATCCTCTCGGGCGCCGGCCCACTGAATGCGAACACGTCGAAGAAATCGGTGCTGACCTGTTATGGTTAACGAAATGTTTTAGAATTCTTATCATAAGCCTACAAGTACAAATATTACTCCCTCCCATAGAAATACAAAATCGCAGGGAAATCTTAAACAATGGCTGGTTAAATGTACCTTAGCCTTCGGGGGAGGTGGAGGAGTCGGCAGTGGTGACGGAGTTGATGGAGTGGCCGCGGGTTCCGCTTGCTCCTTCTGACCGTCCTGCTATGTCAAACAATCAAATGGCAGTCTCGGGTGAGCACAAGATAGTTCTTAATTTTATTTAATTAGGATTTGATGCCATCATTGCTTATCTTTTTAATCTCTGTAATAATTTCAAGGCATTTTGCCAAGGATTTATGATAAACACTTCTAACAACTTTTAATAAACCAAGATTCAAAATCTGCTGCTAAATCATCAAACGAATGTGTGGAGTATAAAAAACTACTGCTTCAAGAGACCAGTTTGACAAACCTCGGCCGTGCAGCGCACTACGACGCTAGAACTCCTACTCTGATGGGGCATACGGCAGTAAGGGCTCAGCCGATTCGAACCCAGCCCTTTCGCGTCGCCCGCCACCGGGCTCACCAGAATGGACTGCATCACCGATGAAGTGGCCATTTGAAATCAGAGAATTTTCGAAGGTAATTCCTGAGAATGCAAAACAAGTTGAACTTATCACTTCTGTACTGCTACTGTGCTACAAGTTTGAGTTTGATGAGAGAAACAAAGGAATGTAGAGATGGTTATATAGGGGAAGGAGAGGGGAACACATTGGTGGATATTTTGAGGCCCACGTCGACTAGTTTGGGCCCCAAAAAGGAGGTTGGGTTACGTGGGTTCTCATTTGGCCACATATGGTGGGTGGGTTGACGTGGTTGCATGGTTTTCGTTTTACGTGGAGGGAGGGAGAAGTTTTTTGGGTGCCGTGCGGCCCCTTCTTCGTTAACACAGGCGTAAGGGTACTAATTTTTTTTTTTTTTTATAGGCAAAGAAATTATATTAGAAACTCGATAATGGATACATCGAGAAGGATAGGGTAAGCATTATTGAAAAGAAAAAATTAATCCAATCATATGCTAGCCAACAATACAAAAAGAGAAGAAGAAAAGACCAACCAAGAGTTGGGGAAAAAAAGAGAATTATAAAAGGACTCAGATTTTATGTTTTCTAATGTCATCCAAATGGCTTCTGAAGTCTTCAATAGAATAGTTTGTAAGATTGCATCTCCCTTTGACCCAAAAAGTCTCTCCTAGGCCCTGCTTGGATGGGGTATTGTGAAGGGGGGTTGTGAAATCCCCCCTTTTAATCCCTGGGAATAGCCGAAGACCCTGTTTGGATTCCAAAATGGAGGGGGTATTATCTTTACCCCGGCTTCCACTACACCTACTAATACCCCCTGAGGGGGTGTTAGAGATGGGTAGGGTTGGACCAGTTGCTATGGAATCCCCCCAAATCCTTCTCTATTTCGGACGATTCTACCCCTCGTAATCCCCATTTCCCACCCCGAGGTACAACCAAATATTTTAAGGCTAACCAACGAGAGCCCTAAAACCAAAAATTAATTATGACCATAAAATGATCAGAGAAATAGGATCTTCGTACCGGTTCAAACGGATTGAAAATTAGAGCATTTAATTTTTTAACCATATTTTTTAATATATAAACTGTAGGGTAAAAAATTAAGTGTTCCAAATTTCAATCCGTTTGAATGGGTGGGAAGATTTTATTTTTCTGATCATTTAATTCTAAAGGGTCATAATTAAATTTTGACTCTAGGACTCTCATTGATTAGCCCTAAGAAAGTTGTACAACCAAATGTCTTAGGACTAACCAACGAGAGCCCTAAAGCCAAAAATTAATTATGACCCTTTAGAATTAAATGATCAGAAAAATAAAATCTTCCTACCCATTCAAACGGATTGAAATTTGGAACACTTAATTTTTCAACCTACAGTTTATATATTAAAAAATAAGATTAAAAAAAAAAAACGAAGTGTGAAAGATTAAAAACGAATCTTTCAACCTACAGTACTAATTTAATCTACAGTTGTTAGTTTTTTTTTTATCCGCATCTACAGTTGTTAGTAAAACTGACTTTTTCAATTTATATATTAAAATAAAACGAATTTTATCAAATTAAAACTGACTTTTTTATTTTGTAATATTATTAAATTAGTACATTTATTAGTAAAATTAAATATTAAGGCTTAAAGTGTAAAAGATTATATTTGTAATTATATATATAACATAATACATAATTATGTTTGGGACTGCACAAGGGCAAAAGGGTCATTTGACAGCTTTTTACATAATCCACCCTTCCTTATACCCCCTATTTATTCTCCATCCAAACCAAGTACTATTTTATACCCCCTCCATAAACATCACATCACTGTGGGTCATCCCTTATTAACCAATACCCCTTACTATCCAATCCCCCCTTATTACATAACACCTCCAAACCTAATCCCGCATCCAAACGAGCCATTAGTTTGATAAGGTCAATCACTTCCTCAATAGTGGGATTTGAATTGTTGAAGACAAGGTCGTTTCTTGCTTTCCAAATAGACCAAAGACCAGCATAAAGTGTGGTGTTCTAACAAATTTCCTCCAAGTTATGAAAAGAATTGGCTGAAGAACCAAAAATCGATCAGACCAGTGATAGATGAAGGACAAATCCAAGAAATATTCCACCAAGTAAAGATATCGCACCAGATATTCTAGGCGAAGTTGCAAAGGAGAAGCAAGTGAGAAGGTGTCTCTGAAGAAGCAAAGCATATAGGACAGTTGCCAAGATATGGAGGAATGATATTTCTCCTAACTAATACGAATCTGGTAGCAATTTTTTCTTGAGCAGCCAGTCAAACAAAAGCATCAATTCTTGCTGGACTGAGATTTTTCCAAATAGAGTTGAGGCTAATGTTACATTGAAAGGTTCTTATCTCCCAATTGGAATAAGCTGATTTTACAGAGAAACATCAATTGGAACTCAATGTCCATCGAGGCTGATCATCCCTTGAAGGAACTAAGTTGAAATTTCTCAACTTATCTTGAATAGAGGTCAGAACACTGTCCTCCCAAAGGTGTAGTCTTCTTCGAAAAAGAAGGTTCCAATCTTCAGATGGTGATGTTGGTGTAAGGGTACTAAATTATTGCCACCCCTCGAACTCTCCATAATTTATCTGGCCTAATACACCTGATTTTTCGACCAAATTGCCCCTCCTCATCCGCCCTCCCCTAACCCCAAATAACCCTAGCTCCCAAATTCAAAACCCTAAACCCAATTTTCTAAAAAATATGGAATTTCAAAATCAAATCCCTACACAATTCAAAATTTCGGAACCCTTACCTCAACGAACACCCACCGCCACTGCTAGTGCTCGTTGCCGCCGTGAATCGCTGTCACCGCCGTCAACCTACTGTGAGCCAGAGGGAGAACGAACCCTAGAAATCACATAGAAAAATGGGGAAGAGAAATGGTGTAGAAGAGAGTGAGAGAAAGAATCCGAGAGAGAGAATTGGTCGGAGATGGTGAGAGAGAAGTCATCTGGGGAGCGAGAGGGGGGTGTTTTGCCGGAGAAGAGAGAGATGAAAAGGAAAACCTAATTTGGCCAACCACCTGGCCAGCCAAAAGTCCCTTTATATAATTAACTAAATAAAAGCTTTTTATGTATAATTAATTTAAAAAAACATATGTTTTAAGTGTAAGAAAAAGTAAAAAAAAGTTTTACAATTAGCAAATTATAAAAACATGTGTTCTCAGTTTTTTTATAATTAGTAAATTAATTAATTTAGTCAGAGATGTGTTCTCTGTTTTAAATGGCCCCATCCTTATACAAAAAACAAAATAGCCCCATCCTAATATAAATTTATATTATTATAAGTAAAAAAAACATTTTGGGGTAAAATGTTTTAATAAAAAAATTTAGACAATTTTTTAATTTTTATAAAAAATAAATTAATTATTTTACTTGTAAACTAAATTATTATTCCTTAAATTGTGAAAAAGTAATTAATTTTATTGAATTTTGTTATTATATAATGAATAATCTAATTTCATACTACACAAGGGCAAATGATTCATTTTATAACTTTTTACATCATACACTATTTACTTATACACCTAATTTATCCTCCATCCAAATTAAGTATTATTTTATCCCTTTATCTAATACATCATCCAAACCATCTACTTTTTAATACACCTTCTATAAATGTCACATTAATGTGGGCCCTTTCTTTTTAATTAATACCTCATACTATCTTATCCCCTTTCGTAAATAATACACCTAAAACTTATACCGCATCCAATCGAGCCCCAGTAGTACTATTAAGAGTTTTTTTTCTTTTTATCCCCTAAACTATGCACATTTTCTCTACTTAGTCCATGAACTATCAATTTGGCGATTTCATCCCCTCAACTATCATTCCGTTACCTACTTAGTCCAATAGATAACGGAAATTAAAAATTTGGACGGAAAATGTCACGTAAGGCCCTATTTGAGACCCTATAGACCAGTTATTTTATTATAACAGCCCTAGAGATAAAAATTAATTATGACCCTTTAGAATAAAAAAATCAAAAAAATAAGACATTTGCACCGGTTCAAACAGATTGAAAATTGGAGCATTTAATTTTTTTTACGAGGTTCATATATCAAGATCTTACATGGCACTTTATAGAGACTAACAAATACATATTTTTTCAAAAAGACTGACCTCCTTATATAGAATTTAGACTGTTTATATATTAAAAATATGGTTAAAAAGTAAGTGCTCTAATTTTCAATCCATGTGAATTGGTGCGAAAATCTTATTTTTCTGATCATTTTATCCTAAAAGGTCATAGTTAATTTTGTCCGTAGAGCTCTCATAATCAAGTATCTGCTCTAAGGGGTCTCAAATAAAAAGTAGATAATTAACTATGAAAGCCTTAGAGGAAAAAAATTAATTATGACCTTTTAGAATAATACGATTAAAAAAAATAAGATTCTCGCACTGGTCCAAACGGATTGAAAATTGGAGCACTTAAACCTTCTAAAAAAATTAAGTGCACCAATTTTCAATCCGTTTGAACCGGTGCGAAGGTCTTATTTTTTTGATCATTTTATCCTAAAGGGTCATAATTAATTTTTATCTTTAGGACTGTCATAATCAAGTATCTGCTCTACAGGGTCTCAAACAGGGCCTTATGTGACATTTTCCGTCCAAATTCTTAACTTCCGTTATATATTGGACTAAGTAGATAACGGAATGATAGTTGAGGGGATGAAATCGCCAAATTGATATAGTTCAGGGACTAAGTAGAAAAAAAATGCTTAGTTTAGGGGATAAAAAGAAAAAAAAAACTCTACTATTAAACTAGGAGGAGTATTATAAGTAGAACAGGTGGAATGTGAGTGAGTCGTGCATTTGGGGTACAACACGTGGACCCACCAAAAAAGAATGAGTCGTGCATTTGGGGTACAACACGTGGAATCCAGAGTGCTTCTGATGGTTCAAGTCAAGGGGCGACAGCAGTATCACGGGTTAAGGTCGTGACTCGTGATCGTGATTTTACGGTGAGAGAAATCGGAAAAATATAAAATTTTAATCGAAATTTATAATAATTTGTTTAAAAAAGACAAAAAAAAGTATAAAAAAGTTGTCATTTTGACTTATTTTTGTCTTTATTCAAAAAATTATGAGTTTCGATCAAATTTTTTTACTTCCAAATTTTTTTAGTTCCGAATTTTAAAAAACTCTTCCAAGCTAGGAAGAGTTAATTAAACTCTTCCGGTGAAGAGTTTGTTTAAAATTCAAACCATTAATTGCCAAGACGAACGGTGAGATTAAGAGAGCGGTGAAATCGTACGGGGACCGTAGCATGGATGGCGACAGCTGTATCATTAGATTTTTTGACAAGAGCAGCCTGTATCATTAGAGCATCCGCAATGTAATAATCAAAAGTGAATAATCAAAACTTGCCACGTCAGCTTTTGATTATTCATTTAGAGGGTTGCTAAAGTTAGCATTGTGAAATTCCACATTATTACTTTTGATTATTCAAATGCCCAAATTTGATTATTGGTTAAGAGGTTGCTAACTTTGATTATTACAATGTAAGCATTTTTTTAAGCACATGTTGCTAATTTTAGCAATTTTTTGATTTTGATTATTACATTGTGGATACTCTAATAGATCGGGATCACGATTTACAGCACTTACGTATCAAACTCTTATTACTAGTACTTGGTAAAACGCGGCATTACCTACCTGGCTACCTCCAACTTCCACATATAACCAAAACCCTAGTACTACAATCCATGGCCGGCCTTCATAACCACAAATTTGCATTCCCCTTTTAATACAAACCACGTCAACCCACCCCACGTCCACGTCGACTCGTGGAGGCTTGTCAGATCTATAATTTTTTTAAAAGTTTATTGGTGCGTTCATAATTGGTTGAAGTTTATTTGATCGCAGTGGCGGCTCCAAATTTTTTTAAGAGAGTGTTCAATAATTACCTTACCCCTGTTACCTCTAATAATGAGTAGAATATACAAAAAAAATTTGATACTCCCTACGTCCCAAAATGGTAGTCCTTGCAAAGACATGCAATTTTTGAATCAAAAAATAAAATACTTACGTTCATAATTTTAAAAAAATTTCGCACCAAGTTAAAAAAGTACTAGTCGAGATTTTTGATCTGATGCAAAGAAAGTCGAAAAATATTATTCTTACCGGGGTATATAAGAAGAGAATAAGTTCTGTCCGGATCAACCGGACAAGGGGCTGTTCGGACAGCCCCGTGTGGGCCCTCTTCGTGCATTTTTTTGGAAAATTCGAACCGTGCATTTTGTAGGGCCCGCAAAATAATGTATGTACGCTAAAAATCAGCTTGTCCGGACATCGATAAGTATGCCAAAAGTTGAGTTTTTACACAGAAAAATGGACGACCGTGAACAGTTTAATTTTAAAAACAGTTGACAGATCACGATTGTCCATTTTTCCGTGCAAAAACTCAACTTTTGACATACCTATCGATATTCGGACAAGCTGATTTTTTGCGTAGATACATTATTTTACGGGCACAATATGCACGGTTTGAATTTTCCAAAAAAACGCGCGAAGGATGCCCACACGGGACTGGCCGGACAGCCCTTTGTCCGGTTCATCCGGAAATAACTTTTTCTCATATAAGATAGAACATGATTCAGATGATTCTAAGTATACTATGGTTGAATAAAGTAGGAAGAGGAGCTAAACCCGCCGTTTTAAACTCACACACAACAATGCATTCTATGGACAGATTAATTATTCTAATGTTTTAAGGGCAATACTCTCCCCTTTCAAAAAATTGTGTGGGATTCATACATAGGATTGGAGGAAAAGTCCACACACTTATGAATGTGTTAAGTCATACTTAGCGACGTCCAATACTCTCTTGTTTCTAGGAACAATTTTAATTTTTTTTTTATAGAAAGTGGAACATTGATTGAATGCTCTTGATACAATGCCATATGATGCTTCATAAATGTGTTCATTCCACGTTCATATGTTAGTAATAAAGGAAAAGTCTACAATACTGTAGCGGGCCGAACATGGTTTGTTCGCATGGCGCGGACCTGACCTGCCGTGGTCCGATCGCAGGCCTCGTGCACGGCAAGCCGACAATGACTCATCGTGTATATTCGGTTTGCCTCAGGCTCGGCAGCTGACAGACCCGCGCTCGGATTGTGCCGTCGACGGAGTCCGCGGCGACGTTACCTCCTTCATTGAACGCATGGCTATGCTCGGCGGTTCCCGCGGTCGGCTACCTTCAGAGCACGGCATGCGGCCAACGGCGGCTGGCTGTAAAGCCACGCGTCCTGCCACGTGCAGAAGCGGTTACAACAGAAGATGATCACGGGCGCACATGGGTGTGCCAGCTCAGCCCTGAAAACGGTTATCAGATCTATTTCTCGACGTCACTATGATGTCACTTGGCCCGTGGAAGGCACGCGATGGTACTTGGAGGGCAAGTCAGAAGGCACTATAAATACCTAGAGATGGTAACCCTAACAGGTACACGCTACTGAATACACACACTTATTCTCTCTAAGCTTTCTGCCTCCTCTCTGCGCTATACTCATCCTCGCGCCGGAGGGCCTTGCCGGGACAACCCCCGGCCAGGTCTTAGACGTGCGTTCCTTGTGCAGGCTAGGAGAAGGAAGCTAACCCATCATCGAACCACCCACAAGGGATCGAGGACCGGAGGATCACGGGCCACACAATTGGTGAACCCGACGTGAAACCTTCTGATCTCAGCGGCTCTCTCATCCTCCAAACTTCCCTCGCTCCTCCGTAAGACAGCGACCAAATCACTCACCATGGGCGGAGATATAGCGGACGCGACCGTCTCAGGGGCCAAAGACGCAGGTGGAAACGTCAATTCCACGCCAACTATCGAGAGGCACATGTCCCTCTCTCTCGCCCCTGGATCCGGGCTCTCACCGGTCTCGGACGACGTCGCTTCAGCCTATATCCGCCTGCTGCAGCGTCGCGACGACGAACGCGACAACGAGCTTGCGGCACTAAGGGCGGAAGTGGCCCAAATGAAGCGACATATGCAGCAGGACGCCACTCCTGCCGCATCTCGATCTGGTGGAGACAGGGGTAGAGGTGGGCAAACACCGCCTCCACCTCCACCTCCACCACCGCAAGGGCGTCAGAACGAAGGAGGCCAACGCGGGTCCGTGAAAGACCGCCTAGGCTTCACCCCAGCACAAGATGACGCCAGGGGAATGATCCTCTATAAGCAACCCACAGTACCTGGGACGCATCGTTCCAGAAGCCATCACGATGGAACCAGGACAAGGGACACCGAGTCGTTCACCAGCACGTACTCAACTGGCCGAGCAGAGTTCTCTCGCACGACGGCCTCGCACCGTAGCCGAGACTCTGCCCGAACCAGACCCCATGTCTCTGAGCGCCTGGGGAACATCCCGACAGAAAACAATGACAATGAACATTACGCTCGGCGCAACGGGAAAGACGTATGCGTTGAAGGCGCGAACGACGAAAGGAAATCCCGACGCCGCAACGACAAAACTGTCGACGGCCCACGCCGAACAGAGAGAGACCTGCGAGACAAGCTTCGGCGAAAAGAAGCGGAGAAAACGTCGGCAAGAGAAACCAAGGAAAGAGATTCAAAGCGACCGAAGACGGACGAGCACGGCAAACCGCCGCGCCCCGGATTCGAACGGCAGCTAAAAGATCTCGGCGTCTCCCCATTCACCTCCCACATAATCAACACACCGCCAGAGCCCACCTTCCACCTGCCCAAATTTACGAAGTTCGATCCGTCGACGTGTGAGGCCTACACTCACCTCATCCATTTCAGACAAACCATCGAACTCTGCACGAGTAAAGATGAGGTGAAATGCAAGGCGTTCCCGTCCAGCCTCGGCTCCCTAGGGCTCCAGTGGTTCAACAAATTGCCCGCTGGATCCGTAAGGACCCTGGCCGACCTTGAACGCGCCTTCAACACTCGCTTCATCACAAGCAACAAAACGGCTAAAGAGCCTGAATCGCTGTCCCAAATGAGGAAACTGTCGTCGGAAACTCTCAGGCAATATGCCGAGCGCTACTGGCAGTTGTTTAATGAGATCCCTGGAATCGATGAGTACTGGGCCGCACGCACCTTCAAGAACGGCCTGGAGACTGGGAGCAAGATCTTAGACGAACTCGCCATCCGTCCACCGCACGGCATGGGTGAATTGATGCGTGTAGTGGAAAGATTCTGTGCTCTCGAAGAACTCTATGCAGACAGAGCCGCACAGGGAATCCCGAGCTCTAACAATCCGTTCTCCTCAACCGTGCACCAGCTGCCGGTACAAACGGCGACCCAACAAGTGCAGCCGAAGAAGCAAGTGCACAACATTAAAAAGGGCAAGGAGCGTCAGCCGAAGGAGCACGACCACGTGGCCGAAACCACTCACTTCAAAGAACCAATCTGGTCTTTTCTGAAGGAAATAATGAGACAACCGTGGTTTGAGTGGCCGACGGCCAAACTCGGGACTGACACCGGCCAACCGGATCAAAACCCAAGGAAGAAGTGCACTTACCATAACGAGCTCGGCCACTACACGACTGCCTGTGCACCATACAAGGCTCTCCTTGAAAAGCTTGCCGCTCAAGGCCATCTCGATCAATACATTGATCGAGCAAAGACACCCGCCCGGCAGACAAATCCCAACCCCAACGAACCACGACCATTGATCCACGTCATCCATGGACCGGTAACAAAGGCATTCGAGACCACGCTCAGAGCCGACATCGATCAAGCCTCAACTTCAAAAGAGATACTCTCCGTCGGCTGCGGATCCAAACGTTCCCGACCACAAGACCTACCAAAATGGACTATCAGCTTCACCGAACGTGATCTTGAACACGTTCAGACTCCACATTCGGATGCACTCGTCGTCACCATCCAAATTGGCGTCCATGACGTCAAGCGCGTACTCATCGATCAGGGAAGTTCAGCTGAGGTTATGTACTATGACCTCTTCAAGAAGTTGGACTTACCAGAGTCGGCTTTGCAACCCACCGAGGTACCCCTTATTGGCTTCAGCGGAGCTCCTGTATGGCCGGTCGGCCGAGTCTTTCTGCCGGTCGTCGTCGGCTCAAAGACTGTTACCGTCGAATTCATAGTTGTCAACGCGCCGAGCCCATACAACGCCATCCTCGGCCGAACCTGGCTCCATGAAATGCAAGCAATCGCTTCAACATACCACCAGGTTGTTCGATTCATCGGCGCAACAGGAAGACAAGAGGATTTGCGAGGGGACCAGATTGCATCAAAAAAATGCTACGTCTCCGCCGTCCACAGCTCCTCAAAGGCAAAACAAGTGCAATGGGTTGAAGTCCCAGACATGGCCGTCATTGACGACGTCGGTCTAAAAGCCGAGGACAAAGCGGAGGAGGAGATGATAAAAATGCCCATCAACGAGGACGGATCACGCTTCTTCTTGCTTGGCTCCTCACTTTCTGACGCCGAGCGAGAGGAGATGTTCCTATTCCTCAAACAGAATCTTGAAGTTTTTGCATGGACCCCGGAGGAAATGCCAGGAGTAGATCCCAACTTTATCTGCCACTCCCTCAACATCAAAAAGGACGCCAAACCAGTCATTCAGCGGGCTCGACGTTCGGCACCAGAGCACGCCGACGCCGTGATAGACGAAGTCAACCGGCTTCTAGACAACAACGCCATTCAGGAAGTGCAGTACCCAACCTGGCTGTCAAACACGGTGGTCGTCAAAAAGAAGAATGGAAAGTGGCGAGTCTGCGTCGACTACACGAATCTTAACGACGCCTGTCCCAAGGACTGGTTTCCACTACCAAAGATCGACCAGCTCGTAGACGCAACTGCCGGCCATGCTCGGCTTAGTTTTCTGGACGCCTACCGTGGCTATCACCAGATTGCTATGGACCCGGCCGACATGGAGAAGACAGCATTCATAACTCCACATGGAATTTTCTGCTATAGGGTGATGCCGTTCGGTCTAAAGAACTCCGGAGCAACATTCAACAGAGCGATCTTCAAGATGCTCTATGCACAAATAGGCAACATCCTGGAAGCATACATTGACGACCTCGTCGTCAAAAGCCAAAAGGAGCACAACCATTTGAAGGAGCTTGCCGAGGTCTTCGAGATCCTTAAATTCCACAAACTCCGTTTAAACCCAGAGAAGTGCGCGTTCGGCGTAAGTGCCGGCAAATTCCTTGGCCATTTGGTCACACGAAGGGGCATCGAAGCCGACCCCAACCAAATCAAGGCAGTGGCAGATCTTCGGCCACCACGATCAATCAGAGAGGTACAAAGACTAACTGGGATGGCAGCGGCTCTCAATCGCTTCATCAGCAAATCATCCGACAAGTGCCACTCCTTCTTTCACGCTCTCAAAGGGAAAAGCCGACGAAGTTTTGAGTGGACGCCGGACTGCGACAGAGCGTTGGCAGAGCTTAAGGATTACCTGAGTTCTTCACCACTAATGGTCAAGCCCAAAGAGTACGAAAATCTCTATCTTTACCTTGCAGTCTCGAGCCACGCAATTAGCTCAGCACTTGTTCGGCGAGAAGGGGCCGACGACATGCCAGTGTATTTCACGAGCAAGACACTCCTCCCAGCCCAGACTCGGTACCTTCCGCTGGAAAAACTTGCCCTCGCCCTGGTCTCTGCGGCGAGGAAACTTCTGCCATACTTTCAGGCGCACACCATAACAGTGTTGACCGAGCACCCTCTCAAAGCTCTTTTTCGAAAAGCCGACCTCTCAAACCGAGTCTCAAAATGGGCGGTGGAGCTTGCGAACTTCGATATTCGTTTTGAACCAAGAACGGCAATAAAGGGGCAGGTCCTCGCCGACTTCATCGCTGAACTCACACCAGAAGACTCTGAGATCTTACACAATCCTCCCGCCCAACCCTCCACCGACCACCAGCCAAAACAGAACCAGTGGCTCCTCTTTCAGGGAGACACTTGGCGAATGCAAGTTGACGGCGCCTCGAACAACAACGGAGCCGGTGCCGGAGTCGTTTTGGTCTCTCCCTGCGGAACTCTTCACGAAAGTGCCATCAGCATCGATTTCCCCGCCACCAACAACGAAGCTGAATATGAGGCCCTGCTTGCTGGTCTCCGCTCGGCAGTGGCAATGAAGGTTGACAACTTGGCCGTATTCTGTGATTCTCAACTTATAGTCAATCAAGTGCTGGGGGACTACGAAGCTAGAGACCCAAGGATGATGAACTACCAGGCCACAGCAGCAGAACTCATTACTCGATTCAAAACTTTCAACATCGAGCAGATCAACCGCGAGCACAACGCCCACGCCGACGCTCTTGCTGGTCTAGCCTCGGCTTCAAAATCATCAGAGTTCCGAACCATCAATTTTGGGAACATTGAAAAACCAACCTTCGACACAATTCCAGAAGTGCTCAATATCAACCTTGGTCCGAGTTGGATGGATGAAATCGTGGCCTTCCTCAGAAACGACACCTTACCCGACGACAAAAAGGAAGCCTTTCGAATCAGAAACAAGGCCGCGTACTACTGGATCTCTGAGAGCGGGCAACTCTATAGGAAGTCCATTTCCGGACCCTATCTTCTCGTTGTTCACCCGAACCAAGTTCCGGATATCCTTGAAGAATTGCATTCGGGAAGCTGCGGCTGCCACTCTGGTGGACGTTCGTTATGCCAACGAGCGATGAGTCAAGGATACTTCTGGAAAAACATGAAGAAAGACTGCGAAGAAATCGTACGCCGGTGCCGACCATGCCAACTTTTCTCACCAATTCCAAGGCAGCCGGCTCAGAATCTTTCTCCCATCACAAGTCCATGGCCATTCGCACAATGGGGGCTCGACATCGTCGGGAAACTCCCAACAGCACCTGGGGGCTTCAAATTCTTGATCACAGCAACGGATTACTTCTCCAAGTGGGTAGAGGCCGAGGCCCTCGTTACCATAACAGAAGCAGACGTCCGTCGATTCGTATGGCGAAACATTGTGACAAGGTTCGGCGTACCCTACGCCATCGTCTCCGACAACGGCACTCAATTTGTCGGTGACGGCCTCACAAGTCTTTGTGAGGAGTTCGGTATCCGATTCTTCAACTCGACCCCAGCCTACCCTCAGGGAAATGGCCAAGCCGAGGCCTCGAACAAGACGGTTTGTGCAGGGATAAAGCGAAGATTGAATTCAAAAAGGGGAAAATGGGCAGAGGAACTCCCCAGGGTTTTATGGGCCTACCGCTCCACTCCCCGCCGTTCTACAGGCCAAACACCGTTCTCAATGGCGTTCGGCATGGAGGCCGTAATTCCATTAGAATCAAGGTTCCCAACCCTTCGGACGGAGAACTTCAACCCTCAAACTAATGACGAAGCCGTCGAGCAAGAACTGATTTTGGCTGAGGAAAAGCGCGATGACGCTCGGCTAAAACTTGCTGAGTACCAACAGACTGTTGCCAAGGGCTACAACAGAAGTGTCAGAATCAAAAAGTTCAAGCCCGACGACTTGGTTTGGCGAAAGGTCGTCCAAGCAAGCAAAAAGAAAAAGTTCATGCCTAATTGGGAAGGGCCATTTCGTATTGTGAAAGTTGCTGGTGAAGGGGCTTACACCCTCGAAGACATGCACGGCAAGGTGCTCACCAACCCATGGAATGCCCAGAACCTCAGAAAGGCCTACATGTGATGCTTCACTCAGACAGACCTTCGGCCAACACTTCACGCATACCGAGTTTCTGATTTCTTCAGCATCGGCATAACTCTTTTACATTTTTCCTTTTGCATTTCAAAGAAGGGCCTCGACCCACTGTTACTGTTTTTTCTACTTTCCCTGTACTTCGTAGAAATATCAATGAAATGCCAACTTTTTTTTTTTTTTTTTATTATTCAAAAGTCTCCCTATAACATTTCATGCATTCATTCCACTCTCGGCTAAGAATGCCACACACAAACGATGACTTCGGTCACACCCTCCAAACGGCTCCTTAAAAGGCCATTTGCTTCGGCCAATTTCACCGCCCAGAGAAGCAATCACTGGACATATGGTCCGCCGAGCCTGAAATACACTATTGGAACTCAGGCTTCGGCTCGGATTGGCAAGACACTATGGTCGGCCACCGAAAGGTTACACTCGCAATTTGGCGAGCAGACCACCCACAAACAATCACTACTCTCAAACGTCCCTCTGCTATGGCCTGGGGCTGACTCATGAGCCGAGCCCCATCCACAAGGCAAGGGGGCAACTCACACTCTTACACTAAAGTCGAAGGATTGATCAAATCTGATCACAACAAATCCATGTTCGGCTACCTAGTACCTACGGCCATACTACTTTGGTCTGGGCTCGGCTGCAATATCTACACTTAACCATTTCGATCACGATATACTCTCAGCTATTCTGCCGAACCCAAACCAAAGTGGGGGCTACGGACAACTACACATTCACAAACATGCAAGGACTACAAAATTTCTATGAAGACATGAAGGCAACAAAACAAGCTCGGCAATAATAGAGACGCTGCGAAAGAAGCCATGCATTCAATTAAAAACTTCAAAATAAAGACAAGTGTTTGAAAGATCCTAAACTGGAAGGTACGGCGTAGTAAACCGTTCGGTGCCGACCCTCAAACAACTATTACATCTGGCACGGTAAAACTCCCAAGTTTGGAGCCGTCCAGTCCAACAAAACTTCAAAATTCAATATAAACCTTAAACTCTAAGGTTGAGGCGGATCACCCTCGGCTGCAGCCTCAGCAAGGCTAGCAGCATCGTCCTCGGCTTCAGCGACCACTTCATCATTTTTCTCAATTTGCTCGGTTGCCTGCTCAACGTTGTCAGCCACGTCCCTCCCCTTCCCACTGGAGCCATCTCTTTCACCATCAGCATCGGCTACAGTCATATCTTCAACATCATCATCGCCCTCAGAAAATTCCTCTGGAGGAAGTGGAGCACATTCCTCCTCCGTGTATGGCAGCACGAGCTCGGGAACATCAGCTACGGGGATCGACTTCATCAAATTCATGTCCGGCTCAAGCTGCATGACCCCACACGCAGCCCTCACCCCATCCTTGTACCCAGTTCGGTATGCGATCGGCAGCTTCTTTGCAAGCTCTTCATTGACCATCGAGCGAGCCTCCCTCACATACTCGGCACCGGCTCTGTCGTACCCAGCCTGGAACGCCTTCTCATCCACTTCCTTCATCTTCCTCTTCTCTCTACGGACAACCTGCCCGAGCTCGCGTTCGGCCGTCTTTGCATTTTCAATGGCCTCATCCCTTTCTTTCTCAAGCTCGGCGACCCTTGATTTGGCCAACCTCATCTCTTTCACCATCATCGCGGTAACGAGTCCTCTCAGCGGCCAGGATCTCGGCTTGCCGAGAAGCCCGCAGTAGAGCTTGCCCAGCCTACACACAAAACTAAATCATCAGCCTCGGCAACGCATCAAAAACTTTGAAAAGAAACCAAGTCAAAAAACGTACCTGTACGAGGTATGCACTAGTGTGAACTAGGCTCGGCTGGAGTTCCCCAGGAATCCTGCCTATATCCTTTGGAAGAGCAAGCCCATGCAGCATAGTCACAGCAAGTCCAGGCTCCTCCTTAACGCTGTCATCCACCGTGACCACTCTACCGTCGGCCATGGCGAAGGATGGTGCAAACTCTGGGACGGTCACCCGCCCATCAGTACCTGCTGCCATCTCCACGACCTTTGAACCTCCAGCCGCCGACGACTCGGTTTGGTCCTTCTCCTTCGTGACTGGCGTCGGCGGCCTAGCAGGGAAGAAGTCATGTACCTTCTGCTTCTTAGCAGGACTCTCAGTGGGAGAAGGAGCGGCTACCTTCTTGCTGGCAGCAGCTGCTTCCTTGAGATTCATCCTCACCACGTTTCTTCTCCCCATGTCGTCGGCAAAGTGAGGGATTAATGTTCGGATTGGTGGGATGTGGATGCCTTGAAGGTCAGATGGCAGACTTTCTTGAAACCAGAAGTCGGCTGACTTCTGAAAAGTAGGAAATTTTACCCTCGGCTGTTTGGCCTTCTTGCTCGGATTTGGGACTTCGTCACCAATGCCTACCTCTGCAGCTGACTTTTTGCCCTTAACCTTCGTGCTCGGCTCAGCCTCCTTATCCTTCTTCTTCCTCTTCGTCAACTTTCCCTTGTACGAGGGCTCGTAACCAAGCAGCGTCGGCGCGTCGCGGCAGACACAAGCCCTTAGGAGTTCAACGTGGCTGTCTACGGCCAAAGAGTTCTGAGTCCTGGTGATCGCTCGGTGATCTGCAAAAGAAAAATGTATTGTCAGAATATCGACGAGTTCATTCAAATAGACTTATCATGTCCGGCAGAAATAAGAATGAAAAGGAAACCTCGGAAGTCAGTTATCTTCGGCACAGAATGCATCCTCGCAGCCTGATCGCCGAACTCATAATTCCCACTGACCTCGACGTACAGGGTGGCCCATTTATCAGTGTCGGGAAGTCCATTTATCAAGGGTTCCTTACCACTACGTGTGGATAAATACCTACGGTTGGTCTTCCCGTGCCTGGACATAATGTACGTGTGGAAAAGGTCGGCAACGGTGAAATCAAGGTTGTGAAGTTCCTTCAACCTAATTACAGACATCACAATCCTAAAACTGTTTATCGAGAAAAAATGAGGAACTAAACCGAACCTAGACAACAGTTCCCTCAAATATGGATGAAGGGGGAAACGGAGTCCGGCCTCACAAATGGCCATCAGAGGGACCGTTATGTGCTCGGGACGATCTTGTCTCTTATCCCTAATCTTGTCGCTAGCCACCTGGTGGACAACAACATCATCTGGTATATTGTACGTACGGCAGAAGGCCGCATACTCGTTGGGACGACCACTGAAGTAGTGGGCGTGGGGGCAAACTTGCCCTCGCTCGAAGAGGTCGGCAAACTCTCTATCCACGGACGAGGTTTCAGCAGGAGCAGAGAGTGAGGAAGTCGTGGCTCCGGCCTGGGAGCGAATTCTGGATTCAGCTTCCGGCCCAAGTTCGTGTTCGGCTTCGGATTCCGTAGAGAAGGTTATCTCCGGCTCGGTGTTGAAACCACCGTACTCATAGTCTTGCTCGGCGTTGGAGTCACCAGAATCTGACATGTTTGAGGCGATGGAAGAAGTTTGTCGTCGGCTTCTGTGTAACTCCAAGTACTCTCGGATCACAAGGTTTGCGGAATCGTCCCCTGAACTTTCAGAGTCGGATGAGATGACGATGATTGGGGGAGCCAGACCTAACAAAGTCAAAATCAAAAAACATGAGACCTCGTTGTCGGCCAGAAAACAGCTCTCACTACGCTCGGTACCCTAATTGGCCCACCCCATCATCATTCTCAAGGCTCGGCCGAAACGTGTTCGGCCAGGAACCTTCCAAACAACAGAGGCTGGGGCTCGGCCTATTCCATCAACGGCCAGAACCCCGTGGAGGCTCCGTGCTCGGAAGAACAGGTTGAAGAAGGAGATGAACAGTCCGTTCATCTCCAGGGTGCACTGTTCACTCAGAACAAAAAGTGCCCCAAAAACCCAGAAAGGCAGAATTAATCACCTAAAAACTGCAGAAAAGTGAAGAGAAGCAAGAATCGAACACGTACCTAGATTTGTGACGAGATCTGGTGGCAGGATCTGCAGGAAATCGAAGATGGAAGACGAACGGTTGCTTTGGAGCTCTGACAATGGAGGTCTGGAGAGAGAGAGAGAACGAGAGCTTTCTCTCTCCTCGCGTCTCCCCTTATATAGGGCTAGGGTTGGGAATTCGAAAATCCCGCCCATCATTGCACCGCCGAACGACTGACCACTCAGCGCGCGACACGTGTCGTTGATAGGACGGTTTGCAGGGCTTGCCAGCCCACCTCTCGTCTGCCGTACCCAGCCACAAGGTGACATCTGGCGTCCAACCATTGGAGTACTTCATCGACGGTCGAGACTACTCCTGAGGATGAAACAATTCAGGCTCGGCTGGAACTTATCTTCATCAAACAAATGTACGCTCGGCGGTTTGACGAGTTCGGCCTAAGGCTCAACTTCAATCCCTACCATGCGTACAACATCGGCAGGAATTGAGGGGCTATTGTAGCGGGCCGAACATGGTTTGTTCGCATGGCGCGGACCTGACCTGCCGTGGTCCGATCGCAGGCCTCGTGCGCGGCAAGCCGACAATGACTCATCGTGTATATTCGGTTTGCCTCAGGCTCGGCAGCTGACAGACCCGCGCTCGGATTGTGCCGTCGACGGAGTCCGCGGCGACGTTACCTCCTTCATTGAACGCATGGCTATGCTCGGCGGTTCCCGCGGTCGGCTACCTTCAGAGCACGGCATGCGGCCGACGGCGGCTGGCTGTAAAGCCACGCGTCCTGCCACGTGCAGAAGCGGTTACAACAGAAGATGATCGCGGGCGCACATGGGTGTGCCAGCTCAGCCCTGAAAACGGTTATCAGATCTATTTCTCGACGTCACTATGATGTCACTTGGCCCGTGGAAGGCACGCGATGGTACTTGGAGGGCAAGTCAGAAGGCACTATAAATACCTAGAGATGGTAACCCTAACAGGTACACGCTACTGAATACACACACTTATTCTCTCTAAGCTTTCTGCCTCCTCTCTGCGCTATACTCATCCTCGCGCCGGAGGGCCTTGCCGGGACAACCCCCGGCCAGGTCTTAGACGTGCGTTCCTTGTGCAGGCTAGGAGAAGGAAGCTAACCCATCATCGAACCACCCACAAGGGATCGAGGACCGGAGGATCACGGGCCACACAAATACACATCCCTTAAAAGAGTGTACCATATGCACCTATTTTATGGTTTATTCGTAATATTTTTGTGTGTTTCGTAATTTTTGTTCTAGAATTCATAACCTTTCAGCAATACGATTCGTAACATTTTCAGTATGATTCATAACATTTTGGTGTATCTCGTAACCTTTATACGATTCATAACTTTTTAGGAATACGATTCGTAACATTTTCTCTATAACTCATAACATTTTGGAGGTGCATATAATACACACCCAAATAAGGGGTGTGTATTGTAGTCTTTCCCATGTATAAATGGCGAATAAACTTTGGTTTTGGCTAGAGGTTTGTTTTTGGTTTTTGGCTAGATAGGTGTCTCGACGTTTCAAATTGATTTCTGAGGCTATTTTGTTAGATTTTTTGGTGTTTCGGTTGGCGGCTTGCTTTCCTCGGTCTCGGGTGGCTTTTGCTAGTATACCCTTGATTCTTTTAATCTTTTTACCATCCATGAAAATTAATAACTTTCTTTTGCTGGGAAAAAAATGGAATTTTGGCACTAAACGGCACCACTACAAATATCATTATGTAGTACAACATCCACAAGGAATCCAGTGCTACATGGCGGCTCCACTGGGGTTTGAGGGGGTTTTCAAGTGAACTCTTTAAGTTCAAAAAATGCACTAAAATTTTGTATATGATTTGATATTTCTTTTCTATTGTCAGCACTGAATCAGTCAATTATGACAGAGTAAATAAAAATTTACCAAAAATTGTGAATAAATAGATCATACAACTCAACAAAATAAAATAAATTAGAATTTACCGAAAATTGCGAATAAATAGATCATACAACTCAACAAAATAAAATAAATTAAGCTCGATAAGTCTTGAAGCAAAGTAAATATAATTACTATCTAATTTAGTGTTTTGTATGCAAAATTTTTTGTATACAATTTTGACACCGTTGAACAAAAATTCTGCCGTAGCCGCTGGTACTACTGTCGGTGCAAACGGGCGACAGCAGTATGATCATTAGGTCGGGATCACGATGTTACAGCACTTACATATGAAACTCTCACTATTACTAGTACTTAGCAAAACGTGGCAATGCCTACCTCCAACCTCCACATAAAACCAAAAACCTGGAAGTACGGATTTGAACAGCTGTCCCGGGTGGGTACGTGCACGTAGTGGTCGCTTGGCGCATCCGAGCTGTCCATTGCATTTTTGGACAACTCAGATTTAAAGAGAGAAAAATGAGAGAAGAAGTGATGGAATGAGAGGAGAGAGAGAATTTTAATCGAAATTGTCCAAAAATGTAATGAACGACCCAAATATACTGAGCAAATACATATATCCACCCGGTACCGAAAAACTTCTCCTAATAGTGCACTAGTACTACAATCCATGGCCTTCATGAATTCCCCGTTAATATACAAATTAACCACGTCAACCCACCCCACCACATGTGGCCGAATGTGAACCCACGTGACCCAGTGACCTTTTAGGGATCCAAACTCGATGACGTGGACTCTCAAAATATCCAGTTATCCACCACCTTATTCCCTCTCTCTCTCTCTCTCTCTCTCTCTCTTCTTAGTTCTTGCACTATATATGTATGTATCTCCACATTTACTTCTTCTTCACAACTCAAACTTGAAGCAGCACTGACAAGTTCTTTCGATCATATATAACCAATACTCCTTTGGAAGCTAGATTCTAATTCTCTATCCCCTAGTGTACACCCGCAAATGGCAACTTCCTCAGTCATGCAGTCCATTATGGTGAGCCCGGTGATCGGTGTCGCGAAGGGGGCGTGTTTGAGTCGGACGATTCCTCGCAGCAGCTATTTGCCGCGGCAGGGGAGAGATTCCGGCATGCTTGTGCATTGCATGGCTAAGGTAGGTCTTTTTGTTTTTTTACTTTCTTTTTGATTTGATAATTAAATGTCCGGGTCAGTTTGCAAAACAATAAATAATTCAAGGAACCTAAGGTTAGAGAACATCTAAATCTCCAGTGGCCCACGGTTTGAAATATTGGGCCTTGGTGCTCGCGGGATTGAATTGCAATCTCTTGGGAGTAAAATCTTTTGATGTTTTTTTGTTTCATAATTATTTGGCAAAATCGGTGGAGATTGCTAAGGTAGGTCTTTCGGGTTAATGTGACCCAGAGAAGGTGTGTAGAGGCCCGAGAGGCCCAACCACCCCACAATTTTTTACTTTTTTACTATTTTCTATGTCCCTATTTAAATGTCCAGTATTCTATTTTGAACTGTCCTAAAATAAGTGTCTACTTTGAAAACTTAATAGGTAAAGTGAAAGATAATTTTGGAGAGTATATGTAAAAGTCGATGTGAAAAGTATAAAGTAGAGGATAATTTTAGAAAGTGGAGATAAAAATTGATGTGAAAAATGTAAAGTGGAGAAAAAAGTTGATGAGAAAAGTGTAAAGCGGAGGTAAAAGTTGACTCTTAAAATTGCGTATTTTTCAAACTACGACATTTAAAAAAAGACGGGGGAAGTAATATTTTATGTAGTGCAATTAGAATATAAATCTCCAAAATTCTAAAATAATTTTGATTTGATCTAGTCAAAAATTAAGATTATTCTACAATATCATGTAAAAAACTTTCCATTTTTTCATAGATGAGAATAATCACATGAGCATTGCAATTGTTGTCCAAATAACGAAACGTCATATCCAATAAAATACTCCTACAAAAGCTACATGATAAGTTGGGTTAATTTTTTTTTTTTGAATGAAAGTACTTTTTTTAAATCGGCAACCCTGGGTATAAAATTTTGACTTCACCACTTATGTGACCGTAGATCATTTGAGGTGTGATGATCCGTGATTAATCCAATGATTGTGGGGAGATATAGCTTAATCATCGTTTGACTTTTTGATGTGGCAGGATGGTAAGAAAGAGGAAGTTGGATCTCCCGTAAAGGCTACGGTGGCTAAGGTATACTTTACGAAGCCATTGTTGTAACTATAACTGTGATTTTCATTTTTTTAATTTAATGCTTATAATTTGCTGATCTGGGATTTATCCTATAATCTTGCTATGATATTTCTCACAAAAAAGGGTGTGGTAAAATAATTTTCCATATTTTCAACGGTTAAAACTAAACATTGCACTCCCAACCATGACAGGTCAGGACCGATTTCTTCGACCTGTTAGCATTCAAGGGGCCGGGACCAGAGAGAATCAACGGCAGGCTCGCCATGGTCGGCTTCGTGGCAGCGATTGCTGTGGAGCTATCTAAGGGTGAGGATGTGTTCGCCCAGATATCCAACGGTGGGATCCCGTGGTTCCTGCTGACCACCGGTGTGCTGTCCGTAGCGTCTTTGATCCCTCTGTCTAGCGGAGTGAGCGTGGAGTCAAGGTCAAAGCCGTTCTGGAACTCCGATGCTGAGATGTTGAACGGGAGATTTGCTATGCTGGGTTTGGTTGCATTGGCCCTCACCGAGTATGTCAAGGGTGGGACCCTTGTGTAGGTTCTGTTTGGATGGAAATTATCAAGATGGTGTCACACTCGTAGTTGGACCCAAAAAATAAAAGTAAAGTTGTAGTGATGCTACTAATATTTGGATGAAATATATATACGTTGCTGCTTTTTGACGAACCAAGGTTGTCTTCCTTTTATTTATTTATTTATCGTAATTTTTCGTTTTGCTTTTCATCGTAATTTTTGGGATTAATCGTTTGTCCGGACGAGACGAATCGAAAAAGAATAAAAATACGGACCGTTGTTGAAAATATTCAAATAAGACGCATTTTAGACAAATAAGACAGCTGTTTAATATCACATGAATCCAACAAACAAATAAAAAAGTTAAAAAGAATGCAGCCTAAAGGCAAATTCGATGATATTGGTCTCCCAAAGGTATAGAATTTCTACAATAAAGATGTAAGTAGCATTGATTAATTAGATCAAGAAAAAAATGAAGAAACTTGAAAAATGATACTCCATTGAATCTATATAATATGGAGTAGTAGTTTTTGAATTCTCTATATTTTGGACTCTCGAATTTGTACATATTTTCTCTATGGCTGAGATTTGCGGGTAGTAAGATTAGAAATATATTTGGAAAGAATGAATATTTGGAAGAAGGATGAAAGAAAAATTAAAATTGATGTTTCTTAATTTTATTCAGATTCCTTAATTTTGAATTTTTTCCCCTTACTTTCCTAACAGTTACCAATCAAAAAATGATTACCGTGATTTAAGGCTATCTCTCTCTCTCTCCCTCAAACGTTAATTCCAAAACGGATTCTAATTTTGAATCCAAACACACATGTTTACACAAGAAAGCGTTCTGGAAACACAAACAAAAACACACAAAAAAAAAAAAAACACTCCAATTTCTCAACCATTGAAGTCAATGGCTGAGATTAGAAGTTCACGAAGAATTACTCCTGACCGCGAATAATTATTCTTAGCCGCGAAGAATTGCTATTGGCCTCAAATAATTACCTCTTACTGCAAATAATTACTCTTGGCCGAAAAAAATAATCTTGGCCGCTTAGAATTACTTTTGGCCGCACAGAATTACTCTTGGCCACCTACAATTATTTGCGGCCAAGAGTTATTCTGTGCAGCCAGGAGTAATTCTTCGCAACCAGAGGTAATTCTTTTCGTCCAATAGTAATTTTTCACGGCTAAGAGTAATTTTTTACGGCCATGAGTAATTTTTTGCGGCCAAGAATAATTTTTTCGACAAAGAGTAATTCTTCTCAACCAGAGGTAATTCTTAGCTGCCAATAGTACTTTTTCGCGGCCAAGAGTATTTTTTTTGGCCAAGAGTAATTCTTCGCGGCCAGAGGTAATTATTTGTGGCCAATAGTAATTCTTTGCGGCTAAAAGTAATTCTTCGCGGCCAGAAGTAATTCTTCGCGTCCGAAAATAATTTTTTCGGCCAAGAGTAATTCTTCGCGGCCATCTCACATGAGGTGAGTTCTGGATATCCGGTTATTTGTAACGCCCTCTCAAATGAGATAGTACCATACGCATATCCAAGACTCACCTCATGTGAGATGGTGTTAAAAACAATCATTGTATCCAAATTAAGAATCAGAAAAGTGGAGGATTTGATAATTCATTTAGACTATATTTAGAAAGCATTGCCACGGGCAATTTCTCCGAGCAACCCTAATCACATAGAGGCTAGTTAGATTCAACTAAAAGCCAAAACATATCTTCTTATCTTGTACTATGAATTGACTCAAAACACCACGATTGCAAATTTTGCGTGAAGGAGTCAGACCTTAAAGGCCTGATGTGTAGGAAGTTGAATTTCTGTTAATTAGGTCGATTTCCAAATCCTCATAATTAATCATTCATAGTAGAAATTACAATTAGGTCTTATATATATTTCTTGATTGTAATTACAAGAATCATACTAATTCAAGAAAAGACTTCTTCAGACGCAGACTTTGATACTCTGTATCAACCGCGGAAGCTAGAAAATCTGGGAACAAGAAGTCCTATATGCACTAATGAATTTAAGGTGCGCAGGTCAAGCAACCAATACCTGAGAAGCAAATCTGAAGTACCCCAAAACCGGAAGAGAATATATGCTTATTCATACACCTCAAACCAAATGTTATGAGCCAAGAAAGGGCCCAAGAAATGAAAAGTTAATTTCCTACATCCTCTTTAGAGGGGTTATATATGTTTTTTTTTTTTAATAAGGAAGGGGGTATGTTATTCTCTTTATATAAAAAGGCTTTGGATACACTGGATGTAAAGGGCAAAGGGCAACACGAGGCTCCCGCAATTGTGAGGTCTGTGAAAAGGTTGATGTACACAACCTTATCTCTGTAAGTAGAGAGACTGTTTCCGTGACTCGAGTGACCAGAAATATAGATACAACATCGAATGCAAACAACAGTTGGGTAATAGGATGACTTTGAATTACCTATTGCCTCATTAGGAAAAATTTTCAATGCAGTCGGAATTCTTCCCTTTCCAACCAAATAACATGCAATATTTTACCTCTTCGAATTGGCAAAGCAGCAGTAACATATAGACCTCGTTCGTTTTGGAATTTAGGATTTGAGGCCCCGTTTGATAAGGGTATTAACCCCTTAGGATTGGACTACCAATCCCAAGGGATTATCAATACCTTATTTGGTAATCCAAAATGGGTTGGGTCTATTAGTCCAATGGACTACCAAGGTGGTCTTTAGGAGGTATACACAATACCCTTTCACATTTGGTATTCATAATCCAATCCCAACACAAGCCATGCGAAATTACTTTCCTATCCTTGCTGAAACCAACTAATGACCAATCCCTCCTCCTGTTATAGGTATGCCTATATACCAGGTGTTTGTCAAAAATCTTTAAGAGAAGAAAGAAAAAGATTACAGATTTTGGTTCTTGGTTTTTTGGGTTCCCTTAAACACGAAAAAATAGTTGATTCCATATAGATTACTAAAATGCTATCCGTTAGTTATGAACTTTTGTGGAAGTTTGAGATAATAAAATGTTAGTTATGAAAACTTTTGTCGAAGTTACTTTTGTCAAAGTTTGAGATAATAAAATGCTAGTTATGAACCATCCAAAACACGTTTAGACGTCTGAAATTGTCGACGATAATACATGTATGTTACCACCCGCACGGCTCCCAAAAAATTTCTCCCTCCCTCCCTCCACGTAAAACGAAAACCATGCAACCACGTCAACCCACCCACCATATGTGGCCAAATGAGAACCCACGTGACCCAACGCCCTTTTTGGGGCCCAAACTAGTCGACGTGGGCCTCAAAATATCCACCAATGTGTTCCCCTCTCCTTCCCCTATATAACCATCTCTACATTCCTTTGTTTCTCTCATCAAACTCAAACTTGTAGCACAGTAGCAGTACAGAAGTGATAAGTTCAACTTGTTTTGCATTCTCAGGAATTACCTTCGAAAATTCTCTGATTTCAAATGGCCACTTCATCGGTGATGCAGTCCATTCTGGTGAGCCCGGTGGCGGGCGACGCGAAAGGGCTGGGTTCGAATCGGCTGAGCCCTTACTGCCGTATGCCCCATCAGAGTAGGAGTTCTAGCGTCGTAGTGCGCTGCACGGCCGAGGTTTGTCAAACTGGTCTCTTGAAGCAGTAGTTTTTAATACTCCACACATTCGTTTGATGATTTAGCAGCAGATTTTGAATCTTGGTTTATTAAAAGTTGTTAGAAGTGTTTATCATAAATCCTTGGCAAAATGCCTTGAAATTATTACAGAGATTAAAAAGATAAGCAATGATGGCATCAAATCCTAATTAAATAAAATTAAGAACTATCTTGTGCTCACCCGAGACCGCCATTTGATTGTTTGACATAGCAGGACGGTCAGAAGGAGCAAGCGGAACCCGCGGCCACTCCATCAACTCCGTCACCGCTGCCGACTCCTCCACCTCCCCCGAAGGCTAAGGTACATTTAACCAGCCATTGTTTAAGATTTCCCTGCGATTTTGTATTTCTATGGGAGGGAGTAATATTTGTACTTGTAGGCTTATGATAAGAATTCTATAACATTTCGTTAACCATGACAGGTCAGCACCGATTTCTTCGACGTGTTTGCATTCAGTGGGCCGGCGCCCGAGAGGATCAACGGCAGGCTCGCCATGATCGGCTTCGTGGGGGCGATCACCTTGGAGCTATCCAAGGGCGAGGACGTGTTCGCCCAGATATCTAACGGCGGGATTCCGTGATTCCTGCTGACCACCGGTGTGCTGTCCGTAGCGTCGCTGATTCCTCTATTCAGTGGAGTGACCGTGGAGTCGAAGTCAAACGGGTTCTGGAGCTCCGATGCTGTGCTGTGGAACGGGAGATTTGCTAAGGGTGGGGCCCTTGTGTCGGTCCTGTTTGGATGGAAATTATCAAGACAAATTGTTGTGAATAGAGATTGTATAAATTATTGTGTGAATAGTATCATTGTGTGAATAGCATTGTTGTTATCAAAATGGTGTCACACTTGTAGTTGGACCCACCAAAAACCTGTACTGTAGGTGAATTTTGTAAAGTTGTAGTAGTAGTAATGTTTTGATAATGTATCCTTACGGCTTCAAATATGCTAAAATTTTCGATGATACAATGTCTAGGGGCGTTTCCACTAAGTTATTGTTGAAAAATGTAGGTTATTTTATCATTCTTTTCACATTAATTAACTAGTTTCGGCAAGTATAAGCAATTGATGAGAACGACGACGTGGGTGAATTATGAATTTGATTTAACACCATAATATTCAAACAAGTATCAGTTAATTTAACACCACAATTGAAATCAGGCGGGAAGGAGTCAGACGCAAAAGGCTATAATCTCTATTTGAGAGTATGCAACTCATTCTCCATATATCTAGCTATTTGAGAGTATATATGAAAATGCTCTTAACCCATCCTAGAAAATTTTCACTGCTTCTTTTTTTCCTTTGGCCAAGCGGTATACAATTTCGAGTGTTAGAGCGTGTTCACCAGTTTACAGCAAAAAATGCAAGTTTACAATTCACATTTTCAATTTACCTACTCACATTTCTTTCAACACTATTCCAATACTATCTATTTTGCCTATTCTTTAATAAAATATCAATTGTGTATATATAGGTGAGGGGAGGAGAGGAGAAAAGAGGAGGGGAGAAGAGAACAGAGAGAAAGGAAAAACTAATAGTAAATAATAAATGCATGGTGAATAGGTTTTTTTTTTATCATTAAAATACATGGTGAATAGTTGTGATCAGGCATATTCACCAATGCACTGTTTATGGAGGTATTATACATGGGGCTTTGATGAGGCTGGTGTAGGGTTGTTTCTTGGTTTTTTATTTGGTTTAATAGCTTAGGGGGTAGTTAGTCGATCCACAGGGAATTCGAAGACTGTCCATAGCCCTAAACCAAAAACATCTTTGACAGGGCTCTAACCCTGCCTCTTAAGGGAATGAATAGAAAATACCATTGGGCTACAAGCCATTTAGCAACTTTCACTGCTTGATACTATCGGTTTTGGTCCTCTGAATATAGAGCATGAATAGGATGACCATCTACTTATTTTAAACTTCAAATGCATATTAATTTTAATCAACACATTTATATTTTCAAAATATAGTAGTATTTAAAAAAAATAACATCATTAAGCCGACATGACCTCTATCAAATTTGACCAGCTCCGTGAATTTATTCCACGGTCATGATTCAATCGTAAAACTCATAATTTGTACCAAGAAAAAAAAAAGTTTTCAATATATGCAATCAACCTATGCTTTAAATCGTTCATCTCGTAACTTGCATAGCAAAAAATGGTTTTAAATCGGATATTGATCGATAGATGAAAAAGTTGTATTTGATTATGTAAAAGGCACAATAAATGTATTTAAAGTTTTAATTATTTAGTTTACACGATAAAATACAACTTGTCACAAGCTTAATTATCAATATCCTATCAAATTTATCTTGTTACAGACATTTTGTTGTTGAAGGGGTCTATAAGATAAACGATTTGAATTATAAATGTTGCGCTTGAAATGAACCCGTAAGATAATATTTTGAAAGAGTATGGTGAGATAAAGCATATGAAAATTAGATGAACCCACCCACACTAAACTCACACACAACAATGCAATCTATTGGAGATTATTTTGTATTCTAGGGAGGACAATGCTCCCCCTCTCACAAAACTATAAGGGATTCACACACTAGGAAGGCGAAAACCCGCACACCCTTGTCATTGTGTTGAGTCATGCTAGGTGGCATTCTAATATCTGGTACCTTCGAACAATTATTGAATGCAAATTCCAATGGGTCTGGCCAGATAGACATATGAAAGCAATAAGTAGTTATTTTCCATAAGGTTGTATATTCAAATCTCACAGAATCCAAACAGTATTCCAAACTTTGGAAACATTAGAGGGTTTAATTGTCCAATTGTTAACTTTTTTTTTGGTCAATGGTGAGTCCAATCGTTAACTTTAAGGTCCGGAAATTAGGTGAGGTGCACACAAATTGACTCGGACATCCGGAGTAAAAAATGCTCTTTGAAAATGTGTTCATCCCAGATTAATGTATCAGTAGGGGCTCGTTGGATGTCGTATCAGTTGGGTGTATGAGGCAATCCAGGTGTGTTGGCTCTTGATTGGTCTGGTTTTGCACCGTTTGGGATCATCGTTTCCTCCTGTATTTCTTTATCCCCTTCTTCGTTAACACAGGCGTAAGGGTACTAAATTATTGCTACCCCTCGAGCTCTCCATAATTTATCCGGCCTAATACACCTGATTTTTTGACCAAATTGCCCCTCCTCATCCACCCTCCCCCAACCCCAAATAACCCTAGCCCTCAAATTCAAAACCCTAAACCCAATTTTCTGAAAAATCTGGAAATTCAAAATCAAATCCCTACACAATTCAAAATTTTGGAACCCTTACCTCAACGAACGTACCCACCACCACTGCTAGTGCTCGTCGCCGCCGTCAACCTACTGTGAGCTAGAGGGAGAACGAACCCTAGAAATCACATAGAAAAATGGGGAAGAGAAATGGTGTAGAAGATAGAGAGAGAGAGAGAGTTAGTTGGAAATGGTGAGAGAGAAGCCGACTGTGGGGAGTGAGAGGGGGGTGTTTTGCTGGAGAAGAGAGAGATGATAAGGAAAACCTAATTTGGCTAACCACCCGGCCAGCCAAAAGTCCCTTTATATAATTAACTCTATAAAAACTTTTTATGTATAATTAATTTAAAAAACATGTGTTTTTTAAGTGTAAGAAAAAGTAAAAAAAAAATTATAATTAGCAAATTATAAAAACATGTGTTCTCAGTTTTTTTATAATTAGTAAATTAATTAATTTAGTCAGAGATGTGTTCTGAGTTTTAAATGGCCCCATCCCTATACAAAAAACAAAATAGCCCCATCCTAACCACCCGGCCAGCCAAAAGTCCCTTTTGGGGTAAAATGTTTTAATAAAAAAATTATAAACAATTTTTTAATTTTTATAAACATTAAATTAATTATTTTACTTGTAAACTAAATTATTATTCCTTAAACTGTGAAAAAGTAATTAATTTTATTGAATTTTTTTATTATAAAATGAATAATCTAATTTTATACTGTACAAGGGCAAATGATTTATTTGATAACTTTTTAAATCATACATCATTCTTTATACACCCAATTTATCCTCCATCTAAACCAAGTACTTCCTCCGTCTCTTTATTACAGTCTAGTATTTTATTTTGGGCTATCCTTTAATAAGTGTCCATTTTGTAAAGTTAGTGGGTAAAAGTTGGTGAATTGTCTATTTTGTCCCTAAAAGTAGATCCATTTTGAAAAGTTAGTGAGTAAAAGTGTAATGATGATGGGTAAGTAGGAAAAGTGGAGGAAAAAGTTGATGTGAAAGGTATAATGATGATGTCTTTTTAATAAGTTGGAGTTACGAAACAGGACACTTAAAAAGGGACGGAGAGAGTATTATTTTATCCCCCTATTTAATACATCATTTAAATCATCTACTTTTTAATACACATTCTATAAATGTCACATCAATATAGGTCTTTTCTTCTTAACTAATATCTCCTACTATCTTATCATCCTTCATAAATAATACATCCAAAATTTATACCGCATCCAATCGAGCCCTAGTATTAAACTAGGAGGAGTATTATTTGTAGAACACGTGGAATGTGAGTAAGTCGTGCATTTGGGGTACAACACGTGGACCCACCAAAAACGAATGAGTCGTGCATTTGGGGTACAACACGTGGAATCCAGAGTGCTTCTGATGGTTCAAGTCAAGGGGCGACAGCAGTATCACGGGTTAGGTCGTGACTCATGATCGTGATTTTACGGCGGGAGAAATCGGAAAAGTATAAAATTTTGATTGAAATTCATAATAATTTGTTTTAAAAAAATAAGTAAAAAAAAGTGTCATTTTGACTTATTTTTGTCTTTATTCAAAAAATTATTAGTTTCGATCAATTTTTTTATTTTTTCGATTTCTCTTGTAAACATAAATCAATAAATCACAAAAATTTGGCGCAAAATAAACAAATATAAAATAAAATTTAAATTAAAAAAAATTATTTAATTTTTCAATCTAAACTCACCCGTAGCAACACTGCCAAACAGCCGGGGAATTCAAATTTGTGGTTGTAAAGGGCATGGATTTTGGTTTTGGTTTTATGGGGAGGTTGGAGCCACGTTTTACCAAGTGGAAGAATTGGATACGTAGTTGCTATAAAATCACGAGAGAAGAATCTGACGGTATATCATTCCACAGAGCATTTAAAAATATAACACGTGATGTGCGTGCAAGTCAGTATCTGGAAGTATATTAAGAACTAGAGGCCGGGGCACACGCGATACGTGTGCAAGTCGGATTTTGTCAAAATTTGCACAATAGCTTCTTGATCGATTTTTCATAAATTTTGTTCAAATCCGACTTGCCCCGACCTCTAGCATAGATAGTGAAATTATACAATATTTCGGAAGTACCGCCACGTGGTACTCCCTATCACTTTATAATCACACATTTTTATGGGGTCTACCACTAAGTATATGGACATGACATGAATTAATGTGTGATTGTAAAGTTGTCCGGAGTAACCACGTGGCGATACCCCCGAACTACTAAATAATTACTCATATAGAATATAAATATAGGTGAAAGAAAGAGAGGTAAGTTTGTGAGAGAGTGAAATTATACAATACTCCGGAAGTACCAACTACGTGGTATTCCTTGCCATTTTAGAACCACACATTCTTGTAGGGTCTACAACTAAATGTATCGATCTCCAGGGATGTATGATTGTAAATGGTTCGGAGTACCACGTGATAATACTCCCGAACTACTGAATAATTAGTCATCTATAATACAATTCGCTACGGTGTGGTGACCCACACATTTTCTCTACATAAATCTTCACCGTTTGATTTAGTACACATTTTTCTGCATAAATCCTACCCATTGAGTTGCTCAATATGGTTTCAGTCGAATTTTTGGTAATGAGGTTTAGTCATTATATTCAGTCATCATGGACTATAATGACTGATGGGGTGCACTATAATTGCTGATTCTTTCAGTCATTATATCCAGTTTGGTAATGATTTATGAAATTGCCGGTGATTGGCATTGATTGGGAGACAATATGCTATAAATCGGGTAAGATAAATTGCTTTGATTGGGTGAACGAATTTTTGGTAACGATATTGGTAATAATATTCTCATTTCTGTTTTTGGTAATGAATTTTGAGTGAATGAATCTCTCTCTCTATTCCAATTGAACAATCTGGAACTAACGTTTTAACAAATGAATTCACTTTTAAAACCTTACTGACCGAATCAACTAGTAAACAACTTATTCCGAGCGATTACGAAACAGATTTACAAACCCACTTACTGTTTCCAATCTTATAAAATTACGAAACCAAAAACAGTAGAACCGCAATTTCCAGAACTGTGACGAATTCAGTATAAAATCGAAATTTGCTTTAAGACTGTTGGCAACGGGATTCGTTTATTACTGTAAATATGCAACATACCAAAAATAAATAAGATTAAAAATTTACTGGACCAATTTCAAGCGTCCGGAAATTGGCAATCGACGCTAGTATTTTTATGAATAATACTATATCCTTAAAGCAAATTTCGTCCCCCACACCGGTGCTCTTGGGTCTCTTGAACGTTTGCCTCCCAGGATTACCCGATTTTCGAAGAACGGAAGTAGCACTACAATCTGTTCAACGGGCGAACCAGGAAACTGTGCAGAACTCTCTCAGAATATGTACGTATGTTATGAGCGTATGAATTTTTCGTTGTTGAAATGGAAGGAGATGGGTCCTATTTATAGAGAAGTAGGCACCCCAACGAAAAGGCACGGTGACTGTTCGGAATGGTGTTTGGAAAAGACGCAACTGTTCGAAGTGGTCTCAGCCGAAGAGACACCACTGTTTGAACTTGTTTTGGCCGAACCAACACAACACTTCCTTATTTTCCCAAGGCGCACGTTGCCATGCAAGGAAAATGAAGTGTTGGCACCGGCCCATTGGTATTGGCACCCATTGGTTTAGTTGCCACATGTTGGTTTAATTCAAAAGCTTTAATAAATGAAGTAGCTAATTTAATTAATTACTACAAGTACCCAACAAACTTTAAGCCTTAGAATGTTATGAACATTTATTTATCCATTGCAGGACAAATAAATTACAACCAACTCAAATGGTTTATTCTGGAGTCAATTTTCTATTCACTTATTTCCAATAGATAGTACATGATTCAGATGATTCTAAGTATACTATGGTTGGATAAAGTAGGAAGAGGAGCTAAACCCGCCATTTTAAACTCACACACAAAAATGCATTCTATGGACAGATTAATTATTCTAATGTTTTAAGGGCAATGCTCTCCCCTCTCAAAAAATTGTGTGGGATTCATACGTACGATTTGAAGGAAAAGCCCACACACTTAAGAATATGTTAAGTCATACTTACCGACGTCTAATACTCTCTTGTTTCTTGGAACAATTTTTTTTTGATTGAATGCTCTTGATACAACGCCATATGATGCTTCATAAATGTGTTCATTCCACGTTCATATGTTAGTATAAAGGGAAAGTTTACAATACACACCCTTTAAAATGGTGTACCATATGCACCTATTTTGTAGTTCATTCATAATATTTTTGCGTGTTTCGTAACTTTTGCTCTAGAATTCATAACCTTTCAACAATACGATTCGTAACATTTTCATTACGATTCATAACATTTTGGTATATCTCGTAACCTTTATACGATTCGTAACTTTTTGGGAATACGATTCGTAACATTTTCTCTATAATTCATAATATTTTAGGGGTACATATGATATACACCAAAATAAGGGGTGTGTATTGTAATCTTTCCCATGTATAAATGATGAATAAACTTTGGTTTTGGCTAGGGATTTGTTTTTGGTTTTTGGCTAGATAGGTGTCTTGATGTTTCAAATCAATTTCTGAGGCTGTTTTGTTAGATTTTTTGGTGTTTCGGTTGGTGGCTTGCCTTCCTCGGTCTCGGGTGGCTTTTGCCGCTATACCCTTGATTCTTTTAATCTTTTTACCATTCATGAAAATTAATACTCCCTCCGTCCCTTATTTACAGTCCAGTATTCCATTTTGGGCTGTCCCTTAATAAGTGTCCATTTTGTAAAGTTAGTGGGTAAAAGTTGGTGCATTGTCTATTTTACCCCTAAAAGTAGATTCCATTTTGAAAAGTTAGTGAGTAAAAGTGTAATGATGATGGGTAAGTAGGAAAAGTGGAGGAAAAAGTTGATGTGAAATGTATAATGATGATGTTTTTTTAATAAGTTGGAGTTACGAAGCAGGACACTTAAAAAGGGACGGAGGGAGTAACTTTCTTTTGCTGGGAAAAAAAATGATATTTTGGCGATAAACGGTACCACTACAAATATCATTATGTAGTACAGCATCCACAAGGAATCCAGTGCTACTCAGGGGCGGCTCCACTAGGGTCTGAGGGGGTTTGTTTTCAAGTGAACTATTTGAGTTCAAAAAATGCACTAATATTTTGTATATTTTTGTATATGATTTATTTCCTTTTTATTATCGGCACTGAATCAGTCAGTTATGACAGAGTAAATGAAAATTTATCGAAAATTGTGAGTAAATAGATCATACAACTCAACAAAATAAAATATATTAGACTCGATAAATCTTCAACCAAAGTAATTTAGTGCTCTGTAGCCGCTGGTACTACTGTCGGTGCAACGGGCGACAGTAGTATGATCATTAGGTCGGGATCACGATGTTACAGCACTTACATATGAAACTCTCACTATTACTAGTACTTGGCAAAACGTGGCATTGCCTACCTCCAACCTCCACATAAAACCAAAACCCTAGAAGTACGGATTTGAACAGCTGTCCCGGGTGGATACCTGCACGTAATGTCCGCACATCGCATTCAAAAATGTACTGAACAGCCCGAATATACCGGCCAAATACCATATATCCACCTAGTACCGAAAAACTTCTCCTAATAGTGCACTAGTACTACAATCCATGGCCTTCATGAATTCCCCGTTAATATACAAACCACGTCAACCCCAACCCCCCCCCCCCCCCCCCCCCCATGTGGCCGAATGTGAACCCACTGACCTTTTTGGGATCCAAACTCGATGACGTGGACTCTCAAAATATACACCACCTTGTTCCATCTCTGTCTCTCTCTCCTTGCACTGTATATGTATGTAGTGCCCCCACGGCGAATCTGAGATGTCCATTGCATTTTTTGACAGCTCAGATTTTGAAGAGAAAAAAATAAGAGAGAAAGTGATAGAACGAGAGGAGAGAGAGAGTTTCAATCCTAACTGTTCAGAAGTGTATTGGATAGCCCGAATGTACCGAGCAAATACCATATATCCACCCAGCACCGAAAAACTTCTCCTAATAGTGCACTAGTACTACTGTTAACATAATATGTTACTCCATCCGTCCATTTTTAAGTGTCCTGCTTCGTAACTCTAACTTATTAAAAAGACATCATCATTATACATTTCACATCAACTTTTTTCTCCACTTTCCCTACTTACCCATCATCATTACACTTTTACTCACTAACTTTTCAAAATGGAACCTACTTTTAGGGACAAAATAGACAATTCACCAACTTTTACCCACTAACTTTACAAAATGGACACTTATTAAGGGACAACTCAAAATGGAATACTGGACTGTAATAAAGGGACGGAGGGAGTACCATAGTTGCTTGATTTGATTATTATGTTTCCTATTTTGCCTGGGTTATTATTTCTATTTCTTAATTAGTCAAGTTTCCTTGTTACGTATGGTTTCCTTATTTATTTAGAGTTTTTGGTATTACTAGTACTTGGTAAAACGTGGCATTGCCGACCTGCAACCTCCGCATAAAACCAAAATCCTAGAAGTATGTAATTTTTCGGTCCCGAGTGGGTACCTATATGTCGTGTCCGTTCGGCGCATCTGAGTTGTCCATTGCATTTTGGACTGCTTAAATTTGGAGAGAGAAAAAGAAAAAAGAAAGTGATAGGGTGAGAAAAGTGAGAAGATTTCAGTCCAAAAATGTATTAAACAGTCCAAATGTGCTGAGCGAATACTAAACAGTCCAAATAACCCGAGTGGGTACTAGCAAGTAGTGTCCGTTCGGCGCATCTGAGAAGTCCATTGCAGTTTGGAACAGATTTGATTTGGAAAGAGAAAAAGAAAAAAAGTAAGTGATAGGGTTAGAAAAGAAAGAGAGAATAGTCCAATTGTACCGAGCAAATACCACATGAGATACCTAGGCCTTTATGAATTTCCCCTTTAATATACAAACCACGTCAACTCACCCCTCCACATGTGGCCAAATGTGAACCAACGTGACACACTGTCCTTTTTGGGATCCAAACTCGATGACGTGGACTCTCAAAATATCCAGTTATCCACCACCTTGTTCTCCCCCTCTCTCTCTCTCTCTCTCTCTCTCTCTCTCTCTCTCTCTCTCCTTGCACTATATATGTATGTATCTCCACATTTACTTCTTCACAACTCAAACTTTAAGCAGCACTGAAAAGTTCTTTCGATCATATATAACCAATACTCATTTTGAAGCTAGCTTCTAATTCTCTATCCCCTAGTATACACCCTCAAATGGCAACTTCCTCAGTCATGCAGTCCATTCTGGTGAGCCCGGTGACCGGTGTCGCGAAGGGGGCGGGTTTGAGCCGGACGATTCCTCGCCGCTGCTATTTGCCGTGGCAGGGGAGAAATTCCGGCATGCTTGTGCGTTGCATGGCTAAGGTAGGTCTTTTTCTTTTTCTTTTTTTACTTTCTTTTTGATTTGATAATTAAATGTACGGGTCAGTTTGCAAAACCTGAGGTAAGAGAACGTATAAATTCCCAGTGGCCACACAGTTTGAAATATTGGGCCTTGGTGCTCGTGGGATTGAATTGCAATCTCTTGGGAGCAAGCTTAGATGTTTTTTTCTTTCATATTCATTTGGCCAAACCGGTGGAGGTTGCTTAAGGTAGGTCTTTCGGGTTAATGTGACCCAGAGAAGGTGTGTAGAGGCCCAAGGGACCAGCCACCCCACAATTTTAGACTTTTACTACTCCCTCCGTTGCTATTTAAATGTCCAGTATTCTGTTTTGGACTGTTATAAAATAAGTGTCCACTTTGAAAAGTTAATATAGGTAAAGTGGAGGATAATTTTATATAGTGGAGATAAAAGTCGATGTGAAAAATATAAAGTAGAGAATAATTTAGAAAAATGAAGATAAAAATTGATGTGAAAAGTGTAAAGTTGAGAGAAAAGTTGATAAGAAAAATGTGTAAAGTGGAGGTGAAAATTGACTCCTAAAATTGCGTATTTTTCTAATTGTGACATTTAAAAAAAGACAGAAGAAGCAATATTTTATACAATACAATTAGAATGTAAATCTCCAAAATTCTAAAATAATTTTGATTTGATCAAATAAAAAATTAAGATTATTCAACAATATTATGTAAAAAAGGTTCAATTTTTTCATAGATGAGAATAATCACACATGAGCATTCCAATTGTTGTCCAAATAACGAAACGACGTCATATCCAATATAATACTCCTACAAAAGCTACATGATAAGTTGGGTTTATTTTTTGAATGAAAGTACTTTTTTTTTTAAATCGGCAACCCTGGGTACAAAATTCTGATTTCGCCCCTTATGTGACCGTAGATCATATGAGGTGTGATGATCCGTGATTAATTCAATGATTGTGGAGAGTAGCTTAAGCATCGTTTGACTTTTTGATGTGGCAGGATGGTCAGAAAGAGGAAGTTGAATCTCCCATAAAGGCTAACGTGGCTAAGGTATACTTTACGAAGCCATTGTTGTAAACTATAACTGTGATTTTCATTTTTTTAATTTAATGCTTATAAATTGCTGATCTGGGATTTATCCTATATTCTTGTTATGATGTTTCTCACAGTTTTGGCTTACTTTCTGCTTTTCTTGTGGAAATAAACTATTTTTAAATTTTTGTTATACTTCTTAAATTTTGTCATTATTTCAGAGAAAACAATGAAGGGTTCAAAATATTGGGGAAAAGGAGTGAAAAACAGAAAAAGTATGATATTTAGTTAAAAAGTGAGAAAATAAATGAGACGGAGGTAGTAGTCAATTTAGTTGTTACATCAAATATTTTCAACGGTTAAAACTAAACATTGCACTCCCAACCATGACAGGTCAAGACCGATTTCTTCGACCTGTTAGCATTCAGCGGGCCGGGACCAGAGAGAATCAATGGCAGGCTCGCCATGGTCGGCTTCGTGGCAGCGATCGCTGTGGAGCTATCTAAGGGCGAGGATGTGTTCGCCCAGATATCCAACGGTGGGATCCCGTGGTTCCTGCTGACCACCGGTGTGCTGTCTGTAGCGTCTCTAATCCCTCTGTCCAGCGGAGTGAGCGTGGAGTCAAGGTCAAAGCCGTTCTGGAGCTCCGATGCTGAGTTGTTGAACGGGAGATTTGCTATGCTGGGTTTGGTTGCATTGGCCCTCACCGAGTATGTCAAGGGTGGGACCCTTGTGTAGGTCCTATTTGGATGGAAATTATCAAGATGGTGTCACACTTGTAGTTGGACTCAAAAAATAAAAGTAAAGTTGTAGTGATGCTACTAATATTTGGATGAAATATATATACGTTGCTGCTTTTTGACGAACCAAGGTTGTCTTCCTTTTATTTATTTATTTATCGTAATTTTTCATTTTGCTTTTTATCTTAATTTTTGGAATTAATCGTTTGTCCTGACGAGAGGAATCGAAAAAGTATAAAAATATGGACCGTTGTTGAAAATATTCAAATAAGACGCATTTTAGACAAATAAGACAACTGTTTAATATCACACGAATCCAACAAACAAATAAAAAAGTTAAAAAGAATGCAGCCTAAAGGCAAATTCGATGATATTGGTCTCTCAAAGGTATAGAATTTCTACAATAAAGATGTAAGTAGCATTGATTAATTAGGGTAACGGCGAGGCTGGGCTCCGGTGGTTTGTGCGGTGGTGGTTGCCGGTGTAGTTAGGGTTTTGTGGTTTGGTTTGGGCGGGCCGGCCCAGGTTTGGGCCGGATTTGGGTGTTTGGGTTTTTTTTCTGTATTTGGGTGATGGGTTGTGCTCTAATATCTGATCTTGTTTTGGACCTGGTAGACCCTTAGGTGCTTTGGGCTATGCTCTTGCGGTGTATTATCCAACTTTTTGTTGGATCCCCTTCCCCTTTCTCCGCTTTTTTAATAAAATTTCATTTTTGCCGATAAACAAATTAGATCAAGAAAAAATGAAGAAACTTGAAAAATGATACTCCATTGAATCTATATAATACTCCCTCCGTCCCTTTTTAAGTGTCCTGCTTCGTAACTCCAACTTATTAAAAAGACATCATCATTATACCTTTCACATCAACTTTTTCCTTCATTTTCCCTACTTACCCATCATCATTACACTTTTACTCACTTACTTTTCAAAATGGAATCTACTTTTAGGGACAAAATAGACAATGCACCAACTTTTACCCACTAACTTTACAAAATAGACACTTATTAAGGGACAGCCCAAAATGGAATACTGGACTCTAAATAAGGGACGGAGGGAGTATGGATTAGCAGTTTTTGAATTCTATATATTTTGGACTCTCAAATATGTACATATTTTCTCTATGGCTGAGATTTGCGGGTAGTAAGATTAGAAATATATTTGGAAGAAGGATGAAAGAAAAATTAAAATTGATGTTTCTTAATTTTATTCAGATTCCTTATTTTTGAATTTTTTTTTCCTTACTTTCCTAACAGTTACCAGTCAAAAACGATTACCGCCGTGATTTAAGGCTATCACTATCTCCCTCAAATGTTAATTCCAAATCGGATTCTAATTTTGAATCCAAACACACACGTTTACACAAGAAAGCGTTCCGGAAACACAAACAAAAACACCAAAAAAAAAAAACACTCCAATATCTCAACCATTGAAGCTAATGGCTGAGATTAGAAGTTCACGAAGAATTACTCCTGATCGCGAAAATTATTCTTAGCCGCGAAGAATTGCTATTGGCCACAAATAATTACCTCTGGCCGCAAATAATTACTCTTGGCCGAAAAAAAAAATCTTGGCCGCTTAGAATTACTCCTGGCCGCACAGAATTACTCTTGGCCACCTACAATTATTTGCGGCCAAGAGTTATTCTGTGCAGCCAGGAGTAATTCTTCACGACCAGATATAATTATTTTCGTCCAAAAGTAATTTTTCACGGCTAAGAGTAATTCTTTGCGGCAGGAGTAATTTTTCGCGGCCAAGAATAATTTTTTCGGCAAAGAGTATTTCTTCTCAGCCAGAAGTAATTCTTAGCAGCCAATAGTACTTTTTCGCGGCCAAAAGTAATTATTCGCGGCCATAGGTAATTATTTGTGGCTAATAGTAATTCTTCGTGGCTAAGTGTAATTCTTCGCGGCCAGAATTAATTCTTCGCGTCAAAAAATATTTTTTTCGGCCAAGAGTAATTCTTCTCGGCCATCTCACATGAGGTGAGTTCCGGATATCCGGTTATTTGTAACGCCCTCTCAAATGAGATAGCACCATACGTTTATCCGAGACTCACCTAATGTGAGATGGCGTTGATAAAAAAGAATCAGAAAAGTGGGGGCAAGGGGGGGGGTTGATAATTCATTTATACTATTTTAAGAAAGCATTGCACGGGCAATTTCTCCGAGCAACCCTAATCACATAGAGGCTAGTTAGATTCAACTAAAAGCCAAAACATATCTTCTTATCTTGTACTCCCTCCGTCCCTTATTTAGAGCCCAGTATTTCATTTTGGGATGTCCCTTAATAAGTGTCCATTTTGTAAAGTTAGTGGGTAAAAGTTGGTGAATTGTTTATTTTGTCCCTAAAAGTAGATTCCATTTTGAAAAGTTAGTGAGTAAAAGTGTAATGATGATGGGTAAGTAGAAAAAATAGAGAAAAAAATTGATGTGAAAGGTATAATGATAATGTCTTTTTAATAAGTTGGAATTACGAAGCAGTACACTTAAAATTAAATGGACGGAGAGAGTACTATGAATTGACTCAAAACACCACGATTGCAAATTTTGCGTGAAGGAGTCAGACCTAAAGGCCTGATGTGTAGGAAGTTGAATTTCTGTTAATTAGGTCGATTTCCAAATCCTCATAATTAATCATTCATAGTAGAAATTACAATTAGGTCTTATATATAGTTCTTGATTGTAATTACAAGAATCTTACTAATTCAAGAAAAGACTTCTTCAGACGCAGAATTTGATACTCCGTATCAATCGAGGAAGCTAGAAAATCTGGGAATAAGAAGTCCTGTATGCACTAATTAAATTTCGGTACGCAGGTCAAGCAACCGATACCATAGCGTCTCTGATCCCTCTGTCCTGCGGAGTGAGCGTGGAGTCAAGGTCAGAGCCGTTCTGGAGCTCCGATGCTGAGATGTTGAACGGGAGATTTGCTATGCTGGGTTTGGTTGCATTGGCCCTCACCGAGTTTGTCAAGGGTGGGGCCCTAATTGTGTAGGTCCTGTTTGGATGGAAATTCAGAATTATCAAGATGGTGTCACACTTGTAGTTGGACCCACCAAAAACTTGTTTGAATTTTGTAAAGTTGTAGTCATTAGTAATGTTTTGATAATGCATCATTGCGGCTTTTAAATGCACTAAAATTTTGGATGATACTAGCGTCTAAATTGTGCATTATCTCTACTTTTTTCCGATCGATTAGAGTAATAATTAAAAGAAATAACGTCATTGTACATTAATGTGGAAGTAGCTTCGATCAATTCGAAAAAAAAAAAAAAGTGACGAACCTTGAAAAACAAAATTCTTATACAAAACTCAAAACTTTTTAAAGTCATTTCAATTTTTTTTTAGATGGGCAAAATGTAAATTCTTTGGGCAGAATATTTTAGAGTCTTTTTGGCAACGAACTTTCACTGCATGAGAGGATGGGTTTTGATCCTCAAAATATAGAGCATAAAGAAGATGACTATGTATTTGACAGAAAAGAGATTTTAAACTTCAAATTATTACTTTTAATCAACGCAATTTATATTTTTGCAAAATTAGTAAAATAGCATACAATAAAAAAAAATCAATAAGCCTAGAACATGCATGACTACTATCAAATTTGTCCACCTCTTCATACTCCATCCCTTTATGCTGTTCAAACTCTTATATCGTGAATTCATTCCATGGTCATGATTCAACCGTTTATCTCTTACTAACTACTACCAAGGAAAAAAGGGAAGTGATTTCGGCAGCCCCATTTTTTTCTACGAGCACTCCCTTTTTTTGTCCATCTCCATCACCTAATAGAGACACAAAATGGAGTGTTGTTACAGAAAATGGGAGTGCCAAAATCACTTCCCAAAAAAACAGGTTTCCAATATATGCAATCAACCTATGCTTCAAATCGTTGAACTCATAACTTACAAGCAAAAAATGGTTTTAAATCGGATATTCATAGATAGATGAACAAGTTGTATTTGATTGCTTCGCCACAACCTAACCGTTGAAAAATGTTGAAAACCCCGAGCGTAGGGCTAAGTCGCTGTCAGCATAATATCCGGAAGTCCGGAGTCGTACCCTCAAAGATAATCTCTATAGCTTGCTGAGATTTTTAGAAGTAAGTGTTCCGGCATTCAGACGGCCAACTTTTGGTTTGCTTTGAATGGTGAAAAACGCTTAAGGAAATGACTAGAAAAACGGTTTTGACTAGATTAAACAAGCGGCAAGGCGACGGGGCCTCTAACGCCCGCTACTTAGGCTATCGAACCATTCTCAACGAAAATACGGTTGAATCGCACGGCTTAGGCTATCAACCGAAGGATTTAGCTATGAAACCATTGAAAAGCTAGGAATTTAGTATGGAAAACAAGTGAGCTCTTTAGTTCTTTTGGCAAACACAAACCGAGACATCGCTCACGGAACCATATGAGCGAGCATATGATCACCGGAGATTAACATCGGCTAGTTTTGTTACATAAAGGCGAGCCTCCTCATTTTCCATACCAAACTTCAAGCCATGAGTTGAGAAAGGGAAGATAAACATAAGTCACGAGGCGATAATCGCCCCACGGCCAAGCCTAATCGACTACTCACGCATATTGAAACGACTAGAAGACATGGTAAAAATGGATAACATATTTAACTGATAGAATTGAAAATAAACTTGATTTATGTAAAGATCCAAAGCATACGAACAACTTTAATACTTGAGAAATTAACGTAACGTAAATACCTTAACGAGTTCTTGAGGAATTACACTTGAAAAGAGCTTACAAGCTTTAATGGAGAAAAAGACTAAGTTAATTAAAAACTAGATACAAAGGAGAGAGAAGACACCCCTATTTATACAAAATGGGTTTTTCTATCATAAATATCTAAAAAGTATACTACTAAAGGCAAGTATTCCATAAATGGAAAGCCCAAAAGTAAGAAATATCTGGCAGAGAGCTCCCCGTATCGATACGGATTTAGGCAAAGTATCGATACCACGCTGCTATCCTGAGAAGGCCAAATCCCCCGTAACATCACCGTATCGATACGGAATAAGGCCGTATCGATACGGAAGAACCTGGAAGCCCACGAAGCAAACGCGTATCGATACAGATTAAAGCTGTATCGATACGGGTAGCCTAATTCCAGATCTTCAGGCCAGCCTCCAAATCTTGGCACCCGACGGCCCCTTAGCTCACCCGATTCCTCACGCCTTCATCCTTGGGTCATGTTGGCACAAGTTCCACCAGGCATGGATGCTTAAACTCACTTGGGGGTTGGCTTTGCAATCAAAATACGTCTTTAAAGGGTGTTTCGCCTGAAACACTAAACAAACTACCTTACGAGTAAAATCACATAAAAATGACGAAAATAATTAAATACGCCACAAGCTAGGGAACTGTTAGCACCACGATCTTACAATCTTAGGTGCTAATCATTGATTCTGACAAATGCACAAGAAATGTACTATTCAAAATTTTGCAACTATTTAAGTTTACATAATAAAATACAACTTGTCGCGGGCTTAATTATCAATATTCTATCAAATTTATCTTGTTACAAACATTTTTCTTGAAGGGGTCTATAAGATAAATGATTGGCAATTCGACGGCGCATGTTGGCCCGGACATCCTAAAGAGTATGGTGGGATAAAGTATGAAAAAGGAGATGAATCCACCTACATTAAAGTCACATACAACAATGCAATCTCTAGGGACAGTGCTCCTTCTTCTCATAAAACTGTATGGGATTCACACCCTAGGAAGGTGAAGCCCACACACCCTTATGAATACGTTGAGTTGAGTCATGCTTGGCGGCATCAAATAATCTCTGGTATCTTTGAACAATTATTAAATGCAAATTCCAATGGGTCTGGTCAGATGGGCATGTGAAAGCAATAAGTGGTTATCTTCCATGAGGTCGTATATTTAAATTTCACAAAATCCAAACAATATTCCAAACCTTGGGAGACATTAGAAGGTTTAATTGCCCAATCATTAACTTAAAGGTCCGGAAATTAGGCGAGGTGCACGCGAATTGGCCCGGTGTAGACATCCTATTCTGGACTGTCCAGATTAGTTTACTTACGGTCTTTGATTCCCCAATGATGATTAAGGTCAAGAACATCCTGAGTTTGTTAAATGAGTTTGAGCTTTGAGCGTCCCGAACCTCATCCAAACCCTTCCGAACTCCTTTTCGAAACCCTCAAAGCCAGAACTAAATGGCCTCAGCAAAACCCTACTGGTATACGCTGGTGGTTGACTAGCGTGCGCTGAAAAACATCCACGTGTCAGTCATTGACCGTTGACCTTGTTTCCATTGGCGCACGCCACTCAACAAGGGGCGCACGCCAGTCAATCCCAGTCAAATCAATTTTATTCAGCCGAACGCGCGGGACTTTTGCTGCCACCCCGACGTTAGCCACAGTTTCCCTGATGATTACTTCGGCCAGGGCCGTTCCCCCCTCTCTCCTACAACTTCCATCACCTTGTCCCATGCATTTAATGCATGGGAGGCTCCCTCTTGGCCAAGCCAACTCCAAACACACCCTTAAGCCAACTGATCTCAGTTGTCTTTTGCCTATAAATACCACCCCTTGCATTCATTTGCAAGGGGTTAACTCCATTAAGAGGCCCAAGCTTTGGTCCTTCTTTTTCCTATTGTTCTTCTTGCTTTTTCTTTCATCCATTGAGAGATAAGGCAATGAGAATAACATCCACAGTCCATAACACCCCATACTCATCTCTCAAACCCTCAAACCCCAAGCTCAAGCTCAAGCTCACTTCCAAACTCACAAGCAAAGGTACATCACATTTTGCTTCTGTTATCTGTTCTGACCCCTGAGGGGGCTAGCAGGGTCAAGGCTGGTAATCTATACCAGTCCTGGCCCTAATGCTGGCAAGGTTTCAAAACCGTGTGAGATGATCGGTGGCGCACGCCAGTTACTTACAGCCGCACGCCAGTCATGGCTGCATGGCAAAACTGGCGTGGGGATCACCGATCATCATTTTTCTGTATTATTTATATTCTGATCACCCTGCTGCATGCTAAAACCAGTTTATTGCTTTCTGTCTCTTAGAACTGTTTAGTTGTAGTGTTCAATATTTCATGTATTTTGCTTTGGAATGCCTCTGGGAGCCTTCTGGTCATGTTACAGAGCCCAGATGATGCAAAGCCAAGCATTGGCCAAGTGATGTTAACTGGCGCACGTTACCATATACCTGCGTGCGCCAGTCATACCTTGACCAGTGGCTGGCCCTTGCATGACAACTAGGCACTGGCCTCTGTTTTCCCTCCCCTCACTGTTTAAGGGGTCTGCTGTTTATTTAGTGGCTTTCAAGCCCTCTATCTGTCTGTAACTATATATTCTGCTGTGATATAAAACTGCGTGGTTTGTCCTGGGTAAGCACTGGTCCATTCCAGAGCCCAGAGGGTTATTTGCAAGAGTTGTAAGCTTGGACCTACCGGCGCACACCAGAACTGTTGTGGCGCACGCAGGTCGTGTCTGAATGCAGTGGCTTGGCAAGTGTGTGCAGGCTCGCTCCTGCGTGTACCACATCCGATCAGTGTGTTCCAGTCTGTCTAAAGCATTCACATGAGCTTGTTCTCAATCTATTATACTTGTTTTGGATCAAACATCAAACATTCATCACATTTTGGTACATAAATGCAAACTTGTTGCAGTTTTAATCCCCATTAACTGTTCCCCCGTCCTAACTGGCTAAAAATGATCAAATGAGAGAGAAAAACAAACGTTTTATAAAATGCCTGAGTAGAGACCGATCTCCGGATTGGGCGAGAGGGGTGCCATAAAACCCTTTTCCTCTCGTAACCTGGCTCCCGAACCTCAGATATCGAAGGTGACGACGGTTCAATCTACAAGCCTTTTTCAAAACTCAAACAACGTAACCAAACGTTTTTTTTCAAACCCGGTTCCTTGGGTCTTTTCCGCAAAACCCTAGTGGCGACTCTGAACTGCAAAGCGTTTCGCCGCGCTTTCTGCAAAAAGTGCGCACCCAATTTTACAAGCGAAAACGTAAGATTTTTGGGGCGTGTGCCCACATCCGGTTATTTAAAAAAAAAATAAACAAATGCTCTTCGAAAATGTGTTCATCCCAGATTAATAATATTCATTACAACTAGGAGTAGGAGTATTATGGTAGAACATTCTGGATCACCGGAGAATGAGTCGTGCATTTGGGGTACAACGTTCGCGAGGAATCCAGTGAGCTTCTGATGGTTCAACGGCCGACAGCAGTATCACGGGTTAGGTCGCGATCATGATTTTACAGCAATTACGTATCCAATTCTGCTTGGTAAAACGTGGCATTGCCCACCTCCGATCCAACCTCCAAATAAAACCAAAACCCCATGGCCTTTACAACCGTCCAAACTCGATGACTTCGTGGAACCAGTAATACCCACCAATTTGTTTCCTCTCGTTCCACTATATAAGAGAGAAAGTGATAGAACGAGAGGAGAGAGAGAGTTTCAATCCTAACTGTTCAAAAGTGCATTGGATAGCCCGAATGTACCGAGCAAATACCATATATCCACCCAGCACCGAAAAACTTCTCCTAATAGTGCACTAGTACTAATGTTAACATAATATGTTACCATAGTTGCTTGATTTGATTATTATGTTTCCTATTTTGCCTAGGTTATTATTTCTATTTCTTAATTAGTCAAGTTTCCTTGTTACGTATGGTTTCCTTATTTATTTAGAGTTTTTGGTATTACTAGTACTTGGTAAAACGTGGCATTGCCGACCTGCAACCTCCGCATAAAACCAAAATCCTAGAAGTATGTAAAATTTTCGGTCCCGAGTGGGTACCTATATGTCGTGTCCGTTCGGCGCATCTAAGTTGTCCATTGCATTTTGGACTGCTTAAATTTGGAGAGAGAAAAAGAAAAAAGAAAGTGACAGGGTGAGAAAAGAGAAGATTTCAGTCCAAAAATGTATTAAACAGTCCAAATGTGCTAAGCGAATACTAAACAGTCCAAATAACCCGAGTGGGTACTAGCAAGTAGTGTCCGTTCGGCGCATCTGAGTTGTCCATTGCAGTTTGGGACAGATTTGATTTGGAAAGAGAAAAAGAAAAAAAGAAAGTGATAGGGTCAGAAAAGAAAGAGAGAATTTCAATCCAAATTAAACTGTCCAAAAATGTATTAAACAGTCCAATTGTACCGAGCAAATACCACATGAGATACCTAGGCCTTTATGAATTTCCCGTTAATGGAAAAGATTTCAGTGCCGAGCGGGTACCACGTGGTGCCCACTCGGCCATCCGAGCCGTCCATTTCATTTTTGAACGGCTCAGATTTGGAGAGAGAAAAGGAGAGAGAAAGTGTTTGGGGGAGAGGAGAGAAAAGGTTTTAATCCGAGCCGTCCAAAAGTGTATCGGACGGCTCGAATTCGCCGTGCAGGTGCTACGTGGGCAATAGCCGCTCGGCACTGAAAAATTCTTCCCCGTTAATATACAAACCACGTCAACCCACCCCTCCACATGTGGCCAAATGTGAACCAACGTGACACACTGTCCTTTTTGGGATCCAAACTCGATGACGTGGACTCTCAAAATATCCAGTTATCCACCACCTTGTTCTCCCCCCCTCTCTCTCTCTCTCTCTCTCCTTGCACTATATATGTATGTATCTCCACATTTACTTCTTCACAACTCAAACTTTAAGCAGCACTGAAAAGTTCTTTCGATCATATATAACCAATACTCCTTTTGAAGCTAGCTTCTAATTCTCTATCCCCTAGTATACACCCTCAAATGGCAACTTCCTCAGTCATGCAGTCCATTCTGGTGAGCCCGGTGACCGGTGTCGCGAAGGGGGCGGGTTTGAGCCGGACGATTCCTCGCAGCTCCTATTTGCCGCGGCAGGGGAGAAATTCCGGCATGCTTGTGCGTTGCATGGCTAAGGTAGGTCTTTTTCTTTTTCTTTTTTTACTTTCTTTTTGATTTGATAATTAAATGTACGGGCCAGTTTGCAAAACCTGAGGTAAGAGAACGTATAAATTTCCAGTGGCCCCACAGTTTGAAATATTGAGCCTTGGTGCTCGTGGGATTGAATTGCAATCTCTTGGGAGCAAGCTTAGATGTTTTTTTGTTTCATATTCATTTGGCCAAACCGGTGGAGGTTGCTTTAGGTAGATCTTTCGGGTTAATGTGACCCAGAGAGGGTGTGTAGAGCCCCGAGGGACCAGCCACCCCACAATTTTAGACTTTTACTACTCCCTCCGTTGCTATTTAAATGTCCAGTATTCTATTTTGGACTGTTATAAAATAAGTGTCCACTTTGAAAAGTTAATATAGGTAAAGTGGAGGATAATTTTATATAGTGGAGATAAAAGTCGATGTGAAAAATATAAAGTAGAGAATAATTTAGAAAAATGAAGATAAAAATTGATATGAAAAGTGTAAAGTTGAGAGAAAAGTTGATAAGAAAAATGTGTAAAGTGGAGGTGAAAATTGACTCCTAAAATTGCGTATTTTTCTAATTGTGACATTTAAAAAAAGACGGAAGAAGTAATATTTTATACAATACAAGTAGAATATAAATCTCCAAAATTCTAAACTAATTTTGATTTGATCAAATAAAAAATTAAGATTATTCAACAATATTATGTAAAAAAGGTTCAATTTTTTCATAGATGAGAATAATCACACATGAGCATTCCAATTGTTTTCCAAATAACGAAACGACGTCATATCCAATATAATACTCCTACAAAAGCTACATGATAAGTTGGGTTTATTTTTTGAATGAAAGTACTTTTTTTTAAATCGGCAACCCTGGGTATAAAATTCTGATTTCGCCCCTTATGTGACCGTAGATCATATGAGTGTGATGATCCGTGATTAATTCAATGATTGTGGAGAGTAGCTTAAGCATCGTTTGACTTTTTGATGTGGCAGGATGGTCAGAAAGAGGAAGTTGAATCTCCCATAAAGGCTAACGTGGCTAAGGTATAATTTACGAAGCCATTGTTGTAAATTATAACTGTGATTTTCATTTTTTTAATTTAATGCTTATAATTTGCTGATCTGGGATTTATCCTATATTCTTGTTATGATGTTTCTCACAGTTTTGGCTTACTTTCTGCTTTTCTTGTGGAAATAAACTATTTTTAAATTTTTGTTATACTTCTTAAATTTTGTCATTATTTCAGAGAAAACAATGAAGGGTTCAAAATATTGGGGAAAAGGAGTGAAAAACAGAAAAAGTATGATATTTAGTTAAAAAGTGAGAAAATAAATGAGACGGAGGTAGTAATCAATTTAGTTGTTACATCAAATATTTTCAATGGTTAAAACTAAACATTGCACTCCCAACCATGACAGGTCAAGACCGATTTCTTCGACCTGTTAGCATTCAGCGGGCCGGGACCAGAGAGAATCAATGGCAGACTCGCCATGGTTGGCTTCGTGGCAGCGATCGCTGTGGAGCTATCTAAGGGCGAGGATGTGTTCTCCCAGATATCCAACGGTGGGATCCCGTGGTTCCTGTTGACCACCGGTGTGCTGTCTGTAGCATCTCTAATCCCTCTGTCCAGCGGAGTGAGCGTGGAGTCAAGGTCAAAGCCGTTCTGGAGCTCCGATGCTGAGTTGTTGAACGGGAGATTTGCTATGCTGGGTTTGGTTGCATTGGCCCTCACCGAGTATGTCAAGGGTGGGACCCTTGTGTAGGTCCTGTTCGGATGGAAATTATCAAGATGGTGTCACACTTGTAGTTGGACTCAAAAAATAAAAGTAAAGTTGTAGTGATGCTACTAATATTTGGATGAAATATATATACGTTGCTGCTTTTTGACGAACCAAGGTTGTCTTCCTTTTATTTATTTATTTTTCGTAATTTTTCGTTTTGCTTTTTATCGTAATTTTTGGAATTAATCGTTTGTTCTGACGAGAGGAATCGAAAAAGTATAAAAATATGGACCGTTGTTGAAAATATTCAAATAAGACGCATTTTAGACAAATAAGACAACTGTTTAATATCACACGAATCCAACAAACAAATAAAAAAGTTAAAAAGAATGCAGCCTAAAGGCAAATTCGATGATATTGGTCTCTCAAAGGTATAGAATTTCTACAATAAAGATGTAAGTAGCATTGATTAATTAGGGTAACGGCGAGGCTGGGCTCCGGTGGTTTGTGCGGTGGTGATTGCCGGTGTAGTTAGGGTTTTGTGGTTTGGTTTGGGCGGGCTGGCCCAGGTTTGGGCCGGATTTGGGTGTTTGGGCTTTTTTTTCTGTATTTGGGTGATGGGTTGTGCTCTAATATCTTATCTTGTTTTGGACCTGGTAGACCCTTAGGTGCTTTGGGCTATGCTCTTGCGGTGTATTATCCAACTTTTTGTTGGATCCCCTTCCCCTTTCCCCGCTTTTTTAATAAAATTTCATTTTTGCTGATAAAAAAATTAGATCAAGAAAAAATGAAGAAACTTGAAAAATGATACTCCATTGAATCTATATAATATGGAGTAGCAGTTTTTGAATTCTATATATTTTGGACTCTCAAATATGTACATATTTTCTCTATGGCTGAGATTTGCGGGTAGTAAGATTAGAATTATATTTGGAAGAAGGATGAAAGAAAAATTAAAATTGATGTTTCTTAATTTTATTCAGATTCCTTAATTTTGAATTTTTTTTCCTTACTTTCCTAACAGTTACCAGTCAAAAACGATTACCGTGATTTAAGGCTATCTCTATCTCCCTCAAACGTTAATTCCAAAACGGATTCTAATTTTGAATCTAAACACACACGTTTACACAAGAAAGCGTTCCGGAAACACAAACAAAAACACCAAAAAAAAAAAACACTCCAATATCTCAACCATTGAAGCTAATGTCTGAGATTAGAAGTTCACGAAGAATTACTCCTGACTGCGAAAATTATTCTTAGTCGCGAAGAATTGCTATTGGCCACAAATAATTACCTCTGGCCGCAAATAATTACTCTTGGCCGGAAAAAAAAATCTTGGCCGCTTAGAATTACTCCTGGCCGCACAGAATTACTCTTGGCCACCTACAATTATTTGCTGCCAAGAGTTATTCTGTGCGGCCAGGAGTAATTCTTCGCGACCAGAGATAATTCTTTTTGTCCAATAGTAATTTTTCACGGCTAAGAGTAATTCTTTGCGGCAGGAGTAATTTTTCGCGGCCAAGAATAATTTTTTCGGCAAAGAGTATTTCTTCTCAGCCAGAAGTAATTCTTAGCGGCCAATAGTACTTTTTCGCGGCCAAAAGTAATTATTCGCGGCCATAGGTAATTATTTGTGGCTAATAGTAATTCTTCGCGTCAAAAAATATTTTTTTCGGCCAAGAGTAATTCTTCTCGGCCATCTCACATGAGGTGAGTTCCGGATATCCGGTTATTCGTAACGCCCTCTCAAATGAGATAGCACCATACGTATATCCGAGACTCACCTAATGTGAGATGGCGTTGAAAACAATCATTATATCCGAAAAAAGAATCAGAAAAGTGGGGGGGGGGGGGTTGATAATTCATTTAGACTATTTTTAGAAAGCATTGCCACGGGCAATTTCTCCGAGCAACCCTAATCAGATAGAGGCTAGTTGGATTCAACTAAAAGCCAAAACATATCTTCTTATCTTGTACTCCCTCCGTCCCTTATTTAGAGTCCAGTATTTCATTTTGGATTACCCTTAATAAGTGTCTATTTTGTAAAGTTAGTGGATAAAAGTTGGTGCATTGCCTATTTTATCCCTAAAAGTAGATTCTATTTTGAAAAGTAAGTGAGTAAAAGTGTAATGATGATGGGTAAGTAGGAAAAATAGAGAAAAAAATTGATGTGAAAGGTATAATGATAATGTCTTTTTAATAAGTTGGAATTACGAAACAGTACACTTAAAAATGGACGGAGAGAGTACTATGAATTGACTCAAAACACCACGATTGCAAATTTTGCGTGAAGGAGTCAGACCTTGAAGGCCTGATGTGTAGGAAGTTGAATTTCTGTTAATTAGGTCGATTTCCAAATCCTCATAATTAATCATTCATAGTAGAAATTACAATTAGGTCTTATATATAGTTCTTGATTGTAATTACAAGAATCTTACTAATTCAAGAAAAGACTTCTTCAGACGCAGACTTTGATACTCCGTATCAATCGAGGAAGCTAGAAAATCTGGGAATAAGAAGTCCTATATGCACTAATTAAATTTCGGTGCGCAGGTCAAGCAACCGATACCATAGCGTCTTTGATCCCTCTGTCCTGCGGAGTGAGCGTGGAGTCAAGGTCAGAGCCGTTCTGGAGCTCCGATGTTGAGATGTTGAACGGGAGATTTGCTATGCTGGGTTTGGTTGCATTGGCCCTCACCGAGTTTGTCAAGGGTGGGGCCCTAATTGTGTAGGTCCTGTTTGGATGGAAATTCAGAATTATCAAGATGGTGTCACACTTGTAGTTGGACCCACCAAAAACTTGTTGAATTTTGTAAAGTTGTAGTCATTAGTAATGTTTTGATAATGCATCATTGCGGCTTTTAAATGCACTAAAATTTTGGATGATACTAGCGTCTAAATTGTGCATTATCTCTACTTTTTTCCGATCGATTAGAGTACTAATTAAAAGAAATAACGTCATTGTACATTAATGTGGAAGTAGCTTCGATCAATTCGGAAAAAAAAAAAAAAGTGACGAACCTTGAAAAACAAAATTCTTATACAAAACTCAAAACTTTTTAAAGTCATTTCAATTTTTTTTTAGATGGGCAAAATGTAAATTCTTTGGGCAGAATATTTTAGAGTCTTTTTGGCAACGAACTTTCACTGCATGAGAGGATGGGTTTTGATCCTCAAAATATAGAGCATAAAGAAGATGACTATGTATTTGACAGAAAAGAGATTTTAAACTTCAAATTATTACTTTTAATCAACGCAATTTATATTTTTGCAAAATTAGTAAAATAGCATACAATAAAAAAAAATCAATAAGCCTAGAACATGCATGACTACTATCAAATTTGTCCACCTCTTCATACTCCATCCCTTTATGCTGTTCAAACTCATATCGTGAATTCATTCCATGGTCATGATTCAACCGTTTATCTCTCATTCCATGGTCATGATTCAACCGTTTATCTCTCATTCCATGGTCATGATTCAACCGTTTATCTCTTACTAACTTCTACCAAGGAAAAAAGGGAAGTGATTTTGGCAGCCCCATTTTTTTCTACGAACACTCCCTTTTTTTGTCCATTTCCATCACCTAATAGAGACACAAAATGGAGTGCTGTTAGAGAAAATGGGAGTGCCAAAATCACTTCCCAAAAAAACAGGTTTCCAATATATGCAATCAACCTATGCTTCAAATCGTTGAGCTCATAACTTACAAGCAAAAAATGGTTTTAAATCGGATATTGATAGATAGATGAACAAGTTGTATTTGATTGCTTCGCCACAACCTAACCATTGAAAAAGGTTGAAAACCCCGAGCGTAGGGCTAAGTCGCTGTCAGCATAATATCCGGAAGTCCGGAGTCGTACCCTCAGAGATAATCTCTATAGCTTGCTGAGATTTTTAGAAGTAAGTGTTCCGGCATTCAGACGGCCAACTTTTGGTTTGCTTTGAATGGTGAAAAACGCTTAAGGAAATGACTAGAAAAACGGTTTTGACTAGATTAAACAATCGGCAAGGCGACGGGGCCTCTAACACCCGCTACTTAGGCCATCGAACCATTCTCAACGAAAACACGGTTGAATCGCACGGCTTAGGCTATCAACCGAAGGATTTAGCTATGAAATCATTGAAAAGCTAGGAATTTAGTATGGAAAACAAGTGAGCTCTTTAGTTCTTTTGGCACTCGTTTCAATTTTTGTTCTTCATTAAAGTTGTTTATTGGTTTTCAATTTCTGCAGGTACCACATGTCTTCTTCTAATGAGGAGGTCAAAACTCTGACATGGTCAACAAAAGTAATTTTGACCTTTTCTACAGAAGCATATATCTGAAGTAAAATGGAAGAGAGTGCTTATTTATATCAGCCAAATCAAGTGGTGTGAGCAAATCATACAAGAAAGGACAGTTCTCTATCTTACAAGAAAGTGAAGAAACGAAGAACGCAATTGAAAGGAATCGAGTAATTAAATCTTGATATGAAAAGGCTTCGGATGCACTAGGATGCAAAGTGAACAGAAATATAGATAGTAGATCGAATGCCAACAAGTTAATTGGGTAATATTAGATGACTTTGATGAATTACCTATTGGATCATTTAGAAAAATTCCGTGCAGTGGGAATTCTTCACCTTCAGTACCATAACATGCTATGTTTTGCCTCCACGAATTGGCAAAAGCAACATTGACATTTACACCAATGATGACCGGAGCTGAGAGAGTGTCTTTTGGAAAGTAGGAGCAAGTACTATAGTATTGAGAGCTTGCGAAAAATGGAACAAACAAAAGCACCAACATTAAAAACAAAAATTTCAAGAAGTACAGTCTAAATTGGTGTAAATGTACTTCTTAAACTACACTAATTTGGTCCGCACAGTTGATCTCTCTCTCTCTTAGGGTACAGTCTACAATTGTACGGACCAAATTAGTGTAGTTTAAACTGTATATATATGGATTGCTTCTTTTTTTTTTTTACTCACATATACTTGTTAGGATCGAAACACACACGCACACGATTTACGAGTATAAACAGTAAAGAAATCAACACAGCAATATACGTGGTTCCCCAAAACCGGGTACGTCCACGGGAGCGGCTACTGTTCTTATTATCACAGTTTCAGTACATTAGGGTTTTACAATAGGGAGCCTTATATACCCGCCCTATACAAACCCTAGCCCGAAGCAAACCGGTAGCGCTACATAGAAACCAATGTAGCGCTACCCAAAGCCTAACCGGTACCCAAAGCCTAACCGGTAGCGCTACATAGAATTGCCTGTAGCGCTACCCACAGCTCTGTTGAGCCACACTTCCAACAGATCGAATGTGTATGGATAGCTTAAATGCCTAAGCTTTGGGTACTTCATTTAAAAAAAAATTAGTCTTAGGTCCATTATGTGAATTTCATAAGCACATAAGTTCACCTATTAATTTTGTAATGTCTCAAGTCCATTTTAGGGTACCCTAGAGTATGGTAGGGTACCCTAGGGTTTAGGCACTTTTATAAGATTTTAGGATGCACTTTTTTATTATAAGATAGGGTACCCTAGCGTAGGGTACCCTAGGATTTAAACACTTTTATAGGGTTTTAGGGTGCAATTTCCTATTATAGGGTTTTAGTGATTTAGGTACTTTCATAGAATTTAGGATTTTAGGCACTTTCATAGGGTACCCTAAGGTTTAGATTTTGTGGACTTGTGGCTTTAGGAAACTATTAGGTAGACTTGTGGGCTTTTGAAATGTCTATAGTAGACCTATCACTAAATCTCCCTTCATTTATTTGGTTAATAGCCAAAGAAGAAATTGGCATTTCCATTTCTCCTAAGAACCGGAGGAGATGCTAGCATTTCCAGTACAATTTACTACAAAAGTTAGCTTCAAAATTGTACTTCGATACTTGGCGTATAAGATGTACTATCTAATCGAGTATGAAGGTTGTTCCATTAGCGTATAAGATTGATTGGATCTTAGCAGAGAACTGATAACATTTGTCCTTAAAAAATGCAAGTACAGTATGTTAATTTAATTTGTTTAAATAAATCTGTAAAACAAGTAACCGATGAATTTCATCCCTTTTATACGAGAAATTTTTCAGTGCCGGGTGGGCACGGTGCCAGGTGGTGCCGAGCACGATCTCGACCGTCCAAACTTGTTTTGGACGGCTCAGATTTGTTTGGGTAATTTTTAAGTGTGAAATTACCAAAACGTCCTTCCAAGCCCAAACAGATCTGAGCCGTCCAAAACACGTTCGAACGGCCGAGATCTGCTCGGCACCACATGGCACCGTGCCCGCTCGGCACTGAAGTGTTTCTCCTTTTATACCGTATAAAAACTCTCATTTCGTGATTTCATCTCATTGTCATGATTAATATTCAAACCATTTATCGTGTAATTAACTCATAAAGAAAAGCATGTTAGTTTCCACTTTCCAATATACAGTCCGGATCAGGTCAGGGATTCCTGATCTGATTCCGGTCCCTAGGTTGCAAAAACAGTTGACAAACACAAATGGATAAAGGGTGGATAAGTCTTCCTAGGTTGCATCCAGCATACATTCAAGGAGTGAAGGATTTTGTAAAGTATGCATGTGGAATCAATCCTAATTCAAATGAAATCATGTGTCCGTGTAAGAAGTGCAGAAATGTCAAATTAGTAAAAAAGGAGGTACTAGGTGAACATTTAATGATAGATGGGTTTCTACCTAGTTACACGTGATGGATCTTTCATGGCGAATTTGTAGCATCTCCTGTAGCTCGTACTGAGGATAAAGGGCAGAGTGACTCATACGAGGGTGATGAAATGCATGAACTGCTCTATGATGCCTTTGGAATTCCCCCATTTGTTCCTCCTACAGATGACACGATAGGTTCTAGTAGTAACTACGGTCCAGATGAGAAAACAAAAAAATTCTTTAGTTTGTTGAAGGAAGCTGAAAGAGAGTTGTATCCTGGGTGTTCAAAGTTTTCAACCTTGTCATTCATTGTTCGGCTACTTCATATAAAGACCCTTTCTGGTTGGACTGACAAGTCTTTCACAATGTTGCTTGAGCTACTGAAGGAGGCATTCCCTGAGGGTGACACATTACCCAAGTCCTTTTACGCAACTAGAGTTCTCCTTAAGGGCTTGGGTCTCGATTACCACAAGGTAGATGCATGTCCAAAAGATTGTTCATTGTATTGGAAAGATACAGCTGATAGGGATAATTGCATAGTGTGTCATCATCCTAGATACAAACAGTTTGAGAAAGAGGAGATTGAAGCTAAGAAGAAGCAAAAAAAGATCCCACACAAGATTGTTAGATACTTCCCGTTGATTCCAAGCCTTCAAAGATTGTTCATGACAGCTGAAACAGCTTCATTGATGAAATGGCATGTAGCTGGCCGAACTAATGACAGAAAAATGAGACATCCTGCTGATACTCCTGTTTGGAAAAACTATGATAATCTGTATCCAGACTTTGCTTGTGAGCCTCGCAATGTTAGACTTGGTTTAGCAAGTGATGGATTCAATCCGTTCAAGTCAATGAGTACATCTTACAGCGTTTGGCTGTAGACACCCCAATTTGGCCTAACGATTATTTCAAGTCCCACCTTGGGACAATCCCGATGATGAAATGGATACAATGATTGATGATTGCTTCTTTGAGGACCTTAGGACTTTCGGTGAGAACTTTGACCACTTAGAGGACCCAATTCAAAGCCATACAGCCTTTCAGACAGAAATACAGAAGCCTAGGAGAATCCATCTGACGGCCGTGACATCGATCTAACGGCCATAACATCAATCCCTCGCCCGAGCAACCTGTTGCCAGCAAAATCTCCCTGAGAGATCAATTCCTCGGCCGCAAGATCTATCCTTCGGCCGAGACATCCATTCCACGGCCACGACATCCTTTGCTCGGCCGCCAGATCGACCTTTTTCCAGACTCTGGAACGTTCTGTCAGACGTTTGGTTTGATCCAACTACACTACCTTTCCGATGCGTTCGGGCTACGTTCGGAGATCACGACGTAGAGTTAGAGATGCATTGCAATTGCAATTGCCATCTCGTGATTTGATTGGCCGGAGTGAGTCATCCCTATGCCTATATAAAGGGGCCTTTGGGCTCCGAAATAAACACAGAAATTGAGATACCCACACACTCAATCAAACCTCGAAACTCTGTAGAAATACCCCCTCATATCCACTCTTCAAAAGCCCTAACCTTCCGAAGGTAGCCGTCAATCCGGCGATCAAACCCCGAAGTTCAAACCCTAACCCTAGGGTTTTCAATCAAGCAGTCAGTCAATCACAATCAAATCCGAAGCAATCAAGCAACTGAGGGATCAAGGTGGTGAGGCCCAACGGCCTCTGGTTTGTTTTACTTATCGCGTTTATGGCTAACCGTAGCATTTAAATCATTTGCTAAACTTTTCTGTCTGGTGTGAGGAAGAACATCGACCGGGGTTTCGATCCCTCGGTCGATAAATAAAACCAGGAGGATCCCTCGGCCGTGAGATCCATTCACCGGCCGCGGGATCCATTTCCCTGGGACAGTTTTGTTTGTTTCCTGCTTTTCTGTGCATTCTTTCAATTACAGTCCTGGCTCACTTTTATCTGTTTAAAGGAATAAATAAACAGACTATGTGTTGGAATTAAGCAAGGCATCTATACGTCTCATGTTGAACGATTATGGGCCAGTCTCACGACTGGGCAAAGAGGGGTGCCTAACACCTTCCCCTTATTGTACTTTTGGCTCTCGTATCCAGAATCTCTATCTATTTTCCCAGTTTTAATAAACTGGGTGGCGACTCTATTTAATGATAACTATTATCATGTGGCGATGTTCCTAGCCATGGGAATGTCCATGATCTTGGTTTATGAAATGAGCAACCAATCGATCAAACACAACGTGATCAATCTGTATGGCGATGCCCCGTTTGGGAGGTGTCTACATTGGCCAGTGATTCTAACGCCATACAATTTGCCACCGTGGTTGTGCATGAAGCAACCATATATGTTTCTTACCTTGCTCATTGATGGACCTAATGGGCCTGGAGATAAAATTGATACATATTTGCGCCTTGTGGTAGATGAGCTAAAGCTATTGTGGGAAATTGGTGTGGACACCTATGATGCAGAAAGTAACCAAATGTTTCGGATGCGTGCATTATTCCTATGGACAATGAATGATTTTCCTGCCCTTGCAATGTTGTCGGGATGGAGCACAAAAGGTGCTCTAGCTTGTCCTCCTTGTAATGTGCAAACTCGGCATCGGTACTTGCGTAATAGTCGAAAGATGTGTTACATGGGGCATCGACGATGGTTGAGTATGGACCACAAATTTCGAAAAGATGCCGCATCTTTTGATGGAACAGTTGAATATGACTCATTTCCTACTCGACTATCAGGGACTGATGTTTTGAAACAATTGGGATCTAGGTTTGATAACAAATTGGTGGAGAATCTAAAGTCTACTAAGAGGCGGAGAACTGAAAAAGGGGATGACAAAGTGGCTGATAATTGGAAGAAGAAGAGTATTTTCTTTGAATTGGTTACTTGGGAGTTTAACTTGATTCGCCATAATATTGATGTAATGCATAATGAGAAGAATGTTTGTGATAATATATTGTGGACAATATTGGACGTGGATGGAAAGGGAAAGGACCATTTAAATGCTCGACGTGACATGGTAGATATTGGAATGCGAAAGGCACTTCACCCCATAATTGCTGGTAATAATAAGTTTTATCTGCCACATGCATGCTTTGCCATGGATAGTAGAGAGAAAACTTTGTTTTTAACGATGTTGAAGAACCTCAAAGTGCCAGATGGTTATGCATCCAATATTTCACGTTGTGTCAATCTCAAAAAAGGCACCCTCTTCGGGTTGAAAAGTCATGATAGTCATATACTAATGCAACAACTACTTCCAGTGGCGGTGAGAAATCTTTTGCCTAAACATGTGGCAAAACCTCTGATTGATTTGAGCAATTTCTATAGCCGAATATGCTCAAAAACACTAGAAGTGAAGGAACTCGACAGTCTACAATCCCAAATTGCACTTACACTTTGCCAACTTGAGAGAATTTTCCCTCCATCCTTTTTTGACATTATGGAGCACTTACCCATTCATTTGGTTGAGGAGGCCAAGATTGCGGGCCCAGTGCAGTACCGGTGGATGTACTTTGTAGAGAGGTTCTATTCTAAATTTTTTTTTTTTTGTCTTTCATGTCATATCAATGCTTTATTTTGAATCCCAAGTGTCCATCTATTTACTTGTAGGTATCTTAGGACACTTAAGTCCTATGTGCGTAGTAAAAGCAATCCAGAAGGTTCTATTGCTCAAGGATACTTGGTCGAAGAATGTATGACATTTTGCGCGAGGTACTTGCATGGTGTTGAGTCAAAGTTGCATCGACCAGTAAGGAATAATGATGTGAGTGATAACCCGGAGGTCTTAATGGGTCGTGGTTTAGAAAAAGGAAAATGATTTGTGCTAAATACCACATCACGAGTACAAGCTCATCGATATGTGTTATCTAACTCAATTGCAATTGTCCCTTATCGGGAGTAAGTGCCTCTATACCCCCAATTTAATTGTCTCTTTCTTTTTCCGATCCAATTGTAATGCTAATGCACTTTAAACTTACGTTGATTGTCTAGGGAACATCGTAAATTAATTAGAAGGACACATCATCGTCTCAACGATTATGATGTTGATCACTGCCATAACGAGGAATTTCCCAAATGGTTCAAATCTCATGTATGTTACACTTACTATAGGATTCTTTGGAATTTCCCAAATGATTTAGCTAACTTTAAAATTTGTTACTCTTTTAACAAACAGGTTGAACAATTGCTCATTGCTGGTATAGAGTTATCAGATGAGATTAAAATTTTGGCTATGGGGCCTAGTGATAAGGCCAATAGATATAGCGGGTACCTGATTAATGGCGCCAAGTACCATACAAAGAGTCGTGAGCTAAGAAGAAAAACTCAAAATAGTGGGATTATGGTGAAAGCAAATACATGTAGCTATGCAAGTGCTAAGGACATGAATCCTATGGAGGGTGAGGTGACGTACTACGGATATGTGACAGATATTGTTGAATTGTACTACTCATATGATCGTAGGTATGTGTTATTCATGTGCGATTGGATTGATAATAACAAGGGACTCAAGCATGATGATTTTGGCTTCACACTTGTTAATTTCAAGCATCTATTATATACGAAGAATCAAGAGCGGGATGAACCATTTGTCTTAGCATCTCAGGCACAACAAATCTTCTATATTCAAGATCCCATCGATGATGACTGGAATGTAGTAGTCAAGATGAAACCTAGGGACTTGTACAAGGTGTGTGGCGAACAACCAGTTGGTGAAGCAACTATGGAGGGGTTTGTCCATGTAGATGTACATGCAAGTCTACTCTTCTCTGAGGGAGACGTGAACTGGGTTAGGCAAGGGTTGAATGGAGTAATTGTTGATGAAGCAACTATGGATGCTGAATTAGATGCTGATATGGAGTCTTAGTTCTGGATGGAAGTTGCATATTTATGTTTATTTATTTATATTACAGTTATCATCTAGTGAAAAATGATCATGAGTATGATGGGAACAAAGCCTTGTTACTATATTGAGTTGAAAGCTGGTTATGTTGGTACTTTGTTGGAATTACAGATGTGTTAATTTTACATTTGAATATGGTAGGTTGATCGCTCCAAATGAATAGTGTCCTGTTAATTGTACACTTGAATATGCATGTTGATTTTTGTCGTCCAGGGTATTATGTCAAAACGAATCTCACAGACTCGATGCTCTGCCTCTGAAAGTTCTTCTAGTGAGACTGAGCAGTCAGGTTCTTCAAGTTCTTCAAGTCTGGATGATAGTCCTTATAACATACTTGATCCACCAGCAACATGGTACCCCCTTGGAAGTCTTCCTGCTAAGAGACCCGATCATAGCTCGGCTTCAATTGGTAAGTCAAAATAAGCTAGCTAGCTAGTCCCCTTATTTCAATAGACTTCTTTTCCTTGTGCTACTGCATACCTTTGTCACAGTTTTGGTCACAAGCTCCTCTACTGCTGCTTAATTTCTTTTCCTTATTTGATGAGCATAGCTTCTAGTTCATCCCAACCCACACAAAGGCAAACAAGAGGCCCAACATGGATGCATGGTGATTGGAATCCTGGTGGTGGAATGTTACATATTGTTCCCAATGAGTTAAACCAAACAGTTGAAGGACATACACCTCTTGCTTCTCATTTGGGTGTTTTAGCTCGCGATGGAAGTCTTTTACCACTCACTTATAAAAGCTGGCATTATGTTCCAAAAGAAAACAAAGAGCGAATTTGGAGGGAGATAAAGGTGACACAAATGAGATTTTTGTCTGCACAAATTAGCTTTTTGTTTTTGTTCAACTCAGATGAATGTTGAAGACAACTTGGTTATTATCTTACCCCATGATGCAGGCAAATACCGATGCAGATGATTCTATGAAGCGAACGTTAATGTCTTCAACGGGGAAGAAATGGAGAGAGTGGAAATGTACAGTAAAAAAGTCACATTATAGAGCCTTTACTAATGATGCAGAGAGGTTAGCTCATCGACCTGAAAGGGTACACGAGCATCAGTGGCGAGCCTTGGTCTACTATTGGGGCACTCGGAAAGCACGGAAGAAAGCCAAGAAGAATAAACGAATTCGGAAGAAAAAGACACTGCATCACAGAACAGGGAGAAAGCCATTTGCTGTTGTTCGAGTAGAGGTATCAATAACTTTTCCTTTTGTTGCATGAATTAACATAAAAGCTGCTTGAACTGACAAATCTTGTTTGTGTGTAGGTTGCCCAATCAAAGACAAAGAGCAAGAGCAAGAGCAAAAGGAGGCCTCATATCTAAACTGCCTCTTGTTTTTTTGGTTTTGTTTGTGTCTTGTTTCTTTTGTGTCCTGTTTGGAGGGCTAAGAGATCTGGATTTTGCAGCTGCAATCTGTGCTTCTGTATTATTATTCTATGAGGTAGAATATTGCTGATATGTTTTGATAGATTGATGGCTGAAAGATTATGAGGATGGATGGATTGGTTGCAATTACATGAATGATTTTGGGTAGCAGTTGATATTTATGGCCTCTAGATGTTAGTTGTGGAATTTTAAAAAAAAGCACATCATTTCAGTTGAAGTTTGGTTTTTAAACTTTTTTTTGGTTCAAACATTTACCTAAAGGTTTTTAAATGGGAATTTGATGGGCTAAATAAGGGATTTTGGGCCCAGATTTTGTGGGCTTTTTTAAAACTTGATTCCGGCGTTTTTGGCAAAAACGTTGGCGTAATACATCATAATGATGTCACCATAACGGACGGACGCCAAATGTTAACGGCTGAAGCTTTTAGACGGCGTTTTTAAAAACGCCGGCAGAACTCCTACCTCGGCGTTTTTTAAGCGCCGGAAATATAAGCCGACGGCCACGTCCCCGACGTTTGGTATAAAACGCCGGTGAATATTTGGCGGCGTTTAACGGGACTCTAACGGCGTTATTCAAGCGCCGACAGACGTATTATTCCTTGTAGTGCTATGGAGAGAGAATTCTATGTTTTAAGGGCAATGCTTCCCCCCTCTCAAAAAACCGTGCGGGATTCACAGTACGATTGAAGGAAAAGCCCACACACTCATGAATGTGTTAAGTCATACTTAGCGACGTCCAATAATCTTTTGTTTCTTGGAACAATTTTTTTTATTTCTTAGAACGTTGTGGAACGGTTATTGAATGCTCTTGATAAAACGCCATATGATGCTTCAAAAATGTGTTGATTCCATGTTCATATGTTAGGATAAACGATGTTTTTGCACTAGGTGACGGTACCACTACAAATAGTATCATTATGTAGTACAACATTCCCAAGGAATCCAGTGCTACTCAGGGACGGCTCCACTAGTAAGCTCCCTGAGTTCAAAAAAATGTACTAAAATTTTGTCTATTTATGTGTATAATTTGATTTATTTATTTTATTGTCGGCACTGAATCATTCGTGCAAAACAGAATAAATGAAAGTTTGAAAGGAAAATTCTATGGACATTAGATGCTTTACGGGACAAAATGTTGACCTATTAAGAAACAACAGGTGAACAAGATGAGTGTAGCGGAAATGAGAATATTGAGGTGGATGTGTGGTAATGCTAGACGAGACAGTATTAGAAATAAAACGGTTCGTGAGACAGTAGGTGTAGCACCTATAGAGGAGAAGTTGAGAGAAAATAGGCTAAGGTGGTTTGGAAATATCTACCGTAGACCAGGAGATGCAGTAATTAAGAGAGCGGATAAGATATTTGGGTAACAATGCTACCGGGAGGGGTAGACCTAAATTGACATTAGATAATGTGGTACGCAAAGATATGAGTATAATGGGTTTATGCGAATAAGTGGCTCTTGACAGAGTTCAATGGAGGAAAAGAATAAAAAATTGGTGGGAGGTCCACTGTAGCATGTTTGTAACCCACTAAGTCCACTAATCAAATCTCTAACCCACTAAGTCCACTAATAGGTATTTGGTAAGGCATGAAGTCCACTTCATTTAAAAGATAAATAATCTCTGACAGATTTACCCTTCCATTCAAATCCCATCCATTTAGCTCATTATCTCTCCATTATCCCTTCTAATTTTGTACTTATCCATTCAATCACGGGTATCTCTCTCTCTCTCGTCTCTCTCTATTTGAAATCACGTCAATCACGTTGTTGTACTTATATAACGTTATATAACAGTCGAAGATTCTCCTTTTCTAATACACTATATATAACGTTATTGTACATATATAACGTTATATATTCTCCTTTTTAAGAGTTAAGCCGCTGCGCGGACCAATAAATATAAGGTTGTCTATGGTTATATATGATTATGATTATATGTTTATGCATATATATGATCAAGTTTTAACAAGTATTATGTTGGATCAGTTTTGTATCTAACGTTATTGTACTGATATAACGTTGTATAACATTGTATATTCTGCTTTGTAGAGTTACATCTTGATCTCAACTGCTTTGTTGAATTTTTTTTGAGTTTCGCTGCACAAAAACTCTCATATAACATTATATTTTTACTTTATTGAATTGGTCCGCGCAGCAGCCTCAATGACTTGTTTCTACTAACAATAATACACAAAAAAAAAACGTAATACATGTGACAAAAAATAATCATATAACCTTATAACGTTATACATGAGATTTTGTCCTTTCTAACTCTAAAAAAATAAAAAGAGGAGATCTCGTAACTTCTTTCCCTTCGTCGTCGTCGCCTTCTTCACAGTCGACTTCACAGGTAACTAAATACTCTTCACCCCTTGAACAACTGCACAAATAACAGCCGTTAACAAAATTAGTATATAACCAACATTGATATAACCATATATACTATCAATCGAATCCCTAACTTAATTCAACCATACCATAACATTATATGTTCAGGTCTGTTAGGCCGCTGCGCGGACCAATTCATATAAGGTTATATATGGTTATGGTTTATTATTCTTTTATAGGGTTATATGGTTATAACGAGTAAGGAACAATATGGTTATATATTCAGATCATACATAACCTTATATTCACAGAACAAAATGACATTTTATAAACAACCAACAGGAGAATATATAACGTTATATAATTTGTTCTGCTTCTTATTTATGCAACCATACATCTTCACAGAACAAAATGACATTTTATAAACAACCAACAGGAGAATATATAACGTTATATAATGTTACACAATAACATATGAATGACATTACAATGTTATATGTTTACATCCGGGGGCGTGGGGGCAGGAGCCCCCACGGCACAGCGAAAACGATACTTTAAAGAACTTGGGGTGTAATTTCAGCCATAGAACCCGACCTAGTTATATATATATAACCACATATAACCTTATATGAATTGGTCCGCGCAGCGGCCTAACAGATCTGAGTATATAACCATATATGTACCTAACAGCCACTAACGAAAGTACAAAAAATAAAACCCTAACAGATCTTAACATATAACCATATATGTTCCAACAGCAGGTAAACAAAAATACAACATACAAAACCCTAACAGAGAGGAATTCTTATGTTTTTACTGGTGTATAAACCCTTCAAATGCAAAGAACCATACCGAGGGACACAAGGCGACGAAGATCGAGTTATTTGTTACGATTTGGAAGGGCACCTGATGTTTTGAACAGATATATGATGACGAAGGTGTCGGCGACGGTGGTAGCGGTGATGGAGGGTGGGAACTCGGCCATGGTGGTAGCGGCCATGGATGTCGACGAAGGGCGGCGAGGAGAAGGAGGAGTGCACCGCGGCGAGCAGGCGAGGAGGAGGAGGAGCAGGCGGCGAGCAGGCGGAGCAGGCGATGTGATGGCGAGGAGGAGGAGGAGCAGGCGGCGAGCAGGCGATGTGACGGCGACGGGAGGTGGGTGGCGATGGCGACGAGATCTTTGTCGTTGTTCGTTCTGAAATTGTGGGGGGGAGGCGGCGATGGGAGGTGGGTGGCGATGTTTGTCGCTGTTCGTTCAGAAATTGTGGGGGAGAGGCGGCGACGGGAGGTGGGTGGCGATGTCGAGTCGCTGTTCGTTTTGAAATTTTGGGGGGAGGGGGGGAGGGTTTTGTACTGAAGGGAAGGATAAATTTTCGAGAGAGAAATCGGGAGAGATTTTAGGGATTAGAAATTTCAAACGTTTTTTTTTCAAATAGATAACAAAACGTGGCAAAAGGTTTTTTAAAAATAGGGGTATATTAGACTAAACAGGTTTATTATATCCTGATTAGTAGGTTAGTGGACTTAAGGGGTTATAGAATTTAGAAGTAGACTTATGGGGTTTGGAATATGGTACAGTGGACCTGGGGAAAATTTCTCCGGAAAAGAATTTATGTAGCCGACCCCAAGTGATTGGAACATAAGGCTCGATTTGATTTGATTTGGTTTATAACTCAACAAAATAAAATAAATTAGGCTCGATAAGTCTTCAAACAAAGTATCTATAGTTATCTTATTTAGTATTTTGTATGCATTTTTTTTTACCGCTAAGCTAAAATTCAATCGCCGTCGCTGGTGCTACCGACGGCAACAGGCGACAGCTGTATCATTTGGTCGGGATCACGATTTTTACAGCACTTACTATTAATAGTAGTACTTGGTAAAACGTGGCATTGCCTACTGGCTACCTCCAACCTCCACATAAAACAAAAACCCTAGTACTAATCCATGGCCTGCCTTCATAACCACAAATTTGAATACCCCCGTTAATATACAAACCACGTCAACCCACCCCACCATATGTGGCCCAATGTGAACCCACGTGACCCAATGTCCTTTTGGGATCCCCAAACTCGATGACGTGGATTCTCGAAATATAAATAAATAAAAAAATTACGGAGATTTTTCGTAAAAAAGTGTTTATATATGGAGGTTAATCCCGCACGGCCTAAGTGTTTCAAATGGTGCAGATTTAAAAAGAACACTTTCGGAGAAAAGTGAAAGTATTCTTTCCCTGAAAAATTTGTTTAAAATTTAAACAATCCAAAACACTCTTGGATGGTTTCAGATACACCGCGCTGTTAACAGCGTGTTTAGAGGAGCTCCGTGTGAACAAGTCTTACTCCTTCAAATATCCACCACCTTGTTCCCTCTCCCTGCACTATATATATACCTCCACATTTACACCTTCTTCTTCACAACTCTAACTTGAAAGAACCGACTGAAGTGTGAGAAATTCTTTCATATACCCATTACTCCTTTTGAAGCCATCCTCTAATTCTATCCCCCTAGTAATTAAACACCCTCAAATGGCAACTTCCTCAGTCATGCAGTCCATTATGGAGAGCCTGGTGACCGGTGTCGCGAAGGGGACGGGTTTGAGTCAGACGATTCCTCGCAGCTGCTGCTACTTGCCACGGCAGGGGAGAAATTCCGGCATGCTTGTGCGTTGCATGGCCAAGGTAAGTCTTTTTTTTTTTTTTCTTTCTTTTTGGTTTGATAACCGAATGTCCAGACAAGCTTGCAGCACAATAAACAAATTCTAAGGCCCTGAGGTTAGAGAATAGACAAATCTCCGGTGGCTCCATGTTTGAAATGTTGGGCTTTCGTGCTCGTGGGATTGAAGCAATCTCTTGGGAGCAAGCTATAGACGTTTTGTTTATATTCATTTAAACTTGTGGGGGTTGCTAAGGCAGGTGTTTCGGGTTAATGTGACCCAGAGAAGGTGTGTAGAGGCCCGAAGGGCTCCAGCGCACCCCACAATTTTAGACTTTTACTAATATTTTATACGGTACAATTAGAATATAAATCTCCAAAAATTTAAAATAATTTTGGTTTTGATCTAGTCAAAAATTAACATTATTCTACAATGTCATGAAAAAAAAGTTCAACTTTTTTCATAGATGAGAATAATCACACATGAGCATTGCAATTTTTGTCCAATTAACAAAACGACATTGTATCCAATTTAATAATGCACTACAAAAGCTACATGATAAGTTGTGTACGTTTTTAAACGAAAATATTTTTCTTAAGGTCGGCCTTTTGTCGGTTTAAAATTCTGACTCCGCCCCTGTTGTGACCAAAGATCATATGAGGCGTGATAATCCGTGATTAATCCAATGATTGTGGGGAGATAGCTTATCGTTTGATTGTTTGATGTGGCAGGGTGGTCAGAAAGAGGAAGCAGGATCTCCCCCAAAGGCTAAGGTATATTTAAGAAACCGTTGCTGTAACTATAACTGTGATTTTCATTTTTTTTTCACAGTTATTAATAATCTTTTACCCTCTTTGTGGTGCAAGAATAGTACTCGATCATTCCGTTCCAATTTGCTTGTTTATTTATGAGAACCCACTTATTACGAGAGTATATAATCATTACACTTTCCAAAATAGAAGTTTCAATAAAAATGTCTTCCAATTTAAGTTGAAGCTGTTGCATCAAATTCAAAAAGAGAAAGGCAGAAAGAGAATCATAAGAATTTATTCTTAAAATTTTTTGAACAGTCAAATATTTCTGGACTGGATGAAAGTTAAAAAGTGGGAACACAAAACGAGACGGAGGGAATAATTCAATTTAGCTGTTACATCAAATATTGAAACTAAACATAGCAGTACTCCCAACTATGACAGGTGCTATTCGACCTGTTAGCATTCAAGGGGCCGGCGCCGGAGAGAATCAACGGCAGGCTTGCCATGATCGGCTTCGTGGCGGCGATCGCGGTGGAGCTGTCCAAGGGCGAGGACGTGTTCGCCCAGATATCCAACGGCGGGATCCCATGGTTCCTGCTAACCACCGGTGTGCTGTCCGTAGCGTCTCTGATCCCTCTGTCCAATGGAGTAAGCGTGGAGTTAAAGTCAAAGCCGTTCTGGAGCTCCGATGCTGAGATGTTGAACGGGAGATTTGCTATGCTGGGTTTGGTTGCACTGGCCCTCACCGAGTTTGTCAAGGGTGGGGCCCTAATTGTGTAGGTCTTGTTTAGATGGAAATTATCAAGATGGTGTCACACTTGTAGTTGGACCCAAAAAAAAAAAAATTGTCCTAGTTGAATTTTGTAAAGTTGTATTGATGAATTTTGTAAATTTGTTCAAAAATCATGTGTTTACGCAAATAATTTTTCTACCAATATGGATCTTGTTTGATAGATCTCATCGAAATCTTTTAAACAGTGCAAAAAAAAATTAAAAAATATTTTTCATTTTCATTATATTTGAGCTTGAAAAACCTTCATTTTCCTAAAGTTCTTTTTACTACGCATCCGAAACACCTGCAAGCTAGCTTAAATAGGATTGTGCATATGCTTGGTCGGAGATATTATTTACTTCAATATTATTTTTCAAGTTTCTTCATTTTTTTTCTGATCGCATTAATTGATGCTACTTATATCTTTATCTTAATTGCATAAATTTTATACAATGGGACACCAATACCATCGGATTTTAGTTCATCAAAAAGCCGCAACGTATAATAGTATATCATCAATACAACTTTACAAAATTCAACTAGGACAATTTTTTTTTTTTTGGGTCCAACTACAAGTGTGACACCATCTTGATAATTTCCATCTAAACAAGACCTACACAATTAGGGCCCCACCCTTGACAAACTCGGTGAGGGCCAGTGCAACCAAACCCAGCATAGCAAATCTAGTAATTGATTTTTCTTATTTCTTTTTCATTCCAAGCAATAGAAGCATGATGCAAGTTAGGGTTTCTTTTGTTTCTCTTTCAATAATGAGTGAGTAGTCGTATAGGTAGGGTCGCGGGGTGATTAGCACACCGTGATCGGTTCGGGTACTGCTCCTGTTTTCAAATAATGAAAAAAGTAATTCTAGGTTATTAAGAACATTCGTTAGACGAACCCGGGGCATCGTCGGAGCCCATGTGAATGGGGGAATGGGGGTCCAAAACTCATTCTTCGCTGCGCATGGATATACGGCGACCATAAAAGTTCGCATCTTTCGGGGTATCTTTTCCTAACTAAAGTTAAATGTTTTTAAGAACGCTGAATGGAGCGGGCTAATCCGGACTGGTTACGAGTGCTATGAACCCTACGACCATACCTCATTTTAATTATCTGAATAGTGCAATCAATTTCTTTGGTTTAGTTTATCTCTCAATCAAACTGACAAGGGGACCTAAGAGCCGTTTCAAATTCTACAACCCGAGGTTCCACAGCACACACTTCACCGTCCTTAGTGGATTCGACTCCAGTCTTACCAGATATTGTGCTATATCGGTCTCCGCCCTACGCTTGGGGCAACCCATAATTTTAGGACTAGGAAATTGTCAAGCAAAAATCCGATGGTATTGGTCTCCCGTTGTATAAAATTTATGCAATAAAGATAAAGATATAAGTAGCATCAATTAATGCGATCAGAAAAAAAAATGAAGAAACTTGAAAAATAATATTGAAGTAAATAATATCTCCGACCAAGCATATGCACAATCCTATTTGAGCTAGCCAGCGGGTGTTCCGGATGCATAGTAAAAGGAACTTTAGGAAAATGAAGGTTTTTCAAGCTCAAAAATCATGTGTTTACGCAAATAATTTTTCTACCAATATGGATCTTGTTTGATAGATCTCATCGAAATCTTTTAAATAATGCTTTATTTTCATTTTCATTATATTTGAGCTTGAAAAACCTTCATTTTCGTAAAGCTCTTTTTACTACGCATCCGAAACGGGGCTTAATCTAATCTCATTAAAGAGGTTAGCTAGATTCAACTAAAGCCAAAACATCTCTTATCTTGTATGAATTGACTCAAAACACCACAATTGCAATTTTGCGTACTAATGAGCTGCGTCACATTGCAACAATTCTTCCAAACAACTCTAGCAAACACGTGTCACGGTGCACTATGATCTGCGAAGTTATGAAGAATCAAATAAACAAAACCGAGGTCAATCTACGTAATCATTCAGAGTTGGAATTACAATTTGATCCTTTGTTTCTTGATTGAAATTATAAAAAATTTACTAATTCAAGAAAAGACTTCTTAAAAAACACAGACTTTTAACACGGTATTAACCGCGGAAGGTAGAAAGACTGCGAACATGAAATCCTATATGCACTAGTTAGATTTTGGTGCAGGTCAAGCAACCGATATCTGAGAAGCAAATCTGAAGTACTACTCCTAAACCGAAAGAAAATATATGCTTATTCATATACCTCAAACCAAATGTTGCGAGCCAAAAAACAAACACAACTGAAAAGAGCCCAAGAAATGCATGAAAAGTTTCTTACATCCTCTTTTGAGCGGGTTATATATGTTTTTTTTTGTTTTTTTTATTATTATTATAAGGAAGGGGTATGTAATTCTTGATATAAAAAGGCTTTGGATACACCGGATGTAAAAAAAGGGCAAAGGGCAACACGAGACTCCCGCACGCGAGGTCTGTGGAGGGACGGAACCAGGATTTTATCCTAGCAGTGGCGAAATGTATACTAAAAAAATAAAAAGATGCATTACAATATTAATAGTCATCAGCTCCAGAAAAAATTAAAATAACATAACATAAATTATAGTAAATAATGTTTGTCATTTGCACATGGAGTATGAAAAAAAACTAACTTTAATTTTGGGCATCGATAATGCCACTCCCCAGATCTCTATATGGATTTCACAAATTGATAACCACACTCCCTTTTGGGAGTGGCATTATAAATTTGGGGAGTGGCATTATAATAAATTCCCTTAATTTTTTAGGGTTAGGATGTGAAGTTTTTTTTTCTTAATTACACATCATCATTTATATTATTTCACTTTGGCCTATTGAATTTAGTTGTGGAATACTTTTTTGGGTCTCCTTTCTTGAAAAAAAATAAAAGATTTATGACTACTATATAATAAAAAATAAGGAAAAAAACTTAGCAGTGGCGAGACTATATAAGTTAGGGATAAAAAAAAAATTCACATATAATAATTGCATTTTCTAAAATTCTTGTCGTGGCGGCCGCTGCCACTAGACCCCTCCTGGTTCCATCCGTCTGGGGAAAGGTTGATGTACGCAGTTTTACCCCTAAAAGCAAAGAGGCTATTTCCGTGACTCAAACCCGTGACCAAAAATATAGATGCAACATCGAATGCAAACAACAGTTGGGTTGGATGACTTTGGATGACCAGAAATATTGTCATTCGTAATGCTTCACTTTCAAGTTTCAACCAAATAACATGCAATATTTTACCTCTACGAATTGGCAAAGCAGCAGTAACGTCTTTTGGAAATTAGGACCCGGACCCAGTACAGTATTGAGAGTTGGCGAAAAAAAGGAAAAAAAAACAAAAGCACCAAGAATCACAAGAATTCAAGAGAGACTACGATGTTTGTGTCTTTAAAGATATATTATTTCATACTGATAGGATCAGGCACGTACAGGCTCATTTTGGTGCACGAGATGTGAGTCTTTTGCCAAATCAAGACTTATCAAGCCAATTTCGGGAAGTTGGTTGGGTCATTATGGCTGCATCTCATTTGTGCGCGAAGTCCTTTAGTACGACATACTTCATTTGGACCAACCACAAGAACCCTACTTGTCCATTTTGGGATCAATACAATAAATCAATAATCCACAAAGCTAGACAAAATAAACGCAACTCTTTATTGATAAATCTGTAGCGAACTCTGTGCTTACGGTGAGTGAATTCAGTACTGAAATCACAAGGTTATCACAAGTTCTTTTCATCATTTCTAATGCGATCAGTAAATAACTATATAGTACCAAAAGAAGCACAGAAAATGAAGTCATGGTAACAAGATTTTCATCTTCAAGTTCAAGTTCTCTCCTCTTCCGTATCGCAATTTCAGTCAAGAAACTCAACCTTTTGAAGCTCCAAAGGCAACCTCTCATGCCCGTATCGAATACCAACAAGGTCACTAAAATTTGTGAGTAAATAGATCATATATAACTCAACAAAATAAAATAAATCAGGCTCGATAAGTCTTCAAGCAAAGTAAATATAGTCATCTTATTTAGGCTCCGTTCCAGAACATCTTCTTAAAAAATAAGTATTTATTTCGCATTTTCAAACTCAAAAATAATGTAAATAAAAAATTATTTTTTAAATTTTTCTGCACCGTATAAAAGATCTCTATAAGATCTATCAAATAAGATTCATATTACTAGAAAAATTATTTACATAAACACATTATTTTTGAGCTTGAAATTATTTTCTTAAAAATAAGTATTTATTTTCAATTCTGGAACGGGGCCTTAGTGTTTTGTATGCATTTTTGTTACCGCTGAGTTAAAATCATGTCGCCGTTCCTAGTGCTACTAACGGTGCAACGGGCCACAGCTGTATCATTAGGTCGGGATCACGACTTTTACAGCACTTACTATTAATAGTAGTCGTACTTGGTAAAACGTGGCATTGCCTACTGGCTACCTCCAAGTCTCCAACCTCCACATAAAACAAAAACCCTGGTACTAATCCATGGCCTGCCTTCATAACCACAAATTTGAATTCCCCGTTAATATACAAATTAACCACGTCAACCCACCCCACCATATGTGGCCCAATGTGAATCCACGTGACCCAATGTCCTTTTCGGATCCCCAAACTCGATGACGTGGACTCTCGAAATAGCAAAAAAACTTATTTGCGGAGTGTTTACGTAGGGGAATTTCGCGCGTCTTAAGTGTTTTGAATGGTCCGAATTTAAAAAGAACTTTTCTGAAAAAATGTTAAACTCTTCCCCGAAAATTTTTGTTTAAAATTCTAACCGTCTAAAATACTCTTTGATGGTCCAGATTCACCCCGCGCAGCTATAAACAGCTGTCCATGAATAAAAGTCTTACTCCTCAAAATATCCACCACCTTTTTTTTTTTGATCCGCAATATCCACCACCTTGTTCCCTCTCTCCCTGCACTATATATATACCTCCACATTTACACCTTCTTCTTCACAACTCAAACTTGAAAGAACTGAGTACTAAAGTGTGAGAAGTTCTTTCGATCATATATAGCCATTACCCATTACTCCTTTTGAAGCCAGCTTCTAATTCTATCCCCCTAGTAAACACCCTCAAATGGCAACTTCCTCAGTCATGCAGTCCATTATGGTGAGCCCGGCAACCGGTGTCGCGAAGGGGACGGGTTTGAGTCGGACGATTCCTCACAGCAGCTGCTACTTGCCGTGGCAGGGGAGAAATCCCGGCGTGCTTGTGCGTTGCATGGCCAAGGTAGGTCTTTTTCTTTTTTTTTCTTTCTTTTTTTTTTTGATAACAAAATGTCCGGATAATCACAATAAATTATTCCAGGTCAATGAGGTTAGAGAAAAAACAAATCTCTGATGGCCTCACAATTTGAATTGTTGGGCCTTCGTGCTCGTGGGATTGAATTGCAATCTCTTGGGAGCAAGTTCTTTAGACATTTTTTTTTTTATGTTCACTTGGCTAAACCCGTGTCAGTTGCCGAGGTAGGTCTTTCGGGTTCATGTGACCCAGAGATGGTGTGTAGAGGCCTGAAGGGCTCTAGACACCCCACGAATTTTAGACTCTTACTAGTATTTTATACAGTACAATTAGAATATAAATCTCCAAAAATCTAAAATAATTTTGGTTTGATCTAGTCAAAAATTAATACTCCATTATTCTACAATGTCATGTAAAAAAAGTTCAATTTTTTTCATAGATGAGAGCATTGCAATTTTTGTCCAAATAACAAAACAACGTCATATCCAATATAATATTGCACTACAAAAGCTGCATGATAAGTAAAGTACATTTTTGAAAGATAGTACGTTCTCCGTCCCATATTCATTTTTCGTGTCGTTTTTTCAACACTTATATCTTCCAATATGAATCTTCAAAAATATGCAATATGGATCTTGTTTGATAGTTCTCGATTAGATTTATAATACAAAATTTTCAAAATTATAAAAAACATTGTAGATTGGGAGATATAAGCATTGAAAAAACGGCACGAAAAACGAAAATGAACAATGAAAATGCGACGGAGGGAGTACTTTTCTTAATTCGGTATCCTTGGGTATAAATTCTGACTTTGCCACTTATGTGACCGTAAATTATATATATGAGGTGTGATGATCCATGATTAATCATTGTTTGATGTGGCAGGGTGGTCAGAAAGAGGAAGTAGGATCTTCCCCAAAGGCTAAGGTATAATTACAAGCCGTTGCTGCAACTGTAACTGTGATTTTCATTTTTTTTCAATGCTTATAATTTCTTGATCTAGGATAAATCCTAGAATCTTGTTACGATGTTTCTTACAGTTTAGGCATATTTTCTAGCATTTTAAGCTTATATTTTGCCTTAGTTTTATCCTTATAGCAATTTATGCTTTAATCTAGAACTATGTGTGAGATACTTTAGGTTGAGTTTATGTAGTTTTGTTATGGGTTTCAGTTGGCGTCTTACCCACAGCTGACCCAAGGAATTTGGATGCCCAAAGCTAAATTGTGGGATGGTGCCTTACGTATTTTTAGAATTAAACAACAATGATAGAAATGTTTCTTTATAATACTATTTTAGACTTTATAATGTATGTTAATTGTTTTGTCACTAACAACCAAAGTGGTTGGCTTGAATTCTACTTGATTTGGTCTCAAAACCTGGCAGTTACAATAGCATTATTTTTGAGGAAAAAACATTTCAAAAGAAAAAGTTGCCCAAAAGACTCGAAATCAGACACTCCACATAGACTAAAATCAACTCACCACTAAGCTAGCAAAGACATTAGTGTTATAAAACGAACAAATAATATATATACTAATTTATAAATAATATTGGAGTGCCCCTAAAATTTTAAATATTCCTGGGCCAGCCCTAGTCTTACCATCTTTTAGGTCTCGGGTGGCTTTTTTGCGGTGTGCCCTTAATCCTTTTAATCTTTGTAATTCTTTATAAAGATTAATAAATTCTTTTTGCTTAGCAAAAAAAATTTCTTCATTATTACACATATCTATTGGATAATATAGCAATTTTCTAGAGTCAGTTTGTCATAAATCTGTTATTCTTGAAGACAGGTGGGACTATTACCACTTAATTTTTTTTTTTTGAAAAAAATAAAATAAAAATGAATGGTTCAATTTTCTATTAATAGTATAGTATACATGAATTGTAGTAAAAATAATAAGATCAAATGGTATATGAACTGTCTTATATATATATTGAACTTTCTGCTTTTCTAGTGAACATTTTTTGTTTTATTTTTTTTCTAATTCTTTAATCATGTCAGAGAAAACAATGAATGGTTCAATATATTGGGGAAAAGGAGTGAAAATCAGAAAAAGTATGATAGACATTTGTCACTAAAAATTAAGACCTCCTAGGCCCTTAAAACTATTCACAATTATTTAGAATTGATTACCCTCTTTGAGGTGCAAGAAGAGCACTCCTTCCGTCTCAATTTGCTTGTTTTTTATTTACGAGAATCCACTTATTCTGAGAGCATATAACATTACACTTTCAAACTAGAAGTTCCAAAAAATGCCTTCCGATTTAAGTTAAAGCTGTCGCACCAATTCAAAAGAGAAAGGCAAAAAGAGAATATCGTAAGGAATTGATCTTCTAACTTTTTTAAATGGACATTTTGGGACGAAAGAAAGTTAAAATGAGAAAAATAAAACGGGTTGGAGAGAGGAAAAAAAAAAGAGAGGCGAAGGGAGTACTAATTAATTTAGTTGTTACGTCAAATATTCAAAGGTTGAAACTAAACATAGCACTCCCAACCATGACAGGTGAGCACCGGTCTTTTCGACCCGTTAGCGTTCAGTGGGCCAGCACCGGAGAGGATCAACGGCAGGCTCGCCATGATCGGCTTCGTGGCGGCGATCGCGGTGGAGCTATCCAAGGGCGAGGACGTGTTCGCCCAGATATCCAACGGCGGGATCCCGTGGTTCCTGCTGACCACCGGTGTGCTGTCTGTAGCGTCTCTGATCCCTCTATCCAGCAGAGTGAGCGTGGAGTCAAAGTCAAAGCCATTCTGGAGCCCCAATGCTAAGATGTGGAACGGGAGATTTGTTATGCTGGGTTCGGTTGCATTTGCCATTACTGAGTTTGTCAAGGGTGGGGCCCATGTGTAGGTCTTGTTTGGATGGAAATTATCAAGATGGTGTCAAACTTGTAGTTGGACCCAAAAAAAAAAAATATTTGTCCTGGTTGAATTTTGTAAAGTTGTATATATTGATGATATACCAATATACGTTGCGGCTTTTTGATGAACTAAAATTCGATGGTATTGGTCTCTCGTTGTAGAAAATTTATGCAATAAAGATAAAGATATAAGTAGCATCGATTAATGCGATCATGAAAAAAAAAAATGAAGAAACTTGAAAATTTATATTGAACTAACTAATATCTACGAGCAAGTAAGCTAGCTAATCTAATCTCATTGAAGAGGCTAGCTAAATTCAATAGAAATCTAAAAGAAATCTGTCCATTTCAAGTGCTTTCAGTTTTTTTTTTTTGCTCGGCAAACGAACGATTTTATAGATCTCGAAGGGGTACATCGAGGACGATACATCTTGAGAAAAACAAACAAATCATCCAACAAAAGGTTTAATGACGCCTCTACGAATTAAGTTACAATTTTACTTTCCGAATACCATCTAAAAACACCTTAAAATCCTCCACAGAGTACACTTTGATATCGAATTTTGCCTTCATCCACATCGCGACCCTTGTTTTGATTAGGTCCCCCACCTCCCCAGCCTGAGTTGATGCATTATTGAAAGCGTAATCATTCCGAACCAGCCATAAAGACCACAGAGTAGCATAGAAACATGCTTCCCATATGTGTCTTTCCAGATTGTGGAACCCATGAAAGAACCACCAATTAGCTAAGTCTAGAACTGTATAAGGGCACACCCATTTGACATCCCACCATTCCATAATTACTGACCATACAGCCCAAGAGAATTTGCAATGGAGAAACAAATGTTGGTGAGTTTCAATGTATTCGGAACAGAGAGGGCATAGAGCTTGGTGGACTTCGTGTAGCAAATTTCTGTTAAGAAGCAAAGAACGGGTTGCCACTTTCTCCTTTATAGCTAGCCACGCAAAGATTTCCACCTTCGGGGGACTTAGATTCTTCCAGATTGAACCCAAGAGAGCATTGTTTGAATTGGATGTCATTTCCCAATGATCGTACGCTGATTTCACAGAAAAATTCCCGTCCACCGCCCATCTCCACTGTAAAAAGTCAGGCTTGGTTGGGTTTAAAATCACATCCCGTAGTCTGCGTTTCAAGTTCTCCATCTCCTGATCCTCCCTCCCAAACGGCCTTCTCCTAAACAACAGCTCCCAACACCCCCCATTCGAATGTCCCCACAAGGAACTGACCTTCGCCTCCCTTTGCGTGGATAACGAGAATAGTCTGGGGTACTCCTCTCTCAAGCATGTTTCTCCCAACCAGGTATGTTCCCAAAAAATAGTGGCATTGCCTGAGTTGACTTGAACTCTAAAACTATCTCGGATAGAATAGCCCAGGTGAGAGGATGCATTCTCCAAAGAACAAATATCTGCCCATATTTTCGACACTGAACCTGAGCCACGAGCGTAAGGAAGCCAACAATTTGGATCCAAACCATATTTACTGACAATGACTTTCACCCACAAAGCCTCTTTATTCTTACCAAATCTCCACCACCACTTGGCCAAGAGAGCTTGATTCTGCTGTAATATTCTCTTCACCCCAAGCCTCCATTATCTTTCTTCCTTCCTATCTCGTCCCAACTAACCAAATGCATTTTCCTTTTGTCAACGGAGTCTTCCTATCGAGATAGAATCCATTTTTACCGCCTACGGAAAGGCGAATTCCAAATATGACTGGGTTTTGTTGAATGCCACCTTTCAAAGGCTTCCAAGGTGTTCTTCGAGGGGTTTCAACAGATAGACTTTTGTCTAACAAAACCATTACCAATGGCCGGCAATAAATCGTTCAAGCCTTTCCTTTAAGGTTGAAATTTTCCATTAAACTGGCTTCCCATTCTGTCGATTGTTTTTTTTTTCTTCTTCCAGAATGATTCCAAAGTTGGCCAACAAATGGCCGTTATTCCGTTTCCGCAAAATGTTCAAGCCTTACATGCAAGACTTGGATTTTCACAGTTGATCGTTGCCATTACTTCCAATTTAGTGATGGTGCGGACAAAACTGTGGCCAATTTGGCCCCTAGCTTATATTTGCCCAAAATTGTAGAAAAGCAATGAACATTATCTACACCTCTTAATCAAAACTGGACATATTTCAACCAAAACCAATACGGATACCAATACAGATGACTTCAGAAAAATCCATACCTCTTACGAATATTGTTGATCAACAATTGAACAAATAGTTCTGGAGTCCTTGTGGTTGACGTGTAGTGTGCCATAAGAGACACATATTGGCTTTGACTAGTACCAAATCCAGGCAGTACATTGAAACAATGGGAATACTTCCATTTTGGCAATTACCATATTGACTTCCAATTCCATTACTTCCACTAGTATTTGGAACTGGTTGATACAAATTCGTAGGCCTTGTTGGGCTAGGCCTAGGTTGACTGGGAATTTCTCATTGTCCTCGTGCAATCAACCTTTGTAGTAGAGTTGAAAATTCTTGGGCTAAGTCATCTTATGGATTTGCCAAAATGTAAGCCAAAACCTGAACCAATTAATAGGTGTGCCATTA